>CM057340.1:351584118-352800268 GCA_030015575.1 Agapanthus africanus
AACCGTCTGTGGGTGCATGGTGCACCCGGTGCAGTACCCCGGGACAAGATGGTCGCAGATGATGTCGTTGAGCCTGGCAGGTGAGCACTACCGACCGGTTATTTGTGACGCAGCGGATATCCGGAGGATATCGATGTAGTCGTGAGATTTGATGAGGGGCCAGTCCGGATAGCCGAAGCCCGAGATATTGAGATTTTGAGGTATTGAGATTATATGATATGGGCCAGTCCGGATAGCCGGAGCCCGAGATATTGGATATTTAGATTTATGTTTTGTGTCGATACTTGACACGGATTTTATGTTGATTTCATTGAGGATACCTCGATCTATACCTACAGAAATCTCACTAAATAAAGAAAACAGTTTTCTTATTTAGATGTATTTTGTTTCATGCATTCATCCATCATATATATGATATGTTGCTACCTGAGGCATTTACATGACCACTTGGTATTACACTTATGTATAGATGTTTACCTTTGCCATTATTATTTGCTTCAGGTTATATATTGAGGATATTATTATCGTATCACCTAGGATTGAGTCATACATGCGATTTCTGCTCGGTGATGTTTTCTACTCACGAGTTGGCAAGTCACTCACTGTTGTGCCACAGTTTCTTGCAGGTTTTGCCGTACAGGTTTCCTTGGCAGATTGCTGGCACACTACTTCATTCCGGGTGATTGCTTTGGTAAGTGGACTCACTTGCATCGTGACCACCATTGTATTTTATTTATTCAGTTGTATCTAGTAACTCCATCGACCAGACCTGTATTTATTTATAGACTTAGAATACCAGTGTTTATTATTTTGACCTTAGAGGCGCGCTTGTATTATTATGGTTTTCTGGTGGTTATTGGTTTTCTTCTGAGTTTTGATCCTCACCCTTCGGCGTTGTATGTTATATTGCTTGCGTGGTTGTGACCGCCAATTGGCGAAGAGCTAGCCCCCGCTTGGTGATGCCTTTATTCATATTATTCATGTTTGTACCCGTTTGGGGCCAGTATTTACAAAGAAGACTCTGCCGAAATTTTTTGAAAAGACTTGATGTTTTGAAAAGGTTTACTACGACTTTTCAAGGTGATTATATTCAAACTTTAAAACAAGTTTTCCTCCACTTCCTTCTTTCAAATGGTTTAGATTTCTGGGATTTTTGGATTACTTGAATTAGATGGGGTCCTATAGACTTCATATGATTCAAGTGCCAGTCACGTGCTATTTCGGGTCGTGACAGATTTAAACCCACCCGCACGACCCTTGACGAAAGCCAACAAAGCCGTATGACTACCCTAATCCAATCGCATCATATGCAGCAGATAAGCACCAAGTAGCTACCGCACACTACGCCTTGACGAAATCCAACAAACGTAGAACGAATACTAAATATTACTTATTTGAAATGTCGGAGGGCTACGCAGGTTTTTCAGAAAACCATGAGCGTAATGAACTTGATATAGTTATAGAAACAAGTGATTTTGAAAAGGAGTGTTTTTGAGGCTTTTACTAGTTTTGCTAAAAAGGTCACTCCCGGTGAAGGGATCTCGGCTCTTTCCTTATCGAATAAGGTGCAGGATATTTCATGAATACCGCTATGCGAAGCAAGCACTAGAAGAAGCAATCAAAAAAAAACCGAGTGAGTTGTAGCATTTGCTAGTTTCGTTAAAGAGATCACTCCCGGTAAAGGGATCTCGGCTCTTTCCTTATCTAATAAGGTGTTGGATATTCTACAAGGAATACCGCTATGCAAAGAAAAAAATTAGAGCTACCCTTTTTGAAGATTTGATTCTACAATATCTTTTAGGTTTATTTTCTTTCATTAATTTCATTAATGAAGTCCCATCATTTATGCTTCCTAAGCATCACAGAAGAAACGAAAATACAACGTACGCTTATGCCATCCGCATTCGCCTCAGTGTCCCGTTATGCACCGTCAGGTTACTTAACGAAAGGCAAAGCGGGGCGGGACTAGCGTGGGTGCAAAACATAAGCAACGTTTATTATGTATCTCATATATAATAAATATCCATTCATCTTAGAATCCACAGTGATCACATCACAGAGCAGCAGAAGAAACATATGAAATATTGGATATACTAGGAGGTTCGTGTTTTATTTTGAGCCTGTATAAAACGCGGATTCCACGGTCGCGATGAACAGCCAAACCCACATCCCTAGACCCCTATGAGAGCGGCAAGCAACCCTACCTATTCTAGAGTTAGGAGACCCAGACTTGACTCCTCGAGTTGGTCTCCCACTGGACTCTAGAACCCGGTTACTTATGCTCCCCTCTTTGGGTCTATCCTAATGCGGAAAAGTAAATAATATACATGAAAGGTGACATCTTCCTCAACCCGGAAGTGCCCCAATAAAAGAATATTACATACAGTGAATTTTACATGAATGAAAATAAAAACTCTCATCTCACATAAAACCCTCATCTCACATAAAACCCTCTGCTATTCAAAAGCGACGATCCAATATAACATATCACAGCAGCACATAATATCACATGTCATCAACGTAAGTAAATATGCGTATCCTAATCGTCGTTGACATATAGCAACGAAACCGGCGATACCCTACATATTACACTTACAGTCGCAGAAAAGAAAATGTCAAACTACAACATTTGGAATCCATAATAATGTTAGACATCATAAACCCAAAATATCACATACTTTGGATTTCATGCCTAATTATATGAATTCCACATATTGTATCACATTTCACAAATAGCTAGACGATATTAAACATTCCGATCGAATCAACAAACACCCAAAATTACCCAAAAAGCTCAACACTTGATCGTTGTTTAAAAATACTCAGTACATGCCACAGCTCCTATGAACCATCCGTACAAGGGTCAACCAATGTGTAACATTTCAAAAAAAAAATTATTTTTGGGAATTTTTATAATTCAATATTATTTTATTGAATATTTTAATATTTAAGAATAATTAAATATAGATAAATTTGGGAAAAATTATGGAAAATTTTAAAATAGGTTATTTTATGGAATTATGCCATTTTTAGGTTTTTATAATTAGTTATATGCTAATTTAGTGCTAATCGCGATTAAAAATCGCTAATCGGGTTTTTAGCAATTTTGTGCAAAATATGCACATATCATTTTTATTACACCTGTGCATTTTATATCATGTTATTTGGGGTTACTATTCTTGTTATAAAGGAATTGGGAGAAAAGGAAAGGAAAAAAAATGGAATAAGGAATAAGATAATGAGGTATGGTGAGAGAGAGAAAGGTATGGTTCCTTTTGACCAATGACTTAGCCATTTTCCTAGATCCCCACACTCATTTCTCTCCTTCTCCTCCTTCATCTCCTGCGGCTGCTTCTTCCTCCCCCTTCCTCCACCTTCAAGCCTTCATTTCACCTCTAAAACATCACTAAAACCCTATCTCCATTTCATAAAAAGTGTGCACGAGCTCGAAATCTATGCATTGGACCAAGAAAGCGAGGATTGTGGCCACTAGGGGCAACTCAAGAAAATTCTTGAGTTGCCAAATGAGGTAATTTCTGGATCATTAGCTTAGTTTATGCATTACTTATACCCCATATTTAGATTGAACCGATATTGTGTGTTTTTATGGACTTGAGGAAAACTTAGTTAGGGTTATGGGAAATTGAGAGTTGTGTTGTGAGATTTAGATCAGTAGAGGCTATATAAATACCTTAGTGCATGTATGGAGACCCAAACTTGAGATTTAAGACCGGGAATACGGATTTAGAAACCGATATCGGAAAGTTTGTGGAATCTGTTAAGGTTATTTGGGATCTGCTATCAACCCGGGACTCTGAAAATTATATTGAATGGACAGTGACATGTGCAGGCACCCAGAAAGCTAACCCCAAGACCCCAGCCCCTAACTCTCTTTCTCGGCCGCCAATTTATTCCAATTGGCCGTAATTTGCAGCCATATTTGCCCCATTTTGCCTTTTTTTAGTTCTGCTGCTCCTACATGTATAGATTAGAACCCTGGTATATATAGATTTGTCTAATTTGACCTAGGGTGAAATCTGAAGCCTATTTCCTAAGTTGCTGATTTGGATTCGTGCTTCCGTATTTCCGTATTGTGAATTCTGAGTTTGTGTATGGTGTTTTACCTCGACTACTTGGCATTTATACGACGATATCGAGGGTTGTTGATGGTTTTGGAAGCGTTGTCCATAGGTTCTAACCTATAAGTTATAGCATATCGTTTTGGGTTTCGTATGCCGTTTTAATCTTGAGTTGGTTTTGATACGCATTTGCGATACATTAATGTGTAGGTAACCCATGAAGACTTCAGGACGACAAGCAAAAGCGTGGCGACGTCAACAGATAAAGACGCAAGGTTAGTAGATTTGTATCTACGGGGAGAGGTCCGGTGGATGGTGTATAGCACCCCCGCAGTCCGTGGTGATGTATACGAATACCTATACACACATATATTTATTATGTGTTGTTTAAGTTATTGATTGTAATAATGGATTATGGATGATAAGAATGTATTGGTTTAGTATAGTGCGAAACCCTAGAGTAGTGGTTGCACCCACGCATACACGTACACATATACTTGCATACATTCTTTCTTTTATCTGTGCGCATTTGGAGGTGTGTATATCTACACATGAGTATGAGACTATGTGTTCATATACAGGATTGAGTATGATACGTGGGATTGAGATGAGTCGATGTGATTTGATTGAGGCCGTGAGATTCGGCGATATGACAGAGTTCGTATTTGAGATACGGCATGATCGTTTAGCGGGCTTTTGGGCATGTGTGTTACCCCGCATTCATACCTATGTAGATGGTATTGATTGTACTAGACTTAGATCTGTACCATAGATTATGTGATATGATGGTAGTGATACCTGATATGTGATGAGATGAATGCGATATTGACCTGTACCCAGTTATTGGGATGCCGTACGACGATTTACCGTACGAGCCTACATTGATGATAGATCCGCGCTCATGACTCGAGGATGTTATATCGTTTGTGATATTATTGAGGCGGGAATTACTGACTATTACATTTATATATATATATCGACTCAGATTTAGGTGGTTTCCATACCCCTCCTGATGGACTTAGCTTAGTAGACTTTGGGCTAGACCGAGTCATACCTATTGCAAAACTAACGAATCGTGGATATTTTAAAAATAGGCAAAAAGGATTCTACGGGTATTTCCAAACGAAGCATCTTTTCTTAAAAACACCGTAGCCTTATTTTATTAAAAACCCGATTCGTCTTGTTTTATATGTCAAGGCTGCATGATATATTTATTGAGGTAGATTCTTTACTGTTGCGTTGATTATTCGATTCCGCATACTCATGCTATTTGCATTGCATCGCTTGTGTTGTTGATATATTATAGTCATGCTGCTAGGACACCAGCACCATTATCGATGATGCGTATGTTCCACGTACACTTGTTGCCGGCTCACACACTTCATCATCGATAATTGCCATGTCACTACACAGTAGTATTATTGTATCAGGATATGACCTTGTATGTACATACTATTCTTCCATGTTGCATGATATCCTGTTATACTTGCATTTCATTAATATGTCACATACATGATTTCTGATTATACGCATCGAGATATTGGTTCTCATGATATTTCTGGATTTAGGAACCGGGGATAATTCCAAAGGAAGGTATGTACTTATTTGAAAAACCCGGTTTCCTTTGTTCTGATATTTGCGCTGCCACCATGAGATTTATCGGCTCTGATTTTATACCCCATATGAGGAGTGGGTGCCGTATGAGGGTACATGGTGGGGCCCGATGTGTGAGAGAGTGGGCTGACCCGGACTGACAGATGCCCGATGTGTGAGAGAGTGGGCTGACCCGGACTGACGGATGCCCGATGTGTGAGAGAGTGGGCTGACCCAGACTGACGGATGCCCGATGTGTGAGAGAGTGGGCTGACCCGGACTGACGGATGCCCGATGTGTGAGAGAGTGGGCTGACCCGGACTGACGAATGCCTGATATATGAGGATTTACGTGCCGATGCTTGGCACATGTTTCATGATGTTTTCCATGATTTTGATTATATCCTCACATTTACATGCATGTTGCTTATTGTCATTGGGTGACGGGTGGAGGGGATCCACGGGTATACAGACTTTGATACTTCATCATATTTACTTCATGCAGACATACCTTATATTTATGACATGTTATTACCTGAGGCACTGGCACGAGTATTTGGCACTACCTACTTGTTTTGATGTTATATTGCCACCTTATCATGCTTCAGGCTTATTCTTTGAGGTTTATATATCTGATCGTATTGACCTAGCAGTATGTCATGCATTCGATTTCTGCTTGTAGATGTTTTCTATTCACAAGTTGGCAACTCTCCCTCGTTGTGCCACAGTTCTTGCAGGTTTTGCCGTACAGGTTCCATAGCGGCATTTCTGGCACACTGCTTTCCTTTGCGGGTGATTTGCTCGGTAGGTGGGTTCTTTGTATCAGAACCGCCATTTTACATGTATTATTCATTGTATCTAGAAATTCCATCAACCAAAACTTGTATATTGTTTCAGACTTAGACATTAGTGATGTATTATTTCGACCTTAGAGTCGCGCTTAGTAGTATTACGGTTTTCATGCTTATTCAAGTTTCTTTTGGATTTGATCCTCGCCCTTCGGCATTGTATATTACATTGCTTGCGTGGTTGCGACCGTCGATTGACGAAAAGATAGCTCCCGCTTGGGGATGCCTTTATCATTGCATATATATTATTATTGTTGTACCCCGTTCGGGGTCAGTTTTTATAAAGGAAACTCTGCCGAAATTTTCAGAAAAGACTACACATTTTAAAAACGCATTTCGGCTTTGTTATTTAAAAACCTTTGATTTCAAAATAGGTTTCTTGCTTATTAAAAACCAGTTTTCTTTATTTACTCTTAAAATGGTTTTAGATTTCTGGGCTTTTGGCTTACTTGGATCAGATGGAATCCTATAGACTTCATATGGTTCAAGGGCCTGTCACGTGCTCTTTCGGGTCGTGACAATGTTGGTATCAGAGCGCTAGGTTGACCTTAGTTCGAGTCTAAGTTTGACTATGTGGAGCCTAGGGCGGTTATATATATACGGAACTTAGGCTTGACCTTACGGAACTTAGACTTAGTCGAAGGGGTATTATACCCGAACTTTCGTCGCGTAGGATGACCTTTGGTTGATGGAATAGGTGACTAAAGTAGAGTGCCGTACTGTGGGTATGTTCCTTGGCATACTTACGACACGCCACTCCGCTTAAGAAACCTTAGGATGTACATATTTTCGAGATCAGTGATTCTCTTTATATCCGTGATTATACATCCATTTGAGATCCTCGATTCTTTTAGTTCCATGATCATACTTTCATGGATGCTGTTCTTTCCTATGATCATGTATCCATTCTAGATCTGTTGTTTTTTTCTTGCCATCGATCTGCTCTCTTCGATACTCGATTGAGGTTCCTGTCGCCATTGTTTGAGCGTAGTTGAGCTGCTGCTAGTGCTACGGTCAGGGCGAGCTCGTCTGGTACGAGGGCCGACCATTGTGTTTTCTGGTGACAAGGGAACGTCTCGAGTTAGTATTGATGATTGTGACCTCTTGTGGAGGCGAGTGCTAGGTGTTACACCGGATGATCAGGCCATTGTTAGAGCTGCCAGTTGAGCGAGGACTGTTGATGTACAGCATACCTCAGAGATTATGATGTCTCCTACCGTGCAGACAGATGAACCAGCTGTTGCTGAGAATGACAGGATGTAGCTTCCGGAGCCAACGAGCTGAGATCGCCGGAGCTTCCAGGCAGATATGAGACAGATGATAGCTAGTCTACCCGATTTCAGAGACGAAGGTGATTTGTCCGATTTATGTGCCGGAGTAGACCCAGCTGAGTCAAATATTTTGGTGTGGAGAGTTTTACTCAGATCTAGAGCAGGCCGATTTAGAGATGACCGCCAATGTATCGCCTTTCCTCGACGACTGAGGCACTGTTCAGCATACAGACGAATGAGCCAGTTGTTGCTGCAAATGACGAGATATCGCCCAGATGATTGGAGCTACTGCATCATGAGTATATACTTAGAGATATGATGGACGGTCGCTAGTCACCGAGGGTGGATGACTAAGGCGTGCGGTTCGTTCGCTTACCGATGCGAGGTCATCAGATATATTGCTTCCAGCTAGAGACAACTTCTCGCAGATTCGTTGAGAGTCGATTGAGACGATCGAATGACAGGAATCCATTTCCAAGTTTAAGTATTCGGAAAGACAAGCAAGCGATTCTATGGACCCTCTAGAAGAATGAAACCCTAACTCGACATAATGACCGTGTGAAAGCCTTTGAACCTTAGGGTTTGGGGCAGTTCCGCGGCGCCATTAGTGAGGCTTGGGTTTGCCCTTCTACGGCTGGACCACTGATGCTGTGGTATGTACTCGATACTATTAAACTGTACCCATGATGTTGAGCTCTTGGGGGATTATGAGGTTCTGACGAGTCGTTCGGATGGTTCGACATCTTTCGGATATTGTGATGGGACACACTGCTTGGGAGACTCCAGATACGGGTATAGCCGTTGGAGCGTAGTCTGTGCAGCCATGATGAGACGAGTCCGAATCAGTCGACCTTCGAACAAGTGGAGTAAAGAGTTCGCACGAGATTTTGACGAGATGACGTTCTACTCCGCTGACATCAGAGACGCGATATGCACGCTGAGGACGTGTTTGGCTAGATATCTTCAACTGAGTGATGAAGATACCGAGTTCGTGATTTCGAGTCCGTGTGAGGGACTTCGGTTTGACCGTAGCCGAGAGCATTGCAGTGCGCAAATAGAGACGTGACGTCGAAGTGGACGATGACACTGACAAGCGGGACGAGAGGTTCGTGCGAGGCGCTGACGAGCTGTCATTACTTCCCGTCGAGACCAGAGACCTGATATGCTTACAGAGGCGTTGGGATGCGACCAGTTTCCGAGAAATGTTGTGCTGAGGACACAGATGTCCATTGAGCGAGAAGAGATTATGCAAGAATACCAGCCTCCGTACAGTTCGGGATAGGCAAGATCGGAAGAGACGCTGAGCAGGATTCCTTCCAGGACACTGCTGCAATGATATTTGCACCCAGGATCAAATGTGTCATGTGTATTCAGAGAGCCAGAGGACGACGCCAGTGACATGCCGCTTTACGAGCAGTCGTGATGATTGACCAAGAGATGACCAGAGAAGTGCCAGAACGGAATCGTCCCCGTTAGCACACCGGACTGGGCTGATGAGCCGATTGATTGCGAGATAGGTAATCCGCAGAGAAGATAAGGATCCAGAGATAGAGGACGCCAGACCGGGAGCAAGAGGCAAGTATGCATCTTGCGCTGCTAGTATTGGGTGCACCGACTCCTTCTCGACTTTGAAGGAGGAACTACAGACGACGGTATTTATGATTTGTGATTTTGTGATTCGATTATCACAAATCCGTCACTTTGGATTTCGATATTTTGGGCGTTCTTCTTGTATGATTTAGTCTTGATGGCTGAGTTTCATGATATTTGTTTTCATATACCCACTGGGTATTTATATTTTGCGCATAGTTATTACATTTGAGGTATTGATTGTGATTTCACGCCTATCTTATGCAGTGATTTGATTTACACCTCCAGCATAGTTTTCATGCACCTTTAGTGTTCTGATATATGATTTTGGTGCATGCCAGATGCACTAAATAGGGATTCTTCGTGCATGTCATATGCACTTGATTTTTGCTGTCAGGCACACACGTTGCCTATGACAGATGTTTCGTGCACACCCGTTGCACCTGGATGTTGTTTTGTGCCCATGTATGGCACATATATGGACTTTGATTTCCTTGCGCACCAGACGCATATGATATTCTTATATATACCTTTTTAGGATTGATTTCTTATAGAGCTGTAAAAATTTATGATATTCGCTGTGTATTGATGTTTTCGGAGCCCCGACAATTGGGATTTTTACTGAAATGTTTTAGTACTTGGGGGTTTAAATTTAAATTCGGGGACCGAATTTATTTATGAGGGGAAGATTGTAACATTTAAAAAAAAATAAAATATTATTTTTGGGAATTTTTATAATTTAATATTATTTTATTGAATATTTTGATATTTAGATATAATTAAATACAGATAAATTTGGGAAAAATTATGGAAAATTCTAAAATAGGTTATTTTATGGAATTATGCCATTTTTAGGTTTTTATAATTTGTTATATGCTAATTTAGTGCTAATCGCGATTAAAAATCGCTAATCGGGTTTTTAGGAATTTTGTGCAAAATATGCACATATCATTTTTATCACACCTGTGCATTTTATATCATGTTATTTGGGGTTACTATTCTTGTGAGAAAGGAATTAGGAGAAAATAAAAGAAAAAAAAGAAAAAAAGAAAATGGAATAAGGAATAAGATAATGAGGTATGGTGAGAGAGAGAAAGGTATGGTTCCTTTTGACCAATGACTTAGCCATTTTCCTAGATCCCCACACTCATTTCTCTCCTTCTCCTCCTTCATCTCCTGCGGCTGCTGCTTCCTCCCCCTTCCTCCACCTTCAAGCCTTCATTTCACCTCTAAAACATCACCAAAACCCTATCTCCATTTCATAAAAAGTGTGCACGAGCTCGAGATCTATGCATTGGACCAAGAAAGCGAGGATTGTTGCCACTAAGGGAAACTCAAGAAAATTCTTGAGTTGCCAAATGAGGTAATTTCTGGATCATTAGCTTAGTTTATGCATTACTTATACCCCATATTTAGATTGAACCGATATTGTGTGTTTTTGTGGACTTGAGGAAAACCTAGTTAGGGTTATGGGAAATTGAGAGTTGTGTTGTGAGATTGAGATCAGTAGAGGCTATATAAATACCCTAGTGCATGTATGGAGACCCAAACCGGAGGTTTAAGACCCAGAATATGGATTTAGAAACCGAAATCGGAAAGTTTGTGGAATCTGTTAAGGTTATTTGGGATCTGCTATCAACCCGGGAATCAAAAAATTATATTGAATGGACTGTGACATGTGCAGGCACCCAGGAAGCTAACCCCAAGACCCCAGCCCCTAACTCTCTTCCTCGGCCGCCAATTTATTCCAATTGGCTGCAATTTGCGGCCATACCTGCCCCATTTTGCCTCGTTTTGGTTCTGCTGCTCCTACATGTATAGATTAGACCCCTGGTATATATAGATTTGTCTAATTTGACCTAGGGTGAAATCTGGAGCCTATTTCCTAAGTTGCTGATTTGGATTCGTGCTTCCGTATTTCCGTATTGTGAATTCTGAGTTTGCATATGGTGTTTTACCTCGACTACTTGGCATTTATACGACGATATCGAGGGTTGTTGATGGTTTTGGAAGCGTTGTCCATAGGTTCTAACCTATAGGTCATAGCGTATCGTTTTGGGTTTCGTATGCCGTTTTAGTCTTGAATTGGTTTTGATACGCATTTGTGATACATTAATATATAGGTACCCCATGAAGACTTCAGGACGACAAGCAAAAGCATGGCGACGTCAACAGATAAAGACGCAAGGTGAGTAGATTTGTATCTACGGGGAGAAGTCGGGTGGATGGCATATAGCACCCCCGCAGTCCGTGGTGATGTATACGAATACGTATACACATGTATATTTATTATGTGTTGTTAAAGTTATTGATGGTAATAATGGATTATGGATGATAAGAATGTATTGGTTTTGTATAGTGCGAAACCCTAGAGTAGTGGTTGCACCTACACATACACGTACACATATACTTGTATACATTCTTTCTTTTATCTGTGCGAATTTGTAGGTGTGTATATCTACACATGGGTATGGGACAAGTGTTCATATACGGGATTGAGTATGATACGTGGGATTGAGATGAGTCGATGTGATTTGATTGAGGCCGTGAGATTCGACGATATGACAGAGTTCGTATTTGAGATACGGCATGATGGTTTAGCGGGCTTTTGGGCATGTGTGTTACCCCGCATTCATACCTATGTAGATGGTATCGATTGTACTAGACTTAGATCTATACCCTAGATTATGTGATATGATGGTAGTGATACCTGATATGTGATGAGATGAATGTGATATTGACCTGTACCCAGCTATTGGGATGCCGTACGACGATTTACCGTACGAGCCTACATTGATGATAGATCCGCGCTCATGACTCGAGGATGTTATATCGTTTCTGATATTATTGAGGCGGGAATTACTGACTATTATATTTATATATATATATATATATCGTCTCAGATTTAGGTGGTTTCCATACCCATCCTGATGGACTTGGCTTAGTAGACATTGGGCTAGACCGAGTCATACCTATTGCAAAACTAACGAATCGGGGATATTTTAAAGATAGGCAAAAAGGATTCTGCTGGTATTTCCAAACGAAGCATCTTTTCTTAAAAACACCGTAGCCCTTATTTTATTAAAAACCTGATTCTTCTTGTTTTAAATGTCAAGGCTGCATGATACATTTATTGAGGTAGATTCTTTACTGTTGCGTTGATTATTCGATTCCGCATACTCATGCTATTTGCATTGCATCGCTTGTGTTGTTGATATATTACAGTTATGCTGCTAGGACACCAGCACCATTATCGATGATGCGTATGTTCCACGTACACTTGTTGCCGGCTCACACACTTCATCATCGATAATTGCCATGTCACTACACATTAGTATTATTGTATCAGGATATGACCTTGTATGTGCATACTATTCTTCCATGTTGCATGATATCCTGTTATACTTGCATTTCATTAATATGTCACATACATGATTTCTGATTATACGCATCGAGATATTCGTTCTCATGATATTTCTGGATTTAGGAACCGGGGATAATTCCAAAGGAAGGTATGTACTTATTTGAAAAACCCGGTTTCCCTTGTTATGATATTTGCGCTGCCACCATGAGATTTATCGGCTCTGATTTTATACCCCATACGAGGAGTGGGTGCCGTATGAGGGTACATGGTGGGGCCCGATGTGTGAGAGAGTGGGCTGACCCGGACTGACAGATGCCCGATGTGTGAGAGAGTGGGCTGACCCGGACTGACGGATGCCCGATGTGTGAGAGAGTGGGCTGACCCGGACTGACGGATGCCCGATGTGTGAGAGAGTGGGCTGACCCGGACTGACGGATGCCCGATGTGTGAGAGAGTGGGCTGACCCGGACTGACGGATGCCCGATATATGAGAGAGTGGGTTGACCCGGACTGACGAATTCCCGATATATGAGGATTTACGTGCCGATGCTAGGCACATGTTTCATGATGTTTTCCATGATTTTGATTATATCCTCACATTTACATCCATGATGCTTATTGTCATTGGGTGACGGGTGGACGGGATCCACGGGTATATAGACTTTGATACTTCATCATATTTACTTTATGCAGACATACCTTATATTTATGACATGTTATTACCTGAGGCACTGGCACGAGTATTTGGCACTACCTACATGTTTAGATGTTACATTGCCACCTTATCATGCTTCAGGCTTATTCTTTGAGGTTTATATATTTGATCGTATTGACCGAGGAGTATGTCATGCATTCGATTTCTGCTTGTAGATGTTTTATATTCACGAGTTGGCAACTCACCCCCGTTGTGCCACAGTTCTTGCAGGTTTTGCCGTACAGGTTCCATAGCGGCATTTCTGGAACATTGCTTTCCTTTAGCAGTGATTTGCTTGGTAGGTGGGTTCTTTGTATCAGAACCGCCATTGTACATGTATCTTTCATTGTATCTAGAAATTCCATCAACCAAAACTTGTATATTGTTTCAGGCTTAGGCATTAGTGATGTATTATTTCGACCATAGAGTCGCGCTTAGTAGTATTATGGTTTTCATGCATATTCGAGTTTCTTTTGGATTTGATCCTCGCCTTTCGGCGTTGTATATTACATTGCTTGCGTGGTTGCGAACGTCGATTGACGAAGAGCTAGCTCCCGCTTGGGGATGCCTTTATCATTGCATATATATTATTATTGTTGTACCCCGTTCGGGGTCAGTTTTTACAAAGGAAACTCTGCCGAAATTTTTAGAAAAGACTACACATTTTAAAAATGCATTTCGGCTTAGTTATTTAAAAACCTTTGATTTCAAAATAGGTTTCTTGCTTATTAAAAACCAGTTTTCTTTATTTAATCTTAAAATGGTTTTAGATTTCTGGGCTTTTGGCTTAGTTGGATCAGATGGAGTCCTATAGACTTCATATGGTTCAAGGGCCAGTCACATGCTATTTCGGGTCGTGACACAATGCCTCACATATGGCACCGCTGAACTACCACAAACCCTAGGGTTTAGTGGCGGTTCTGACGGTCACATAATCGAGTTAAGCTTTCGTTCTTCTAGAGGGTCCACAGTATCGCTTGCATGATTTTCTGAAAGTTTTAAACTAAGGAAAAATCCAACACTTGGAAAATTTCCGGCGAGGTTTAAAATGGGTATTTGATATCCATTCGAACTTTTAGTTACCATCTAAAGTTACCCGAAAAACTGTTAGAATTACGACTACGAAACACTCTGTTCCCACCAAAATCTTCGGCCAAGAGTTATTAGTTCCTGTTTATGCCGGTTTAAGTTTCGTTTACAGATATATGTTAAACCAGGCTCATTCATGTACGCACATGCACACATCAGAGGAAGAACAGGTGTTCAACGACAAAAACAAAGCATTTAATTGAACATTTTATTCTACAGGAAATAGATCACCAAACATGGGATCCAAAGTACAGGGATTCACAAAACTATGGATAAAATTATCTAACTCCCTCTCTGCCTTCTCCACCATGACATGTTAGTGTATATGCCCTAGAGGCCATTACTGTATCATACTAGTTTGTATATTACTTAATGGAAGCTTGGGATATTCACAGTTGTATAGACAATCTTGCTCAAAATAGTAGTATGCTACTTGGTTTGTTTCTGCTTTAATGTGTACATGTGTTTCTTTTAGTATATCACCTATACACATTAGTGGAGCCCTTAGGATCTTTGCTTGATTACCAGCGTTGTGATGGCAGTCACACTCGTGGGGGCTGGGTAATTCACAAGCACATCCTTATGCAGGTCCCTAGTCGAAGGAATATCGAGACAGGGCATCGATACTCCGGAGTAGACTAGCGTATACGCTTCTCATCCCAGCATGGGAGACGGTCTGTCCCACAGCCGTCAGTACGTCGTACTTGAAATAGTATGCGGGTGCTCGTTAGGTTACGAGTACACTGGACAGGACTCGTCGGGAACTGTTGGTTGGTACTATACCTATCGCCAGTTATCAGTTCCCAGGTGACATGAGTACAGCTTAGTCCGCTGACTTGACACTGTCACTTCGCCTCGAGTGTGTTCCTACTGTACATTGATTACTACCCTACCACGGCTCAAAGGAGTCGTGCAAACAGGTAGTAGTTGGGTGCAGTCCCGAAGCACTAAGAGGTAGTGACGGTTAGACAGGATTCTTCTCTCTCGGTATTGGGGGTTGATATCGCGCTGTGTCTAGGAGAGCCATTACACAAAGTCCCTGGCCAAGGCAAGCGAGATATACTGGTAGGTTTCCAGTGTTATCTCAGGGTGTTCTGGGCTACACTCCGACACGACTTGTACCGCTATTAGGGGACTGACGTTTACCGCCCCTAGGCCCGCCATGCGATATTCTCAGACGAACAGACCGGACTGTACGCAGATTGTCACAGACAGGCTCTGTAGGAGTTCGGATTGGTTCACCTCATCAGTCTTCTCTTCGGCATCTACCTGGGGACCGTTACGTACAGCTAGTGCCGCTTGCGGTATGTGGTTAAACCCACTGCCAGTGTAGTGTCGAGTCTTTAAAGTCCCACACAGAGGGTTATTCCCCTTTGGGGAAAACAGAGTAGAGGTCGCATGGTTTTGCGACAGGGTTCGTTCACATCCACGCACTTGTGCACGTTTGGTGTCCGGACAGTTATTACTAGCGGGCTCTGGTTTGAGCCAGATCCTAGTATATGCTTTGGGGTTAGTTTTATCTCATTGTATTCGTGTTCCTCGGAATACGAATGCGGGTGTGTATGCACAGTTGATTGAGGCGGAGGAAGAGGATTTTCATTAGGGTTTCGGAACGGGTGTGTATGCACAGTTGACAGTTGTCTTTTTCCAAACCCTAATGAATATGTGAAATATCAATTAGTAATATTAATTAAATGAAATTGTGTTATGGTTAGGGTTATTGACTTGTTGACCAAGGTTGACTTGTTGACCTTGGTTGAAACATTGACCATCATCATTACATTTCAAGATGCTCTTTGATCTTTGCAAAAAACATTTTATGTGAAATGATAATAGTCTTATCAAACCAACCATCACCTTTTTCATTTGATTAAAATTATTAATTAGATAATTCACATATATATGATATGGTTGTAAAATTCTATCATAAGATTATTCTCACTCTCTCTCTTGCCTTCTTCTTCCTCCTCCTCTAGTTCAAAGAAAAACATTCTCATGAGTTGAGAAACCTTTCCTTGGAGATAAAACACCCAAAGCCACTCTCTACTCATCCTAAGGTTGAAGGTCTAGCAAGCCGGAGACTTTAGTTTTCTCAAGTTCGAGAAAGGAGCTCAAGGTAGAGACCCTCAGGTGGATCCATCTTCGGCAAGAGAAGGCGACGAGGAAAGAACCATCCGACCACTACAAAGAGTCCAAGAAGAAGGAGTTCAAGTTGAGGTATAACCCCCTAACCGAGTAGATAACTCTCTAGTTAGTTGCTAGTGTGTAGTTTAGCAAAGATTCGTGTTTTATAGTCCATGTTACCATGACCCGAAAAATTGTTTTTCACCGTTTCCGAAAGCCCGAAAGAACCGGGAGAGATAACGTGGACTTATAGTGGTATCAGAGCCTAACTAAACACACACTAGCTTGTTAGCAAAGTATCTAGAATTTCGACCAGACAAAAAACCGCAAAACACCCCGGAAAATCCAAGTTTCTGCCGATTTTTATTTCTGCTCTAAAAATAATAAATCATGTACTAAAAATAGGCTCAGGCTTTTTAATGAACAGGCAAGAAAAACGATCCAGCGAACCGACCAACTCACCGCATTTCCGCGGCCGAGTGGACTCGGCCGTGGATCGTTTCTCCTGCAGTTTTCTTCTGGTGGTGTTTTGTGATTTTTGAGATGGTTTGTTTCTGCCCAGAATTTCCAGAGAACAAGTTTGTTTTTGGCGTGGTTACAAATCCGTATTTTGGTCGATTTTCTTTAGACTTTGGCTAATTGGTTGTATCTGTAATGTTATATATGTATTGAACGTCTGCTAATCGCTATACGTCGATTAGTGCGGGTTATACATATCTATGATCTGTGATGTTGATGGTATGTATATATGAATTCGTTGGATTGTCGCGGATGAACAGCCGGGGGGTTGTGAGATAAGAGTTTTTCTTTATCTTTCAATTCATGTAATATGTAAATTGATGTAATATTATTTATATGGCCGCACAACCAGGATGGGGTTGTAGCCGTCATTGTATAATTTATTTTTACTGGTTTTGCTCCTAGGATAGACCCAAGGTGGGGTGCATAAACTACCGGGTATCTCGAAGTGCCGAGTGGCCTACTCACGTCGTTGAGGGAGGTTGCTTCGCTTCGGGTACTTAGCGGGTAGTTTGCCGCACCTGTAGGGGTCTAGGGTGGGGTATTGGCTATTCATAACGACCGTGTAATCCTTTTTTCGTTGCAGGCTTGAACGAAACGCGGATTCCTAGTATATCCAATGTATTCATCTGTGATCTGGAATGGCTATCATTGCATCTGACGAATGTATATATCTATTTAGGCGTTGCTTATGTTTTGCATCCGCGCTAGTCCCGCCCCCGCTCTGTCGTTAGTTAAGTAACCTAACGGGTGATGACGGGACTCCGTGGAGAATGCGGATGGCATAAGCGTACGTCATATTTTCGTTGTTTTCTGCAATGGTAGGATTAAATGATAGGACGCATTAAAATTAATGCAAGTAAAATAAACCAAAGTAAAAGTCGTTGGAACACTTTCAAAACCACTCGGTTTCATTTCAAAAATAATTTTTAAACGCGGAGCTTAAGCCACTCCTTTTTAAAAGCTATCTCGTTCCATCGATTATATCAAGTTCACTACGTTCACGGTTTCGCCAAAACCATTCGTAGCCCTCCGTCGTTTCACATGGATAGTCAATAGTATTCAAGCTATGTTTGTTGGCCAAAGTCAAGGCATAGTGATTGGTAGCTATTGGGTATTCATGTGCAGCATAGATAGATGTGTTGGTTTGGGACAGTCGTACTGCCTTGTTGGCCAAAGTCAAGGGTAGGTACGGGTGGGTTCAAATTAACCTGGAGAATGACGGGTAGAACTTGACATGTGACTTATGATTTGTTGGCCAAACTCAAGGTCATAAGAGCATGGGGCAAAAATCCACATCGGAAGTTTCAAAAGAAACTGAAACTTGCTAGCGCTACATACCATTTGGAGTGTGATGATTCTGGTAGGATTCCTTCAGTTTTGTCACGCGATGATATTTGGATCCCGATCCTACTGTGAGTATATGCTACTCCTCGGGAAATTTCTCATTTAACGATCAATGCTATAAACCTAGTAGGTGTCTAGAAAGGTGTTAGCGGGGCTACGCCCCCAGGGAAAAGAGGTTATTTAATTAAGGAACTTCGCGAAAGCGTTGGAAAACCTCCCTCGAAGTACCAACACTGGCCTGGCTGAACGGTTAAGCAAGTATTGTACGGTGAGATTGATCCCGACTAATTCTTTCTTTTTGGTTTGAGGAGGGATTCGAGAGACAGTGGGAGCCATCCTGTTTAGACAAATTAAAAACCACTCTAAACTTGCAAGAGCATCATGCTAAAGTGTTTCTTCTCTCTCTCCTAATTGCAGCGACCAATCATCATGACTGGACTTAAGTTACTACTAGATAAAAACATACTGACAGGGCCAAACTACAGAGATTGGTTCAGGAATGTCAAAATGGCAATCACTTATGACAAGTTGGGGTATCTCCTTACCACCAAAGCTCCCCCTGTCCCAGGTCCCAAAACCAGCGTCGCAGATAAGGAAATCCGAAAGACCTGGGAAATCGACTGCGCGAAGGCCAAGTGCCTCGTGCTTGCCTCTATGGACATTGAACATCAGAGGAGGCACTAGAATATGAACCTCGAATCCATATTTCTCCATACAAAAGAACTGTATGGAGAACAATCTCGTATCGCAAGATACGAAGTGTCGAAAAAGCTGTTTTCGGCAAGATTGGCCGTCGGATCATCGGTAGCGGAACACGTGCTTAAGAAGATTGGCTTCATTGAGGAGCTCGCGAACCTTGAGACCATGTTAGATAACGAGCTCTATACGGACTTGATTCTCCAGTCCCTTCCTTCCACTTACGCCCAATTTATCCTGAACTTCAACTTGCAAGAAAAAGAAGTTGAACTTTCAGAACTCCTCAACATGCTGAGGAGTGCAGAGGGCACCCTACAGAAAGGTAGGGAAACATCCACTTTGTTTGTAGGAGGATCTTCCTCTTCTAGGTCCAAGGCGAAAGCCAAGGGAAAGAAGAAGAAAGCCCCCGCCAAACCAAAGGGCGGTGTTAGTAAAGTGGATACGAAGGAAAAGGCAAAGGCAACAAAGGTAGCGGGAAAGCTTGTGGGAAAGGAAGAATGCTTTTACTGTCATAAGAGTGGACACTGGAAAAAGGATTGCTGGGCTTGGAAAGCCAGAAACCAGGATCTGAAGCAAGTTGCGGCTTCAGCTTCAGGTGTGTATGTTATTGAAAACTGTCTATCAATAAACTCTACTTCCTGGGTATTGGATACCGGATCAGGATCTCATATCTGTAATTCTTTGCAGGCACTGAGAAAGCGTAGGGTTTTGAAGGCAGGTGATATGACCCTCAGAGTTGCAAACGGAGCTGGCATGGATGCTGAGTCCGTGGGGGACTATCACCTGGGGTTGTCAGATGGACACGTTTTGGTTTTGCGTGATTGTTATTTTGTGCCCAATGCAACCTGTAATATCATATATGTATCTTTATTATCTAAAGAAGGTTATGAATTTGTATTTGTAAGTAATGTTGTGAACATTCGCATTAATCAAGTTTTGATTGGGTCAGGTACATTAAGCAATGGTATATACGTATTAAACCAACCACAGATTTTCAATGTCCAAAATACACACAAAAGAAAGTCTCCGGAAACAAATCAGTCTTTCTTATGGAATTGCAGACTGGGTCACATCAATAAGAGAAGGTTGACGAAGTTGCATACAGAAGGATATTTGGATCCGTTCGAATATCAATCATATGCAACTTGTCAATCCTGTCTCAAAGGAAAGATGACAAAGACTCCGTTCACTGGACACGGAGTAAGAGCGAGCGAGCTCTTAGGACTCATACACAGCGACGTGTGCGGTCCAATGTCTATGCATGCGCGAAGCGGTTATTCTTACTTTATTACTTTTACGGATGACTTTTCAAGGTACGGATATGTCTTCTTAATGAAACATAAATCCGAAGCCTTTGGAAAATTCCAGGAATATAAGAATGAAGTGGAAAAACAAACAGGCAATAGTATCAAGACACTGAGATCTGATCGAGGTGGTGAATACTTAAGTGCCGAGTTCCTGGATTACTTAAAAGAGAATGGAATTCTCTCTCAGCTTACTCCTCCATACACTCCGCAACATAACGGTGTATCGGAGAGACGGAACCGGACCCTATTGGATATGGTACGTTCCATGATAAGTAACGCTGAGTTACCGCGATCATTCTTGGGATATGCACTAGAATCAGCTGCATACCTTTTGAACCGAGTTCCAACTAAGACTGTGCCCACCACACCATATCATATGTGGTGTGGGAAGAAACCCTATCTTAAGCACATTAAGACATGGGGATGTCCAGCTTTTGTCAAAAAGCAGCATGCGGACAAACTCGAGGCACGCTCAATACAGTGCAAGTTTTTGGGATATCCAAAGAACTCCATGGGATATTTCTTCTATTGCGAAGAGGAACAAAAGGTTTTTGTTTCTCGTCATGCCCACTTCTTGGAAACTGAGTTTTTGGAAAATCAGATAAGTGGAAGCGCAATAGAACTGGAAGAAATTCCAGAACCATGAGCTATTACTGAAAGCTTAGTAGAACCAGAGGGTTCGAAAGATCAGGACATTCCTGCGCCGCTCAGCAGGAGTAGTAGGCAGTCTCATCCGCCCGAGAGATACTACGGTTTTCTCATAGACGGTGATAGAGAGGATTGCATCATTGATAGTGATGAGCCGACTAGCTTCTAGCAGGCCATTCAGAGCGTTGACTCGGTAAAATGGCTGGATGCAATGCGGACCGAAATGGAGTCCATGTACACCAACAAAGTATGGACGTTGGACGTTGCTCCAGATGGGGTAAAACCCGTAGGATGCAAGTGGATCTTCAAACGGAAGATTGGTGTAGATGGACAGGTTGAGACCTATAAGGCTAGACTTGTTGCAAAGGGTTTTCGTCAAAGACCTGGTTTGGACTATGACGAAACCTTTTCTCCAGTGGCTATGCTGAAATCCATTCGGATCCTTCTTGCCATTGCTGCCTTCCATGATTATGAGATTTGGCAGATGGACGTAAAGACCGCTTTTCTAAATGGAAATTTAGAGGAGTGTATTTATATGGACCAACCAGAGGGTTTCATTCAGAGTGGGAGCAGCAGAAAAGTGTGCAAGTTGCTTAAGTCCATTTATGGACTGAAGCAGGCATCGCGGAGTTGGAACATCTATTTTGATAAGACGGTCAAAGAATTTGGCTTTATCAAAAATCCAGATGAACCATGCATCTATAGTAGATTTGTAGCAAGAACTTTCGTATTCCTCGTTTTGTACGTGGATGAAATTCTTTTGATAGGTAATGACATTCCTATGCTACAATCTGTCAATGGGTTCTTGTTACACAGGTTATCCATGAAAGACCTGGGTGATGCCTCTTACATTCTGGGGATCCGGATCTACCGTGACAGATCCAAGAGGATATTAGGGCTTTCACAGTCCAGGTACATCGACACCATACTGAAAAGATTCAGTATGGAAGATTCCAAGCGCGGTAATCTACCGGCTTGTCATGGGATCACCCTCTCCAAAGAGATGTCTCCCAAGACTGATTTGGAAAGGGATCGCATGTCAATTATACCCTACGCTTCTGCGGAAGGCTCTATAATGTATGCGATGTTGTGTACCAGACCAGATGTAGCTTATGCACTGAGTGTGGTAAGCCGGTATCAGTCAAACCCTGGGGAGAAGCACTGGATAGCGGTAAAGAACATTCTCAAGTACCTGAGAAGGATTAAGGAGATGTTCTTGGCGTATGGCGGAAAAGACCTCCAGATCGAAGCCTTTGCTGACTCCAGCTTCCAGAGTGACAAGGATGATTCCAAGTCCATGTCGGGTTATGTATTTACCCTCAATGGAGGGGCGGTGTGTTGGAAGAGTTCCAAACAGGAAACCGTTGCTGACTCGACGATGGAAGCGGAATATATCGCTGCTGCAGATGCCGCAAAAGAAGCCGTCTGGATAAAGAAGTTCTTGACAGAACTTCAGGTGGTTCCGTCCATTGTTGATCCAATACCTTTGTATTGCGATAACAACGGGGCTATAGCTTTAGCGAAGGAACCTAGGTCCTATTAGAGGTCCAGACACATCTTGAGGCAGTATCACCTGATCAGGGAAATCGTGGGTCGCCAGGAGATCGAGGTTCAGAGAGTTGCTACGGAAGATAACACTGCTGATCCATTCACGAAGGCCTTACCCCAGACTCAGTTCGAGCGGCTGATCGAGATGATAGGTCTTCGATACGCCAGTACATGGCCTTAGTGCAAGTGGGAGATTGTTAGTGTATATGCCCTAGAGGCCATTACTGTATCATACTAGTTTGTTTATTACTTAATGGAAGCTTGGGATATTCACAGTTGTATAGACAATCTTGCTCAAAATAGTAGTATGCTACTTGGTTTGCTTCTCCTTTAATGTGTACATGTGTTTCTTTTAGTATATCACCTATACACATTAGTGGAGCCCTTAGGATCTTTGCTTGATTACCAGCGTTGTGATGGCAGTCACACTCGTGGGGGCTGGGTAATCCACAAGCACATCCTTATGCAGGTCCCTAGTCGTGGGACTATCGAGACAGGGCATCGATACTCCGAAGTTGACTAGCGTATACGCTTCTCATCCCAGCATGGGAGACGGTCTATCCCACAGCCGTCAGTACGTCGTACTTGAGATAGTATGCGGGTGCTCGTTAGGTTACGAGTACACTGGACAGGACTCGTCAGGAACTGTTGGTTGGTACTATACCTATCATCAGTTATCAGTTCCCAGGTGACATGAGTACAGCTTAGTCCGCTGACTTGACACTGTCACTTCGCCTCGAGTGTGTTCCCACTGTACTTTGATTACTACCCTACCACGGCTCAATGGAGTCGTGCAAAGAGGTAGTAGTTAGGTGCAGTCCCGAAGCACTTGGAGGCAGTGACGGTTAGACAGGATTCGTCTCTCCCGGTATTGGGGGTTGATATCGCGCTGTGTCTAGGAGAGCCATTACACAAAGTCCCTGGCCAGGGAAAGAGAGATATACTGGTAGGTTTCCAGTGTTATCTCAGGGTGTTCTGGGCTACACTCCGACACGACTTGTACCGCTATTAGGGGACTGACGTTTACCGCCCATAGGCCCGCCATGCGATATTCTCATACGAACAGACCGGACTGTACGCAGATTGTCACAGACAGGCTCAGTAGGAGTTCGGATGGGTTCACCTCATTAGTCTTCTTTTCGGCATCTACCTGGGGACCGTTACGTACAGCTAGTGCCGCTTGCGGTCTGTGGTTAAACCCACTGCCAGCGTAGTGTCGAGTCTTTAGAGTCCCACACAGAGGGTTATTCACCTTTGGGCAAAACAGAGTAGAGGTCGCATGGTTTTGCGACAGGGTTCGTTCACATCCGCTCACTTGTGCATGTTTGGTGTCCGGACAGTTATTACTAGCGGGCTCTGGTTTGAGCCAGATCCTAGTATATGCTTTTGGGTTAGTTTTATCTCATTGTATTCATGTTCCTCGGAACATGAATGCGGGTGTGTATGTACAGTTGATTGAGGCGGAGGAAGAGGATTTTCATTTGGGTTTCGGAACGGGTGTGTATGCACAGTTGACAGTTGTGTTTTTAAAAAACCCTAATGAATATGTGAAATATCAATTAGTAATATTAATTAAATGAAATTGTGTTATGGTTAGGGTTGTTGACTTGTTGACCAAGGTTGACTTGTTGACCTTGGTTGAAACATTGACCATCATCATTACAATTCAAGATGCTCTTTGATCTTTGCAAAAAACATTTTATGTGAAATGATAATGGTCTTATCAAACCAACCATCACCTTTTTCATTTGATTAAAATTATTAATTAGATAATTCACATATATGTGATATGGTTGTAAAATTTTATCATAAGATTATTCTCACTCTCTCTCTTGCCTTCTTCTTCCTCCCCCTCTAGTTCAAGGAAAAACATTCTCATGAGTTGAGAAACCTTTCCTTGGAGATAAAACACCCAAAGCCACTCTCTACTCATCCTAAGGTTGAAGGTCTAGCAAGCCGGAGACTATAGTTTTCTCAAGTTCGAGAAATGAGCTCAAGGTAGAAACCCTCAGGTGGATCCATCTTCGGCAAGAGAAGGCGACGAGGAAAGAACCATCCGACCACTACAAAGAGTCCAAGAAGAAGGAGTTCAAGTTGAGGTATAACCCCCTAACCGAGTAGATAACTCTCTAGTTAGTTGCTAGTGTGCAGTTTAGCAAAGATCCGTATTTTATAGTCCATGTTACCATGACCTGAAAAATTGTTTTTCACCGTTTCCGCAAGCCTGAAAGAACCTAGAGAGGTAACGTGGACTTACATAACAAAGCGGCGATCTTCATTAGGAGTAGCTACCCATCGATCAGCATCGCACCCATCAGCAAAGGCAGACATCATGACCCTCTGAGCCCGTATCTGGCTTAGCAGCCGGACAGAGCGATCCCTCAGAGCTGTGGTGATCAAAAGTGCCTCGTGGAAGCACTCAATCTTGTCTTCCGCGGTGTCAAGCATTGTCGGAGTCATCTTCGCTGGAAGAGGGGGAATATCATTGATCACAGACAAGAAAACCATCCAGAGCCAAATGGAGCCGATGGGGAGAGGAGATCCTAAACGAGTCAAGATCTCGTGCAACATCGTGTCACATTGGTCATCCGTAAAAGTAGGGTTCACCAAGCGCGCAGCAAAACGAGGAACAATTTCCTTAATGGGCACCTACCATGGCTGACGACAAGTATGTGGGCGATTACAAGCCATAGCTCTTCTCTGTTAAAATGATTCTCTGAAAATGAGAGAGAAAAGAAGCATTGCTTTAGATTATGAAGGGAGACATTTAAGTCTAGGCACAGAAAATGTTGTGCATGATGGAACTATTTCCAAGCTCTGGGAAAGAGAAGCTTGATTCAGGAAATGTGGAGAAGAAAGGTGAAATGACACCTTCTGTAATGAGGCAGCGCCTCACGTGCAAAGCACGAAAACACTGAGCGCCAGCGCTAAAGAGTTAAAGACTCTAATGCAGCGCCTCACGTGCAAAGCACGAGAGCGCTGAGCGCCAGCGCCATGAGTTGAAGACTCTGAGGCAGCGCCTCACGTGCAAAGCACAAGAGCGCTGAGCGCCAGCGCCTCACGTGCAAAGCACGAGAGCGCCAAGTGCCAGAACTAAATGTTCTCCACCATTGGATCAAAGATCCAACGAACATGATTAAAAATCATCAATTGACCAGAATAAAATTCTGCTAAGGAAACATTCCTCGGAATCTTTCCAAACGGGAAAGACTATGCTCAGAAAATCAGAGCACCGTTGGATCAATGATCCAATGGTGATTAAAAATCACCAAAATAAAGAATAAATTCTGTATGAGAAAAGATTTTCCAATCTTGTTAAAAACAAGAAGATTGCCTTCTGTAAAACAGAAGCCCTAGGATCAAAGATCCAACTGTTGGAAACATCCCCAAATCAATTAGAGAAAAGATCTCTCCAACCGATTCAACAAATCAGCCTACCCTATATAAAGGCCCTAATACTTCAAGTCTGATATGGAGAAACCTCCCCATAAGCTTTCAAACCGAAAGTAGAAAAAAGAGAGGAACCCCCATAAACTTTGATAAATTTCAGAGAGAAAAGCAAGCTCTCAGCAGAAGAAGAATTTCTTTAAGGTAAAAACAGAGAGATAAAAAACATCTCATCAGAAAAAGAACTTAGTTCTTATGCTAGATCATAGATCTATAAGAAAACTGTCTTTCACAAAAGAAATCATAACATCTCATTATAAAAAGGGGGAGAATAATTCAATTCTCTTAGGATCACAGATCCATAAAGGCAAAGCCTTTCACAAAAAAACATAAGAGATTGAAATATCTCCTATATAATAAGAACTTTGCTCTTAGATCCACGAGACAAAGTCTCTTGTAAGAGAAAATTTAATTATCAGAGCGCAAAGCTGCCTAAAAAGAGCCTTAGCGCTCCAAATTTAGAGGAGCGCCTTAGCGCTGCAGATCTAGCGCACAGCGCGGCAGAGCCTTAGCGCTCCAAGTTTAAAGAAGCACCTTAGTGCTCCAAGTCTGGAGCACAACGCCAAACGTGCCATCTGCTCCTCACGTGTGCGCTATTTCACAAGAAGCGTTCTACGCTCATTGACTGGCGCTCAGCGCCAAGCGCGCCACGTGCTCCTCACGTGTGCGCTACTTAAACAGAAGCGCTCTGCGCTCATTGACTGGCGCTCTGCGCTCATTGACTGGCGCACAGCGCCAAACGCGCCACGTGCTCCTCACGTGTGCGCTACTTAAACAGAAGCGCTCTGGGCTCATTGACTGGCGCACAGCGCCAAGCGCGCCACGTTCTCCTCATATGTGTGCTACATCACAAGAAGCGCTCTGCGATCATTGACTGGCGCTCAGCGCCATGCGTGCCACGTGCCCCTCATGTGTGCATTGAGAGAACATAAATTGTTCTTTAAATGATAAAGCCCCAAAGCCATAATGAGTGCTCAAAATTCAATAAAAGGCAAAAAGTTGTTAGGACCAATGCTCAGTATTGTTAAATGAAAAAGGACTGAGCCTAATTAAATGTCTAACATTTTAAATGAATGGGCCAAGCCCAAGTTGGCAACAGATCTCCAATTCAGATTAATTGAGCCCATATGCTCATAAATCTTTGATCTTAGTCCTAAATTGGACTACAGATCTCCAAAAAAATATTGGTTCAAGGGTACATCTCTTCATTCCTCTGATATTTGTCGTTGTAATCCTTCAACGTCTTTAGAGAGGTGACGGGTCCCGACAACCAGACATTCCACGGACTGTGGGGTCCTTAAACTCATTGAATATGATGTCCTTAAACTTTACAGACTATGATGTCTCTAAACTATCACGGACTGTGGGGTCCTTAAACTCATGGACTATGATGTCCTTAAACTTTACCGACTATGATGTCTTTAAACTGGACCGCAATGTCCCTAAACTAAAACAATAGAGCCCAAATGTTCTTTTGTTGGATCTAAATGATCCTGTTAAGTAGATCTTAGTCTAAAATTAGACCAACGTATCCTTAACAAATGGTTAAGTAGATCTTAGTCTAAAATTAGACTAACGTATCCTTAACAAATGGTTAAGTTGATCTTAGTCTAAAATTAGACTAACGTATCCTTAACAAACGTTTAAGTTGATCTTAATCTCAATTGAGATTAACGATCCTTAAACCCAACCCAAAACCCAAATTTAAGAAAATACGGATTTGGATTAATCCACACCCTACGGGCGACAACATAAATTAGTCTCCGTATACAATCCACGGGCAACCAAAAAATAAAACATACATACACGACACAAAGAGACCATCTGTAGAAGGAGAAAGTGGTTACCGCGATGCGGTAGCGTAATTAACTGCAGGGGTTTGCGCCTGCAGGGAAGAGCGTCCCAACAATCAAAACCCCCTCAAACGAGGGGAATCTGAAGAAGTCTGCTACAATGGCCGCATCTATCTAAACCTCCGATACACGGTGCCATAAATCAACTTGGCATCTTCGGAGTGGTGGATGGATCAAACCAAATAGCATCTGCCCCCAAATTCAGGCAAGACGTCAGTCTTCCCGCGTCTTTCGGCGGAGAATAGATTCTGGCATGCCCGGTGGGACCTTTTCCTCTTTCCGCTCCACACCTCGTGTGTCATGTTTTTCCCGTGATCAGATAATCACGGTGTGTATGTTTGTGGTTGCCCTTAGGGAAGTGGATACTGAAGTCGGCGCTTCGTCTCTATGAAGAATGGCATTTGTTCCCACTTTAGCAACATAGGCTCTGTCATATCTGGTGGAGTCAAGTACGGGCTACTTGCAGGCTCAAATCTCTGCAATCCGGCTCTTCAAGAAATCAACGGGCTCTTTTTGGGTCGATGCTCCCACCTCCCACGCTTAGTGCCTCAACGCCGATGGAAGAAGCCCAGAGGAAGTATGTCATCCACAGGCGGACTTCCCAAGCAGCAGCTTTGCCGACGGAATCAGTCCTCAAACAACTGGCGCCTGCCGAAGACCAATGTCGACGCAGGGGGCAGAATATTCAAGCTCTCAAAGGAAAAAGGGTGCAGGCTCAGCAAAATCCTAAAGCTAATGAAATCCCGGCCGTAAGAAACGGTCGACGTCGATATCGGCATCATACAAAATGAGCCGGGGACAGTTCTCCGTATGGTCCCGTTTCAACCCCAGTGGTGAATGTTGTTGTTCCACCTGGGAATAACTTCAAACTGTTGCGAAGGGTCAGACAAAATTCTCCTACTGCAATATTAAAAAAGTCTCCGCAGCCTATGGAGATCCCACGAGAGCAGAAACGAGTTCGCTCCCTGAGACAACTTTCCTCATCTATATATAAGGTGTGGAAGCAGGTAAAGGGGAATCACCCTAAGACGGGTCCTGATACAGTGGTTCCTCTCAAATCTAATGTGGCTTTTCACAAAAAAAAAGAGAGGCCTAATAAAGCTCAAGTGCCCGAAGCGAACTCCAAAGGCCAAGACTCCAAATACCCTAAGCCTGGGGGCATGGTAGCTCACATAGTCTATGTGTTGAATTTCAAAGATGAAGTTCGAGTTTATACTAGTCATCGACCTCAAACTCGGTCCGTGACAAAAGTTCAACTGCAACATGATAAGCTACAGGAGATGCTCGCTCAGGCGACAGTAAACGCTAATCCATCACCTAAGGAAAATCGACTTGGGAACGGCAAACGACCCACGGTCGACATTCGTCAGTGAGCTATTGTCTGAAGAAAAGGTGGCTACGCTCAAGGACGTGCTCATACAGTATAAAGACTGCTTCGCATGGAACTACTCCGAGATGCCGGGACTAGATCCAGAAATAGCGGTGCATAAATTGGCGATATCTCCGGACGTCAAGCCAGTCAAGCAAGCACTAAGAAGAATGCCGCTCGAACTTGAAATGAGCATCAATGCCGAAGTCAAGAAGCTAATCGACTCCGGCTTTGTCTAAGAAGTTCAATATCCTGACTGGATCGCCAACATTGTCCTAGTGATGAAGAAAAATAGGACGGTGCGCATCCGCGTAGACTTTTGGGACCTCAACGAAGCTTGCTTGAAGGATGATTTTACCGTACCGGTTACCGAGCTGATGATAGACAACACATCCACTCACGAAGTCTTCTCCTTCATGGACGGATCATTGGGGTACAACCAAATAAAGATGCATCTCGAAGACTAGAAGCATACCGCTTTCCTGACTCCCCTGGGAATATTCTGTTACAAAGTGATGCCTTTCGTCTTGAAGAACGCTGGCGCCACCTATCAGAGGGCCATGACGAAGATTTTCGATGACCTCATACACGAATTCATCGAGTGCTATATTCACGACCTCGTGGTAAAGAGCAAATCGCACGAGGAGCATTGGGTGTATATAAAGATAGTGTTCCAACATCTTCGGAAATACAATCTGAAGATGAACCCTCTCAAATGCGCGTTCGGAGTCTCCTCAGGAAAATTCCTAGGATTCATTGTACGACACCGGGGCATCGGGATAGACCCGTCGAAGATCAAGGCGATTATGGAAATGCCTCCGCCAAGGACTCTGAAACAACTGTGGTCTCTCCTAGGAATGCTCGCATATATCCGACGGTTCATAGCTAACCTCTTCGGCAAACCCCTACAGTCACCTAATGAAGAAAGGGACTCCGTTCGTCTGGGATCGCAAATGCCAGAGTGCACTAGATGAAATCAAGCAATACTTGCAGAATCCGCTGGTATTGACAGCTCCGGTCAAGGGAAAACCTATCATCCTGTATACAACCGCCCTTGAAGGTTTCTTAGGCGCGCTATGGGCATAAGAGAATGATCAAGGGAAGGAAAGAGCCCTCTACTACTTGAGTCGAGTTCTCCTGTGGCAGAAAACAATTACTCCCCCATTGAAAAACACTGCCTGGCGTTGATCTTCGCGATAACAAAGCTCAGGCACTATGTGTTAGCGCATGAGGTCCATCTCATATCAAAGATGGATCCCCTCAAATATTTGATGTCAAGAGCCATACTAACAAGGCGGCTCACTAAATGGGCCCTACTCTTAATGGAATTGTCGATAACTTATCGACCTCTCAAGGCAGTGAAAGGCCAGGCCATCGCTGACTTCCTCGCTGAGCATCCTATACCTGCCGATTCACCCCTAAATTGCGAATTACCAGACGAGCATGCGTTTGACACGATCGATGGGAAGAAAGGATAGAGTGACACCCGATAGGAACTCTACTTCGACGGGGCATCTTCCATGAAGAAGCGAAAGCACAGCTCCCCCATAATCATATTTGGGGTAGGCCTCATCTTCGTGACTCCACAAGGAGGGATAATGCGATTTGCCTTTTCCCTAACAGAGCCGAGGACAAACAATGAAGCCGAATATGAAGTTTTGATAGTAGGACTTGAGATCGCTGTCGACATGGGGATCGAAAACTCCTCATATACGGACACTCCCAGCTGGTCGTTAGCCAAGTAAACAGCGATTATCAAACGTGCAAACCAGAGTTGGTGAAGTACGGCGAGAGAGTGAAACAATTGCAGATTCAAATCCCTGCCTATGCCCTGGAAAGCATACCGCGCGTGGAAAATAGTAAGGAAGATGCATTAACCAAGCTCGCTAAAGAACTGGCCGACGAGAACCTCGATGACGTAAGGATCGTTGTGCAAAGCCGTCTGGTTCTCGCACCGGTAGAAATACTCTGGAGTCGTTTGAAGAAAAGGAAGCGACCAAACAAGAGGCCCTACAGATAGAGGACCAGGAAAAGGTCAAGGATTGGAGAGAAGTCTTTATGGACTACTTCAAATCCCGTCGAACACCTGAAGATGCGTCCTCAAGACATCAGCTCATGAAACGAGCTTTATCCTTCGCCTTCGTCAATGACACTCTATATAAGAGATCATTTGATTCTCTATGGCTAAGATGCCTAGGAACTGAATCAGCAAAGAGAGTCGTTCAAGAAATTCACGATGTACTCTGCGGTTCTCACCAAGTCGGGCCGAAGATGAAACTGAAGATCAAAAGAATGGGCTACTATTGGCCCATAATGATCCAAGACTGCCTCGAATACGCGAAGCAGTGCCACTCGTGCCAGATTCACGGGGACTTTATCCACCAGCATCCAAATCCGCTACATCCAACGGTGGCTAGCTGGCCGTTCGAAATGTGGGGAACTAACATAATCGGGCCCATTGAACCAGCATCGTCCAGAGGCCATCGGTTCATACTGACGACAACTGATTACTTCTCCAAGTGGGCAGAAGTAGTACCACTAAGAGAAGTGAAGATGGAGAATATCCTCCATTTCTTCAAGACACACGTCATCTATCAGTTCGGCACTCCGCGACGGATTATCTCCGATAACGGGCCGACCTACAGAAGTCACAAAATCAGCCGCTTCGCACAGCAGCATAATATACACTGGAGATACTCTTCGGTCTATAATCCTCGAGCTAATGGTCTAGCCGAGGCTTTCAACAAGACCTTAACGAAGATCATATAGAAGACGGTCTCTCGAAATAGGAAGGAATGGCACGAGAGACTGCATGATGCTCTGTGGGCGTATCGAACCACGTTCAAAACGGCCACAAACACAATGCCGTATGCATTGGTATTCGGCGTTGAAGCAGTACTCCCCTTGGAGATAGAGCTACCCTCTCTATGAGTGGCGGTCCATTACGAGCTAACAGATGAAGAGAATGCTCATCTTCGGCCTGAGGAGCTTGATGCCCTTGACGAAACCCGGCTCATGGCGCAACAAAACATGGAAGCTTACAAAGAAAAAATGACGCGCTCATACGAAAGATTGACTCGGCCGAGAACATTCTGCCAAGGCGAACTCGTGCTAATGGTCAAGAGACCTATGATCCCCAATCGTGCCAAACGTGGAAAATTCGAGCCGACTATGAATGCCCGTACATCATAGACAAAGTCTACCATGGTGGGGCTTACTTGCTCATGGATATGCATGGCGAAAGACCCTTCAGGCCAGTAAATGACCGATTCTTGAAGAAATACTACACCTGACCGAGACGTCTATAAACTACTACGGACCGCAGCATCCCAAGGCTGACGCGAAAAAAGGGTACACCCATAAGCGAGATGGGCACGGATGAAAACCCAAAAGGGCTCTTTGAGTAAAAACAGCAGGACTACCGGCGAGTTTGTGAAAACCCGAAAGGGCGCAATCTCGTTAAAAGACACTTGTAAGGTCCTCTCTGTTAGTTATCTGTATGCCCTAGAGGCCATTGTTGTACATGCGATGTATATTATAATGGATGCTTGGATATATATAGAGAGGACTTTCTTGCTCGATATGATAGTATGCTATCTGGTTTCACTTTATCTTAACATGTTAACGAATACTGTTTTGTGATCACGTGTTGATAAAGCTCCTAGGATATGTACTCGACTACTAGGACTATGATGAGATAATACTAGTGGGGCCACGGTAGCTAACGAGTGCATGCTATAACTGTTCCTAGTCGAGGGTGTATCGAGACAGGGCATTGATACTTCAGAGTAGACTAGCGTACACGCATCTTGGCCAATATGATGGGCGATGGATGATCCCATATCCATTGGTGTTGGACATAAAAGATGGTGTACGGGTGCTCAGTGGAGACTGGGTACACTGAACGGACTCGCCGAGAACTCCTGGATGGTAATATACCTATCGACGGATAGCAGTTCTTGGGTGATACTGGTACAGGTTAGTCTGTAGACCCAAGATCGTCATAGAGTCTTGTGTGATTCCCACAGTGCTTTGATTTCAACCTTACAACGTCCAAGAGGGCGTGCAAAATGGTGGCTTTTGGGTACAGTCCCGAATCAGATGGAGGCAATGAGCAATAAGATGGGTTTCGTCTCTCCCAGTATAAGGAGTTGATGTTGTGCTGTGTTCGATTGGCTATAACTGGAAGTCCCTGGCCAGGGCTGATATAGAGTGCAGCTGGTAAGTGTTATCAGTAGTTTCTCGAATGGTTATGAGCCTCACATCGACACGACTTATCGGTTACTGGGGTCTGACGTTTACCACCCATAGACTAGATATGCAACATATCAGACGAAGAGATCGGACTGTACGGTAGTGTTTACTGATTGGATTCATAGGAGAATGTACATGCATTCTTGTTGATCTTCTGATCGCTCAATACCTGGGTGGCTGTTACATTTAGCTGACCGCTTGCAGCTTGTGGGTGTTTGATATGATCATCACCTACTGCCGGCGTATTGACGATTCTTTAGAGTCCTACACAGAGGTTTCCTGACTCAGGCAAAACGGAGTAGGAGCACATATGTGATACGTGCAGGACCGAGAATAATACTATATGAGATACCATATTCTATTTTCGCGATATATGATATCGGCCAGGTATATGTGATATAGCCGGGTCATCGGATCAAGTGTTGATTCGATGAATCAGTACATGTTATATTAGTCGGTTATATGCGATATAGCAGGATTGTAGGATCAAGTGTTGATTCGATAATTTAATATATAATTATATATGTGATATATTACATTACATTATCTAATATAAGCTCACTTTATTGATTCATTTCCTCACCGGATAATACATTGATATATATGCGATATATGTTAATTGTATTATTTTCTTTTGTTACAAAAATATATTATATATGTGATATATAATATTATAACAAGTTATGATTACAAATGAAACATGATTTGTGGAGATTAAACATAGTTAGGGTTTGATTCGGGTTAGCTTTTTCCTGAAGCTTCTAGAAGCTTTATTTTGTTTTAAGCTTAGATATTTTGTTTAGATATTTTGTGAAGATATTTCTTAACCCAACATAAACCCTTTACCATGATTTATTCTCTACAATGGTTAAGTCTTTCATTCTTAACCAAGGGTTGCAATTATAACCACAACACTTTTTTCATTATTCATGACAAATACTTTTCCTCTTCTTCTTCCTCTTGAAAAGCTTTCTAGCTTTTGGGTTAGTGATGAATAAGTGTGAGAAATTGAAAGAAAAAGAGTGCTAAATTCCTACTTCATCATTCTCATCTATTCTAGCCACTTAGATTAGGGTGCTCACTTCACTAATACTTGATTAGAGAAGTGAGAGCTTGAGTTAAAGATTCTTCAAGGTAGATCATCTTCGAAAAGGAAGACTTCGAGTAAGAATGGATCATTCGACTTGTGGAGCCTCTCTTGAGTCCGGGAGATCATGGATCGCGGCAAATGGACTACTACTAGGAGCTTATGAAGCGAAGGAATGGACTACAAAGGTTGTAATCCCTCTCACTTAGATGTAAAGTTGTTTACATGCTTGGTTTACCCTAATTATCTAGCAAAGATCCTCGCTTTAGGTTGTTCGGCACTTGAAAAATTTAAATTCGGCATGGTTGATGCTTATAGACCCTTGTAATAGTACCTAGTAACCTTACAGTGGTATCAGAGCCTAGCTAGAGCATTAGGCGACGTGTAGACGAAGTTAAAAGTCCGATCGTACCCCTAAACGTCTTTTTTGACCCCCTCTCTGGAAATTTTTTAAAAAGATATTTTTTTCACATTAAAAATACTCAAAAAATCAAGCAGGTAATTGTATAGATTACAGTGAAATACGAGCCATTGTAGCCTTTAAGTCGCCGCGGAACCGCGGCCATAACATGCTTTTGGCGGCGGTTCCGCCGCAGTACTTGGGTGTCAGTGATAGTTATTTCTAGGGTTCATCCGTATGTATTATTACATGCTTCTGGGGATTTTTAATTTTACTCAAGTGTTGAGTTTTCTGGAGATCTTTTGTATTCGTTGATTCGATCGGAAAGTTTAACATTATCTATTTATCTGGAATGTGATATAATGTGTGGAATTCATATAGTTAGGCATGAAATGCGAAGTATGTGATATTTCGGATTTAAGATGTCTAAAGTGATTGTGGATTCCAAATGTTGTAGTTTTACACTTTCTTTTTTATTGACCGTAAGCGTAGTATGTGGTGTATCGCCGGCTTCGTTGCTATACATCAACGACAATCGGGATACGCATACTTGCTTACGCTAATGATATGAGATATTATGTATAGCTGTGATATGTTATATTGGATCATCGTGTTTTGAAAAGCCGGGGGTTTTATGTGAGATGAGGGTTTTTATTTTCATTCATGTAAAATTCATTTGTATGTAATATTCTTTTATTAGGGCACTTCCGGGTTGAGGTTGATGTCACCAATGTTTGTTATTTACTTTTCCGCATTAGGTAGAACCGAAGAGGGGAGCACAAGTAACCGGGTTGTAGGATCCAGTGGGAGGCCATCTCGAAGAGTCGAGACCGGGTCTCCTAACCCTAGAATTGGCAGTGTTACTTGCCGCTCTCGTAGGGGTCTAGGGATGTGGGTTTGGCTATTCATCGCGACCGTGGAATCCGTGTTTTATACAGGCTCAAAATAAAACACGGACGTCCTAGTATATCCAATATTTCATATGTTATCTTCTGCTGCAATGTTCTGTGATGAGATCATATTACTGCCTGAGACGAATGCTTATAATATATATATATGATGATATATAAATATTACAGCTTTCGTTTCTTCTGTGATGCTTAGGAAGCATAACTGATGGGATTTATTAATGAGATTAATAAAAGAAAAGAAATCTAAAAGATGTTGTAGAATTAAAACTTTATAAAAAGGGTAGCTACAGTTTTGCTTTGCATAGCGGTATATATATGATATACCCTGCACCTTATTCGATGAGAAAAGAGCCGAGATCCCTTCACCGGGAGTGACCTCTTTAGCAAAATTGGAAGATGCTACAAACTCACGGTTTAGTTTTTGACTGCTTCTATAGTTCTTTCTTTGCACCGCGGTATATATGATATACCCTGCACCTTATTCGATGAGGAAAGAGCCGAGATCCCTTCACCGGGATTGACCTCTTTAGCGAAACTAGAAAAGCCTTAAACACACCTTTTCAAAATCACTTGTTTCTACAACGACATAAAGTACATTACGCTCATGGTTTTCTGAAAAACCTGTGTAGCCCTTCGTCATTTCAGATAAAGACTATTTAGTATCCGTGATGCGTTTCTTGGCCTTTGTCAAGGCATAGTGTGCGGTAGCTGACTAGTACTTATCTGTTTATGCATGTGATGCGATTGATTAGAGTAGTCGTACGGCCTTGTTGGCCTTTGTCAAGGGTCGTGCGGGTGCGTTTATTTCAATCAAGAAATGACGGCTTGAGCTTGACTAGCTTCCTATGGTTTGTTGGCCTTTGTCAAGGTCATAGGGGGTTAGGGGTAAAAGATATTATCGGGAATTTCAAGTGTTGAAATTTGCAATGAGATTGCATACCTTCTATAAGATAGTTGGATCTTGATACCCACTGCGAGTAAGAGTTACTCCTGGGAGAGTTTTACACATGACAATTAGCCGATCAAGTAGGTGTCTAGAAAGGTGTTAACGGGGTTATGCCTCTGGGAAAATGAGGTTTATTTTAATTAGGTCCGTGCGAAAGCACGGGGAACCTCCCTCAAAGCACCAACACTGATCTGGCTGAAAGATTGGCGAACTTGTAGAGTGTAATTAATCCCGGCTAATCTTACCTTTTAGGGTTTGAAGGAAGATTTGATTAAAACAGTGGGATCCATCCTGATTAGATAAGATTATAACCAATCTAATCTTGCAAGAGCGTACGCTAAAGTGTTTTCTTCTCTCTCTCTCCAGGTAGCGACCATGTCAGGCCTTAATCAAGATAATAATATGGATGTATTGACCGAACCCGCTTGTTATAATGAGCATGGGAACGTTGGTTCCGTTCTTTCTTATAATTGTTATAAGACTGAATAAGAAATAGGGGAATACCAGAATTCACACGCCGCCCAAACGAAGAATAAACATGATGATGTATCTTCTTCGGATGTGTTAGTTACCGAGAACTGTTTCTCAGTTCAGTATACGTCCTGGGCATTAGATACCAGATCAGGATCCCACATATGCGATATATTGCATGGGCTAAAGAAAGGTAGAGAACTGGGAATGGGTGATCATTCTGTAAGAGTAGGGAATGCTGCAAATGTTGCAGCCAAAGCAGTTGGCGAATATCACCTTGTATTACCAAGTGGTAATACATTGATTCTGAACGAATGCTATTATATACCGAACATAATATGCAACATTATATCAGTTTCTTTATTAAGTAAAGAAGGATATAATTTTGTAATATAGGATAATGTTATGAACATCTTTCTTAATCAAAAGTTGATTGGATCAGGCTCGTTACATAATGGCATATACGTTCTAAATCAAAACACAGTTCTTAATATACAGAACACACACAAGAGGAAGAGTTCAGAAATGAACGAATCCTTCTTGTGGCATTGTAGACTAGGTTATATCAATGCAACACGGCTAGCTAAGTTACATAAGAATGGATATTTGAATCCGTTCGAATTTTCATCTTATGACACTTGCCAGTCATGTCTCAAAGGCAAGATGACTAAAACTCCGTTTAGTGGACACGAAGAAAGAGTTACAGAACTCTTGGGACTGATACATAGTGATGTATGTGGTCCTATGTCTACACATGCCAGGAACGGTTCTTCTTACTTCATTGCATTCATTGACGATCTCTCAAGATACGGACATGTGTTCCTGATGAAACACAAGTCTGAAGCTTTTGAGAAATTCAGGGAATATAAGCATGAAGTAGAGAACCAAACGGGCAAAAGTATTAAGATCCTTCGATCTGATCGAGGAGGAGAATACTTGAGCAATGAGTTCATGGATTATCTAAAAGAGAATGAGATTCTCTCTCAGCTTACTCCTCCCTATACACCACAGCACAATGGTGTATCGGAGCGGAGGAATCGCACCCTATTAGATATGGTGCACTCTATGATGAGTACCGCTGAGTTACCTATTTCCTTTTGGGGTCATGCGCTTGAGACAGCAACATACCTATTGAATCAAGTTCCGTCTAAATCTGTACCTACCACACCAAATGAGATATGGAGTGGGAGTAGACCATGTCTTAAACGTGTTAAGATATGGGGTTGTCCGGCCTATGTTAAAACAGAAAATCCGGACAAACTCGAGGCACGGTCAGTTCTTTGTAAGTTTGTGGGATATCCTAAACATTCACATGGATATCTTTTCTACCACGGCGAGGAACAAAAGATGATTGTTTCTCGACATGCCACCTTTTTAGAAAAGGAATTTCTTTTAAAAGAAATTAGTGGTGAAGCAGTAGAGCTGGAAGAAGTTCCAGCACCATAAACTATAACTGAAGTTTTGATGGAACTAGATGATTCAGTAAATCCCAACGAACCCCATCCTCTCCGATGATCTAGTAGGGTTCCTCATCCACCTGAGAGATACTACGGTTTTTTCATCGATGGTGGAAGCGAGGATTGCATCATGGAAGATGATGAACCAACTATTTTCGAGCAGGCCATCACGAGTGGTGACTCTGTGAAATGGCTGGATGCAATGCGATCTGAGATGGAATCCATATACACCAACAAAGTATGGACTTTGGAAGTTGCTCCTGAAGGGGTAAAACCCATTGGGAGAAAATGAATCTTTAAGAAGAAACTTAGTGTAGATGGAAAAGTTGAGACTTTCAAAGCTAGACTTGTTGCAAAGGGTTTTCGTCAACGACCATGTGTGGATTATGACGGAACTTTTTCTCCAGTGGCTATGCTTAAGTCCATCCGGATCTTACTTGCCGTTGCTGTATACCATGACTATGAAATCTGGCAAATGGATGTTAAGACCGCCTTTCTAAATGGTGATTTGGAAGAGTGCGTGTACATGACTCAGCCAAAGGGCTTCGTAGATAGTGGGAGAGGAAAGGTGTGCAAGCTGCTTAAATCCATCTACGGGTTAAAGCAGGCATCGCGGAGTTGGAACATCTGTTTTGATGTTGTAATCAAAGAGTTTGACTTCATCAAAAACATAGATGAACCTTGTATATATAAAAAGGTTGCAGAGAGTAAGGTTTTCTTCCTCGTATTGTACGTCGATGACATACTCTTGATAGGAAATGATGTTCCTATGCTGCAATCGGTCAAGCTCTTCTTATCACAAAGATTCTCAATGAAAGATCTTGGTGATGCCTCCTGCATACTGGGAATTATGATCTATAGAGATAGATCTAAACGGATACTGGGATTGTCCCAATTCAGGAACATTGACAACATACTAAAGAGGTTTAGTATGGAAGAATCCAAGAGTGGGAACTTACCCACGATCTCTGGACTCACTCTCTCCAAAGAGATGTCTCCCAAGACTGATTTGGAAAGAGCTCGCTTGCAAGGGATACCCTATGCTTCGGCAGTAGGCTCTATCATGTACGCGATGCTATGTACCAGACCCGATGTAGCATACTCACTAAGTGTAGTGAGTAGGTATCAAGCAGATCCTGGAGAGAATCACTGGACAGCTGTGAAGAACATTCTCAAGTACTTGAGAAGGACTAAAGAGATGTTCTTGGTGTATGGTAACGGAGAACTCCAGGTGGAGTCCTTTACCGATTCGAGCTTCCAAAGTGATAAGGACGACTCTAAGTCGCACTCGGGATTTGTCTTTACCCTAAATGGAGGGGCGGTTTGTTGGAAAAGTTCCAAACAGGAAACCGTGGTAGACTCGACGATAGAGGCTGAATACATCGCTGCCAATGATGCTGCCAAAGAGGCTGTCTGGATAACGAAGTTCATCACTGAACTTGGTGTGGTTCCGTCCATTGAGTATCCAATACCTCTGTATTGTGATAACAATGGAGCTGTGGCTTTGGCCAAGGAACCCTGGTCCCATCAGAAGTCCAGACATATTCTGAGGCGGTATCACCTGATCCGAGAGATAGTTGATCGCCAGGAAATTGAAGCCAGGAGAGTTGATACGAAGGACAACACTGCGGATCCACTCACAAAGGCTATTCCTCAGATATAATTTGAGAGACTCTTCGGGATGTTGGGTATGAGATACTACAACAGCTGGCCTTAGTGCAAGTAGGAGATTGTTAGTTATATGTATGCCCTAGAGGCCATTGTTGTACATGTGATGTATATTATAATGGATGCTTGGATATATATAGAGAGGACTTTCTTTCTCGATATGATAGTATGCTATATGGTTTCACTTTATCTTAACATGTTAACGAATACTGTTTTGTGATCACGTGTTGATAAAGCCCCTAGGATATGTACTCGACTACTAGGACTATGATGAGATAATACTAGTGGGGCTGGGTAGTCAATGAGTACATCCTATAACTGTTCCAAGTCGAGGGTGTATCGAGACAGGGCATCGATACTCTAGAGTAGACTAGCGTACACGCATCTTGACCCATATGATGGGCGATGGATGATCCCATATCCATTGGTGTTGGACAACAAAGATGGTGTACGGGTGCTCAGTGGAGACTGGGTACACTGAACGGACTCGCCGAGAACTCCTGGATGGTATTATACCTATCGTCAGATAGCAGTTCTCCGGTGACACTGGTACAGGTTAGTCTGTAGACCCAAGATCGTCATAGAGTCTTGTGTGATTCCTATTGTGCTTTGATTTCCACCTTACCACGTCCAAGGGGGCGTGCAAAACGGTGGCTTTTGGGTACAGTCCCGAATCACATGGAGGCAATGAGCGATAGGAGGGGTTTCGTCTCTCCCGGTATAGGGAGTTGATGTTTTGCTGTGTTCGATTGGCTATAACTGGAAGTCCCTTGCCAGGGCTGATATAGAGTGCTGCTGGTAAGTGTTATCAGTAGTTTCTCGACTGGTTATGAGCCTCACATCGACACGACTTATCGGTTACTGGGGTCTGACGTTTCCCACCCCTAGACTAGATATGCAACATATCAGACGAAGAGATCGGACTGTACGGAAGTTTTTACTGATTGGATTCACAGGGGAATGTACATGCTTGCTTGTTGATCTTCTGATCGCTTAATACCTGGGTGGATGTTACGTTTAGCTGACCGCTTGCGGCTTGTGGGTGTTTGATTTGATCATCACCTTCTACCGGCGTATTGACGATTCTTTAGAGTCCTACATAGAGGTTTCCTGACTCAGGCAAAACGGAGTAGGAGCACATATGTGATATGTGCGGGACCGAGAATAATATGATATGAGATACCGTATTCTATTCTCGTGATATATGATATCGGCCGGGTATATGTGATATAGCCGGGTCATCGGATCAAGTGTTGATTCGATGAATCGGTACATGTTATATTAGTCGGTTATATGCGATATAGCCGGATTGTCTGATCAAGTGTTGATTCGATAATTTAATGTATAATTATATATGTGATATATTACATTACATTATCTAATATAAGCTCACTTTATTGATTCATTTCCTCACCGGATAATACATTGATATATATGCGATATATGTTAATTGTATTATTTTCTTTTGTTACAAAAATATATTATATATGTGATATATAATATTAAAACAAGTTATGATTACAAATGAAACATGATTTGTGGAGATTAAACATAGTTAGGGTTTGATTCGGGTTAGCTTTTTCATGAAGCTTCTAGAAGCTTTATTTTGCTTTAAGCTTAGATATTTTGTTTAGATATTTTGTGAAGATATTTCTTAACCCAACCCAAACCCTTTACCATGGTTTATTCTTTACAATAGTTAAGTCTTTCATTCTTAACCAAGGGTTGCAATTGTAACCATAACACTTTTTTCATTATTCATGACAAATACTTTTCTTCTTCTTCTTCTTCTTGAAAAGCTTTCTAGCTTTTGGGTTAGTGATGAATAAGTGTGAGAAATTGAAAGAAAAAGAGAGCTAAATTCCTACTTCATCATCCTCATCTATTCTAGCCACTTAGATTAGGGTGTTCACTTCATTAATACTTGATTAGAGAAGTGAGAGCTTGAGTTAAAGATTCTTCTAGGTAGATCATCTTCGAAAAGGAAGACTTCAAGCAAGAATGGATCATTCGACTTGTGGAGCCTCTCTTGAGTCCGGAAGATCATAGATCGCGGCAAAGAGACTACTACTCGGAGCTTATGAAGCGAAGGAACGGACTACAGAGGTCGTAATCCCTCTCTCTTAGATGTAAAGTTGTTTACATGCTTGGTTTACCGTAATTATCTAGCAAAGATTCTCGCTTTAGGTTGTTCGGCACTTGAAAAATTTAAATTCGGCATGGTTGATGCCTTATAGACCCTTGTGATAGTGCCTAGTAACCTTACACTCTCGACCCTGTAAGGAGAAAATACCTGTGTGATATCCTTACGACTCACAAGGGAGCAACACACTTAGGAATCTCCACGATTCCTCAGGAGAAACCACACTTACGAGATCCTTACGACTCGTAAGGAGAATTCCCCTTTGAGACCCTGACGGCTCATAGGATTCAAAAGCCTTAAGCTATAGGGATCTGAACCTGTTCTTAAGCCGTCATATCTCTCAAATTTCCATACAAGCGTTTCAATATTGACCCTTGTAAACAATCCACGGGCACAGATAAACCTTTCCCTAACAAAGTCCCACCAGCGACTAGGGATATGCTCACACGGTGAACGACCCTTGTAAGTCCTCTCGAATTCTAAAGAGAAAACACTCTTGTAAGATCCTTAAGACTTATAAGAGAACATACAGTTAAGAATCCTCACGATTTTTTAAGGAGAAAACGCATTTACGAGATCTTCACGACTCGTAGGGAAAAATACCTTTATGAGACCCTTACGGCTCGTAAAGTCAAAAAGCCTTAGTCAACAGGATCCTAACCCTGTTTGGTAAGCCACCTTTGTTCGACATCGACAGAGGCAAATGATGATTCGCTCCTGGAAATGTCCTAGTGGTAGCGATGCTGATGCCTAAATCGGTATCAAATCCTAAGTCCTTTCACGGCAAATGATGATTCGCTCCTGGCAATATTCCAGTCGTAGCGATGTTGGTGCTGATATTAACATCAGGTTCCAAGTTCCATACTTGCAAAAAAATCAAAAAGTAAAAGAAATGCATACAAAATAGCCGAAATGATGGGGCAACTTGCAAAAAAAATCAGCACGTAAAAGATATGCATACAAAAATATCCGAAATGATTGGGCACAAAAATAGCCGAAATGATTGGGCAATCGCGATTTTCGCGATATAAAAAGCTGAAATGATAGAGCATCGCGGAAAGAAATAAAAAAAATGAAAGAATGAAACTTTTTCCCTGCAGGTAAGTCTATACTGATTTCTGTATACAATCCAGGGGCATAAACAAAAAGGGGACCACATTTCCCCACCACACCTTGTCAAAGGGAGAGTCAGATCTCGACGGCAACATCTGCATCCCAGAAGACCAACAACGACGTTCCTCTTCATTCCAGCAGGATTCGGACGCGACGTCAACAAAGCGGAGCCACGGCAAAGTCCCTAGTTCCAAGACTCTACGGTCCACATACAACCTAGAGTCAACCAATGACCTCCCCGCCGGATCAACGCTCCGTCTCGAAAACAAGGCAACCAACCCCAGGGAAATCAGTGTTCTTGGAAAAATACCTCGATTCAGGGAAATCGTCATCCTTGACGAGAGCATCTCCAAGCGTCGACTGGTAAGGAAATTAGTGTCTTTGCAGGAATCTCTCGATTCATCTCAACTCCGAGGAAATCAGTTTTCTTGGCAAAATACCTCGATTCAGGGAAATCAACATCCTTAATGAGAGCATCTCGATTCGCGTCGACCTGCAAAGAAATCAGTGTCTTTGCAGGAATCTCTCGATTCGTCTCAACTCCGAGGAAATCAGTGTCCTTGGAAAATACCTCCATTCAGGGAAATCATCGTCCTTGGCGAGAGCATCTCGATTTGCGTCGACCCATAAGGAAATCAGTGTCTTTGCAGGAATCTCTCGATTCGTCTCAACTCCGAGGAAATCAGTGTCCTTGGCAAAAAACCTCGATTCAGTGAAATTAGCGTCCTTGGCGAGAGCATCTCGATTCGCGTCGACCAGCAAGGAAATCAGTGTCTTTGCAGGAATACCTCGATTCGTCTTAACTCCGAGGAAATCAGTGTCCTTGGCAAATATCTCGATTCAGGGAAATCAGCGTCCTTGGCGAGAGCATCTCGATTCGCGTCGAACCGCAAGGAAATCAGTGTCTTTGCAGGAATACCTCGATTCGTCTCAACCCCTATGGAAATCAGCGTCCTTGGAAAATACCTCGATTCAGGGAAATCAGCGTCCTTGACGAGAACATATCGATTCGCGCTGACCCGCAGAGAAATCAGTGTCTCTGCTGGAATATAAGACGTCAGCCAAACGAAGCCATGACAGAGTACCTAGTTCCATGTCCCGACGGCCACATCTACAGCCTGGAGACCCACAACAGCGTTCCTCCTCATTCCAACAGGATTCGGACGCGACAATCAATCTCGGAGCCATGGCAGAGTCCCTAGTTCCAAGTCTCGACGGCCACATCTACATCCTGGAGACCTACAACAGCGTTCATCCTTATTCCAGCAGGATTCGGACGCGACAATCAATCTCGGAGCCACAGCAGAGTGCCTAGTTCCAAGTCTCGACGGCCACATCTACAGCCTTGAGACCCACAACAGCTTTCCTCCTCATTCCAGTAGGATTCGGACGCGACAATCAATCTCGGAGCTACGGCAGAGTCCCTAGCTCCAAGTCTCGACGGTTCACAGACAACCTAGAGGCCACCTCGACATTCGTCTCGTTACAGCAGACGCAACGTCAGCAAAGCAGATCCATGGCAAAGTCCTTAGTTCCAAATCTCGACGGTTCACAGACAACCTAGAGGCCACCTCGACATTCGTTTTGTTACAGCAGACAGAACGTCAGCAAAGCAGAGCCACAGAAAAGTCCCTAGTTCCAAATCTCGATGGTTCACAGACAACCTAGAGACCACCTCGACATTTGTCTTGTTACAGTAGACGCAACGTCAGCAAAGCGGAGCTACGGCAATGTCCCTAGTTCCAAATCTCGACGGTACACAGACAACCTAGAGACCACCTCGACACTCGTCTCGTTACAGCATACGCAATGTCAGCAAAGCGGAGCCACGACAAAGTCCCTAGTTTCAAATCTTGACGGTTCATAGACAACATAAAGACTACCTCGACATTCGTCTCGTTACAGCAGACACAACGTCATCCAATGATCCCGTCGCGGAAATACGTCATCCAATGATCCCGTCGCGGAAATACGTCATCTAATGACCCCGTCGTGGAAATACGTCAGCAAATGACCCCGTCGCAGAAATACGTAAGCAAATGACCCCGTCGCGGAAATACGTCATCCAATGACTCCGTCGTGGAAATACGTCATTCAATAACCCCGTCTCGGAAATACGTCAGCAAATGACCTCGTCGCGGAAATACGTCAGCCAATGACCCCGTCACGGAAACACGTCAGCAAATGACCCCGTCGCAGAAACACGCCAGCAAATGACCCCGTCTTGGAAATAAGTCATCCAATGACCCCGTCGCGGAAATACGTCACCCAACAACCCCGTCGCGGAAATACGTCATCCAATGACCCTGTCTCGGAAATACGTCATCCAATGACCCCACCGTGGAAATACGTCATCCAATGACCCCGTCGCGGAAATACGTCATCCAATGACCCCATCGCGGAAATACGTCATCCAATGACCCCGTCTCGGAAATACGTCATCAAATGACCCCGCCTCGAAAATACGTCAGCAAATGACCCCGCCGCGGAAATACGTCATCCAATGACCCCGTCGCGGAAATACGTCATCAACTGACCCCATATGGCCAAAGTCAATCCTGAACCCATATGGCTAAAGTCAATCCTGACCCCATATGGCCAAAGTCAACCCTCGACCTCCCCATCGAAGCAATACTTTGATTCGGGAGTAGGTCAACTCATCAACCACTTACGAGTCCTCTCGACTTGTAAGGGTGAAAATGCTCTTATGAGATCTATATGACTCTCAAGAGAAAATGCACATAGGAATTCTCACGATTCCTAAGGAGAAAATACACCTACGAGATCCTCTTGACTCGTAGGGAGAAAAGTTTTTGTGAGACCCTCACGGCTCATAAAGTTGGAAAGTCTTAGGCAACAGATCCTAACCCTGTTTCCTAAGTCATCGCTACTTTATAAAGAGTTCAAGATGAACTGTTATTTACAATCTATGGGCCACACTTGCTAAAGCTACATGCCACTGAAATGGAGATGTTACTCATGAGCATATAAACTACTTCACGCCAGAGTCAGACATAAAGAAATAGAAGGTGTGGCTCATGGAGCTGAGGGTTTGGAACTATATCCCTTAAGAGTCGAGATTTGAGTCAATGATAAATGACGACGCTTGTGTCCGCTCGTTATCTTTTCATATCAAGATTCTGAAAGTTATATACCAACCCGAAACTGGTCATACGCTATGAATTACTCTGCACTACTTCACCCACGTATATACTTACGTGGGCAAAGTGGTGGGGGGCATTTTTTCCCGCCAAAATCTTCGGCCATGAGTTATTAGTTCCTGTTTATGCCGGTTTAAGTTTCGTTTACAGATCTGTGAGAAACCAGGCTCATTCATGTACGCACATGCACACATCATAGGAAGAACAGGTGTTCAACGACAAAAACAAAGCATTTAATTGAACATTTTATTCTACAGGAAATAGATCACCAAACATGGGATCGAAAGTACAGGGATTCACAAAACTATGGATAAAAATATCTAACTCCCTCTCTGCCTTCTCCACCATGACAAAGCGGCGATCTTCACGAGGAGTAGCTACCCATCGGTCAGCACCGCACCCATTAACAAAGGAAGACATCATGACCCGCTGAGCCCGTATCTGGCTTAGCAGCCGGACATAGCGATCCCTCAGAGCTATGGTGATCAAAAGTGCCTCGTGGAAGCAATCAATCTTGTCTTCCGCGGCGTCGAGCATTGCCTGAGTCATCTCCACCGGAGGAGGGGGAATATCATTGATCACAGACAAGAAAACCATCTGGAGCCAAATAGAGCCGATGGGGAGAGGAGATCCTATATGAGTCAAGAGCTCGTGCAACATCGTGTCGTATTGGTCATCCCTAAGAGTAGGGTTCACCAAGCGCGCAACAAAATGAGGAACAATTTCCTCAATGGGCACCTCCCATGGCTGACGGCGAGTATGTGGGAGATTACAAGCCATTGCTCTTCTCTGTTAAAATGATTCTCTGAAAACGAGAGAGAAAAGAAGCATTGCTTCAGATTATGAAGGGAGACATTTAAGTCTAGGCACAGAAAATGCTGTGCATGATGGAACTATTTCCAAGCTCTGGAAAAGAGAGGCTTGACTCAGGAAAAGTGGAGAACGAAGGTGAAAAGACACCTTCAGTAATGAGGCAGCGGCTCACATGCAAAGCACGAGAGCGCTGAGCGCCAGCGCTAAAGAGTCAAAGACTCTGATGTAGTGCCTCACGTGCAAAGCACGAGAGCGCTGAGCGCCAGTGCCTTGAGTTAAACACTCTGAGGCAGCGCCTCACGTGCACTGCACAAGAGCGCCAGCACTAAAGAGTCAAAGATTCCAAGACAGCGCCTCAAGTGCAAAGCATGAGAGCACCGAGTGCTAGAACTAAATGTTCTCCACCGTTGGATCAAAGATCGAACGAACATGATTAAAAATCATCAATTGACCAGAATAAAATTCTGTTAATGAAATATTCCTCAGAATCTTTCCAAATGGGAAAGATTATGCTCTGAAAATCAGAGCAGCGTTGGATCAATTATCCAATGGTGATTAAAAATCACCAAAATACAGAATAAATTCTTTATGAGAACAGATTTCCCAATCTTGTTAAAAACAAAAAGATTGCCTTCTGTAAAACAGAAGCCCTAGGATCAAAGATCCAACTGTGGGAAACATTCCTAAATCAATTAGAGAAAAGATCTCTCCAACCGATTCAACAAATCAGCCTACCCTATATAAAGGCCCCAAGACTTCAAGTCTGATATAGAGAAACCTCCCCATAAGCTTTCAAACCGAAAGAAGAAATGAGAGAGGAACCCCCCATAAACTTTGAGAAATTTCAGAGAGAAGAGCAAGCTCTCAGCAGAAGAAGAATTTCTTCAAGGTAAAAACAAAGAAATAAAAAACATCTCATCGGAACAAGAACTTAGTTCTTATACTAGATCATAGATCTATAAGAAAACTGTCTTTCACAAAAGAGATCATAACATCTCATTATAAAAAGGGGAGAGAATAATTCAATTCTCTTAGAATCACAGATCCATAAAGGCAAAGCCTTTCACCAAAAACATAAGAGATTGAAATATCTCCTATAAAATAAGAACTTTGCTTTTAGATCCACGAGACAAACTCTCTTATAAGAGAAAATTTAATTCTCAGAGCGCAAAACTGCCTAAAAAGAGCTTTAGTGCTCCAAATTTAAAGGAGTGCCTCAGCGCTCCAAATCTAGCGCACAGCGCTGCAGAGCCTTAGCGCTCCAAGTTTAAAGAAGCACCTCTGCGTTCCAAGTCTGGCGCACAACGCCAAGTGCGCCACGTGCTCCTCACGTGTGCGCTATTTCACAAGATGCGCTCTGCGCTCATTGACAGGCGCTCAGCGCCAAGCGCGCCACGTGCTCCTCACGTGTGCGCTACTTAAACAGAAGCGCTCTGCGCTCATTGACCAGCGCACAACGCCAAGCGCGCCACGTGCTCCTCATGTGTGCGCTACTTAAACAGAAGCGCTCTGCGCTCATTGACGGGCGCACAGCGCCAAGCGCGCCACGTGCTCCTCAAATGTGCGCTACATCATAAGAAGTGCTCTGCGCTCATTGAATGGCTCTCAGCGCCAAGCGCGCCACGTGCCCCTCACGTGTGCCCTGAGAGAATATAAATTGTTCTTTAAATGATAAAGCCCCAGAGCCATAATGAGTGCTCGGCATTCAATAATAGACAGAAAGTTGTCAGGACCAATGCTCAGTATTGTTAAATGAAAAAGGATTGAGCCTAATTAAATGCCTAACATTTTAAATGAATGGGCCAAGCCTAAGTTGGCCACAGATCACCAATTCAGATTAATTGAGCCTATATGCTCATAAATCTTTGATCTTAGTCCCAAATTGCACTACAGATCTCCCAACCAATATTGGTTCAAGGGTACATCTCTTCATTCCTCTGATATTTGTCGTTGTAATCCTTCAACGTCTTCAGAGAGGTGACGGGTCCCGACAACCAGACATTCCACGAACTGTGGGATCCTTAAACTCATGGAATATGATGTCCTTAAACTTTACAGACTATGATGTCTCTAAACTACCACGGACTGTGAGGTCCTTAAACTCATGGACTATGATGTCCTTAAACTTTACAGACTATGATGTCTTTAAACTGGACCACAATGTCCCTAAACTAAAACAGTAGAGCCTAAATGCTCTTTTCTTGGATCTAAATGATCCTGTTAAGTAGATCTTAGTCTAAAATTAGACTAACGTATCATTAATAAATGGTTATGTAGATCTTAGTCTAAAATTAGACTAACGTATCCTTAACAAATGTTTAAGTTGACCTTAGTCTCAAATGAGATTAACGATCCTTAAACCCAACCCAAAACCCAAATCTAAGAGAATAAAAATTTGGACTAATCCACGCCCTACGGGCGACAACATAAATTAGTCTCCGTATACAATCCACGGGAAACCAAAAAATAAAACAAATATACACGACACGAAGTGACCATCTGGAGAAGGAGAAAGTGGTTACCGCGATGCGGTAGCGTAATTAACTGCAGGGGCTTGCGCCTGCAGGGGTGATCGTCCCCACAAAAAGAAAAAACCCCTCAAACGAGGGGAATATGACGAAGTCTGCTACAACGGCCACATCCATCTAAACCTCCGATACACGGTGCCATAAATCAACTTGGTATCTTCAGAGAGGTGGACGGATAAAACCAAATAGCATCTGCCCCCAAATTCAGGCAAGAAGTCAGTCTTCCCACGTCTTTCGGCGGAGAACACACTCCGAGTTGCCTTTATAGTAAATTAACATCTCATGCAAATTTGGAAAAAATGAACAACACCCGTAACACCAAAACCCAGAGACCAGAACACAAAAAAAATTTGAAGCTAGAAATCCCCAAAGGGGCCGGCCTGCTAGGATTTTGGGCAATTGTGCTCGGCCAAATTCCGGCCGTCTGGGTTCAAATTTTTTCTGTGTTCATATAATTTCTCTTACAACATTCTGCAGCTGTTTGAAAATTTTTTAGAGCTCATTTAAAAATCGACAGAACGTAGGTTTTGATGTTTAAAGTTTCGGAGTAGTTTCGGTTTCGTAATCCTACACTATCCGTCTAATTCTCTAGCTAGGCTCTGATACCACTGTAGGGTTCTTATGAACGACAGCAAGGTTTCGGGAGGCATCGTCCTTGCCATTTTCAAAATTTTGCCGTTTTAAAGAACCCTAAACTAGAATCGTTAACTAGATAATCATAAGAAAGTAAAAGTAAACTACTTTACTTCTAAGTGACAACGGAATACAACCTTTGTAGACCGGTCCTTCACTTCAATTCCTGCTTGTAGTGGTCCATTCGCTGTGATCATGGAACTCCCGAACTCTTGCATGGCTTCTCAAGGTTAAAGGAACGAACTTGCTTGAAGTCTTCGAGGCCGAAGATGATCTACGTCGAGGAGACACTAACTCAAGCTATTACTTCACTAATAAGAGATTAGTGAAGCTAACAACCTATACTAAAGTGCTAATCTAGTAGAAAATGGTGAAGTATGATTTTATCTCACTTTAGAATTAATTTTCTCACCTTTATTTCTCACTTGAACAAAACCTAGAGAGCTCTTGAGCTTTGAAGAAGAAGATGAAAAGAGATAATGTTGTGAGAGTGAATGGAAACCATGGGTGAGAAAATATCTAATATTACTCATGTAGAGACTTAACCATGAGTTAAGATAATGGTTGGTTAACAAATATCTAGTGTAAAACAAAACTAGTGTACTAAGTCAATGGATCTCAAAGCTTCATGAAGCTTCATGCCATGTGACAAATTTCTAACTAATAAATGAATTACCATAAATATATAAACCCTACATTATCTTTATCATGGTGTAAGTCTCATATACCCATATTGCATGTATCATCAACCATGACACATAATAAAACACAATTAATATATATCACATATATATTAAGTGTGCACATCTGAGAAAAAAATGCTTAAGTGAGCTAATATTAGTTAACGTAAACTAGTATATCAAATATACAATTATACACTAAATTATCAAATCAACACTTGATTTAATAATCCGACTATATCACATATAACCGACTAATATTATATGTACCAACTTATCGAATCAACACTTGATTCGATAACTCGGCTATATCACATATAACTAACCGATACAAATATCGCGAGAATAAAATAAGGTATCGCATACTCGTATTAATCTCGGTCCCGCACATATCATATGTGTACTCGTACTTCGTTTTGCTTGAGCCAGTAAAATCTCTGTGTAGGACTCTAAAGACTGGTCAATACGCCGCCAGTAGGTGATGATAATATCAAGCACCCACAAGCCGTCAGCGGTACTAGCTGGACGTAACGGCTACCCGGGTTTTGATCGATCAGAAGATCAACAAGTAAGCCCGCTCTAGCTCCTGTAAATCCTGTCAGTAACACTACCGTATAGTCCGGTCTCTTCGTCTAAGATGTCGCATATCAAGTCTAGGGGTGGTAAACGTTAGACCCCAATAACTCGATAAGTCATGCCGATACGAGGCTCATAACGGGTCAAGAAACTACTGATAACACTTACCAGTAAATCTCTAAATCAGCCCTAGCCAGGGACTTCCCTGTTATGGCCAATCGAGCACAGCGCAATATCAACCCCCAATACCGGGAGAGACGAAACCCCTCCTATCGCTCATTGCCTCCATCTGACTCGGGACTGTACCCAAAAACCACCGTTTTGCACGTCCTCTTGAACGTGGTAAAGTGAAAATCAAAGCACAGTGGGAATCACACAAGACTCTATGACGATCTCAGGTCTACAGACTAACCTGTACCAGTGTCACCAGAGAACTGCTATCTGACGTCAGGTATAATACCATCTGGGAGTTCTCAGCGAGTCCATCCACTGTACCCAGTCTCTACTGAGCACCCGTATACCATCTCTGATGTCAAACACCAATGGATATTGGATCATCCATTGCCCATCTCATAGGCCGAGAAGCGTATACGCTAGTCTACACTGGTATATCGATGTCCTGTCTCGATACACCCATGATTAGGAACATTAAAGGATGAACTTATGGACTACAACGGCCCCACAAGTATGATCTGCAACATAATCCTGGTAGTCAAGTACACATCTTAAGGGCTTTACCAACATGCAACCATAAGACAGTATCAAGAGACAAGTATACATGTTAAGATAAAGAGCAACCAGATAGCATATTATCATGTCGAGCAAGAAAGTCCTCTCTATATATGTCCAAGCATACAATATAATATACATCATATGTACAATAATGGCCTCTAGGGCATACATACAACTAACAACATCAATGAAACATGTGCCATTGCTGCCTTCCACGATTATGAGATCTGGCAGATGAACGTAAAGACGACTTTTCTAAATGGAAATTTGGAAGAGTTCGTCTATATGGATCAGCCAGAGGGTTTTATTCAGAGTGGGAGCAGCGGGAAAGTGTGCAAGTTGTTTAAGTCCATTTATGGACAAAAGAAGGCATCGCGGAGTTGGAACATCTGTTATGATGAGACGGTCAAAGAATTCGACTTTATCAAAAATCTAGATGAACCATGCATATATAGTAAGATTGTAGGGAGAACTGTGGTATTCCTCGTCTTGTACGTGGATGAAATTCTCTTGATAGGAAATGACATTCCTATGCAACAATCAGTCAAAGGATTCTTGTCAAAGGGGTTCTCCATGAAAGACCAGGGTGATGCCTCCTACATTCTGGGGATCCAGATCTATCGTGATAGATCTAAGAGAATGTTGGGACTTTCACGGTCCAAGTGCATCGACACCATACTGAAAAGATCTAGTATAAAAGATTCGAAGCGCGGTAATCTGCAGGCTTGTCACGGAATCACCCTCTCCATAGAGATGTCTCCCAAGACTGATTTTGAAAGGGCACGCATGACATCTATACCCTACGCTTTTGCCGTTGGCTCTATAATGTATGCGATATTGTGTACCAGACCAGATGTTTCTTACGCACTAAGCGTGGTAAGCCGGTATCAGTAAAACCCAGGGGAGAAGCACTGGATAATAGTAAAGAACATTCTCAAGTACCTGAGAAGGACTAAGGAGATATTCTAGGTGTTCGGCGGAATAGACCTCCAGATCGAGGCCTTTGCTGACTCCAGCTTCCAGAGTGACAAGGATGACTCCAAGTCCATGTCGGGTTATGTCTTTACCCTCAATGGAGGGGAGGTCTGCTGGAAAAGCTCCAAGCAGGACATCGTTGCTGACTCGACGATGGAAGCGGAGTATATCGCTGCTTGTGACGCCGCGAAAGAAGCAGTCTGGATGAGGAAGTTCCTAACAGAACTTCTGGTGGTTCCATCCATTGTAGATCCAATACCTCTATATTGTGACAACAGCGGCGCTATAGCTTTAGCGAAGGAACCCAGGTCCCGTCAGAAGTCCAGACATATCTTAAAGCGGTACCACCTGATCAGGGAGATCATTGATCGCCAGGAGATCGAGGTGAGGAGAGTAGATACGGAGAACAACGTTGCTGATCCACTCACCAAGGCCATCCCTCAGACACAATTCGAGAGGCTACTCGAGATGATAGGTCTGCGATATGCCAATACATGGCCTTAGCGCAGGTGGGAGATTGTTAGTGATATATGCCCTAGAGGCCATTATTGTATCATACTGGTTTGTATATTACTTAATGGAAGCTTGGGATATTCACAGTTTTTAATCCACATTTAATTAGTTTTGAGAAAACTAGTTAGTGGTTATAAATCTAGCATTTTAGTCTCGGTAGATCGATTGCCACGAAGTTTTGATTCGGATCGAAACTCCATCGCAATTGCGTATCGTACGCGAATACTCATCGAATAACTGTACTAGGTAGCCACACTCCATAGCCCCGACCAAGTGACTTTAGGAGAACACCGTTGCCAAAAGCATCTACTTGGGTGCTCACGGCCACGGTGTTCCGCCTAAGTACACTTGGTAAACGGCATCCAGAGTGCGGCAATCTAATATAGTTTCCGACGAGTATTCTGTTAGTTATGTATATGCCCTAGAGGTCATTGTTGTACATATGATGTATATTATAGTGGATGCTTGGATACATATAGAGAGGACTTTCTTGCTCGATATGATAGTATGCTATCTGGTTGCTTTTTGTCTTAACATGTTGACTTGTATTGTGTTACTGTCTTGCTCTCACATGTTGATAAAGCCCTTAGGATGTGTACTTGACTACTAGGACTATGATGGAGATCATACTAGTAGGGGGCCAGGGTAGTCCACAAGTACATCCTATAATTGCTCCTAGTCGAGGGTGTATCGAGACAGGGCATCGATACTCCAGAGTAGACTAGCGTATACGCATCTTGACCCATATGATGGGCGATGGATGATCCCACATCCATTGGAGTTTGACATCAAAGATGGTATACGGGTGCTCAGAGGAGACTGGGTACACTGAACGGACTCGCCGATAACTCCTAGTTGGTATTATACCTATCGTTAGGTAGCAGTTCTCTGGTGACACTGGTACAGGTTAGTCTGTAGACCCAAGATCGTCATAGAGTCTTGTGTGATTCCCATGGTGCTTTGATTTCCACATTACCACGTTCATGAGAATGCGCAAAATGGTGGCTTTTGGTTACAGTCCCGAATCACATAGAGGCAATGAGCGATAAGAGGGGTTTCGTCTCTCCCGGTATTGGGGATTGATGTTGCGCTGTGCTCGATTGGCTATAACAGGAAGTCCCTGGCCAACGCTGATATGGAGATCTACTGGTAAGTGTTATCAGTAGTTTCTCGACCCGTTATGAGCCTCACATCAATACGACTTATCGATTACTTGGGTCTGACGTTTACCACCCCTAGACTGGATATGCGACGTAACAGACAAAGAGACCGGACTGTACAGTAGTGTTACTGATTGGATTCGCAGGAGTATGTACAGGCTTTCTTGTTGATCTTCTGATCGCTCAATACCCGGATGGCCGGTATGTTTAGCTGACCGCTTGCGGCTTGTGGGTGTTTGATATGATCATCACCTACTGCCGGCGTATTGACGAGTCTTTAGAGTCCTACACAGAGGTTTCCTGGCTCAGGAGAAACGAAGTAGGAGCACATATATGATATGTGCGAGACCGAGATTAATGCGCGTATGTGATACCGCATTCTATTCTCATGACTTGTGACATTGGTCGGTTATATGTGATATAGCCGGATTATCGGATCAAGTGTTGATTCGATAAGTTGTTGCATTTGATATTAGTCGGTTATATGTAATATAGCCGGATTATTAAATCAAGTATTGATTTAATAATTTAATGTAGAATTATATTTTTGATATATTAAATTACATTAACTAATATTAGCTCACTTAAGCATTACTTTTTCTCACTTGGTGATACATTAATATATATGTGATATATGTTAATTGTATTGTTTTATTTTGTTCACAAATAATATATATGTGATATATATCATTGTGACATGCTAGGTTACACATGTAACATGGATGTATGAGACTTATACTATGCTAGGGTTAATGTTAGGGTTTATATTTATTATTAAGAAATTCAAATAAAGTGGAATTTGTCATAGTTGATCTTTTGGATGAAGCTTGTAGAAGCTTGTAGGTTTCATTGACTTAGTTCACTCTTTTGTATAGCTTAAGATATTTATTAACCCAACCTTAACTCATAGCTATGGTTTAGTCTCTATAATGTTTTGTGCATGACATAACTCACCATGGTTGCATTTCTAACCTCATAAGTTTTAATCATTTCATCACTTCATCTTTTTCTTCCTCATGAAAGCTTGCTAGCTTTTTCTATGTGATGAAATGAAGTGAGAAAAAGAAAACTAAAGAGAGTCCATTTCCTACTTCATCATCCTCTTCTATACTATCCATTTAGATTAGGGTGTTAGCTTCACTAATTCCATATTAGTGAAGTCATAGCTTGAGTTTGTGTTTCCTCGAAGTAGATCATCTTCGATTTCAAAGACTACAAGCAAGCATGCATCATTCACCTTGTGGAGCTTCTCAAGAGTCCGGGAGTTCTTTGGTCTCAGCGAAGTGACTACTACTTGGAGCTAATGAAGTGAAGAAACGGACTACAGAGGTTGTAATTGTAAGTCCACGTTGCCCACCCCGGTGCTTGCGGGGAGGCGGAAAACGGAATAAAAATCGGATTTTTATCGAACTAGGCAACATGGACTAACTAAAGGAGGATCTTTGCTAAACAAAAACTAACTACAAGCTAACTAGTCTTAGCTACATGGAAGAAAGGTTATACCTTGGGCTTTATGTCCTTCTCTCCTTGCTCCTTGGAGTGAAAGAAAGTGTTCACCTTGTCGCCTTCTCTAGTCGAAGAAGGATCCACCCGAGAGCCTCAACCTTTGGCTTCAACTTCAAGCTAGAAGTAACTAAGGTGCTAGAAGTGCTAATCCTAGAACCTTAGATGAGAGTAGAGATTACTTTAGAGAGGTTTATCTCAAGCTCATGTGTTTCTCAACTCATGAGAGGGGGGAGCTTGAGAGAGAGGAAGAGGAGGAGAGAGAATCTATATGATAGAATGAGAGAAATAATGAACCATTCTCTCTAATATGGGTGAATTATGAAATTAGATAATTAGCTAGATAATTGTCATGGTTAATCAAGACTTTACCATTATCATTTCATATTTAATGCAAATTGCAAGGATCAAAGAGCATCTTTTATATGGAATGATGATGGTCAAAGTGTCAACCTAGGTCAACAAGTCAAGTATGGTCAAAAGGTCAACAAACCTAACCATGCACAATTATATTTAACTAATATCAATTATTCATAATACACACATAAGCATTAGGGTTAAGAAAATGATAATGGTCATTAACCCTAATCAAAGTCCTCTGCCTTTGTCTCAGTCAACTGTGCATACGCACCCGTATCCGTGATCCGAGGAACACGAATACAATGAGATAAGACCAATCCCAAATCATATACTAGGATCCGGCTTAAACCAAAGCCCGCTAGTATAAGCTGTCCGGACAGCAAACGTGCACAAGTGCGCGGATGTGAACGAACCCTGTCGCAAAACCATGCGACCTCTACTCATTTTGCCTAAAGGCGAATAACTCTCTGTGTGGGACTCTAAAGACTCAACACTACGCTGGCAGTGGGTTTAACCACAGACCGCAAGCGGCACTAGCTGTACGTAACGGTCCCCAGGTAGATGTCGATAAGAAGATTGACGAGGTGAACCCATCTGAACTCCTACTGAGCCTGTATATGACAGTCTCCGTACAGTCCGGTCTGTTCGTCTGATACATCTCATGGCGGGCCTAAGGGGCGGTAAACATCAGTCCCCTAATAGAAGTACCAGTCGTGTCTGAGTGTAGCCCAGAACACCCTAAGATAACACTGGAAACTTACCAGTATATCTCGCTTGCCCTGGCCAGGGAATACTTGTGTAATCGCTCTCCTGGACACAGCGCGATGTCAACCCCCAATACCGGGAGAGACGAATCCTGTCTAACCGTCACTGCCTCCAAGTGCTTCGGGACTGCACCCAACTACTACCTGTTTGCACGACTCCTTTGAGCCGTGGTAGGGTAGTAATCAAAGTACAGTAGGAACACACTCGAGGCGAAGTGACAGTGTCAAGTCAGCGGACTAAGCTGTACTCATGTCACCTGGGAACTGATAACTGACGATAGATATAATACCAACCAACAGTTCCCGACGAGTCCTGTCCAGTGTACTCGTAACCTAATGAGCACCCGCATACTATCTCAAGTACGACGTACCGACGGCTGTGGGACAGACCGTCTCCCACGCTGGGATGAGAAGTGCATACGCTAGTCTACTCTGGAGTATCGATGCCCTGTCTCGACAGTCCTACAACTAGGGACCTGTATAAGGATGTGCTTATGGATTACCCAGCCCCCACAAGTGTGAGCGCCATCACAACGCTGGTAATCAAGCAAAGATCCTAAGGGCTCCACTAATGCGTATAGGTGATATAATAAAAGAAACACATGTACACATTAAAGCAGAGACAAACCAAGTAGCATACTACCATTTCGAGCAAGATTGTATATACAACTGTGAATATCCCAAGCTTACATCAAGTAATATACATACTAGTATGATACAGTAATGGCCTCTAGGGCATATACACTAATAATCTCCCACTTGCACTAAAGCCATGTACTGGCGTATCGAAGACCTATCATCTCGATCAGCCGCTCGAACTGAGTCTGGGGTAAGGCCTTCGTGAATGGATCTGCAGTGTTATCTTCTGAAGCAACCCTCCGAACCTCGATCTCCTGGCAATCCATGATCTCCCTGATCAGGTGATACCGCCTCAAGATGTGTCTGGATTTCTGATGGGACCTGGGTTCCTTCGCTAAAGCTATAGCCCCGTTGTTGTCGCAATACAGAGGTATTGGATCAACAATGGACGGAACCACCTGAAGTTCTTTCAAGAACTTCCTCATCTAGACAGCTTCTTTTGCGGCATCAGATGCAGCGATGTATTCCGCTTCCATAGTCGAGTCAGCAACGGTTTCCTGTTTGGAGCTCTTCTAACACACTGCCCCTCCATTGAGGGTAAAGACAAAACCCGACATGGACTTGGAATCATCCTTGTCACTCTGGAAGCTGGAGTCAGCAAAGGCCTCAATCTGGAGGTCTTTTCCGCCATACACCAAGAACATCTCCTTAGTCCTTCTCAGGTACTTAAGAATGTTCTTTACCGCTATCCAATGTTTCTCCCCAGGGTTTGACTGATACCTGCTTACCACACTCAGTGCATAAGCCACATCTGGTCTGGTACACAACATCGCATACATTATAGAGCCTACCGCAGAAGCGTAGGGTATAATAGACATGCGATCCCTCTCCAAATCAGTCTTGGGAGACATCTCTTTGGAGAGGGTGACCCCGTGACAAGCCGGTAGATTACCGCGCTTGGAATCTTCCATACTGAATCTTTTCAGTATGGTGTCGATGTACCTGGACTGTGAGAGTCCTAAAATCCTCTTGGATCTGTCACAGTAGATCCGGATCCCCAGAATGTATGAGGCATCACCCAGGTCTTTCATGGAGAACCTGTGTGACAAGAACCCCTTGACAGATTGTAGCATAGGAATGTCATTTCCTATTAAGAGAATGTCATCCACGTATAAAACGAGGAATACTACAGTTCTCGATACAAATCTACAATAGATGCATGGTTCATCTGGATTTTTGATAAAGCCAAATTCCTTGACTGTCTCATCAAAACAGATGTTCCAACTCCGCGATGCCTGCTTTAGTCCATAAATGGACTTGAGCAACTTGCACACCTTTCTGCTGCTCCCACTCTGAATGAAACCCTCTGGCTGGTCCATATAGACACACTCCTCTAAATGTCCATTTAGAAAAGCGGTCTTTACGTCTATCTGCCAAATCTCATAATCGTGGAAGGCAGCAATGGCAAGAAGGATCTGAATGGATTTCAGCATAGCTACTGGAGAAAATGTTTCGTCATAGTCCAAACCAGGTCGCTGACGAAAATCCTTTGCAACCAGTCTAGCTTTTTAGGTCTCAACCTGTCCATCTACACCAATCATCCTTTTGATGATCCACTTGCATCCTACGGATTTTACCCCATCTGGAGCAATGTCCAACGTCCATACTTTGTTGGTGTACATGGACTCCATTTCGGTCCGCATTGCATCCAGCCATTTTACCGAGTCAACGCTCTGAATGGCTTGCTGGAAGCTAGTAGGCTCATCACAATCTATGATGCAATCCTCTCTATCCCCGTCTATGAGAAAACCGTAGTATCTCTCGGGCGGATGAGACTGCCTACTACTCCTGCGGAGTGGCGTGGGAATGTCCTGATCTTTCAAACCCTCTGGTTCTACTAAGCTTTCAGTAATAGCTCGTGGTTCTGGAATTTCTTCCAGTTCTATTGCGCTCCCACTTATTTCTTTTTCTATGAACTGGTGTTCTAGAAAGTGGGCATGGCGAGAAACAAAAACCTTTTGTTCCTCTTCGCAATAGAAGAAATATCCCTTGGAGTTCTTTGGATATCCCACAAACTTGCACTGTACTGAGCGTACCTCGAGCTTGTCAGCATGCTGCTTTTTGACAAAAGCTGGACATCCTCATGTCTTAATGTGATTAAGATAGGGTCTCTTCCCACACCACATCTGATATGGTGTAGTAGGCACAGTCTTAGTAGGAACTCAGTTCAAAAGGTATGCAGCTGATTCTAGCGCATATCCCCAGAACGATCGCGGCAACTCAGCGTTACTCATCATGGACCGTACCATATCCAATAGGGTTCGGTTCCGTCTCTCCGATACACCGTTATGTTGCGGAGTGTATGGAGGAGTAAGCTGAGAGAGAATTCCATTCTCTTTTAAGTAACCCAGGAACTCGGCACTCAAGTATTCACCACCTCGATCAGATCTCAGTGCCTTGATACTTTTGCATGTTTGTTTTTCTACTTCATTCTTATATTCCTGGAATTTTTCAAAAGCCTCGGATTTATGTTTCATTAAGAAGACATAACCGTACCTTGAAAAGTCATCCGTAAAAGTAATGAAGTAAGAATAACCGCTTCGTGCATGTGTAGACATTGGACCGCACACGTCGCTGTGTACGAGTCCCAAGAGCTTGCTCGCTCTTACTCCGTGTCCAGTGAACGGAGTCTTTGTCATCTTTCCTTTGAGACAGGATTGACAAGTTGCATATGACTGATATTCGAACGGGACCAAATATCCTTCTGTATGTAACTTAGTCAACCTTCTCTCATTGATGTGACCCAGTCTACAATGCCATAAGAAAGTTTTATTGATTTCTGGAAACTTTCTTTTGTGTGTATTCTGGACATTGAAAATCTGTGGTTGGTTTAATACGTATATACCGTAGTTTAATGTACCTGACCCAATCAAAACTTGATTAAGGTGAATGTTCACTACATTACTTACAAATGCAAATTCATAACCTTCTTTAGATAATAAAGATACAGAAATGATATTACATGTTGCATTTGGTACAAAATAACAACTACGCAAAACCAAAACGTGTCCATCTGACATTCCCAGGTGATAGTCCCCACGGCCTCAGCATCCATGCTAGCTCCGTTTGCAACTCTGAGGGTCATGTCACCTGCTTTCAAAAACCTACGCTTTCTCAACGCCTGCAAAGAATTACAGATATGAGATCCTGATCCGGTATCCAATACCCTGGAAGTAGAGTTTATTGATAGACAGTTTTCAATAACATACACACCTGAAGCTGAAGCCGCAACTCGCTTCAGATCCTGGGTTCTGGCCTTCCAAGCCTTGCAATCTTGTTTCCAGTGTCCACTTTTATGACAGTAAAAGAACTCTTCTTTCCCCACAAGCTTCCCCGCTACCTTTGTTGCTTTTGCCTTTCCCTTCGTATCCACTTTACTAACACCGCCCCTTGGTTTGGCGGGGGCTTTCTTCTTCTTTCCCTTGGCCTTCGCCCTGGACTTAGAAGAGGAAGATCCTCCTACAAACAAAGTGGATGTTTCCCTACCTTTCTGTAGGGTGCCCTCTGCACTCCTCAGCATGTTGAGGAGCTCTAAAAGTTCAACTTCCTTTTCCTGTAAGTTGAAGTTTAGGATGAACTGGGTGTAAATGGAAGGAAGGGACTGGAGAATCAAGTCTGTATAGAGCTCATTCTCCAACGTGGTCCCAAGTTCCATGAGCTCCTCTATGTAGCCAATCATCTTAAGCACGTGTTCCGCTACCGATGATCTGACGGCCAACTTTGCCGAAAACAACTTCTTCGACACTTCGTATCTGGCGATACGAGACTGCTCTCCATACAGTTCTTTTTTATGAAGAAATATGGACTCTAGGTCCATATTCTCGTGCCTCCTCTGATGTTCGTTGTCCATCGAGGCAAGCACGAGGCATTTGGCCTTCACGCAATCTATTTCCTAGGTCTTATAGATTTCCCTATCTACGACACTGGTTTTGGGACCTGGGACAGGGGGAGCTTTGGTGGTAAGGAGATACCCCAACTTGTCGTAAGTGATTGCCATCTTTACATTCCTGAGCCAATCATTATAGTTTGGCCCTGTCAGTATGTTTTTATCTAGTAATAACTTAAGTCCGGTCATCTTGATTGGTCGCTGCAATTAGGAGAGAGAAAAGAAACACTTTAGCATGATGCTCTTGCAAGTTTAGAGTGGTTTTTAGTTTGTCTAAACAGGATGGCTCCCACTGTCTCTCGAATCCCTCCTCAAACCATAAAGGAAGAATTAGTCGGGATCAATCTCACCGTACAATACTTGCTTAACCGTTCAGCCAGGCCAGTGTCGGTACTTCGAGGGAGGTTTTGCAACGCTTTCGCGAAGTTCCTTAATTAAGTAACCTCTTTTCCCTGTGGGCGTAGCCCCGCTAACACCTTTCTAGACACCTACTAGGTTTATAGCATTGATCGTTAAGTGAGAGACATCCCGAGGAGTAGCATATACTCACAGTAGGATCGGGATCCAAATATCATCGTGTGATAAAACTGAAGGAATCCTACCAGAATCATCACACTCCAAATGGTATGCAGCGCTATCAAGTTTCAGTACTTATGAAACTCCCGATGTGGATTTTTGCCCCATGCTCTTATGACCTTGACTTTGGCCAAAATATCATAAGTCACATGTCAAGTTCTACCCGTCATTCTCCTGGTTAATTTGGACCTACCCGTACCTACCCTTGACTTTGGCCAAAATGGCAGTACGACTGTCCCAAACCAACGCATTTACCTATGCTGCACATGAATACCCAATAGCTACCAATCACTATGCCTTGACTTTGGCCAACATGCATAGCTTGAATACTTTTTGACCATTCATGTGGAATGACGGAGGGCTACGAATGGTTTTGGCAAAACCGTGAACGTAGTGAACTTGATATAATCGATAGAATGAGCTCGCATGAGCATTATACCTTATGCTTCGGCAGTAGGATCTATAATGTATGCGATGTTATGTACACGCCCAGATGTAGCTTATGCACTTAGCGTAGTAAGCAGGTATCAATCCAACCCAGGGGAGAACCACTGGACAGCTGTGAAGAACATTCTTAAGTACTTACGAAGGACTAAAGAATTGTTCTTGGTGTATGGTAATACAGATCTCCAAATGGAGGCCTTTACCGATTCGAGCTTCCAGAGCGATAAGGATGACAGCAAATCTATCTCAGGGTTTGTATTTACCCTCAATGGAGGGGCGGTAAGTTGGAAAAGTTCCAAACAAGATACCGTTGCAGACTCTACGATGGAAGCTGTCAATGGAGGGGCGGTAAGTTGGAAGAGTTCCGAACAAGATACCGTTGCAGACTCTACGATGGAAGCTGAGTACATTGCTGCAAATGATGCCGCCAAGGAAGCCGTCTGGATGAAGAAGTTCGTCTCGGAGCTAGGAGTAGTTCCAACCATTATTGATCCAATACCTTTGTATTGTGACAATAATGGGGCGATGGCGTTAGCCAAGGAGCCCAGATCCCATCAGCGGTCCAGACATATCCTGAGGCGCTTTCATTTGATCCGGGAAATTGTAGATCGCCGCGAGATCGAGTTTAAGAGAGTAGATACAAAGAACAACGCCGCGGATCCACTCACCAAGGCCCTCCCTCAGCCACAGCATGAGCGACTTTTTGAGATGTTGGGTATGAGATACGCCAATAACTGGCCTTAGTGCAAGTGGGAGATTGTTGGATATATGTATGCCCTAGAGGCCATTATGTGATAGTGGATGTATCTATACATGTATATATATTCAGTTTGCATTCTTGCTCGACATGATAGTATGCTATCTGGTTCTTCTTTATCTGACATGTTGATTTGATCATGCTTTTATTCATTTATACATGCTGATAAAGCCCTGAGGATATCGGCTTGACTACTCTTATTATGATGGAGATCATACTAGTGGGACATCTGTAGTCTATAAGCATATCCTGGAACGTCCCTAGTCATAGGTATATCGAGACGGGGCATTGATATACAAGAGTAGACTAGCGTATATGATACTAGACCCATACGATGGGCGATGGATGTTCCCACATTCATCGATGTTTGACATCAAGATCATATACGGGTGCTCAATGGTGACTGGGTACACTGGACGGACTCACCGAGAACTCCTATATGGAATTATATCTATCGTCGGATAGCAGTTCTCAGGTGACACTGGTACAGGTTAGTCTGTAGACCCGAGATCGTCATGGAGTCTTGTGTGTTCTCCCACTGTACTTTGATTGCCACCCTACCACGGCTCTACTGAGTCGTGCAAACAGGTGGCCGTTGGGTACAGTCCCGAGACACACGAAGACGATGAGCGATAGGAGGGGTTTCGTCTCTCCCGGTATTGGGAGTTGATGCTGTGCTGTGCCCGACTGGTTATAACAGCAAGTCCCTGGCCAGGGCTGCTGAGATTTGCTGATAAGTGTTATCGGTAGTTTCTCGATCTGTTATAGACCATTCACCGACATGACTTATTGAGTTATTGGGGTCGACGTGACCATCCCTAGGCTCGATATGCAGCATATCTGACGAAGAGACCGGACTGTACGGTAGTGTTGCCGGATGGCTCGACGGGAGTTGTAGCAGGTTCGCTTGTTGTCTTCTGATCGCTCAATACCCGGGTGGCCGTTACGTTTAGCTGACCGCTTGCGGCTTGAGGGTCCTTGATATGATCATTACCCTCTGCCGGCGTATTGACGAGTCTTAGAGTCCCACAAAGGAGTTACCCAGTCCAGGTGAAATGTTGTGGTGCGCGTATGCGATATGCGCATGCACCCGATTGAAATGTGCGTATATGATACCGAACATTGATCGGGTGAACTGCTTTTGGTGGGGTCATATGAGATATGACCGGATTGATAAATTAAGTGTTAATTTATCATCTAACCATTAGTATTCTCACTTGAAACCTTTCTAGGGTTTGATGGATGTATGCATGCATGCATGTGTTTCTTTCTTCTTTTCTAGTTTTATGCACATGTAGATGTGCATACATGTATACATACATACACCCATCCATCATGGTTGATTGCATATGGAAATGGTGGAAATATAAGACTCACACCATAGATTAAATAATAGATTATTATTTAATTTTGGTTTTAAAGTAAAATGAAAAAGGAAAGGATAAACATTCTTGCTTCTACATTCTTCTTCTAACCTAACCTATCTCAACTACCACTAACCAAGGGTTATCCTTCTCTTTATCATTTAAAACCCAAGTTAAATTAACTATCTATGATTTAATCATGGTTGAAGTTAATAAGGAAATAAATATATATAGTGATATATATTTCATTTGGTTTTTTAACTCAAGGTTATCTTTCACACCTCTTGTCTAAATTAGCCACCATTTTCATCCTCCTTCATCTTTTCCTCTCTAGTCTTTTCAAGTGAGCTAAATACAACTAAAGAAAGGTTTTTGAAGTGAGATTCCAAACCACAACATCATTCTACTCAAGTCTAGCCGACTTGATTAAAGTGTTTCCTTCGGTTTTCCAAAGTAGCGAGCTTGGACGGAGTACTCCGTGGTGGATCGTCGTGGACGCAAGGGAACTTCAAGAGGACCTTGATTCAACACCCAAGACACCAAGGAGTCCAGCAAAGGGGAGCTACAAAGGTTGTAGCCTTCAAACCCTTATCTTTACTAGCTTAAAGTTTGTTAACCCTAATTTTCTAGGATCGATCCCTTTGCATGTTAGTTTAGAACCATAAAAATTATAACTTTGGGTCATGTGATGCTTCAAAACTTTTCATAGGGTGCTAAACAAAACTTTCATTGATTTCGTCAAAAACCCAGATGAACCTTGTATCTACAAGAAGGTAGCAGAGAGTAGGGTTGTCTTCCTCGTATTGTACGTGGACGACATACTCTTGATAGGAAATGATATTCCTATGCTGCAATCGGTCAAGCTCTTCTTATCACAAAGATTCTCAATGAAAGATCTTGGTGATGCCTCCTGCATATTGGGAATTCGGATCTATAGAGATAGATCCAAACGGATATTGGGATTGCCCCAATCCAGGTACATTGACACCGTACTAAAGATGTTTAGTATGGAAGAATCCAAGCGTGGGAACTTGCCCACGATCTCTGGAGTCACTCTTTCCAAAGAGATGTCTCCTAAGACAGATTTGGAGAGAGCTCGCATGCAAGGGATACCCTATGCTTCGGCTGTAGGCTCTATCATGTACACGATGCTATGTACCAGACCAAATGTTGCGTACTCACTAAGTGTAGTGAGCAGGTATCAAGCTGATCCTGGAGAGAGTCACTGGACAGCTGTGAAGAGCATTCTCAAGTACTTGCGAAGTACTAAAGAGATGCTCTTGGTGTATGGTAACGGAGAACTCCAAGTGGAGTCCTTTACCGATTCGAGCTTCCAGAGTGATAAGGACGACTCTAAGTCGCAGTCGGGATTTGTCTTTACCCTTTACGGAGGGGCGGTTAGCTGGAAGAGTTCCAAGAAGGAAACCGTGGCAGACTCGACGATAGAGGCTGAATACATCATTGCCAACGATGCTGCTAAAGAGGCAGTCTGGATCAAGAAGTTCGTTACTGAACTTGGAGTGGTTCCATCCATTGAGCATACAATATCTTTGTATTGCGATAACAATGGAGCGGTGGCTTTGGCTAAGGAACCTAGGTCCCATCAGCGATCCAGGCATATTCTGAGGCGGTATCACCTGATCCGGGAGATAGTTGATCGCCGGGAGATCGAGGTCAGGGGGGTTGACACGAAGAACAACACGGCGGATCCACTCACGAAGGACATTCCCCAGATACAGTTTGAGAGACTCTTCGGGATGCTCGGTATGCGATACTACAGCAGCTGGCCCTAGTGCAAGTGGGAGATTGTTAGTTGTATGTATGCCCTAGAGGCCAGTATTGTACAGATGATGTATTTTATATTGGATGCTTGGACATATATAGAGATGACTTTCTTGCTCGATATGATAGTATGCTATCTGGTTGCTCTTTATCTTAACATGTACACTTGTCTCTTTAAACTTTCTTATAGTTACATGTTGGTAAAGCCCTTAGGATGTGTACTTGACTACCTGGACTATGATGCAGATCATACTAGTGGGGACATGGTAGTCCATAGGTACATCCTTCAAGGTCCCTAGTCGTGGGTGTATCTTGACGGGGCATCGGTATACCAGTGTAGACTAGCGTATACGCTTCTCGACCCATGAGATGGGCGATGGATGATCCCATATCCATTGGTGTTTGACATCAGAGATAGTATACGGGTGCTCAGTGGAGACTGGGTACACTGGACGGACTCGCCGAGAACTCCCAGATGGTATTATACCTCACGTCAGATGGCAGTTCTCAGGTGACACTTGTGCAGGTTAGTCTGTAGACCCGAGATCGTCATAGAGTCTTGTGTGATTCCCACTGTGCTTTGATCTCCACCTTACCACGTCCATGAGGGCCTGCAAAACGGTGGTTTTTGGGTACAGTCCCGAGTCACATGGAGGCAATGAGCGATAGGAGGGGTTTCGTCTCTCCCGGTATTGGGGGTTGATGTTGCGCTGTGCTCGATTGGCCGTAACAGGGAAGTCCCTGGCCAGGGCTGATCACAGTTTTGCTGGTAAGTGTTACCAGTAGTTTCTCGACCCGTTATGAGCCTCACATCGGTACGACTTATCGGTTATTGGGGTCTGACGTTTACCACCCCTAGACTTGATATGCGACATATCAGACGAACAGACCGGACTGTACGGTAAGTATTACTGGTTGGATTAACAGGAGTGTGAGCAGGCTTGCTCGTCGATCTTCTGATCGCTCAATACCCGGGTGGCCGTTACGTTTAGCGGACCGCTTGCGGCTTGTGGGTGCTTGATTTGATCATCATCTGCTACCGGCGTATTGACGAGTCTTTAGAGTCCTACACAGAGGTTTCCTGGCTCAAGCGAAACGAAATAGGAGCGCATATGAGATATGTGCGGGACCGAGAATAATGCGTGTATGTGATACCGTATTTCATTCTCGCGTTGAATGTTTCGATTGGTTGTATGCGATATAACCTAGTTATCGAATCATTGATTTGATAAGTCGATACATTGGATACTAGTCGGTTATGTGCGACATGACCGGATCATTGAATCAAGTGTTGATTTAATGATTTAATGTATAATTATATATTTGATATATTACTTTGCATTAACTAGTATTGGTTCATTTTAAAAGGTTTTTCTCACTTGATGTGCACATTGTATATGTGATATATTTTGTGTGCACTTGATTGTATCATGTTTGATGATACATACTCACTTGGGTTTGTGCAAAGAATTAAACCATGGTTAAGTTAATGATTAGGGTTTTGTTTATTTATTTATTTATTTATTTTTCCATTATGGAAAAGATAAATATGATATGGTGGCTTTCTTTGGATGCTTGTTGAAGCTTCATGAAGCTTTGAACAAGTCCACCATTCTTTTCTCTTGCTTAACCCTAACCACTAAAAGTAACCATGGTCTATTCTCTACACCTAACCTAGGTTAGGATATGATAAGTATTGATATTATTTTCCTTTTTAAATAACACTTATCATATTCTATCTTCTTCTTTTTCATCTTCATCAACAAGAAAAGCTTGCCTCCATTAATGGCATCTTGAGTAAAAGAGTGAGAAATCCAATTCTAAAGTGAACCCACCTCCTATTTCTTCACCCTCTACCTCTTGCCAAGTAGTATAGTGTGTTTTCTTCATAAGTTTCACGACTTGGTGAAGTTAGAGCTTGATCTTGTGTTGCCTCGACGTAGATCTTCTTCGGCATCGAAGCCGACGACCTAGCCCGCCCATTTCTCCGATGAAGCCGATGCTAGAGTCCGGGATCCGACATGGACAGCGAGAGGACGTCTACGTGGAGCTAAGGAAGTGGGGAACCGGATCTACAAAGGTTGTTGCCTCTTTCTTTTAGTTAAAATGTTAACTAGTTTCACTTTTCGCCTAAACTCTAGTCAACGAATCCGTATTGGGGTTTCTCGGCACTTGTAAAATTTGAAATTGGAATGGTTGATGCCTTGTGAGACCTCATTAGAGTGCCTAGGAACCCTATAATATATGTCCCGGCATCCACTAAAATATACATCTCATGTACAGTAATGGCCTCTAGGGCATACATATAACTAACAATCAGATCAATGCAGAACTCAATATCGTGCTCTGGCGGCAACCCAGGTAACTGATCGGAAAAGACATCGGGAAACTCTCGCACGGTAGAATCCTAGTCCAACGACCCCACTATGGCTCCAGTATCGTGAATGAAAGCCAAGAATCCTGACATCCCCTCCTCAAAAGCCGACTAGCGCACAGAACAGAAATCAAACTGTGAGGGGCGGCACCACGGTCCCCCTGCACAACAAACACTGACTCGCCGGGAAAACAAAATCTAACTGTCTTCTCGCGGAAGTCCACGGACGTGTAGCAAGTAGCTAGCCAGTCCATGCCCAGCAGAACGTCTAAGTCCAACATCTCCAGAAGGATCAAGTCGACGGGCAAAACTCTGTCCCCTACATAGACAACACACGACCGGAACACGTGTCGTGCTGTTAGTGTATATGCCCTAGAGGCCATTTCTGTATCATACTAGTTTGTATATTACTTAATGGAAGCTTAGGATATTCACCTTGTATAGACAATCTTGCTCAAAATGGTAGTATGCTACTTGGTTTGTTTCTGCTTTAATGTGTACATGTGTTTATTTTAGTATATCACCTATACACATTAGTGGAGCCCTTAGGATCTTTGCTTGATTACCAGCATTGTGATGGCAGTCACACTCGTGGGGGATGGGTAATCCACAAGCACATCCTTATACAGGTCCCTCGTAGGACTATCGAGACAGGGCATCGATACTCCGGAGTAGAATAGCGTATGTGCTTCTCATCCCAGCAGAGGAGACGGTCTATCCCACAGCCGTCAGTATGTCGTACTTGAAATAGCATGCGGGTACTCGTTAGGTTACGAGTACACTGGACATGACTCATCGGGAACTGATTGGTTGGTACTATACTGTAGCGTTTTGAAAATCGTTTCGGTGAAATTTCGAAAAATCGGTAAAATAAAGGGGTTTTCTGTAAAAAGTCAAAATACAAATATCTTATTATAAAAATTAAATATACATATTCTAGCTATGTAATTGCTATTATTGGTGTTTATTGAGCCGCTGGTGAAATTTCAAATTTTCTGAAAAAAATATTATTTTATTATTATTTTAAGCCGTCACTAATACATTTAATTAGGGAAAATTACAAATTGGAATGAGTTGAAACAAATTTTGTGCATCATAAAACTTTAAATAAAAATTTATCATATGGTTTTTGGAACGAAATCATTTGCCAAAACGGTTTAGAAATTATTGAAGAAAAAAGGTTTTTTTTTAGCGTAAATGGATGTTTGGGGTATTGTATTTATCATTTTTCATCACCCCACACCCGTGCCCACACCCACACACCCCCACTTACTTCTCCCCTTAGCTAAATTCAGCAGCCCCCATTTTTTTTCCCCACTTGAATTTCTAAGGAAAAGAAATGAAAGGAAAGAAAAGAAAATGGATAAATTAGTTAGACTTTTGACCTTGAATTGACTTTGACTTTCTCCCCATTTTTCTCCACCTCCCTCTCTCTCCTCCCCCACTCATTTTCTGGCCAAAATCTGAACCCCAACAGCCCTTCATTCTTCATCTCCTTCTCTTTAAAAAAGTTCTTCAAAAATGCTTGAAAAATCCACAAAAAATCAAGCAAAAATCCAAATCAAAATCCACCTCCTACCCATTTTCCCTCATCTCCTTTAGCATGGATCTTGGTGCAAGGATTTCAAAATGGAGGTCTAGAATTCAAGTTTGATCATGGTTTGTGAGGTATAACTTTTGACCCATTATTCATTTTTTTTGATTTAAATTCCTTAATGAAGCTAATTAGGTGTTAAATTGTGGGTTTAATTGAATGTTTGGAAATTCAATTGGGAATTTTGAATTGAAGCTAGGGTTTGAATTAAATTAGGTTCTTTATCATTTGCTTATGATTGTAATGAGGGGATTAACATGTAATTGAATGCAAAATCTAATTTGGTTACTAGTTGCTAATTTGTTAGTTTAAAAATGGTGATAATTATGCTAAATTGCTAACTAGGTTTTAGAAATTAAATAAAAACGTGGGATTAAAATCTAGTTAGGATTTTTAGCACATCATTAAGGTTTCCATGAGTGGTTTAACCATTTAATATATGCAAAACCAAGTTTAATTGTAAAATTGTGAATTTTACAATAAAAAGTGTTAAAATTGATATTTTTGCAATCTAGGATTTTGGAAATTAACCAAATTTATGTGATTAAATTATGGAAATGGTTTTTATGACTTATTTAAGTTATTTAATAAGTATTATGGCCGCTAGAATTGTTTAAACATCGAGTTTTGCACTAAAACGGGTAATTTTGCTTGCTAGTTTTTCGGAAAAACGGCTTTTAAAGTGAATTTGGGGTTTTTGTGAGTTTTAACCTAGTTTATATTAAAATTAGTGTGCGGGAATGTGAAAATGAGTGTGATTGGATTTTTCTCGATGGTTTGACGTTTGTACATCGACATCGAGGGTTGGTTTGACTATTCTTGCATGCGTAGGCGATAGATTTGGACCTATGCGTGATACGCGTGCCGATTTGATTTTCGTATGCCGTTTCGATTTCGAATTTAGTTTTAATGCGATACGGTGCGTTATGATATGTAGGTACCCCATGTAGACTTCAAGACGACCAGCGAGCGCGTGGCGACGTCGGCACCGGCGAGCGAGGACCAGGTGAGTAAATTTATATCTACGGGGAGAAGTCGGGTAGATGGCGTATAGCACCCCCGCAGTTCATGGTGATGTATACGGACACGTATACACACATATATATATATATATTGGTTATATATTGTTTGAGTTATTGATGATAAATATGGATATTTGGTGTTCTTGGATGATTGAGTGTCGCGAAACCCTAGAGTAGCGGTCGCACCACACTTGCACACACCCACCCATACTTGCATACTTTCTTCTTTCTTTTGTGCTTATTCGGGAATATATAGTTATGTGTTCACATAGGTATGGGACTGTGTGTTCACATACGGATTTGAGGATAGTACTTGGGATTTATGATGAGTCGATGTGATTTTATTTGAGGCCGTGAGATCGGTGATATAGCGGGGTTCGTATTGAGATACGACATGACGTTGTAGAGGGTCCTTGACGTAGTTTTTACACACGTGCATGCATACTTAGGCGATATCAGTATTATACTAGACGTAGATCAGTACCAGATCATAATATTGATAAAGAGGATACCAGGTGAATAGTATGATGAATGTGATTTTGACCCGTACCCAGAATTGGAGGATGCCGTACGACGGATTTACGTACGAGCTATATCTTGATGATTGATCCGCACTCTTGACTTGGGATGTCTGATTATAGATATGGTATCGGATATGATATTATTGAGGCGGGATCACCGACTAATATATATACAGGTATGTATATGTATCGACTCAGACGTTAGGCGGTTTCCTTACCTGTAGTCCAGCCTGTTAGCTTAGCCCTTTAGCTTAGTTTAGTTGTTAGATTAGATTCGATTCTTACCTATTTCAAAGCTTACGAATCATGTGTATTTTAAAAGACAGGTCAAGGGATTCTACGGATATTTCAAAAAACGTATCTTTTCTTAAAAACACCGTAGCCCCTATTTTCAAAACCCCATGATTCGTGTTATTTCAAAATGCACCATTTGTAGGACTTATATTAGATTAGTGCAGATTAGTTATAGTTGCGTCTAGTATTCAGCTCCCGCTCATTTTTACTGTTCGCTCCGCATCGCATACTTATATTATAATTTCTTATTGCATTATTAATATCATGCTGTTAGGACACCAGCACCATTACCGATGACGCGTATATACCACGTACACTTACTTGCCGGCTCACACACATCTTCATCGGTAATTGACATGTCACGAACACTTTAGAAAATACTATTTCATTTGACATAGGTTGTTAGCTAATAGTTTAGACATGATATTAGTGTACTTGCCTTATATGCTAGTTAGACATTGTAGTTATTGCCTACTACTTCATGCATGTTATTATTCACTGTTGTGTCGCATTCATGGATTCTCATGCCTATATTCACTGTTTACATGCTATTGATGACTTGGATTCGGATTTCATGAGATTTCTTGGATTTGGAGGAAAACCGCAAAAACATAAATAAACCTTTTCTCCCTTTTAAAATAAAAAGTGTGGTTTTCCCATGATGTATGAGTCGTCCACCATGAGTTTGCTGATGGATTTCGAGACCCGATTCGAGGAGTGGAGGAACCGTTTCGGGTACATGGTGGGCCCGGTATGGTACCCCGGGGCAAGAGGAATGTGGTGTTGACGTTGAGCCTGGCTGGGGAGCACTACCTACCGGTGATATTACCCGACACGTCGGATATCCGGAGGATACCGTCGTGGTCTTGAGATGGATGGTAGGGGCCGGTCTGGACTGACGGCGCCCTAGATATTGAGAATGAGACATTGATATTTCGAGACATTGAGATTTATGTTTTGTGTCGAGGCTAGACACTATTGATACTGATTTCATTTATGATACCTCAGTTTAAAAATACAAAGGAAATCTCACTAATTTATGAAAACAGTTCTTCATTTACATGTATTCTGTTTTCATGCATTCATACCTCATTCATATGATATATTGCTACCTGAGGCACTGACACGGGCACATGAGATTACACTCGGGTTAGATATTTACCCTAGCCTTGTTATAGGCTACGTGTTATTCCTATATTTGAGGACATATTATGATCATTGACCTAGGATTGCGTTATTTATGCGATTTCTGTGCGTAGATGTTTTTCTATTCACGAGTTGGCAACTCACCCCCGATGTGCCCCAGTTTCTTGCAGGTTTTGCAGTACAGGTTTCATTACGGCTTTGCGGGCTCAGTTTCATTCGGGTGACTTGCTAGTAGGTGGGTTTTTCTTGTATCGTACCCATCATATTACCTTGTATAATATTATTCAGTTGTATCTAGTAAATTCCATCAACCAAACATGTATTTATTGAGATAGAGACCAGTGTTGTTTATTCTTTCGACCTTAGAGTCGCTCGTTATATATTTGGTGGTTTTGAGTTTCCTTTTGAGTTTTGATCCTCGCCGTTGGCGTTGTATATTATATTGCTTGTGTGGTTGTGACCGTCGATTGACGAAGAGCTAGCTCCCGCTTGGGGATGCCTTTTTCTTGATTTCGTATACTATTCATGTTGTATCCCGTTTGGGGGCCAGTATTTACAAAGGAGACTCTGCCGAAATTTTCAGTAAATTTTTGATGTTTTTAAAAACCGCATAATTCGGCTTATGCTATTGAAACTACTTGCTTTAAGTTGGTTTTTCCTGCACTCTACTACTTTTTTGGTTTGGATTTCTGGGTTTTCGGTTTACTTAGATTACATACGCCTCGAGACGTTCGTAGTTTAAGTGCCGGTCATGTTCCATACTTTCGGATCGTGACATATACCTATCGTCAGTTATCAGTTCCCAGGTGACATGAGTACAGCTTAGTCCGCTGACTTGACACTGTCACTTCGCCTCGAGTGTGTTCCCACTGTACTTTGATTACTACCTTACCATGGCTCAAAGGAGTCGTGCAAATAGGTAGTAGTTGGGTGCAGTCCCCAACCACTTGGAGGCAGTGACGGTTAGACAGGATTCGCCTCTCCCGGTATTAGGAGTTGACATCGCGCTGTGTCTAGGAGGGCCATTACACAAGTAGTCCCTGGCCAGGGCAAGCGAGATATACTGGTAGGTTTGCAGCGTTATCTCAGGGTGTTCTGGGCTACACTCCGACACGACTTGTACCGCTATTAGGGGACTGACGTTTACCGCCCCCCTAGACCCGCCATGCGATGTACTCAGACGAACAGACCGGACTGTACGGAGATTGTCACATTCAGGCTCAGTAGGAGTTCAGATGGGTTTCACCTCGTCCGTCTTCTTATCGGCATCTACCTGGGGGCCGTTACGCACAGTTAGTGCCGCTTGCGGTCTGTGGTTAAACCCACTGCCAGCGTAATGTCGAGTCTTTAGAGTCCCACAAAGAGAGCTATTCGCCTTTAGGCAAAAGAGTAGAGGTCGCATGGTTTTGCAACAGGTCGCATGGTTTTGCGACAGGGTTCGGTCACATCCGCGCACTTGTGCACGTTTAGTGACCGGGAAGTTATTACTAGCGGGCTTTGGTTTAAGCCAGATCCTAGTATACGTTTCGGGATTGGTTTTATCTCGTTTGTATTCGTGTTCCCCGGAACGCGGATGCGGGTGTGTATGCACAGTTGACAGAGACAGAGGCAGAGGATTCTCATTAGGGTTGTTGACTGTTGGCTTTTGTCAAACCCTAATGAGAATTAGAATTATGATTAACACTAATATTAATCAAGTATTATAGTGACATGGTTAGGGTTGAAGGGTTGACCTTGTTGACTCTTTGACTTTTGTTAACCGGTTGACTAGGTTGGACTTGTTGACCACCATCATGACAATGGCTATCATTTGTTTGCATTGACTTGTGCTTGTTTGATGGTTCACAAATTGCATTTAATGCAAGAAATGATATTGTCATTTGTCATGATAAAAACCATCACATAATACTCAATTATTATTACTTGTTATCATGATTTTGGATTATGAGAGCTTGGATGGCAAAAGACTTACTCATTCTTTCATTTCATTTCTCTCTCTTGCTCAAGCTCTCCCTCTTCCTCTTGCTCTCTCTAGCTCAAGGAAACTCCCTCTCATGAGTTGAGAACCATTGCCTTAGAGATAAAAACACCATTACACTCCTCTACTCATCCTAGTTCACAAGGTCTAGCAAGCCAAGTGTTCTAGTTTCTTCAAGTTTGAAGTAGAAGCCAAAAGGTAGAAGCTTTCTGGTGGATCCATCTTCGGCGTGAGGAGACGACGGGGTGAGGCCGATCCGTACACCACAAAGAGTTGAAGACGAAGGAGTTCAAGTAAGGTATAACCCCCTAACCGAGTAGATAAAACTCCTAGTTATGTTGTTAGGTAGTTGTTTAACAAAGATCCGTATTTTGAGTCCATGTTACCACCCTAGAAAAAATCGTTTTTCACCATTTCCGCAATCCCAAAGAACCGGGGAAGGGTAACGTGGACTTACAGTGGTATCAGAGCCTAGTTAAACACTATCTAACATGTTAGCAAAGTAAGTAGAAGTTCGATCGGAGAAAAAGTCACGAAACACACCCGAAAAGTATAGTTTCTGCCGAATTTTTTTTCTGTTCCAAAAATAATAAATCTTACCTTAAAATTCGGCTCAGGGTTTTTAAAATACACTGTAGGAAAATGGTCCAGTGAACCGATCATCGTGCCGCGGAACCGCGGTAGGAGCTTGCTCCCGCCGCGGATCCGCGGCCGAGTTGACTCGGTCGTGGGCGATTTTCCTTGCAGTGTGCTCAGTGGCGTGTTTTGTGATTTTTACAATATATTTTTTCAGCCCAGATTTTCCAGAAAGCAAAATTTGTTTTTGGGGCCTAAAAATCCGTATTTTGATCGAACTACTAAAGACATAAGCTAACGGGTTTATATCTGTGATGTGATATATGTATTGAACGTCTGCTAATCGCTATACGTTGATTAGTGGGGGTTATACATATCTGTGATCTGTAATGTTGATGGTATGTGTATATGAATTCATTGGATTGTCGCGGATGAATAGCCGGGGGGTTGTGAGATGAGAGTTTTTTCTTTATCTTTCAATTCATGTAAATTTGTAATTGATGTAATATTATTTTTTTTGGCCGCACAACCGGGGTGAGGTTGTAGCCGTCATTGTATAATTTCTTTTGCTGTTTTTGCTCCGAGGATAGACCCATGGAGGGGGTGCACAAACTACCGGGTACCTCGAAATGCCGAGTGGCCTACTCACGAGTTGAGTGAGGTTGCTTCGCGTCGGGTATTTGGCGGGTAGTTTGCCGCACCCGTAGGGGTCTTGGGTGGGGTATTGGCTATTCATCGCAACCGTGTAATCCGCTTTCCGTTACAGGCTCGTACGGAATGCGGATTCCTAGTATATCCAATGTGTTCATCTGTGATCTGGATTGGCTATCATTGCAATATATCTATATATGATAACTATTTAGGCGTTGCTTATATTTTGCATCCGCGCTAGTCCAGCCCCTGCTCTGTCGTTAGTTAAGTAACCTAACGGGTAATGACGGAGCCCCGTGGCGAATGCGGATGGCATAAGCGTACGTCATATTTTGGTTTTTTTCTGCAATGGTAGGATTAAATGATGGGACACATTAAAAATTAATGCAAGAAAATAAACCAAAGTTAAAGTCGTTGGAACAATTTTAAAAACCACTCGGTTTCTTTTCAAAAATTAACTTTTAAATGCGGAGCTTGAGCCACTCCTTTTAAAAGCTATCTCGTTCCATCGATTATATCAAGTTCACTACGTTCACGGTTTCGCCAAAACCATTCGTAGCCCTTCGTCGTTTCACATGAATAGTCAATAGTATTCAAGCTATGTTTGTTGGACAAAGTCAAGGCATAGTGATTGGTCGCTATTGGGTATTCATGTGTAGCATAGATAGATGCGTTGTTTAGGACAGTCGTACCGCCTTGTTGGCCAAAATCATGGGTAGGTACGGGTGGGTTCAAATTTACCTGGAGAATGACGGGTATAACTTGACATGTAACTTATGATTTGTTGGCCAAAGTCAAGGTCATAAGAGCATGGGGCAAAAATCCACATCGGGAGTTTCAAAAGAACCTGAAACTTGCTAGCGCTGCATACCATTTGGAGTGTGATGATTCTGGTAGGATTCCTTCAGTTTTGTCACGCGATGATATTTGGATCCCGATCCTACTGTGAGTATATGCTACTCCTCGGAAAATTTCTCACATAACGATCAATGCTATAAACCAAGTAGGTGTCTAGAAAGGTGTTAGCGGGGCTACGCCCCCAGGGAAAAGAGGTTATTTAATTAAGGAACTTCGCGAAAACGTTGGAAAACCTCCCTCGAAGTACCAACACTGGCCTGGCTGAACGGTTAAGCAATTATTGTACGGTGAGATTGATCCCGACTAATTCTTCCTTTTTGGTTTGAGGAGGGATTCGAGATATAGTGGGAGCCATCCTGTTTAGACAAACTAAAAACCACTCTAAACTTGCAAGAGCATCATGCTGAGTGTTTCTTCTCTCTCTCCTAATTGCGGCGACCAATCGACATGACCGGACTTAAGTTACTTCTAGATAAAAACATACTGACAGAGCCAAACTACAAAGATTGGCTCAGGAATGTCAAAATGGCAATCACTTACGACAAGCTGGGGTATTTTCTTACCACCAAAGCTCCCCCTGTCCCAGGTCCCACCTCCAGCGTCGCGGATAAGGAAATCCGTAAGACCTGGGAGATCGATTGCGCGAAGGCCAAGTGCCTCGTGCTTGCCTCTATGGACAATGAACATCAGAGGAGGCACGAGAATATGGACCTCGAATCCATATTTCTCTATACAAAAGAATTGTATGGAGAACAATCTCGTATCGCAAGATACGAAGTGTCGAAGAAGCTGTTTTCGGCAAGGTTGGCCATCGGATCATCGGTAGCGAAATACGTGCTTAAGATGATTGGCATCATTGAGGAGCTCGCGGACCTTAGGACCACGTTAAAGAACGAGCTCTATACGGACTTGATTCTCCAGTCCCTTCCTTCCACTTACGCCCAGTTTATCCTGAACTTCAACTTGCAAGGAAAAGAAGTTGAACTTCCGGAGCTCCTCAACATGCTGAGGAGTATAGAGGGCACCCTACAGAAAGGTAGGGAAACATCCACTTTGTTTGTAGGAGGATCTTCCTCTTCTAAGTCCAAGGCGAAAGGCAAGGGAAAGAAGAAGAAAGCCCCCGCCAAACCAAGGGGCGGTGTTAGTAAAGTGGATACGATGGGAAATGCAAAGGCAACAAAGATAGCGGGGCAGCTTGTGGGTAAGGAAGAGTGCTTCTATTGTCATAAGAAGGGACACTGGAAGAAAAATTGCAGGGCTTGGAAGGCCAGAAACCATGATCCGAAGCAAGTTGCGGCTTCGGCTTCAGGTGTGTATGTTATTGAAAACTGTCTTTCAATAAACTCTACTTCCTGGGTATTGGATACCGGATCAGGATCTCATATCTGTAATTCTTTGCAGGCACTGAGAAAGCGTAGGGTTTTGAAGGCAGGTGATATGACCTACAGAGTTGCAAACAGAGCTGGCATGGATGCTGAGTCCGTGGGGGACTATCACCTGGGCTTGTCAGATGGACACGTTTTGGTTTTGCGTAATTGCTATTTTGTACCCAATGCAACTTGTAATATCATTTATGTTTCTTTATTATCTAAAGAAGGTTATGAATTTGCATTTGTAAGTAATGTTGTGAACATTCACCTTAATCAAGTTCTGATTGGGTCAGGTACATTAAGCAATGGTATATACGTATTAAACCAACCACAAATTTTCAATGTCCAGAATACACACAAAAGAAAGCCTCCGGAAACTAATCAGGCTTTCTTATGGAATTGTAGACTGGGTTACATCAATAAGAGAAGGTTGACGAAGTTACATACAGAAGGATATTTGGATCCGTTCCAATATCAATCATATGCAACTTGTCAATCCTGTCTCAAAGGAAAGATGACAAAGACTCCGTTCACTGGACATGGAGTAAGAGCGAGCGAGCTCTTGGGACTCGTACACATCGACGTGTACGGTCCAATGTCTACAGATGCGCGAAGCGGTTTTTCTTACTTCATTACCTTTACGGATGACTTTTCAAGGTACGGATATGTCTTCTTAATGAAACATAAATCTGAAGCCTTTGGAAAATTCCAGGAATATAAGAATGAAGTAGAAAAACAAACCGGCCAAAGTATCAAGACACTGAGATCTGATCGAGGTGGTGAATACTTGAGTGCCGAGTTCCTGGATTACCTAAAAGAGAATGGTATTCTCTCTCAGCTTACTCCTCCATACACTCCGCAACATAACGGTGTATCGGAGAGACGGAACCGGACCCTATTGGATATGGTACGTTCCATGATGAGTAACGTTGAGTTACCGCGATCATTCTGGGGATATGCGCTAGAATCAGCTGCATATCATTTGAACCGAGTTCCAACTAAGATTGTGCCTACCACACCATATCAGATGTGGTGTGGGAAGTGTAGGGTTCCTAGGCACGCTCAAGAGTTCTCACAAGGCATCAACCATGCCAATTTCAAATTTTACGGGTGCCGAGAAACCCTAATACGGATCGTTGACTAGAAGTTTAAGCGATATACGAATCTAGTTAACAACTTAACTAAAGATAAGAAGCTACAACCTTTGTAGATCCGGATATCCACTTCCTTAGCACCACGTAGGCGTCCTCTCGCTGTCCATCTTGAATCCCGGACTCAATCGTCGGCTTGATCGGAGAAATGGGCGGACTAAGTCGTCGGCTTCGTGCCGAAGATGATCTACGTCGAGGCATCACAAGTTCAAGCTCCGACTTCACAAATTTGTGAAACTTGTGAAGAAAACACCCAAAACAACTTGGAAATAGGTAGAGGGTGAAGAAATAGGAGGTGGGTTCACTTTAAAATTGGATTTCTCACTTTAGAACTCAAGTTGCCATTGATGGCATCAAGCTTTTTCTTTTGAAGATGAAGAAGAAGATGAAGCTAGAATTATGATAAGTCTTAAGTTAAAATGAATAATAAAAGAATACTTATCATAAACTAACTAGGGTAGAGTGTAGAGAATAGACCATGGTTACATGGATGGGTTAGGGTTAAGCATGAAGACAAGAATGGTTAAGAAGTCAAAGCTTCATGAAGCTTCAACTAGAAACAAACATAGCCACCATTCTTATCTAAATCCTTTCCAAATAAATAAACAAATAAATAAATGAAAAAGCAAAACCCTAATCATCTCTTAACCATGGTTTAATTCTTTACACTTAACCGAATGATCAAGTATCATCAAACATGATACAAATATGTGCACAAAAGTATATCACATATACTTCTTGCACATCAAGTGAGAAAATCCATTTAAAGTGAACCAATACTAGTTAATGCAAAGTAATATATCAAATATATAATTATACATTAAATCATTAAATCAACACTTGATTTAACGATCCGGTCATATCGCATATAATCGACTAGTATCCTATGTATCGGCTTATCGAATCAATCCTTGATTCTATATCTAGGTTATATCGAATATAACCAATCGATACATCCATCGCGAGAATGGAATACGGTATCACATACACGCATCATTCTCGGTCCTGCACATATCTCATATGCACTCCTATTTCGTTTCGCTTGAGCCAGGAAACCTCTGTGTAGGACTCTAAAGACTCGTCAATACGCCTGTAGCAGATGATGATCATATCAAGCACCTACAAGCCGCAAGCGGTCTGCTAAACGTAACGGCCATCCGGGTATTAAGCGATCAGAAGATCGACGAGCTAGCCCGCTCATACTCCTGTGAATCCAACCAGTAACACTTACCGTACAGTCCGGTCTGTTCGTCTGATATGTCGCATATCAAGTCTAGGGGTGGTAAACGTCAGACCCCAATAACCGATAAGTCGTGCCGATATGAGGCTCATAACGGGTCGAGAAACTACTGGTAACACTTACCAGCAAATCTCTGATCAGCCCTGGCCAGGGACTTCCCTGTTACGGCCAATCGAGCACAGCGCAACATCAACCCCCAATACCGGGAGAGACGAAACCCCTCCTATCGCTCATTGCCTCCATGTGACTCGGGACTGTACCCAAAGACCACCGTTTTGCACGCCCTCATGGACGTGGTAAGGTGGAGATCAAAGCACAGTGGGAATCACACAAGACTCTATGACGATCTCGGGTCTACAGACTAACCTGTACAAGTGTCACCTGAGAACTGTCATCTGACGTGAGGTATAATACCATCTGGGAGTTCTCGGCGAGTCCGTCCAGTGTACCCAGTCTCTACTGAGCACCCGTACACCATCTCTGATGTCAAACACCAATGGATATGGGATCATCCATCGCCCATCTCATGGGTCGAGAAGCGTATACGCTAGTCTACACTGGTATATCGATGCCCCGTCTCGATACACCCACGATTAGGGACCTTGAAGGATGTACCTATGGACTACCATGTCCCCACTAGTATGATCTGCATCATAATCCAGGTAGTCAAGTACACATCCTAAGGGCTTTACCAACATGTAACTATAAGACAGTTTAAAGAGACAAGTGTACATGTTAAGATAAAGAGCAACCAGATAGCATACTATCATATCGAGCAAGAAAGTCATCTCTATATATGTCCAAGCATCCAATATAATATACATCATCTGTACAATACTGGCCTCTAGGGCATACATACAACTAACAATCTCCCACTTGCACTAGGGCCAGCTGCTGTAGTATCGCATACCGAGCATCCCGAAGAGTCTCTCAAACTGTATCTGGGGAATGGCCTTCGTGAGTGGACCCGCCGTGTTGTTCTTCGTGTCAACCCTCCTGACCTCGATCTCCCGGCGATCAACTATCTTCCGGATCAGGTGATACCGCCTCAGAATATGCCTGGATCGCTGATGGGACCTGGGTTCCTTGGCCAAGCCACCACTCCATTGTTATCGCAATACAAAGGTATTGGATGCTCAATGGATGGAACCACTCCAAGTTCAGTAATGAACTTCTTGATCCAGACAGCCTCTTTAGCAGCATCGTTGGCAGCGATGTATTCAGCCTCCATCGTCGAGTCTGCCACGGTTTCCTGCTTTGAACTCTTCCAGCTAACCGCCCCTCCGTAACGGGTAAAGACAAAACCCGACTGCGACTTAGAGTCGTCCTTATCACTCTGGAAGCTCGAATCGGTAAAGGACTCCACTTGGAGTTCTCCGTTACCATACACCAAGAGCATCTCTTTAGTCCTTCGTAAGTACTTGAGAATGCTCTTCACAGCCGTCCAGTGACTCTCTCCAGGATCAGCTTGATACCTGCTCACTACACTTAGTGAGTATGCTACATCGGGTCTGGTACATAGCATCGCATACATGATAGAGCCTACAGCCGAAGCATAGGGTATCCCTTGCATGCGAGCTCTCTCCAAATCAGTCTTGGGAGACATCTCTTTGGAGAGAGTGACTCCAGAGATCGTGGGCAAGTTCCCACGCTTGGATTCTTCCATACTAAACCTCTTTAGTATGGTGTCAATATACCTGGATTGGGACAATCCCAATATCCTTTTGGATCTATCTCTATAGATCCTAATTCCCAATATGCAGGAGGCATCACCAAGATCTTTCATCGAGAATCTTTGTGATAAGAAGAGCTTGACCGATTGCAGCATAGGAATATCATTTCCTATCAAGAGTATGTCGTCTACGTACAATACGAGGAAGACAACCTTACTCTCTGCCACCTTCTTGTAGATACAAGGTTCATCTGGATTTTTGACGAAATCAAACTCTTTGATAACGTTGTCAAAGCAGATGTTCCAACTCCGCGATACTTGCTTTAATCCATAAATGGATTTAAGCAGCTTGCACACCTTTCCGCTGCTCCCACTGTCTACGAAGCCCTCTGGCTGAGTCATGTACACGCACTCTTCTAAATCACCATTTAGAAAGGCGGTCTTAACATCCATTTGCCAGATTTCGTAGTCATGATATGCAGCGATGGCAAGCATGATCCGGATGGATTTAAGCATAGCCACTGGAGAAAAGGTTTCGTCATAGTCCACACTTGGTCTTTGACGAAAACCTTTTGCAACAAGTCTAGCTTTAAAAGTCTCCACTTTCCCATCTACACCAAGTTTCTTCTTGAAGATCCACTTGCTCCCAATGGGTTTTACCCCTTCAGGAGCAACTTCCAAAGTCCATACTTTGTTGGTGTACATGGATTCCATCTCGGACCGCATAGCATCCAGCCATTTCACTGAGTCCCTACTCGTGATGGCCTGCTCGAAGCTAGTTGGGTCATCATCCTCCATGATGCAATCCTCGCTCCCACCATCAATGAGAAAACCGTAGTATCTCTCAGGTGGACGAGAAACCCTACTAGATCGGCGGAGAGGCTGGGGTTCGTCGGGTACTACTGAATCCTCTGGTTCTACTAAGTCTTCTGTTATAGTTTTTGTTCCTGAAACCTCTTCCAGTTCTATCTCAATGCTACTAATCTGTTTCATAAGAAAACCTTTTTCTAAGAAAGTGGCATGTCGAGAAACAAACACCTTTTGTTCCTCGGGGTGGTAGAAGATATACCCTTGTGAATTTTTGGGATATCCTACAAACTTACATAAGACTGACCTTGCCTCGATTTTGTCCGGATTTTGTCTTTTGACATAGGCTGGACAACCCCATATCTTAACATACTTAAGAGATGGTCTCTTCCCTTTCCATATCTCATATGGAGTGGTCGGCACTGATTTGGTAGGAACCATATTCAATAGGTGTATGGCTGTGTCAAGCGCATACCCCCAGAAGGAAATAGGTAACTCAGCTGTACTCATCATTGAACGTACCATATCTAATAGGGTGCGATTCCTTCGTTCCGATACACCGTTGTGCTATGGTGTATAAGGTGGAGTAAGCTGAGAGAGAATCCCATTCTCTTTTAGATAATCTTGGAACTCATTGCTCAAGTACTCTCCTCCTCGATCAGATCGAAGGATCTTAATACTTTTGCCCGTTTGGTTCTCTACTTCGTGCTTATATTCTCTGAATTTCTCAAAAGCTTCAGACTTATGTTTCAATAGGAACACATGCCCGTATCTAGAGAGATCGTCAGTGAATGTAATGAAGTAGGAAGAACCGTTCCTGACAAGGGTAGACAAGGGACCGCATACATCACTATGTACCAGTCCTAAGAGTTCAGCAACTCTTTCTCCATGTCCACTAAACGGAGCTTTGGTCATTTTTCCTTTGAGACATGAATGGCAAGTATCATAAGATGATAATTCGAACGGATTCAAATAACCATCCTTATGTAACTTAGCCAGTCGTGTCGCATTTATATGACCAAGTCTACAATGCCACAAGTAGGATTCGTTCATTTCTGAACTTTTCCTCTTGTGTGTGTTATGTATATTGAGGACTGTATTTTGATTTAGAATGAATATGCCATTATGTAGCGAGCCTGATGCAATCAACTTTTGATCTAGGAATATATTCATAACATTATCCTTTACTACAAAATTATATCCTTCTTTACTCAATAAAGAAACTGATATAATGTTGCACATCATGTTCGGTATATAATAGCACTCATTCAGAATCATTGTATCACCACTTGGTAATACTAGGTGATATTCGCCAACTGCTTTGGCTGCAACATTTGCACCGTTCCCAACTTGAACGGAATGATCACCTTTTCCCAGTTCTCTACCTTTTCTTAACCCATGTAACTGTTTACATATGTGGGATCCTGATCCGGTATCTAATACCCAGGACGTAGGGTGAACTGAGAAACAGTTCTCAATAACTAACACACCTGTAGAAGATGCATCAACATGCATGTTCTTTTAGGCGGCTTGAGAATCCAAATATTCTCCTGTTTCCTGTTCATTCTTATAACACTTATAAGATAGAACGGGTTCAACGTTCCCCTGCACAGTATAACATGCGGGTTCGGTCAATACATCCATATTATTATCTTTATTAGGGCATGACATGGTCGCTACCTGGAGAGAGAGAGAAGAAAACACTTTAGCGTATGCTCGTGCAAGATCAGATTGGTTATTATCTTATCTAATCAGGATGGCTCCCACTGTTTTTATCAAATCTTCCTTCAAACCCTAAAAGGAAAGACTAGCCGGGATTAATTACATACTACAAGTTCGCCAATCTTTCAGCCAGGCCAGTGTCGGTACTTTGAGGGAGGTCCCCCGTGCTTTCGCACGAACCTAATTAATGTAAACCTCGTTTTCCCAGAAGCGTAACCTCGTTAACACTTTTCTAGACACCTACTTGATCAGCTAATTGCAATGTGTAAAACTCTCCCCGGAGTAACTCTTACTCGCAGTGGGTATCGGGATCCAACTATCTCATAGAAAGTATGCAATCTCATTGCAAATTTCAACACTTGAAATTCTTAATAATATTTTACCCCTAGTGTTCTATGACCTTGACGAATGCCAAACAACCCATAGTCCACTAGTCAAGTTCAACCCGTACATTTCTTGATTGGATTAAACCCACCCGCACGACCCTTGACGAATGCCAAACAACACCGTACGAATACCCTAATCCAATCTGCATCATATGCATAAGCAGATAAATACTAGTTAGCTACCGTACACTACGCCTTGACGAATGCCAAACTACCGTAGCACGAATACTAAGTAGTACTTATCTGAAATGACGGAGGGCTACGCAGGTTTTCAGAAAACCATGAGCGTAATGAACTTGATATCGTTGTAGAATCAAATGAAGTTTTGAAATGGAGTGATTTTGAGGCTTTTCTAGTTTTGCTAAAGGGATCACTCCCGGTGAAGGGATCGTCGGCCCTTTCCTCGTCGAATGAGGTGCGGGATATATCATATATATCACTGTGCAAAGCAGAAACTATAGAAGCAATCAAAAGCAGACCGAGTATGTAGCATCTGCCAGTTATTGCTAAAGGAGTCACTCCCGGTGAAGGGATCTCGGTCCTTTCCTCATCGAATAAGGTGCAAGGTATATCATATATACCGCTATGCAAAGCAAGAACTGTAGCTACCTGTTTTATTTTTGAAATTCGATTCTACAACATCTTAGGTTTCTTTTCTTTCATTAATCACATTAATGAAGTCCCATCATTTAAGTACCTAAACATCACAGATAAATACGACGTACACTTATGCCATCCGCATTCGCCTCGATGTCCCCTCGTGCACCGTTAGGTTAGGTAACTAACGGCAGAGCAGGGCAGGGCTAGTGCGGGTGCAAAACATAAGTAACGTCTATATAATATATCATATATACTATATACTGTATCTATCACAGAACATCACAGATATCGCAGAAGAAGAAACATATGAAACATTGGATATACTAGGACGTCCGTGTTTTCAATACGAGCCAGTATAAAACACGGATTCCACGGTCGTGATGAATAGCCAATCCCACACCCCTAGACCCCTACGAGAGCGGCAAGCAACCCTGCCAATTCTAGGGTTAGGAGACCCGGCCTCGACTCCTCGAGTTGGTCTCCCACTGGACCCCAGAACCCGGTTACTTGTGCTCCCCTCCTTGGGTCTATCCTAATGCGGAAAAGTAAATAATATACAAAAGGTGACATCTTCCGCAACCTGGAAGTGCCCCAAAAAAAGAATATTACATACAAGTTTTTACATGAATGAAAATGAAAAACACTCATCTCACATAAAAACCCCTGGCTATTCAAACACGGCAATCCAATATAACATATCCAGCAACACATAACATCACATGTCATCAACGTAAGTAAATATGCGCATCCCAATTGTCGTTGACATATAGCAACGAAACCGGCGATATCACATATTACACTTACGGTCACAGAAAAGAAAGTGTAAAACTACAACAGTTGGAATCCGCAACCTCTTTAGACATCACATGCCTAATCAAATGAAATACTTAGACATCACATGCCTAACAGTTATAAACCCCGCATTTTAGTCTCATTATCGAAAACTCTTTTCAATATCAAATGAAACTAAACTGCTAGATTTATAACATTCATCCAGTTATCTCATAACTGTTTGTGAATTCCAATTATTGTATCCCATTCCGGATAAATAGAAAATATTAAACTTTCCGATCGAACATTCGAACACCCAAGTTTTCCCGAAACCGTCCAACACATGAAATAGGTTCAAAGACATTCACTTCATGCCTCAGTACCAACGGTCCAGCCGTAGAAGGGTCAAGCCAACGCCTCACATGTGGCACGCCGTACTGCCCCAAACCCGAAGGTTCAAAGGGTAGTTCAAGACGGTCACATAATCGAGTTAAGTTTTGTTGTCTTCTAGAGGGACCATCGCGTTACTTGCACTACTCAGAACGTCCTTAAACCACACAAAAATCCAACACTTGGATATTTTCCGGCAGGGGAAAAGTTGGGTATTTATATCCGGTCGGACTTTTTAACATATTCAAAAAATTATCCGGAAAGCACTTAGACAAAGTTCGATAATTCGATCGAAATACCGAGTCCCCAATACAACCCAGAATACTCAACTCTTGAATAAATATTAAAAATTCCCAGAGAACACAGCACTGAATAAAAGAAGTTACTGTGCAAAATTGGGTGGGTGACGTCATCATAAGGCCGCGGAACCGCCGCAGAAGCCAGGATTCTGCCGCGGTTCCGCCGCACTTTGGAGGAATTGGGTGATCGTGTTTCACAGTAATTCTTAGAAAGTCCTGCTGAATTTTCTGCATATTTTTAATTTGGAAAAACCCAGTTTTTAAAAAATGTACAGAGAGCAACTTTGATATTAGGGTTTCGGTTCGATCGGACTTCAAACTCCGTCTGGACTTCGCCTAAGGCTCTAGCTAGGCTCTGATACCACTGTAGGGTTCCTAGGCACGCTCAAGAGTTCTCACAAGGCATCAACCATGCCAATTTCAAATTTTACGGGTGCCGAGAAGCCCTAATACGGATCGTTGACTAGAAGTTTAGGCGATATACGAATCTAGTTAACAACTTAACTAAAGACATCGATATACCAGTGTAGACTAGCGTATACGCTTCTCGACCCATGAGATGGGCGATGGATGATCCCATATCCATTGGTGTTTGACATCAGAGATGGTGTACGGGTGCTCAGTAGAGACTGGGTACACTGGACGGACTCGCCGAGAACTCCCAGATGGTATTATACCTCACGTCAGATGGCAGTTCTCAGGTGACACTTGTACAGGTTAGTCTGTAGACCCGAGATCGTCATAGAGTCTTGTGTGATTCCCACTGTGCTTTGATCTCCACCTTACCACGTCCATGAGGGCGTGCAAAACGGTGGTTTTTGGGTACAGTCCCGAGTCACATGGAGGCAATGAGCGATAGGAGGGGTTTCGTCTCTCCCGGTATTGGGGGTTGATGTTGCGCTGTGCTCGATTGGCCGTAACAGGGAAGTCCCTGGCCAGGGCTGATCAGAGATTTGCTGGTAAGTGTTACCAGTAGTTTCTCGACCCGTTATGAGCCTCACATCGGCACGAATTATCGGTTATTGGGGTCTGACGTTTACCACCCCTAGACTTGATATGCGACATATCAGACGAACAGACCGGACTGTACGGTAAGTGTTACTGGTTGGATTCACAGGAGTATGAGCGGGATAGCTCATCAATCTTCTGATCGCTCAATACCCGGATGGCCGTTACGTTTAGCAGACCGCTTGCGGCTTGTAGGTGCTTGATATGATCATCATCTGCTACCGGCGTATTGACGAGTCTTTAGAGTCCTACACAGAGGTTTCCTGGCTCAAGCGAAACGAAATAGGAGTGCATATGAGATATGTGCAGGACCGAGAATAATGCGTGTATGTGATACCGTATTCCATTCTCGCGATGGATGTATCGATTGGTTATATTCGATATAACCTAGATATAGAATCAAGGATTGATTCGATAAGCCGATACATAGGATACTAGTCGGTTATATGCGATATGACCGGATCGTTAAATCAAGTGTTGATTTAATGATTTAATGTATAATTATATATTTGATATATTACTTTGCATTAACTAGTATTGGTTCACTTTAAATGGATTTTCTCACTTGATGTGCAAGAAGTATATGTGATATACTTTTGTGCACATATTTGTATCATGTTTGATGATACTTGATCATTTGGTTAAGTGTAAAGAATTAAACCATGGTTAAGAGATGATTAGGGTTTTGCTTTTTCATTTATTTATTTGTTTATTTATTTGGAAAGGATTTAGATAAGAATGGTGGCTATGTTTGTTTCTAGTTGAAGCTTCATGAAGCCTTGACTTCTTAACCATTTTTGTCTTCATGCTTAACCCTAACCCATCCATGTAACCATGGTCTATTCTCTACACTCTACCCTAGTTAGTTTATGATAAGTATTCTTTTATTATTCATTTTAACTTAAGACTTATCAGGAAGAAACCCTATCTTAAGCACATTAAGACATGGGGATGTCCAGCTTTTGTTAAAAAGCAGCATGCAGACAAACTCGAGGCACGCTCAGTACAGTGCAAGTTTGTGGGATATCCAAAGAACTCCAAGGGATATTTCTTCTATTGCGAAGAGGAACAAAAGGTTTTTGTTTCTCGTCATGCCTGCTTCTTGGAAACTGATTTTTTGGAAAATCAGATAAGTGGGAGCGCAGTAGAACTGGAAGATATTCCAGAACCACGAGCTATTACTGAAAGCTTAGTAGAACCAGAGGGTTCAAAAGAACAGGACATTCCTACGCCGCTCCGCAGGAGTAGTAGGCAGTCTCATCCGCCCGAGAGATACTACGGTTTTCTCATAGAAGGGGATAGAGAGGATTGCATCATTGATTATGATGAGCCTACTAGCTTCCAGCAGGCCATTCAGAGCGTTGACTCGGTAAAATGGCTGGATGCAATGCGGACTGAAATAGAGTCCATGTATACCAACAAAGTATGGACTTTGGACGTTGCTCCAGACGGGGTAAAACCCGTAGGTTACAAATGGATCTTCAAAAGGAAGATTGGTGTAGATGGACAGGTTGAGACCTATAAGGCTAGACTTGTTGCAAAGGGTTTTCGTCAAAGACCTGGTTTGGCTATGACGAAAACTTTTCTCCAGTGGCTATACTGAAATCCATTCGGATCCTTCTTGCCATTGCTGCCTTCCACGATTATGAGATTTGGCAGATGGACGTAAAGACCGCTTTTCTAAATGGAAATTTAGAGGAGTGTGTCTATATGGACCAGCCAGATGGTTTCATTCAGAGTGGGAGCAGCGGAAAGGTGTGCAAGTTGCTTAAGTCCATCTATGGACTAAAGCAAGCATCGCGGAGTTGGAACATCTGTTTTGATGAGACGGTCAAGGAATTTGGCTTTATCAAAAATCCAGATGAACCATGCATCTATAGTAGATTTGTAGCAAGAACTGTCGTATTCCTCGTTTTATACGTGGATGATATTCTTCTGATAGGAAATGGCATTCCTATGCTACAATCTGTCAAGGGGTTCTTGTCACACAGGTTCTCCATGAAAGACCTGGGTGATGCCACTTACATTCTGAGGATCGGGATCCATCGTGATAGATCCAAGAGGATGTTAGGACTTTCGCAGTCCAGGTACATCGACACCATATTGAAAAGATTCAGTATGGAAGATTCCAAGCGCGGTAACCTACCGGTTTTTCACGGGATCACCCTCTCCAAAGAGATGTCTCCCAAGACTGATTTGGAAAGGGATCGCATGTCTATTATACCCAAGGCTTCTGCTGTAGGCTCTATAATGTATGCGATGTTGTGTACCAGACCAGATGTAGCTTATGCACTGAGTGTGGTAAGCCGGTATCAGTCAAACCCAGGGGAGAAACACTGGATAGCGGTAAAGAACATTCTCAAGTACCTGAGAAGGACTAAGGAGATGTTCTTTGTCTATGGCGGAAAAGACCTCCAGATTGAGGCCTTTGCTGACTCCATCTTCCAGAGTGACAAGGATGATTCCAAGTCCATGTCGGGCTTTGTCTTTACCCTCAATGGAGGGGCCGTGTGTTGGAAGAGTTCCAAACAGGAAACCGTTGCAGACTCGACGATGGAAGCGGAATACATCGCTGCTGCTGATGCCGCAAAAGAAGCTGTCTGGATGAGGAAGTTCTTAATAGAACATCAGGTGGTTCCATCCATTGTTGATCCAATACCTCTGTATTGCGATAACAATGGGGCTGTAGCTTTAGTGACGGAACCCAGGTCCCATCAGAAGTCCAGACACATCTTGAGGCGGTATCACCTGATCAGGGAGATCGTAGATCGCCAGGAGATCGAGGTTTCGGAGGGTTGTTACGGAAGATAACACTGCTGATCCACTTATGAAGGCCTTACCCCAGAATCAGTTTGAGCGGCTGATCGAGATGATAGGTCTTCGATACGCCAGTATATGGACTTAGTGCAAGTGGGAGATTGTTAGTCTATATGTCCTAGAGGCCATTACTGTATCATACTAGTTTGTATATTACTTAATGGAAGCTTGGGATATTCACCTTGTATAGACAATCTTGCTCAAAATGGTAGTATGCTACTTGGTTTGTTTCTGCTTTAATGTGTACATGTGTTTATTTTAGTATATCACCTATACACATTAGTGAAGCTCTCAGGATCTTTGCTTGATTACCAGCGTTATGATGGCGGTCACACTCGTGGGGGCTGGGTAATCCACAAGCACATCCTTATACAAGTCCCTAGTCGTAGGACTATCGAGACAGGGCATCGATACTATGGAGTAAACTAGCGTATGCGCTTCTCTTCCCAGCAGGGGAGACGGTCTGTCCCACAGCCGTCAGTACGTCGTACTTAAGATAGCATGCGGGTGCTCGTTAGGTTACGAGTACACTGGACAGGACTCGTCAGGAACTGATTGGTTGGTACTATACATATCGTCAATTATCAGTTCCCAGGTGACATGAGTACAGCTTAGTCCGCTGACTTGATACTGTCACTTCGCCTCGAGTGTGTTCCCACTGTACGTTGATTACTACCCTACCATGGCTCAAAGGGGTCATGCAAACAAGTAGTAGTTGGGTGCAGTCCCGAAGCACTTGGAGGCAGTGACGGTTAGACAGGATTCGTCTCTCCCGGTATTGGGAGTTGACATCGTGCTGTGTCTAGGAGAGCCATTACACAAATAGTCCCTGGCCAGGGCAAGCGAGATATACTGGTAGGTTTCCTGTGTTATCTCAGGGTGTTCTGGGCTACACTCCGACACGACTTGTACCGCTATTAGGAGACTGATGATTACCGCCCCCCTAGGCCCGCCATGCGATGTACTCAGACGAACAGACCGGACTGTACGGAGATTGTCACATTCAGGCTCAGTAGGAGTTCAGATGGGTTTCACCTCGTCCGTCTTCTTATCGGCATCTACCTGGGGGCCGTTACGCACAGCTAGTGCCGCTTGCAATCTATGGTTAAACCCACTGCCAGCGTAGTGTCGAGTCTTTAGAGTCCCACACAGAGAGCTATTCGCCTTTAGGCTAAAGAGTAGAGGTCACATGGTTTTGCGACAGGTCGCATGGTTTTGCGACAGGGTTCGGTCACATCCACGCACTTGTGCACGTTTAGTGACCGGGCAGTTATTACTAGCGGGCTTTAGTTTAAACCAGATCCTAGTATACATTTTGGGATTGGTTTTATCTTGTTTGTATTCATGTTCCCCGGAACGCGGATGCGGGTGTGTTTGCACAGTTGACAGAGACAGAGGCAGAGGATTCTCATTAGGGTTGTTGACTGTTGGCTTTTGTTAAACCCTAATGAGAATTAGAATTATGATTAACAATAATATTAATCAAGTATTATAGTGACATGGTTAGGGTTGAAGGGTTGACCTTGTTGACTTGTTGACTTTTGTGGACCGGTTGACTAGGTTGGACTTGTTGACCACCATCATGACAATGGCTATCATTTGTTTGCATTGACTTGTGCTTGCTTGATGGTTCACAAATTGCATTTAATGCAAGAAATGATATTGTCATTTGTCATGATAACAACCATCACATAATACTCAATTATTATTACTTGTTATCATGATTTTGGATTATGAGAGCTTGGATGGCAAAAGACTTACTCATTCTATCATTTCATTTCTCTCTCTTGCTCAAGCTCTCCCTCTTCCTCTTGCTCTCTCTAGCTCAAGGCAACTCCCTCTCATGAGTTGAGAACCATTGCCTTAGAGATAAAAACACCATTACACTCCTCTACTCATCCTAGTTCACAAGGTCTAGCAAGCCAAGTGTTCTAGTTTCTTCAAGTTTGAAGTAGAAGCCAAAAGGTAAAAGCTTTCGGGTGGATCCATCTTCGGCGCGAGGAGACGACGGGGTGAGGCCGATCCGTACACCGCAAAGAGTTGAAGACGAAGGTGTTCAAGTAAGGTATAACCCCCTAACCGAGTAGGTAAAACTCCTAGTTAGGTTGTTAGGTAGTTGTTTAACAAAGATCCGTATTTTGAGTCCATGTTACCACCCTAGAAAAAATCATTTTTCACCATTTCCGCAACCCCAAAGAACCGGGGAAGGGTAACGTGGACTTACACGTGCAATAAACGACTCTCCTACAGGAGTAGCCACGACCAACGGCTGATCTAGCCAACAAGACTCTCGGCCTAACCTCGGCACGAAGTGCATAGAAACATACGAATGCGTAGATCCCGGATAAAAAAGAACATGTGCATCATAAGAACATACAGAAAGGGTACCTGAAACCACAGCATTGGACGCCTGAGCGTCTTGGTGAATCAAGGCAAACACCCGAGCCTGCACTCTACCGGCAACTGGCTGACCTCCCCCTCTACCACCTCGCCCTCTCGGTACAAAACCACCGCGACCCCGACCTCTCTGCACAAGAGTCTGACGCGGAGCAACAACAGGCATAAGGGGCAACGCCCTCTGAGGTGGAGAAGGTGGTAAGGTAACCTGCGGTACAGTTGCCTCACTCACTCGTGGCTCAGCACAATCTCGAACCCGATGACCCATACTCCTGCACCGGTAACATCCAGATACAAACTACCGACCCTCCTGAGGGTAAGAGCTAAAAAGCCGACCTCGTTCCGAACCTCCACTATCTGAACGAAAACTGTCACGACGTCTAAACGCCCGCCTCACTGCCGAATCACCAATACGAGCCCTCTTCGGTTCCGAAGCAACTGACGACTCAGAAAGACGCTCCTCTACCAATAAGGCTGCATCTACCGCTGCCGCATATGTGTCGCAATGCTGAATGCTGATGGCTAGGAACAACTGGGTAAGCAGGCCTCGAACAAACCTCTTCACCCCCATCTCCTCTGTCGCCACCAAGTACGGAGCATACACAGACTGCTCAGTAAACAGTACATCATACTCCGACACCGTCATCCCCGGAGTCTGGTGTAACGACTCAAATATACGCGCTTGCACATCCCTGATGCTCGGTGGAAGAAAACGGGCGAGAAATACCGTCACAAACTCGGCCCAGGTCATAGGAGCAAGACCCGCGGCTCTGCCCCTCTCCAACGACTCACACCACTTCTGGGCCAGACCCTCCAGACGAAAACTGGCAAACTCCACCAATCTCTCATCGGAGCATCGGAGTGAACGACAAATCCTGGCCATCCGGTCGATAAACAACTGCGGATCCTCAGTAGTATCTGTGCCAGTGAACACCGGAGGCCTCAGCCTCATAAACTCCGTCAGTGACACGGTAATAACCTCCGTAGCTGTAACTGTGGCTGCCGGAACTGTAGGTACCATCGTGGTCCCTGCAATGGGTAGAACAACTGCCTGGCCCTGCGCTCGAATGGCCTCTACTAAGGTCCCCATCATCTGGCGTAGGTCCTGCATACCAGCCCCAAACATAGCAATGTGCTCCGGTACAACAGGCGTACCGCCCTGGTCAGTCCTCGCCTCAGACGAGTCAACTTCCGACCTCGGCCCTCGCGGCCGCTCTCTGTGCCCTCGTAGTCTTCGACGGCATATAGGCTAGAAATTGAAACAAGATTCGATGAGGAAACAGGAATCGAATCACAAGGACGTACAATCACGGAAGGAATATCGGTCAATAGGTCCTAAGGTCACTTAGGCGGAGTAACGTGTTGTAAGTATGCCGCGGAACATACACACGCTACGTCACACTGCTTAAGCTACCTACTCCATCATACCAAGGTCATCCTACATTCCAAAAGGTAAAACCTAGCGCTCTGATACCAACTTTGTCACGACCCAAAATTTAGCCCGTAACCGGCACTCAAACTACGTAACATCTACAGGCATACGCAACTCAAGTAATCCGAAACCCAGAAATATAAACCCCCCAAATCTGGATCAACGGAGAAAAACATAGCTTTAACACTTTGAAAATCACAAGTAAAATCTCCAACTCTAGTTTTCCTTCTTGAAAAATTTCGGCAGCACCTCATTTGTAAAAACTAGCCCCGAAAACGGGTACAACACAGATAATATAAAAAAACATCCCAATTGGGAGCAAAATCACGCTCAACGGCGGAGACAATCACCACAACAAGTATACGACGCTGAAGCGAAGAAATATCAAAGGAAACTGCGTAAAGAGGTAAAACTTTCCAACATAACCGGCTCCCACGAGCACGACACCTAAAGTCACCATAATAATACAACACTAAATCCTCACAAGTCGTCTCTAAGTCATATACAAACAGTGGTAGATGGAGAACACTAGATCCAACAAAAAGATATACAATATACAGACAGATAACCGCAATCCCACCTAAATGCAAACGCCTCACTGCCTAACGTAGCAGTATCCGCAAAAGTAGAGATGATAAGACGCCCTGCCACGACTACTCTAAGGGTAAGTCCTGCAAAACACTGTGGCACGACGGGGGTGAGTTGCCAACTCGTGAATAGTAAATAACATCATACTGTAATCGCATGTATGCACTAACAGCAATGATCAAAAGCAGGTAAGCTGGTAGCATGAGTATGACAATCTAAATATGCGACTATCATGATCAAGGTACATCACCAGGTACTATATCTACATGAATAAGTGCATATCAACTGAGTACTGAGTGCGGGATAATAAATAATCTCATGCACAAATCATAAGCATGGAAAAACATGGTGTAACTCCACAACACCCCAAATCCCAAAATACTCAGATCGGCCCTAAATTCCTATACGTCTCATGGAACCTGAGTGTCAAATATCGACACTCTAAAATATCATGAAATCCAGTGCCTAACATCGACACATAAATACTCGTATCCATACGTTCCTTGAAACCCAAGTATCCCACTTCGACACTTGTGTTACACGTATCGGTCTTTCTGATATCCATACGTTCCTCGAAATCCAAGTATCCCACCTCGACACATGTGATTCCACATATCGGTCTTTCCAAATCCATATATCTCTCGGAATATAAGTGCCTAACATCGACACTTGAAATTCCCATATCGCATGAAAACATATCTTAAATGCGTAAATCCATGTAAAATAGCATATGCAACATAAAACATCAATATGAGCATATCACGGAAAAGTCCGCTATTTAATGCATACTGTCATTAAATATATCTCGCGGTTCCCAAAATCCAAATCCAAAGCACATATATATACAGCGTCCCATTCCACTGATATATATGTTATAAAATTGATCATGTAACAATAGCAAAGTATATGTGCGAGCATGTAAATATGGTATGGCATATGTATAGGCATGTAGGTACATAAGTATGCTATATGTCATATGCGCTATCGCACAAGTATAATTGTTTCAATGTCGCTAACCAATAGCAAGGTATATCAATGAGCATTTGTGTTGTGCGTATCATGGTAATTACCGACAGTGCGTGTGTAGCATATCATTGGTGCTCGTGCAACATGGACTGTCAATAATAGTGCAGTGTACAATATATATACTATCAGGCACAACAAGTAACTATATGCAATGTGAAATTTGCAATATCTCTATATAAGCACATAAACATACGGCTAATATCATATCATATCTATCCCCGACGCTTAGCGCTATACGGGCGATTTCCCCGTAGATGTTAAATATACTCACCAATGGTCTCCAGCTATGAAAGTCCAACCACCTTCTTCGCCTTGTTCGCAGCGTCCGAAGTCCCTGTTTGCGTCGCTATATTTCCACAAACACAAGAAATAACGCAAACATCTCAGAATCGATCAGTATAACGTAAAACTACGTATTAAATAACGCACCAACACTAAACTAACTCGCAAGTGTGCGTCTAGTGGCTAACGTGCGTCACGATACCACAAAACCTACCCAAGGACAGCAGCTGCACCAGATCACGATTCGTGTCGCAAAACGTAACACGCGGACTCAAAACACTAGATTATAGGTAATCGATCCCAGATTTTATATACTGCAATTACTAAAAAAGTAAACAGTACCAAACACCCCTAACCAACAGCAGACAACTACCCACCGAAAACCAACCCCATCCCCCTCCTACTAAACCGGCGTCGCCGAATTTCGCCTTAGGGTCGCTGGCCCCGGCCGGTGAGGTGGTCCCCGTCTCTCAGGTGGTGTCTGAGGTTCACTAGTACATCTCTAAAATTTTGTTTGGTCAAACACTAAATTCTCCAGGTCACAGCAGATATAAAAGCTCTAAAAAGACTTTAAAAATCCGATATCGCACTAATCGATATAAAAAACGTTCTACGCTACAACCAACAAGCAAAACAACATACAAACTCCTAATTAGCAGTGTAGGGATTATACCTAACAATCTTGCTCACAAGATCCTAGCTTTCGCTAGCTCCAAGTGATCCAAGAGCAAAAATCAAGAACTTTTGGTATTTTGGGATATATTTTGGGATTTTTGAGTTAGGATTGAAAAGAATTGAAAGGGAAAAGATTAAGGGCAAAAGAGAGAGGGAAGGATTCGGCCATGAGAGGAGGTGGGGGTTTTTGGTGAGGAATTTCCTAGCAATTACCAACAATAAAAGCCATTAATTGCATTCATACACACATATGCACAAATGCATGAATCTACATCTTTTCGTTTCTTTTAAACTATTAATCCTAGTCCACACAATGAATCTAGATATTATGTGGGTTATGTTTAAACAAGAAAAATTGAAGAAAAGACAGCTAAAGAGAAATTTCCTAAAATGTGAATACCGCATTAAAATAATATTAAAATTGGGAAAAATTCAAACTGAACCAAAACGTCCCATATACCACTAAAGCTTGCGCACTAGCTATATTTTAGCTAAACTAGGTGCTGGCAAGTCGATATGGTCGTTTGAACACAGTCGGGTCAAAACGGAAATTACCGACAATTTAACCCTAAAACGGACAAATTCGTATAACGATTTCTAAAACGTTACAACTATTGTAGCATACCCATCTTTTGTTGCATATAGAAACGGTAGTTGTATAACACCGCACTAGCACTAACGGTTCAAGCTGCATGAGCATTATTTGTATGTTACACTCACACCGTTAGTGATTGCCATGACCCTCGCACTATAAGATTGCTACGAACCATACATCATTTCGATTACCGCATCATTGATGATTGGACATGACCTGCGTGCATATACATTGGTACACTCATATTTGCGTATATATCCACTTGCACATCCATACCTATATACATACATATTACACATACATGGATGGTACTGGCTTTGATTTCTAGAAAATGGGAACCGTATAAGATATTTTCAAAACTGGATCCATTTAAAAGAGCGGTTTTCCCTTTTTACTCTTAGTGGCATACGCCACATTTCATTTATTTACGCATTGAGTTTTGGATTCGTGTGATTTCTGGATTTGAGAACCGTGGTATTATTTTAAGAAAATATGCACTGTTTTGAAAATCCCGGTTTCTCTTGATATGATATTTCAGTGCGTCCACCATGTGTTTTCTCGGTTCTGAGACGTGTGACATGTGAACCCGATTCGAGGAGCTGGACGAGGACGATTACGGGTATATGGTGGACCCGGTATGGTACCCCGGGGCAAGAAAGGGATGCTGTGTATACAGACGGTGAGCCTGGCAGAGGGACTACTACCTACCGGTGATTGGTTGGACCTGGCGGTTATCTGGAGGATACTCACCAGAGTCAAGAGATGGATACGGGCCGACCCGTACTGCCGGGGCCGAGGGCCGATTCCGCAGACGGAGCCCGTGGGCCGATCCGTACTGACGGAGCCCGATTTATGAGGATTTGCGTGTCGATGCTGGACACGAATATTTCATGTTTGTTTCCCGCAATCAGAGCAAAGCTCTGTTTCAAAATTCATAATTTAAATTGAAGCAACGCTTCAGATTCTGCGCGCTGTGCGCCACGTGTCAAATACAGGTGCGCTAGCGCCAGGAGCGCTGCGCCCTAGGCGGCGCACCCCCAATCAGAGCAAAGCTCTGTTTTAAAATCCAAAATTTAAAAAGTTGATGCAACGCTTCATATCCAGCTCTCTGCGCTCTGCGCGCTGCACGCCACGTGTCAAACACAGGTGCGATAGCACAGTTGTGCTGTGCTCTGCGCTGCGCGCCACGTGTCAAACACGGGAGCGCTAGCGCAGTTGCGCTGCGCTCTGCGCTACACGCCACGTATCAAACGTAGGTGCGCTCGCGCAAGGTGCGCCAGTGCAAGGTGCGCCAGCGCTGGAATTAAAAATTCCCCACCGTTAGATCAAAAGATCTACTAATAATAAATTATTAATTAATCAGAACTAAAATTCTGTTATGGAAAGATTTTTCAATCTTATTGAAACAAGAAGATTATCTTCTGTAAAACAGAAGTCTTAGGATCAAAGATCCAACGGTGGGAAATATTCCCAAATCAATCAGAGAAAGATATCTTAAAACTGATTCAACAAATCATTTGGCCCTATATAAAGGCCCCTAGATTTTAAGTCTCACAGATACAAATAGATAAAAAAAAAAGAGAGAGAGAAAAACCCTCTGCAGACATTGAGAAAAAGAAGAGCAAGCTCTTAGAAAAAAGAAGATTTTTCTTCATTTTCAACGTAAAGAACTATGTTCTTGAATAACAGAGATGAAATCATCTCGTTAAAAAAAGAAGAACCATCTTCTAAAAAGATCATAGATCTACAAAAGACCAAGGTCTTTCATAAAAGAGATCAAAAGATCTCATCATAAAAATAAAAGAAGTATTTACTTCATTCACAGATCCTTGATCTACAAAGGCAGAGCCCTTTTATAAATAAAAACTTTTGTTATTGAAATCTTGAGGCAACGCCTCCTTTAAAAGAGCATAAACTTGTTCTCTGATCATAAATTTGATCGAGTGCGCTCTGCGCTATTGAAAAGTGCCTTACACTCATGAACTGCGCCTTTGCGCTCCTTGGACCGGTGCTCAGCGCCAAAACGTGCCACGTGTCAACCATGTATACAACTTGCGCTTTGCGTTTCTGAAACAGCGCAATGCGCTCATGGGCTGGCCCTCAGCGCCAAGCGCGGCACGTGTCACTCACTGGTGCGCCGCTAAACTAGCGCAACGCGCTCATAAATTGAAAGCGCAATGCGCTCATAAACTAGCGCTTAGCGCTAAGCGCGACACGTGGCGCGCTGTCAGAACACACATTGTCCTGATGAATGCTATGCATTCAATACAAGACAAAAAATGTCAGAACCAATGCTTAGCGTTATTGAAAGGGCCAAGCCCAAATAAAGGCTCAATAGCCAGAACAATAAAATGCTAAACATTTTAATTGGACTTAGTACAAGATTGGCCATAAGTCCTCAACTCATATCAACTGAGCCCATATCCTCATAAACCTTTTAATAGACTTTAGTCCCAAATTGGACTATAGATCTCCCAACCAAAATTGGTTCAAGGGTATATCTCTGAACTCCTCTGATATTTGTCGTTGTAATCCTTCAACGTCTTCAGAGAGGTGACGGGTCCCGACAGCCATACATTCCACAGACAATGATGTCTTTAAACTACGGACTGTGTGGTCCTTAAGCTCATAGACTACGATGTCCTTAACCTTGACTGTGGGGTCTTTAAACCCATGGACTACGATGTTCTTAACCTCGGACTGTGGTGTCCCTTTAAACCCACGGACTATGATGTCCTTAACCTTGGACCACCATGTCCTTAAACTGGTAATCGACCGCAATGTCCCTAAACTAAACAATTGAGTCCAAATGCTCTCTTGTTGGATCTAAACGATCCCGTTAAGTTGATCTTAGACTGAAATGAGACTAACGTATCCTTAACAAACGTTTAAGTTGATCTTAGTCTCGAATGAGACTAACATATCCTTAAACCCATCCCCCAAACCCGACTCTAAGAAAGTACGAATTTGGACTAATCCACGTCCTACGGGCGACCACATAAATTAGTCTCCGTATACAATCCACGGGCAACCAAAAACAAAACAAACACCCACGACACGAAGTGACCATCTGGAGAAGGAGAAAGTTGTTACCGTGATGTGGTAGCGTAATTAACTGCAGGGGCTTGCGCCTGCAGGGAAGAGGTCCCCACAATCAAAAACCCCTCAGACGAGGGGGAATCTGACGAAGTCTGCTACATCGGCCGCATCCGTTTAAACCTTCGATAAATGGTGCCATAAATCAACTTGGCATCTTCGGAGAGGTGGACGGATAGCACCAATTAGCATCTGCCCTGAATTTCAGGCAAGAAATCCGCCGCGTCTTTCGGAGGGGAACAGATTCTGGCACGCCCGGTGGGACCTTTTCCTCTTTCCACTCCACACTTCGTGTGTCATGTTCGCGAACGAATCGCGGTTTGCTATGGTTGCCTGTGGATTCGAGGTACTTAGATTTGGTGTCTTGCTCCGTGCAGAAAACAGAAGATCAATGGCTTCAAACTGCACTAACTGCAACTGCAACTCTCGCTCCATCCCGTCCGGAGGAGTGACTTACTGGCCCCGAGCAGCCTCCATCTTCGCTATGCCGGTGGAACAGGTGACTCAGGCCACCACTGGATTGTTCTTCGAGACCATGCTCCCACCGATGAGCTTCAATGCCCCAATGTCGTCGCAAGAAGCTCCAAAAAAGTCGGTTGTTGATCGGCTTACAACTACCGCAGCCCCTCTCAACGGGTCGCCCAAGTCCAATGCCTCAGTTTTCAGCAAACTGGGCCAAAGCTCAAGAGGGCCCATGAAGAAGCCCGCGATACCTGAAGCGGCCATCCCAAAGCGGATAGCCATTCTTTCTCTCGAGGTCACTAAAGAAGCTTCTCCCGTCAAGGGATCGGTCATTACGAGACTAACTGTTCTGGCTCTAACTCCAGCTCCCGCTCCTGCTCAAAAGTCTGTATTTGACAGGCTAGACACCGCTGTTGAACGGAACTCGGTCTTCAAGAGGCTGGTGCTAGCAACGCCTCACCTGAACACGGGGCAAGACAAAGCCATCCCCATCACCGAACCAACACCATCGGCTCGACACACTCGACGTCGCCACTGGCGCCGAGTGAGGAAGGCTGGGGGAAACTCCCCCTCAGCCCCAACGGTGGAAGTCAATGCTGCTGTTACAACCGGGAACAGCTTTGAATTGCTGAACAAGGCGCGCAGGAACTCTCCTACCGCCGTATTGAAAAGATCTCATCCACCCGTGGAGAATGTTACAGAAATAAAGCCGGATCAGCCCTCTCAATGGCTTTCTTCCAAAGTTTACAAAGTCTGGCGACGGGTCCAGGAGTTAGTGATCGATCAGGACTATCTCCGCCGACAGAAGAAGCTGAAGATTCAGCAGGAGGAGAACCGTCCTAGCAAGCCACAAAGGACGACAGCCACCTGGGTGCCCGCTGCAACGGCCCCCTCAACATCAACTGCTCAGAAGAAAAGGAGGCCAGAGAAAGCCCCTATGACTACGGTAGATCAGAAAGACGCTGAGCCCAAACACCCGAAGTCTGGGAGCATAACGGTGCATACCGTTTACATGGCTTCCGGAAAAGAAGAAAGCCGCACTTCGATGGGCCACCGACTGCTCACCCGATCAATAACAAGGGCTCAGGAACAACAACAGCAAAAGCTTCAAGAGATGCTGACTGCAATGGCCGCACTCACTGGGCCGAAAGAAACTCCAGAGACCTCGGAGCAGCGTCGGGAACAAGAAACTGACACCGAATTCCTCCGAAGAATGCTCGAGAGGAAAGAAAAAGAGGCTGCAGAACAGGCAGCAAATATAAAACGAATGGCGCTTCTCTTCCAAGACATGGTCGGGATGATGTTACAGCCGGATCCTCCAGTTGAAGACCCTCCGATCATCATTGAAGACGACCGAGCGGAGACGTCAAATCCCCTTCCGGCTTGTTCAGCAGCCAAAGAGGAGACCATCTCAAAAGCCTCCCTGGATGATTACATCGCTCAACAGATACGAGCTCACCAGGCGAACGAGACGGCCGGCCAAGTTGTCAAGACTGGAAGACCTTATCCGGGCTGGTATGACCAAATAAGTTACCCGCCAGGATACACGATCCCCAAATTCCATATGTATAAGGGGACGGGCAATCCCCACCAGCATGTCGCCCAGTTCAGGGCTCTATGTGGTAATACTGGGGGTGATGATAAACTTATACTCCGCCAATTCGTCGGCAGCTTGTCGGAGACGGTATTTAAGTGGTACTCCGAACTTCCAAACGACTCCGTCAAGACTTTCGCAGAGATGGAGCTACTATTCACCCAGCGTTTCGCAAGTGCTAATGAACGCACCCCGATCACCGCATTGATTAACGCCACGGTAAGGCCGGGAGAAACATGGGTTCAATATGCAATACAATGGAAAAATTGGTGGTCGAAGTGCGAGCAACGCATCGAAGAGGCTCCTGCGGTAGGCATGTTTGTGGGTACTCTCGACCCTCAAGCGACCATCTCGCAATTCATGATGTTCTTCAAGCCAACTACTTTCCAGGACTTGATTGACAAGTTGTCCCAAATGGATCAGATGGTTCATAGACCATCTCCTTCAAAGACGTATCCTCGGAATGAAAAGGGGAAAGGAAAAGCAACTTTCATCGCCAGTACTCAACAGCAGCCGAGCAACTTAAAGCCGGTTGTTCGCCAAAACAATATGCGTCCACGCCCATCCCTCTAGGAGAAGCTAGGACGTCCTTACTCATTTCCCCAAGATAAAATAAGGAAACTGTTCGAGCTGGCAGTGCGCAGCAGGCTCATCAATCTGCCAGACCCAAAGCGTCCGTTGCAGTCAGACGACGTCAACGATCCCAATTACTTCCCCTACCACCGAGTATTGAGCCATCCGATCGAAGACTGCTACGTCTTCAAAATCTGGGTTGAAGACCAATACCAACAAGACAAGTTCGCGTTATCGGAAAATTGGAAGGTGAAACCGCCACAACCTCATGCCCTTAAAAAGGTGGACACGCCGGGGGCATCATGCTCTTTTATAGAAGAAATTCCGTGGGAGGTCGCTCTTTCAGCCAAAACTAAAAGAATGCTGAAGGATCTCTAAATGTGCCCGGTAATCAGGTGGAAAAATCCACTGGAACCCGAAATCGTCGAAGGAATGCTAAAACCGCGCCCAACTCCAAAGATCGGTGGTGATAGCCAAAGCACACACACCCAGCCATCGAAATCTTCGAAAAAGAAGAAGAAGCCTTGTGACAAGCGCACGGACCTACAAAAGCAGATTGACGTGCTGGAAGAGTATAAACAGAAGGCACGGACTCCAGTCACACTCCAAGAGTTTCTCAGCCACGTTCTTGAGAACGAAGATGATGGAGAAGACTCGTCGAGTGAATATGAAGATTACGTAGCAAGCTGCCATGTGATCTCTAACTCGTCAATAGACAATGAGGAAGCTCCTTGCACCGAGAAACTGGGGGCAGGATCGAAGCCAAAACCCTTGGAGCCGTCTGACGAGATGATCGACTTGTTGTTGAACGAAGCCCGTCAGAAAAGAAAAACCAATCGAGAGCGTGAACTGGCTATATTCGAAAAAGCCAAACGCCGACGACTGGAGGAAATGGTCGAAACACCCCAACTGGAGCAAAGCATCCCTACTGCCAGCAAAAGCAAGCTTAAAGTAAGGAAATGATTCGCTGGGGCCCTGGCAATAGGAATGAAGTTACCCTCTTTCAAAGGAAATTTCTCTCGCAATATACGTCTTAATGAAGTGGACATACATCCTAACTTCTGCCTATACCATCAGAGGATTGCATACCCTACCGAGGAGTGCATAGCCTTTAAAAACTGGTGGCAGGGATATGTTGCCCATCGACGACACGTTCAACGAGTGAAGCGCAAGGCTCGTCGGGAACAGAAAAGCACGACAGATGAGCGTGAAAGAGCTGCTGGCAACTGTCACATAGCCGACACCAAGGGATCGCAAGTTATCACCTTTGGAAGCGACTCTGACGAAGAAATCGCCCTCAGCCCTCTCTTCAAGGGATCCACCTCAGACACAAAACTTGCGAAGATTTGCGGCAAAATCTAGCTGTGTAATCGCATGCAGGCTAATGACCGAAACGTCGTTAAACTACTACCAACTAGCGGCATTCTCAGGCTGACGTGGCAAAAAAAAATGGTATTTCCATAAGAAAAATGGGCACGGATGAAAACCCGAAAGGGCTCCGTGAGTAAAAACAGCAAGGCTACCGGCGAGTTTTGTGAAAACCCGAAAGGGCGCAACCTCGTTAAAAGACACTTACAAGGTCCTCTCGACCTTGTGAGGAGAAACCACCTGCGTGAGATCCTTACGACTCACAAGGGAGCAACACACTTAGGGATCCTCACGATTCCTGAGGAGAAATCACACTTGCGAGATCCTCACGACTCGTAAGGAGAACTCTCTTATGGGACCCTCACGGATCATAAGATTCAAAAGTCTTAAGTTACAGGGATCTGAACCTATTCTTAAGCAGCCACAACAACTTCTGATACTGCCCTGCAAGCGGTTCAATATTGACCCTTGTATACAATCAACGGGCACGAATAAACATTTCCCTAACAAAGTCCTACCAGCGACTGGGGATATGCTCACGCGATGAACGGCCCTTGTATGTCCTCTCGACTTATAAGGATAAAACACTCTTGTAAGATCCTTACGACTTATAAGAGACCATACACTTAAGAGTCCTCATGATTCTTAAGGAGAAAACGCACCTATGAGATCCTCACGACTCGTAGGGAGAAATACCTTTAAGAGACCCTTGCGGCTCATAAAGTCAAAAAGCCTTAGTCAACAGGATCCTAACCCTGTTTGCTAAGCCACCTTTATTCGACATCGACAGAGGCAAATGATGATTCGCTCCTGGAAATATCCCTGTTGTAGTGGTGCTGATGCCGAAATCGATATCTAATCCCAGGTTTGCAGCAAGAAGCTAGTGAGCCACACATGCATACGACATAGCCGAAATGATGGGGAAACTTGCAACAAAATCAGCAACTAAAAATGTATGCATGCAACGTGAAAGATAGCTGAAATGATTGGGCAATCGCGAGCTTCGCGATATTAAAGCTGAAATGATTGAGCATCGCGGAAAGAAATAAAAAAAAATGAAATTTATGCCCTACAGGTGATATCACATCAATCCCTGTATACAATCCAGGGGCGCAAACAAAGAGGGAACCATATCATCCCATCAGGCTTCATCAGAAAACGAAGCTAAAATCTCGACGGTTTAAGGATAGTCTAGAGATCATCAACAGCGTTCCTCACCATTCCAGCAGGATTCAGATGCTGCAATCAACCCTGGAGCCACGAAAAAATCCCTAGTTCCAAGTCTCAACGACCACATCTACAGCCTGAAAACCCACAACGGCGTTCCTTCGTAGTCCAGGAGGATGCATACGCAACGTCAACAAAAGACCTCACATGAAAACAAAGCGGAGTGATGGCAAAATCCGAGCTCCACCGCAGCATTCATCTCGTTACATCAGACGCAATGCCAACAAATGAAGCGAAGGCCAAATTCCTAGTTTCAGCGTCTTGACGGCAACTCATATAAAACCTGAAAGACTATCGGAGATCATCCCACACCAGCGCGGAGTGGTTATGACTCATCGGGGCTCTCCAAAATGGGCCTAACCTCAAGTAAAAAAGCGACATGGCAAAATTCCTAACGCTTACTCTTCTGACGGTCAAACTGCCTAGGAGGATTACTTGAAGACGTCTTGTCCAGCCCCCGAAGGGATCAGAGACACGACAGTCACAAGGCTACTCGAACAAGCAAGATTGCCTATCGAGGAATACATCAGCCAACGCGACGGTACGATCGACAAAACCCTAGTACCATAAACCCTAACGGACATTTGTCGTAAAGAGCAGAGGTTAACTGTGACGTTAGGATATCCTTGCGAGAAATGCTCGGTTCATCTCGACTCGTAAGGAAAAGCCCTAGGCAATCGGGATAAGAACCGGTTTCCTAAGCACTGGGGCCCTGCAAGTCAGTTCAAAATGGACTCCTACATACTAGTCACAGGCCACACTCTCCAAAGTCGAATCTCGATAAGGACGGAAATAACCGCTTACGGATCCTCTCGACTTGTAAGAGGGATAATTCTCTTGTGAGATCCTTACGACTCTCAAGAGAAAACACACTTAGGAATCCTCACGACTCCTAAGGAGAAAATACACCTACGGGATCCTCTTGACTCATAGGGAGAAAAGTCTTTATGAAACACTCACGGCTCATGAAGTTGAAAAGTCTTAGGCAGCAGATCTGAACCTGCCTCCTAAGCCATCACTACCCCTCGAAGAAGCCAAAATAAGATGCTCACCCTGTCATCTGCCGGCTATGCTTGCTAAGGTGACATGCTGATAACAAAACAAAGAAGAAAGCAAAGAGATGACACAAGACATTGCGAAAGAAATGTATCTTTTATTCATGAATTCAATTGAGTACTGTAAGTCCACGTTGCGACCCCCGGTTCTTACGGGGAGGCGGAAACGGTATAAAAAGCGAATTTTTATCGCAAGAGGCAACATGGACTAAACTATGGTCGGGATCGTTGTCTAAACTAAAACTAGCAAACTAAGCTAAAGATATTTAGCTACTCGGATGAAGATGGTTATACCTAAACTTGAACTCCTTCTCTTCAAGCTCCGATGGTGGTTCGATGGCTCCTTCTCGTTGTCTCCGTACGCCGAAGATAGATCCACTTGAAAGCTCCAACCTTTAGCTCCTTCTTCGTTCTTTGAAGAAACTAGTTCACTTGGTTTGCTAAACCTAGTGAACTAGAATGAGTAGAGATGATTTAGAATGGGATTTTATCTATGGTTCTTGATTCTCAACTCATGAGACAAGAGAACCATAGATCAAGAGAGGGAGGAAGAGGTTGAGGGTGAGAGCAAGAGGAGAGCTCAAGAACAAGAGAGAGAATGAGCAAGAAAGAATGAGGCTCTCTTTTCTCTCTCACCCTCTCATAATCCAAAGCAATGATAACTCATCATATCAACAAAAGTCTTATGTGATGGTTGAAGTAACCATAACCTTATCATGTCATGCACTCATTTTACTTAAATGAACAAGCAAGAAAAAGTCTTTGGCATGAAATGATAACCATGGTTATCATGATGGTCAACTAGTCAAGCCTAGTCAACCGGTCAACAAGTCAACAAAAGTCAACAAGTCACCAAAGTCAACAAGTCAACAAAAGTCAACAAGTCAACAACCATATCACCATAATACTTAATTAATATAATAGTTAATCACATATCATATTCTCATTAGGGTTGAGCAAAAAGTCAAAAAGTCAACGGTCAACTGTCAACAACCCTAATGAGAATCCGCTGTCTGTGCCTCCCTGTCAACTGTGCATACACACCCGCATCCGCGTTCCGAGGAACACGAATGCAAACTGGATAAATCCAATCCCATAAGGTACACTAGGATCTGGCTTAAACCAAAGCCCGCTAGTGTAAACTGTCCGGACACTGTACGTGCACAAGTGCACGGATGTGACCGAACCCTGTCGCAAAACCATGCGACCTGTCGCAATACCATGCGACCTCTACTCTTTTGCCTAAAGGCGAAAAGCTTTCTGTGTGGGACTCTAAAGACTCGACACTACGCTGGCAGTGGGTTTAACCACAGACCGCAAGCGTCACTAGCTATGCGTAACGGTCCCCAGGTAATGCCGACAAGAAGACCGACGAGGCGAAACCCATCTGAACTCCTACTGAGCCTGAGTGTGACATTCTCCGTACAGTCCGGTCTGTTCGTCTGATACATCGCATGGCGGGCCTAGGGGGCGGTAAACGTCAGTCCCCCAATAGCGGTACAAGTCGTGCCGGAGTGAAGCCCAATACACCCTGAGATAACACTGGAAACCTACCAGTATATCTCGTTTGCCCTGGCCAGGGACTACTCGTGTAATGGCTCTCCTAGACACAGCGCGATGTCAACCCCCAATACCGGGAGAGACGAATCCTGTCTAACCGTCACTGCCTCCAAGTGCTTCGGGACTGCACCCAACCACCGCCTGTTTGCACGACTCCTTTGAGCCGTGGTAGGGTAGTGATCAAAGTACAGTGGGAACACACCCGAGGCGAAGTGACAGTGTCAAGTCAGCGGACTAAGCTGTACTCATGTCACCTGGGAACTGATAACTGACGATAGGTATAATACCAACTAGTCAGTTCCCGACGAGTCCTGTCCAGTGTACCCGTAACCTAACGAGCACCCGCATACTATCTCAAGTACGACGTACTGACGGCTGTGGGACAGACCGTCTCCCACACTGGGATGAGAAGCGCATGCGCTGGTCTACTCCGGAGTATCGATGCCCTGTCTCGATAGTCCTGCGACCAGGGACCTGCATAAGGATGTGCTTATAGATTACCCAGCCCCACTAGTGTGACGGCCATCACATCGCTGGTAATCAAGCAAAGATCCTAAGGGCTCTACTAATGTGTATAGGCGATATACAAAAATAAACACATGTACACATTGAAGTAGAAACAAACCAAGTAGCATACTACTATTTTGAGCAAGATTGTATATACAAGGTGAATATCCCAAGCATCCATTAAGTAATATACAAACCAGTATGATACAGTAATGGCCTCTAGGGCATATACACTAACAATCTCCCACTTGCACTAAGGCCATGTACTGGCGTATCGAAGACCTATCATCTCGATCAGCCGCTCGAACTGAGTCTGGGGTAGGGCCTTGGTGAATGGATCAACAGTGTTATCTTCTGAAGCGACTCTCCGAACCTCGATCTCCTGGCGATCTACGATCTCCCTGATCAAGTGATACCGCCTTAAGATGTGCCTGGATCTCTGATGGGACCTGGGTTCCTTCGCTAAAGCTATAGCCCCGTTGTTGTCGCAATACAGAGGTATTGGATCAACAATGGACGGAACCACCTGAAGTTCTTTCAAGAACTTCCTTATCCAGACAGCTTCTTTTGCGGCATCAGATGCAGCGATGTATTCCGCTTCCATCGTCGAGTCTGCAACGGTTTCCTGTTTGGAACTCTTCCAACACACCGCCCCTCCATTGAGGGTAAAGACAAAACCCGACATGGACTTGGAATCATCCTTGTCACTCTGGAAGCTGGAGTCAGCAAAGGCCTCGATCTGGAGGTCTTTTCCGCCATACACCAAGAACATCTCCTTAGTCCTTCTCAGGTACTTGAGAATGTTCTTTACCGCTATCCAGTGTTTCTCCCCAGGGTTAGACTGATACCGGCTTACCACACTCAGTGCATAAGCTACATCCGGCCTGGTACACAACATCGCATACATTATAGAGCCTACCGCAGAAGCGTAGGGTATAATAGACATGCGATCCCTCTCCAAATCAGTCTTGGGAGACATCTCTTTAGAGAGGGTGATCCCGTGACAAGCCGGTAGGTTACCGCGCTTGGAATCTTCCATACTGAATCTCTTCAGTATGGTGTCGATGTACCTGGACTGTGAAAGTCCTAATATCCTCTTGGATCTGTCACGGTAGATCCGGATACCCAGAATGTATGAGGCATCACCCAGGTCTTTCATGGAGAACCTGTGTGACAAGAACCCCTTGACAGATTGTAGCATAGGAATGTCATTTCCTATTAAGAGAATGTCATCCACGTATAAAACGAGGAATACTACAGTTCTCGCTACAAATCTACTATAGATGCATGGTTCATCTGGATTTTTGATAAAGCCAAATTCTTTGACCGTCTCATCAAAGCAGATGTTCCAACTCCGCGATGCCTGCTTTAGTCCATAGATGGACTTAAGCAACTTGCACACCTTTCCGCTGCTCCCACTCTGAATGAAACCCTCTGGCTGGTCCATATAGACACACTCCTCTAAATTTCCATTTAGAAAAGCTGTCTTTACGTCCATTTGCCAGATCTCATAATCGTGGAAGGCAGCAATGGCAAGAAGGATCCGAATGGATTTCAGCATGGCTACTGGAGAAAAGGTTTCGTCGTAGTCCAAGCCAGGTCTTTGACGAAAACCCTTTGCTACCAGCCTAGCTTTATAGGTCTCAACCTGTCCATCTACACCAATCTTCCTTTTGAAGATCCACTTGCATCCTACGGGTTTTACCCCGTCTGGAGCAATGTCCAACGTCCATACCTTGTTGGTGTACATGGACTCCATTTCGGTCCGCATTGCATCCAGCCATTTCACTGAGTCAACGCTCTGAACGGCCTGCTGGAAGCTAGTAGGCTCATCATAATCTATGATGCAATCCTCTCTATCCCCGTCTATGAGAAAACCGTAGTATCTCTCGGGCGGATGAGACTGCCTACTACTCCTGCGGAGCGGCGTAGGAATGTCCTGTTCTGTTGAACCCTCTGGTTCCATCAAGCTTTCAGTAACAGTCTGTGGTTCTGGAATTTCTTCCAGTTCTACTGCGCTCCCACTTATTTCTTTTTCTATGAACTGGTGTTCTAGAAAGTGGGCATGTCGAGAAACAAGAACTTTTTGTTCCTCTTCACAGTAGAAGAAATATCCCTTGGAATTCTTTGGATATCCCGCAAACTTGCACAGTACTGAGCGTGCCTCGAGCTTGTCCGTATGCTGCTTTTTGACAAAAGCTGGACTTCCCCATATCTTAATGTGATTAAGATGGGGTCTCTTCCCACACCACATCTCAAATGGCGTGGTAGGCACAGTCTTAGTGGGAACTCGGTTCAAAAGGTATGCGGCTGATTCTAGCGCATACCCCCAGAATGATCGCGGTAACTCAGCGTTACTCATCATGGACCGCACCATATCCAATAGGGTGCGGTTCCGTCTCTCCGATACACCGTTATGTTGCGGGGTGTATGGAGGAGTAAGCTGAGAGAGAATTCCGTTCTCTTTTAAATAGTCCAGGAACTCGGCACTTAAGTATTCTCCACCTCGATCCGATCTTAGAATCTTAATACTTTTGCCGGTCTGTTTCTCTACTTCATTCTTATACTCCTGGAATTTTCCAAAGGCCTCGGACTTATGTTTCATTAAGAAGACATAACCGTACCTTGAGAAGTCATCCGTAAAAGTAATGAAGTAAGAATGTCCGCTTCGGGCATGTGTAGACATTGGACCGCACACGTCACTGTGTACGAGTCCCAAGAGCTCGCTCGCTCTTACTCCTTGTCCAGTAAACGGAGTCTTTGTCATCTTTCCTTTGAGACAAGATTGACAAGTGGCATACGATTGATATTCGAACGCATTCAAATATCCTTCTGTATGTAACTTAGTCAACCTTCTCTCATTGATGTGACCTAATCTACAATGCCATAAGAAAGTCTGATTTATTTCTGGAGACTTTCTTTTGTGTGTATTCTGGACGTTGAAAATCTGTGGTTGGTTTAACACGTATATACCATTACTCAATGTACCTGACCCAATCAAAACTTGATTAAGGTGAATGTTTACAACATTACTTACAAACGCAAATTCATAACCTTCTTTAGAAACTAAAGATACAGAAATGATATTACAAGTTGCGTTGGGTACAAAAAAGCAATTACGCAAAACCAAAACATGTCCATCTGACATTCCCAGGTGATAGTCCCCCACGGCTTTAGCATCCATGCTAGCTCCGTTTGCAACTCTGAGGGTCATGTCACCTGCTTTCAAAACACTACGGTTTCTCAACGCCTTCAAAGAATTACAGATATGAGATCCTGATCCGGTATCCAATACCCAGGAAGTAGAGTTTATTGAAAGACAGTTTTCAATAACATACACACCTGAAGCTGAAGCTGCAACCTGCTTCAATTCCTGTATTCTGGCCTTCCAGGCCCTGCAATCATTCTTCCAGTGTCCTTTCTTATGACAATAGAAGCATTCTTCCTTATCCACAAGCTTCCCCGCTATCTTTGTTGCTTTTCCTTTTCCCTTCGTATCCACTTTACCAACACCGCCCCTTGGTTTGGCGGGGGCCTTCTTCTTCTTTCCCTTGGCTTTCGCCTTGGACCTAGAAGAAGATGATCCTCCTACAAACAAAGTGGATGTTTCCCTACCTTTCTGTAGGGTGCCCTCTGCGCTCCTCAGCATGTTGAGGAGCTCTGATAGTTCAACCTCTTTTTCTTGTAGGTTGAAGTTCAGTATAAACTGGGCGTAAGTGGAAGGAAGGGACTGGAGAACTATATCCGTATATAGCTCACTCTCCAATGTGATCCCTAGGTCAGCGAGCTCCTCAATGAAGCCGATCATCTTTAGCACATGCTCGGCTACTGATGATCCGACGGCCATTCTTGTCGAAAATAACTTTTTCGACGCTTCGTATCTTGCGATACGTGATTGCTCTCCATACAGTTCTTTTGTATGGAGCAATATGGACTCCATGTCCATATTCTCATGCCTCCTCTGATGTTCGTTGTCCATCGAGGCAAGCAGGAGGCACTTGGCCTTCGCGCTATCAATCTCCCAAGTCTTGCGGATTTCCTTATCCGCGACGCTGGAAGTTGGACCAGGGACAGGGGGAGCTTTGGTGGTAAGAAGATACCCCAGCTTGTCATAAGTGATTGCTATCTTGACATCCCTGAGCCAATCTTTGTAGTTTGGCCCTGTCAGTTTGTTTTTATCTAGGAGTAACTTAAGTCCAGTCATGTTGATTGGTCGCTGCAATTAGGAGAGAGAAGAAGAAACACTCAGCATGATGCTCTTGCAAGTTTAGAGTGGTTTTTAGTTTGTCTAAACAGGATGGCTCCCACTGTTTCTCGAATCCCTCCTCAAACCATAAAGGAAGAATTAGTCAGGATCAATCCCACCGTACAATACTTGCTTAACCGTTCAGCCAGGCCGGTGTCGGTACTTCGAGGGAGGTTTTCCAACGCTTTCGCGAAGTTCCTTAATTAGAGAACCTCTTTTCCCTGGGGGCGTATCCCCGCTAACACCTTTCTAGGCACCTACTAGGTTTATAGCATTGATCGTTAAGTGAGAAATTTCCCGAGGAGTAGCATATACTCACAGTAGGATCGGGATCCAAATATCATTGCGTGACGAAACTGAAGGAATCCTACCAGAATCATCACACTCCAAATGGTATGCAAATCTAGCAAGTTTCAGTACTTATGAAACTCCCGATGTGGATTTTTGCCCCATGCTCTTATGACCTTGACTTTGGCCAAAATATCATAAGTCACATGTCAAGTTCTACCCGTCATTATCCAGGTTAATTTGGATCCATCCGTACCTACCCTTGACTTTGGCCAAAATGGCAGTACGACTGTCCCAAACCAACGCATCTATCTATGCTACACATGAACACCCAATAGCTACCAATCACTGTGCCTTGACTTTGGCCAACATACACAGCTTGAATACTATTGACTATTCATGTGAAACGACGGAGGGCTACGGATGGTTTTGGCAAAACCGTGAACGTAGTGAACTTGATATGGTCGATGGAACGAGATAGCTTTTAAATGGAGTGGCTCAAACTCCGTATTTTAAAAGTTTGTTTTGAAAAGAACCGAGTGGTTTTTCGAAAGTGTTCCAACGACTTTAACTTGGTTTATTATCTTGCATTAGTTCTTTTAATGCGTGATATTCTTGCATTAGTTCTTTTAATGCGTCCCATCATTTAACCCTACCATTGCAGAAAACAACCAAAATATGACGTACGCTTATGCCATTCGCATTCGCCACTGGGCCCCGTCATTACCCGTTAGGTTACTTAACTAACGACAGAGCGGGGGCTGGGCTAGCGCGTCTGTAAAACATAAGCAACGCCTAAATAATAAGCAATGATAGACATTACAGATCACAGATGAATGCATTGGATATACTAGCAATCCGCAATCCTTTCGAGCCTGAAACGAAAAGCGGATAACACGGTCGCGGTGAATAGCCAAATACCCCACCCAAGACCCCTACGGGTGCGGCAAACTACCCGCCAAGTACTCGGTAGTTTGTGCACCCCTCCATGGGTCTATCCTAGGAGCAAAAACAGTAAAAAGAATTATACAATGACGGCTACAACCCCGACCCGGTTGTGCGGTCAAACAAATAATAATTATTACATCAATTTACATTTACAATGAATGAAAGAAAAACAAAAGCTCATCTCACATCCACCCCGGCTATTCACCCGCGACAGTCCAACACATTCATATACACATTCCAGCACATTACAGATCATGTATAACCCCGACTAATCGACTTATAGCGATTAGCCGACGTTCAATACATGCAAGCATCACAGATATAACCATCATAGTCAAAGTGCAGTGAAGTTCGGAAAAAATACGGAATTATAGGACCCCAAAAGGAAATTTCTTTTCTGGAAAATCTGGGCACATATAATATATTTTAAAAATCCCAAAACCAACACACAAACACACTGCACGAAAAACGATGCAGAGAAGACACCAAGTCGTGGCGGTTCCGCGGCGTCTAAGAAGGATCACGCGGCGGAAGCGCGGCACTTTAGGCGAATCACTGTATCGTTTTTCTTGGGTGTTCACACAAAACCCTGAGCCGAATTTAGGAGTATAAAGTTTTTCATTTTGAGAAGAAAAAATTTCAACAGAAACTCAGTTTTTGTGATTATCCGGTTTTGTGATTTTTTTCGGTTCCGAACTTCGTTACACTTCACTACCAAGCTAGTTTAAGTTTAGTTAGGCTCTGATACCACTGTAAGTCCACGTTGCGACCCCCGGTTCTTACGGGGAGGCGGAAACGGTATAAAAAGCGAATTTTTATCGCAAGAGGCAACATGGACTAAACTATGGTCGGGATCGTTGTCTAAACTAAAACTAGCAAACTAAGCTAAAGATATTTAGCTACTCGGATGAAGATGGTTATACCTAAACTTGAACTCCTTCTCTTCAAGCTCCGATGGTGGTTCGATGGCTCCTTCTCGTTGTCTCCGTACGCCGAAGATAGATCCACTTGAAAGCTCCAACCTTTAGCTCCTTCTTCGTTCTTTGAAGAAACTAGTTCACTTGGTTTGCTAAACCTAGTGAACTAGAATGAGTAGAGATGATTTAGAATGGGATTTTATCTATGGTTCTTGATTCTCAACTCATGAGACAAGAGAACCATAGATCAAGAGAGGGAGGAAGAGGTTGAGGGTGAGAGCAAGAGGAGAGCTCAAGAACAAGAGAGAGAATGAGCAAGAAAGAATGAGGCTCTCTTTTCTCTCTCACCCTCTCATAATCCAAAGCAATGATAACTCATCATATCAACAAAAGTCTTATGTGATGGTTGAAGTAACCATAACCTTATCATGTCATGCACTCATTTTACTCAAATGAACAAGCAAGAAAAAGTCTTTGGCATGAAATGATAACCATGGTTATCATGATGGTCAACTAGTCAAGCCTAGTCAACCGGTCAACAAGTCAACAAAAGTCAACAAGTCACCAAAGTCAACAAGTCAACAAAAGTCAACAAGTCAACAACCATATCACCATAATACTTAATTAATATAATAGTTAATCACATATCATATTCTCATTAGGGTTGAGCAAAAAGTCAAAAAGTCAACGGTCAACTGTCAACAACCCTAATGAGAATCCGCTGTCTGTGCTTCCCTGTCAACTGTGCATACACACCCGCATCCGCGTTCCGAGGAACACGAATGCAAACTGGATAAATCCAATCCCATAAGGTACACTAGGATCTGGCTTAAACCAAAGCCCGCTAGTGTAAACTGTCCGGACACTGTACGTGCACAAGTGCACGGATGTGACCGAACCCTGTCGCAAAACCATGCGACCTGTCGCAATACCATGCGACCTCTACTCTTTTGCCTAAAGGCGAAAAGCTTTCTGTGTGGGACTCTAAAGACTCGACACTACGCTGGCAGTGGGTTTAACCACAGACCGCAAGCGGCACTAGCTGTGCGTAACGGTCCCCAGGTAATGCCGACAAGAAGACCGACGAGGCGAAACCCATCTGAACTCCTACTGAGCCTGAGTGTGACATTCTCCGTACAGTCCGGTCTGTTCGTCTGATACATCGCATGGCGGGCCTAGGGGGCGGTAAACGTCAGTCCCCCAATAGCGGTACAAGTCGTGCCGGAGTGAAGCCCAATACACCCTGAGATAACACTGGAAACCTACCAGTATATCTCGTTTGCCCTGGCCAGGGACTACTCGTGTAATGGCTCTCCTAGACACAGCGCGATGTCAACCCCCAATACCGGGAGAGACGAATCCTGTCTAACCGTCACTGCCTCCAAGTGCTTCGGGACTGCACCCAACCACCGCCTGTTTGCACGACTCCTTTGAGCCGTGGTAGGGTAGTGATCAAAGTACAGTGGGAACACACCCGAGGCGAAGTGACAGTGTCAAGTCAGCGGACTAAGCTGTACTCATGTCACCTGGGAACTGATAACTGACGATAGGTATAATACCAACTAGTCAGTTCCCGACGAGTCCTGTCCAGTGTACCCGTAACCTAACGAGCACCCGCATACTATTTCAAGTACGACGTACTGACGGCTGTGGGACAGACCGTCTCCCACACTGGGATGAGAAGCGCATGCGCTGGTCTACTCCGGAGTATCGATGCCCTGTCTCGATAGTCCTGCGACCAGGGACCTGCATAAGGATGTGCTTATAGATTACCCAGCCCCACTAGTGTGACGGCCATCACATCGCTGGTAATCAAGCAAAGATCCTAAGGGCTCTACTAATGTGTATAGGCGATATACAAAAATAAACACATGTACACATTGAAGTAGAAACAAACCAAGTAGCATACTACTATTTTGAGCAAGATTGTATATACAAGGTGAATATCCCAAGCATCCATTAAGTAATATACAAACCAGTATGATACAGTAATGGCCTCTAGGGCATATACACTAACAAGTACAAGCTACATCATCTGAAAGGATAAAGAAAAATGAATACATTTTATTCAAAATTTACAAACGGCGCAAAATGCGACTATTGGGAGGGAAGCATCTTCAGTAGGCCAATCAATTGCTCACGCACTCCCCTCAGCCTGTCGTCACGGTCAGCTGCCATGGCCAACTCCGTTTCAACCTGAGGCCGTTGCTGCAAATAAGACGAAAGTCGCTCATCAATGACCCGCCGAGCTGCCTCACGACTCTGCGCATCCTGCTCGATGTGGTCGAGCTTCTGCCTTAACGTTAGCCCATCAGAAATGCATCGTAAAAGGCCCTCAAAGATGGTTTTCAATAGCACAGCATTGGCGTCAACTTGAGCATGCAGTCGAGCAGATTCTCTTGAAGTCTCTTCACATTCCTGATGCTTTAATGCCGCTTCTTGTTCAAGATGACGGAAGTAAGGAGTGCTCTGCTCGACCCACGCAGCCCGTTGAAAGTTCACAGCCAGGACCTCGGGAGCAGGACGTCTGACCTCGAGCTCATACAAACAAGCCTCGATTTTCCTGCAGTGGCTAACCCAAGACCCAACGACGCCCTCACTATGAAAGTTCACGAGCGTCGCCAGCATAGGATTAATCTCGGCTGCAAAATCCGCAGCGGACGTAGGATTCTCCACGTCGAGCTCCTCAATATAGTCGCTCAGCATGCGCAAACTATTCGCGGCGCCTTTCGAGGACGGACGTCTGGAAAAGGGCCCTGCCGGTATAATAATGTGAGACTCGAACGGGGCTGGAGTCGAAGCGACCGCTGCAAAACAAATCACAATCAGATGATGGATCAAGAAGTATAAAAGGTCCATGAACAATGGGATTTACTATACCAGCTGCAGCAGGTGGCAAAGCTGGAAGGACCAGTAGCGCAACTGTTCTCTCATCTCCTGCTTCAATCTGTAGTACTGCAATCAAGGCAAAGAAGAATCAGAAATGATTTCACTGTTGGTAAAAGAAAGAACATTAACTGAAGGCTGTATTCACCAGCACCACTGGATGAAGCAATCTCCAACGGGAAGGAGAAGTGGGGGTGCAGCACCTGGTACAGGTGGTCAAAAATGACTCCTACAAAGACGCAATAATGCAACGTCAGTACATAAATTATACAGCCTAGAGATAAGACTGATGGGTCACAAATCCATACCTTCCAGCATCTGAGACGGTGCGAGAGAAGGTAGAGAGGTGGTCACCGTCAGAGCAGTAACTGACGGCGCTGCCTCGGGAAGCGCGACATCAGCACTAGCCACACCTGAATTAGAAACAAGATAAACCCTGTCAGGAAAGATTGAAAAAGATTGCAGAGTAAAAAGAAGGGCGGTGGCCTAAAATCTACCTGATGAGTCGCCAGCCGAAACCGTGACGAGAGCGTCACTTGATACAACAACGGCGTCTCCCTCCTCCATCGGGGTGGTCTCACCTCCCGTCGCCTCATCCCCTGACTTCACGAGAGCCGTCGTTACGCTTGCGACGCCAGGAGACAGCAAAGAACCGTAGGCGGGAAGAGCGATGATCGGGGCGGTGCCCGACTCTTAAGAAAGAGCGGCCATCTCGGGCCCAACAATTGTACCATTTCTCTCGCCACCACCTCGGGCTCGGTAATTGTAGCCATCTCATCCACCGCCGCCTTAGGCTCGGCCGTGCTATCCGTCTCGTCAGCCACTACCTCGAGCCTGGCAATTGCGGCCACATCGCCTACCGTCGCCCCGGGTTCGGGAAAAGCAGCTACCTCCTCCACCGCTCCCTCAGGCTCAGTGGTCGCCGCCACTTCTTTGGTAAGGCTCGGCCCTACAAGATAGGATATATGAGAACTGATAATTCAAAATTTGACAACGGAATCTCAAGGAACATTACTTGGAGTTGATTTACCGTTTGCTTCCTGAGCCGCACGTGCCGCCCGTCTGTAAGCAGTAGACAAGGCGACCGGAGACTCCTCTGAAAGAGTAGCAGCAGGGGTAGCGGCGCTCGAACCCTTACCCACAGCTAAAGAAGCATTATGCTCCCTTGCTGCGTGCCTCCGGCGCTTCCTTTCCTCCCGGGCCATCAAAGCAGACCTTCTAGAAGCCTCCTTCAACAGAGTGTCATCATCCGCACCTAGGGTTACCTCTGGAGCCATCAAGGCTTCCGCCATCGGTCGTTTGAGTAAGGCCTCTTTCGGCAATACCGAAGAGGCCGGGACTTCGATGGCTGGCCCGGGAAGAGTCTCCACGTCACCTTGCGGGACCGGCATTGTGGTCCCTACGATGAGATAAAGAAAGGGTTAAATTGTCCATAAAAAGAAGAATGAAGACTCAATGAGCCGAGACATACCAATGCCCAATAAAGCGCGATTCCTCTCCTTCTCCTCGAAGGTCCTGAGGGAAACCGCCAGAGCCGCTTCAGTAGTAAAGCCTGTTACAAAAGGAAGAATGTCAGTCAAGACATGATAATAAAATTAAAAATATAACGCAAAAACAAAGTGCGACTAATATTTACTTGATTGCACGAGAGCGGCTACTTCCGCTTGGTGGCTTGCGAGTCGCGCAGGAGCAGCAATAGCGACATCGAGATCAGTGTCTTCTGGCGCTATGAAGAGACCCTCATTCGTTCCATATTCACTTAGGCCTTCAGTATAAGGAGCATGAGGCTCTAGGCCGAGTACGGCATCAAGGGAGAGGACCGACTTCTTCTTCTTCTTCTGTGCACGAGCTCCGGTCGCCGCCAGCACCAGCTTGCATTTGGTGGCCACTTTGCGACGGCGAGTCCCAATGTCCGAGCCCACGCCAGACTCGGGTGAAGCTACATTTACCGTCTCCACAGGAGCACAGGGCGCAGCATGGGGCAATCCACGCGTAGGGCTTAGCACACGTGAAAGCTCAACTACAGCAACCTCTCTTAGAGGAGGGGGGACAGTGATCCGTCGCTTCAAAGGGACTTTACGATCACTGGCAGGAGGTGCACTTTTACGATCAAGCAGCAACCGCCTTTCTTCCTTAATAACGGCGCCCGTCGAATGCTGGTACCATGCCGTATACACATTAAGGATCCGTGGGACGCAACTCGGCTCGCTGATAAAGAAGTGAGAGACCGTATTCAAACATATGAAATGATGCAGCGCACTCCGCATCCCCTCTTTAGTGGCAATGGGTTCCAGCAAGAAAGCCTCCAGCGGCACTCCTTGATTATAACTCAATTGTTGGGCAAAACGATGCGGATTATATCTCATGAAAAGGGCCGCGTCATTTTGCCTAAACACCAGGAAGCCCGGTCTAATAAAATATAAGTGGAGGATCTCCCGAGCTGTCAAAACTGAGGCTCCATCTTTGAAAATGTCCTGCAAGGGCCGCACCGTTGTAGCAGACTCTTTTCCGACGGTTAACACCTTGTCGGTAAAGGTCAACCCGTCTCCAACCGTGCGGGGACGAAGGAGCAAACCTTTAGCATCCCTGTTGGGTTACTAGGCACTCTAACAAGGGTCTACGAGGCATCAACCATGCCCGATTAAAAATTTAGCCATGCCGAACAACCCTTAACAAGATCTTTAAACTAGAGATTAGGCGAAAACAAGCATTTTAAACACTTTAACACTAAGTGAGAGGGATTACAACCTTTGTAGATCCTATCCGTCACTTCCTAAGCTCCGTGTTGAGGTCCCTTCACTGCGATCATCATGCATCCGGACTCTAGAGAGGCTCCACGAATAGAAAGATGCAAGCTTGCTTCCGATCTTCGATAACAAAGATGATATACCTTGAAGTTTCATTAACACAAGCTCTCACTCACTAAATGAAGTGAACACCCTCATCTAAATGGCAAGGATAGATGATGATGATGAAGTAGGATTTTAGCTCTTATTTGTTTTCTTTAACTCACTCAAAATAATCACTTCATAGAAAGCTAGAAAGCTTTTCATGAAAGAAGGAAGAAGAAGAAGAAGAATGATCATCATGCCTTTTGTGATGAATAATGAAAATATAATCATAATCACAAATGCAACCATGGTTCATTTAACCTTTGTAGAGATTTAACTAGGGCTAGGGTTTAGGTTGGGTTAAAGAATGAGTCATATAAAATATCAACACAAATATCTTTGCTCATGACAAAAGAAAAACCTTCTAGAATGTTCATGAATGAACTAACTCGATTCAAACCCTAACCTTGTTTAATCTCCACTAAACATGTTGCATTAGTAATCAACTCATGTTACAATATTATATATCACATATATAATATTTATTGTAACAAAATAAAATAATACAATTAACATATATCGCATATATATCAATGTATTACCCGAGTGAGAAAAAGAATCTTTTAGTGAGCTTACATTAGTTAATGTAATTTAATATATCATATATATAATTATACATTAAATCATCGAATCAACACTTGATCCGACAATCCGGCTATATCGCATATAACCGACTAATATATCATTTACCGATTCATCAAATCAACACATGATCCGATGAGCCGGCTGATATCATATATCGCGAGAATAGAATACGGTATCTCATATCGCATTATCCTCGGTCCTGCACATATCACATATGTTCCCCTACTCCGTTTTGCCTGAGCCAAGAAACCTCTGTGTAGGACTCTAAAGAATCGTCAATACGCCGGCAATAGGTGATGATCATATCAAACACCCACAAGCTGCAAGCGGTCAGCTAAACGTAACAGCCCCCCAGGTATTGAGCGATCATAAGATCAACAAGCAAGCCTGTACATTCTCCTGGGAATCCAATCAGTAACACTCCCGTACAGTCCGGTCTCGTCGTCTGATATGTCGCATATCTCGCCTAGGGGTGGTATACGTCAGACCCCAGTAGCTTGATAAGTCGTGTCGATATGAGGTCTATAACCGTTTGAGAAACTACAGATAACACTTACCAGTAAATCTCAGCAACCCTGGCCAGGGATTTCCAGTTATAGCCAATCGAATACAGCGCAACATCAACTCCCTATATCGGGAGAGACGAATCCCTTCGTATCGCTCATTGTCTCTATGTGATTCGGGACTGTACCCAAAAGCCTTCTTTTTGCACACCCTCTTGGACGTGGTATGATGGAAATCAAAGCACAGTGGGAATCACACAAGACTCTATGACGATCTCGGGTCTACAGACTAACCTGTACCAGTATCACCGGAGAACTGCCATCTGACGTGAGGTATAATACCATCTGGGAGTTCTCGGCGAGTCCGTCCAGTGTACCCAGTCTCCACTGAGCACCCGTACACCATCCTTGATGTCAAACACCGATGGATATTGGATCATCCATCGCCCATTATATGGGTCAAGATGCGTATACGCTACTCTACTCTGGTGTATCGTTGCCCAGTCTCGATACACCCTCGACTAGGAACAGTTATAGGATGTATTCGTCGACTACCGTGGCCCCACTAGTATGATCTCATCATAGTCCCAGTAGTCGAGTACATATCCTAAGGGCTTTATCAACATGTAACATAGAGACAATCAGAGTGCATGTTTAAGATAAAGTACAACCAGATAGCATACTATCATGTCGAGCAAGAAAGTCCTCCCTATATATGTCCTAGCATCCACTACAATATACATCGTATGTACAGTAATGGCCTCTAGGGCATACATATAACTAACAATCTCCCACTTGCACTAGGGCCATCTGTTGTGGTATCACATACCCAACAATTAGCTGCGATTGAAGTATCTCATACTCAACCATCCCATAAAAGTCTCTACTGGGAAAAAGGCCTTTGTGAGTGGATCCGTGCTGTTATCCTCTGTGTCTACTCTCCTAACCTTGATCTCCCTGGGGATCAACCATCTCCATGATCAGGTGATACTTCCTAAGAATTATATCTGGATTTCTGATGGGACGGAGGTTCCTTGGCATAAGCCACAACTCCATTGTCACACAATGGTAGGAACGAAGTTCATCTCATGAACTTATATATCCAGACTTCCACTTTTGTAGCATCCTTGGTAACGACGTATCTTGCCTTTAATCGTCTAGTAAGTCACGGTATCTATCTTGGAACTCTTCCAACATATCGTCCCTCTACTGAGGATAAAGACAATGCCTGCGACTGACATTCAGTCGTCCTTATCACCCTGGAACCTTTCCAGTGATTCTCCCCAGGATCGACTGATACCATCTCACTACAACTAGTGAGTATCCTAACATCCAATTAGATCTATCTCATAGATCCAAAACCCAGGATTTAGTAGGTATCAATTTGATCCTATATGGAGAATCCTTGTGATAAGCGGAGATTGACCGATCGTAGCATAGGAAACTCCTTCCCTATCAAGAGTATGTCATCCACGTACTCTACGAGGATCACCACCATACTCCCTGCTACCTTTTTGTATATACAAGGTTCATCTACCATTTTGATGAAGTCAAACTCTTTGACTACCACATCAAAACAGACGTTCCAACTCCGCGATGCCTGCTTTATCACATAAAACATCTTGCACACGTTTCCGCTGCTCCCACTATCTACGAAGCCCTCTGGCTGTGTACTTATAGACGCTCCTTTCCAAATCAACATTTAGAAAAGCAGTGATGACACCCAACCGCCAGATATCGTAGTCATGGTATGTAGCCGTGGCAAGTAGGATCTGGATGGACTTAAGCATAGCTTTGAAAGTCTCAACATTTCCATGTACACCAAGTATTCTTCTCAAGATATACTTGCTCCTGATGGGGATTTAACCCTTCAGATAAAGCAACCAAAGTCCATACATTATTGGTGTATAAGGATTCAATCTCAGATCACGAAGCATCCAGCCATTCTTACAGAGTCCCACTCCTGATGGCCTGCTCGAAACTAGTTGGGTCATTATCTCATGATGCAATCCTCGCTCCCACTGTCATAGAGAAACCGAAGTATCTCTCAGGTGGGTGAGGAACCCTACTAGATCGGCGGAGAGGCTGAGGTTCGTTGGTTTCTATTGAATCCTTTGGTTCTACCAAATCATCAACTGTAGTTTGTATAGCTGGAACTCCTTCCAGTTCTACCTCATGACCACTAATTTCGTCACAAGAAATTCCCTTTAACAAAGGTGGCATACTGAGAAACAAAACATCATTTTTTCCTCGGTTTGGTAGAAGATATTCCCTTGCTTACGCTTAGGATATCCAACAAACTTCCACAGATCTGACTTTGCCTCGAGCTTGTCCGGATTATGCTTTTAGACATAGGCTGGACAACCCCAAATCTTAACAAACTTAAGATATGGGCTCTTCCCATTCCATATCACATATGAAGTGGTAGGCAACTGATTTGATTTGAACCCTATTCAATAGGTATGCAGCTTCTCAAGTGCATAACTCCCAAAAGGAAATAGGAAACTCAGTAGTACTCATCATAGAGCACACCATATCACATAGGGTGCTATTGCTCCACCCCGATATACTATGGTGCTATGGTGTATTCGGAGGAGTAATGCTGAGAGAGAATCTCATTCTCTTTTAGAATAGTCCAGAAATTTCGTGCTCAAGTATTCTCCTCCTTGATCTCATCAAAGGACATAATACTTATACCCGTTTTCGGTTCTCTACTTCTAACTTATATTCTGTGATTATCTCAAAAGTTTCGGACTTGTGTTTCAACAGGAACATATGTCTGAATCTTGAGAGATCATCAGTGAATGTAATGAAGTACAAAGAACCGGTCTTGGCATGTGTAGACAGGGGACCTTCATAAATCATCATGTATCAATCCCAAGAGTTCAATAACTCTTTCTCTGTTTCCAATAAACAGAGATGTGGTCATCTTATCTTTATGACATGACCGGCAAGTTTCATAAGATGTAAATTCAAACTAATTTAAATATGCATCTATATGTAACTTCAACTAGTCGGGTCGCATTGATATGACCTAGTCTACAATACCTCAAGAAGAATTCGTTCATTTCTGAACTCTTTCTCTTGTGTGTGTTCTGTACGTTAAGAACTCTGGTTTGATTTAGAACGTCTATGCTTTTAGATAGCGTGTCTGAACCGATCAACTCTTGATATAGGAAATGTTCAAAACATTATCCAACAATACAAAATTATATCCTTCTTTACTAATAGAGAGACTGATATGATGTTGTATATCAGGTTCGGTATCTAATAAAATTCGTTCAGAATCAATGTATTTTGGTAATACAGGGTGATAACTACCAACAGACTTGGCTGCAACACTTGCACCGTTTTCTATCTCATGAAATTTATCACCCGTTCTCAGTTCTCTACCTATCTGTAGCCCATGTAACAAATTACATATGTGGGATCCTGATCCGATATCTCATACCCAGGACCTAAAGGATACTGAGAAACAGTTCTGTGTAATGAACACACCCGAAGAAGATGCGTCAACATGCACTTTCTTCGTTTTGGTGGCACGGGAATTCTGGTAATCCCCTATTTCCTGCTCTGTCTTATAACAATTATAAGTTGGAGCGGGACGAACGTTCCTTAGCTCGGTATAACAAGCGGGTTTGGTCAATACATCCGTATTATTATCTTGATTAAGGCGTGACATGGTCGCTACCTTGAGAGAGAGAGAAGAAAACACTCAGCATGCGCTTTTACAAGATTAGATTGGTTATCAATTTATCTAATCAGGATGTCTCCCACTGTTTTAGTCAAATCTTCCTTCAAACCCTAAAAGGAAAGACTAGCCGGGATTAATTACATGCTACAAGTTCGCCAATCTTTCAGCCAGGCCAGTGCCGGTACTTTGAGGGAGGTTCCCCGTGCTTTCGCACGAACCTAATTAAAGTAAAGCTCGGTTTCCCAAGGACGTAACCCGTTAACACCTTTCTAGACACCTACTTGATCGGCTAATTGTAATGTGTAAAAATATCCCGGGAGTAACTCTTACTCGCAGCGGGTATCACGATCCAACTATCTCATAGAATGTATGCAATCTCATTGCAAATTTCAACACTTGAAATTCCCAATAATATTTTACCCCTAGCGTCCTATGACCTTGACGGAGGCCAAACTACCCATAGTCCGCTAGTCAAGTTCAACCCGTCATTTCCTGATTGAATTAAACCCACCCGCACGACCCTTGATGGAGGCCAAACTACGCCGTACGAATACCCTAATACAATCGCATCGTATGCTAGCAGATAAGCACTAGTTAGCTACCGTACACTACGCCTTGACGGAGGCCAAACTACCGCAGCACGAATACTAACTAGTACTTATCTGAAATGACGGAGGGCTACGACAGGTTTTTAAGAAAACTCTTTGCGTAATGAACTTGATATCGTTGTAGAATCGAGTGATTTTAAAAGGAATGTTTTTGAGGCCTTTTCTAGTTTTGCTAAAGAGGTCACTCCCGGTGAAGGGATCGTCGGCTCTTTCCTCATCGAATAAAGTGCAGGATTTTTCACAAATACCACTGTGCAAAGCAAAAGCTATAGAAGCAATCAAAAGACAAACCGAGTTTGTAGCACCTGCTAGTTTCACTAAAGAGGTCACTCCCGGTGAAGGGATCTCGGCTCTTTCCTTATCGAATAAGGTGCTGGATGTTCTACAAGGAACACCGCTATGCAAAGCAAGAACTAGAGCTACCAGTTTTTAAACAAGTTTCTACAATATATTTAGGTTTCTTTTATTTCATTAATCTCATTAATGAAGTCCCATTTTATTATGCTTCACAAGAATCACATTTGAAACGAAATCTGCAATATAACATATATCTCATATATATAATATAAACATTCGTCTCAGGCAGTAATATGATCTCATCATAGAACATTGCAGCAGAAGAACATATATAAAATATTGGATATACTAGGACGTCCGTGTTTTTAATACGAGCCTGTATAAAACACGGATTCCACGGTCGCGATGAATAGCCAAACCCAAATCCCTAGACCCCTATGAGAGCAGCAAGCAACACTGCCAATTCTAGGGTTAGAAGACCCGGTCGCGACTCTTCGAGATGGTCTCCCACTAGACCCTAGAACCCGGTTACTTATGCTCCCCGCCTTGGGTCTACCTAATGCGGAAAAGTAAATAATATACAATGGTGACATCATCCACAGCCCGGAAGTGCCCCAATAAAAGAATATTACATACAAATGAATTTTACATGAATGAAAAAGAAAAACTCTCATCTCACATAAAAACCCCGGCTATTCAAACACGACGATCCAATATAACATATCATAGCAACACATAATATCACATATCATCAACGCAAGCAAGTATGCGTATCCCGATTGTCGTTGATGTATAGCAACGAAGCCGGCGATACACCACATACTACGCTTACGGTCATAGAAAAGAAAGTGTAAAACTACAACATTTGGAATCCACAATCACTTTAGACATCGTAAATCTGAAATATCACATACTTCGCATTTCATGCCAAACTCTATGAATTCCACATATTGTATCACATTCCAGATAAATAGACAGTATTAAACTTTCCGATCGAATAATCAAATACACAAGATTTCCCAAATAGTTCTCAACACTTGAAATTAGTTTAAAAACATCCATCACATGCCACAGTACCAATGGTCCAGCCGTAGAAGGGTCAAGCCAACGCCTCACATGTGGCAACGCCGTACTGTCCAAAACCCTAAGGTTCAGAGGCAGTTCAAGACGGTCACATAATCGAGTTAAGGCTTGTTGTCTTCTAGAGGGTCCACCGCGTTGCTTGCACGACTTAGAACATTCTTAAACTACGGAAAAATCCAACGCTTGGAAATTTTCCGGCAGGGGAAAAAGTGAGTTATTGATATCCGTTCGAACTTTTTAACACGTTCTAAAAAATTACCCGGACAAACTAAACGAAGTTATAATTTTCGATCGAATCAACGAGCTCCCAATACAACCCAGAAAACTCAACACTTGAGTGGAATTAAAAATTCCCAGAACAATGCAAGAGAACCCAGGAATGATACTGTGAAGCAGTGGGCCCTAACGACACTGTTCGGCCGCGGAACCGCCGCCACCTGCGTGGTTTAGCCGCGGTTCCGCGGTCACGTGATCGATTTAGGGGTCCGTACTTCACAGTAATTCTAAGATTTCCCTGCTTATTTTTCTGAGCATTTTTAATACAGAAAAAATCACAATTTTAGAAAATTTCCAGAGAAGGGTATATATCGGGGTTTCCAGGTTCGATCGGACTTTAAACTTCGCCTAGACTTCGCCTAAAGCTCTAGCTTGGCTCTGATACCATTGTTGGGTTACTAGGCACTCTAACAAGGGTCTACGAGGTATCAACCATGCCCAATTAAAAATTTAGCCGTGCCGAACAACCCTTAAAAAGATCATTAAACTAGAGATTAGGCGAAAACAAGCATGTTAAACACTTTAACACTAAGTGAGAGGGATTACAACCTTTGTAGATCCTGTCCTTCACTTCTTAAGCTCCGTGTTGAGGTCCCTTCGCTGCGATCATCATGCATCCGGACTCAAGATAGGCTCCACGAAGAGAAAGATGCAAGCTTGCTTCCGATCTTCGATAACAAAGATGATCTACCTTGAAGTTTCATTAACACAAGCTCTCACTCACTAAATGAAGTGAACACCCTCATCTAAATGGCAAGGATAGATGAGGATGATGAAGTAGGATTTTAGCTCTCATTTGTTTTCTTTAACTCACTCAAAATCATCACTTCATAAAAAGCTAGAAAACTTTTCATGAAAGAAGGAAGAAGAAGAAGAATGATCATCATGCCTTTTGTGATGAATAATGAAAATGTAATCATAATCACAAATGCAACCATGGTTCATTTAACCTTTGTAGAGATTTAACTAGGGCTAGGGTTTAGGTTGGGTTAAAGCATGGGCATATAAAATATCAACACAAATATCTTTGCTCATGACAAAAGAAAAACCTTCTAGAATGTTCATGAATGAACTAACCCGATTCAAACCCTAACATTGTTTAATATCCACTAAACATGTTGCATTAGTAATCATATCATGTTACAATATTATATATCACATATATAATATTTATTGTAATAAAATAAAATAATACAATTAACATATATCGCATATATATCAATGTATTACCCGAGTGAGAAAAAGAATCTTTTAGTGAGCTTATATTAATTAATGTAATTTAATATATCATATATATAATTATACATTAAATCATCGAATCAACACTTGATCCGACAATCCGGCTATATCGCATATAACCGACTAATATATCATTTACCGATTCATCGAATCAACACTTGATCCGATGAGCCGGCTGATATCATATATCGCGAGAATAGAATATGGTATCTCATATCGCATTATCCTAGGTCCTGCACATATCACATATGTGCCCCTACACCATTTTGCCAGAGCCAAGAAACATCTGTGTAGGACTCTAAAGAATCATCAATACGCCGGCAGTAGGTGATGATCATATCAAACACCCACAAGCTGCAAGCGGTCAGCTAAACGTAACAGCCACTCAGGTATTGAGCGATCAGAAGATCAACAAGCAAGCCTGTACATTCTCCTGCGAATCCAATCAGTAACACTCCCGTACAGTCTGGTCTTATCGTCTGATATGTCGCATATCTCGCCTAGGGGTGGTATATGTCAGACCCCAGTAGCTTGATAAGTTGTATCGATATGAGGTCTATAACAGTTCAAGAAACTACTGATAACACTTACCAGTAAATCTCAGCAACCCTGGCCAGGGATTTCCAGTTATAGCCAGTCGAACACAGCGCAACATCAACTCCCTATACCGGGAGAGACGAATCCCCTCCTATCGCTCATTACCACCATGTGATTCGGGACTGTACCCAAAAGCCATCTTTTTGCATGCCCTCTTGGACGTGGTATGATGGAAATCAAAGCACGGTGGGAATCATACAAGACTCTATGACGATCTCGGGTCTACAGACTAACCTGTACCAGTGTCACCGGAGAACTGCCATCTGACGTGAGGTATAATACCATCTGGGAGTTCTCGGCGAGTCCGTCCAGTGTACCCAGTCTCCACTGAGCACCCGTACACCATTCTTGATGTCAAACACCGATGGATATGGGATCGTCCATCGCCCATCATATGGGTCAAGATGCGTATACGCTAGTCTACTCTGGTGTATCGATGCCCTGTCTCGATACACCCTCGACTAGGAACAGTTATAGGATGTACTCGTCGACTACCGTGGCCCCACTAGTATGATCTCATCATAGTCCCAGTAGTCGAGTACATATCCTAAGGGCTTTATCAACATGTAACATAGAGACAATCAGAATACATGTTTAAGATAAAGTACAACCAGATAGCATACTATCATGTCGAGGAAGAATGTGCTCCCTATATATGTCCTAGCATCCACTACAATATACATCGTATGTACAGTAATGGCTTCTAGGGCATACATATAACTAACAATACCGCGGCGGCGGATTTACAATTGAGGCACCGACTAATCGCATAATTTGGGGGAAGCTGCACCGGTCATAAAATGAAGGCCTTTTGTGAATACCAAAAACGCCAAGTGCATGTAGCTCGAGCCATGACATGAAGTAATGCATCGAGAAGTTCACATGCTATACTCCGGGTTCGGTAGTATCCGCCGCTTGACTAAGGCCATAATATAGATGGGCTAAGCCGGCGACCCTGACTGCAACTTTCACCCCAATAGTCATTCGGTGAGCCGGATAAAAGACAGATAGCCTCATACGGCAAAGGTGCATCGGGAGCGTGAACCAGCGCAACCATAGCCCAAGAAATCCCAAAAACTTTACGATCGTGGTCTCTGATCAAGGCTAGGACCTCCCGGTCTACATATGCTTCAGGAAATCCTCCTTCTGAATGGACGAAAGGAAACGAAGCATTAAAAGACATGTTGCCTGCAAAAGGTGGGAAAGAAATCGACTGTCAGTGCTATAATTTAATTCTAAATTTCTGACACTCGGTACTTTAAAAGTTGTACTACACTGCAATGCTGTGGAAATGGGACAAAAGTGGGACCCACAAAATCCAGATGACAATGCATCAATTAATAAAACAGCCTCATCATTGGATGAGACTGTCAATTAATGAGGAGATCCTCAAGGAAATTCTCATTAAATGAGAAATCCCTTGGGAAAAGGAGAAAATCTCCCGTTGAGAGCAAAGTTCTGTGACAGAGTGACACTTGTCACACCCTAATCACGAAGGAATAAAATTCCTTCAAGAGCCTGGCTCTATAATGATGATGAAAAATCCATCAAGGATTAATTGAAATTAATTTTTGTGAATTATAAATTCTGGGATCTTCAAGATCCATGAAAAAACTCTTAAGAGTTCTTCATCAAAGATAAAAAGATCCACATATTATCAAAGAGCAGAGCTCTGATTCATGGGATAAGAAACCCCAAGAAAAGATCTCTTTAGATCTATGGGTTCATGAGAGCAAGGCTCTATTAATGAAACCCTAAAAGGGTTTTCTTTAGATCAAAGATCTATGAAGAGCAAGGATCTGTTAATGGGTAAAAAAACCCAATTTATTAAAAAAAATTAATTTTACCTTAGTTTGGAAAAAGTTCTGACTCTTGAAAGTTCTTATACAGAAAAGCAAGGCTCTGAGTGAAAATTCTCAAGAAGAAGATGGAAATCATCTAAAGGACTAAAGGTCCTATTTATAAGCATTGAACAGCCTCTTCAACTTCTGAGTTGATCCAAGGGCTCAGATGTTGCCACCGCTGCACTCACGTGTGCGCCACGTGAGCGCAACGGTGGGGGGGGCATTTGTTTCCCCCAATCAAAGCAAAACTCTGTTTTAAAATTCAAAATTTAAATTAAAGCAATGCTTCAGATTCTGCGCGCTGCGCGTTAAACGCAGGTGCGCTAGCACCAGGAGTGCTGCGCCCTAGGCGGCGCACCCCTAATCAGAGCAAAGCTCTGTTTTAAAATTCAAAATTTAAAAAGTTGTAGCAACCCTTCAGATCCAGCGCGGTGCTCGCCACGTGTCAAACATGGGTGCGCTAGCGCAGTTGCTCTGCTCTGCGCGCCACGTGTCAAACACGGGAGCGCTAGCGCAGTTGCGCTGCGCTGCGCGCCACGTGTCAAACGTAGGTGCGCCAGCGCTGGAATTAAAAATTTCCCACCGTTAGATCAAAAGATCTACTAATCATAAATTATTAATTAATTAAAACTAAAATTCTGTTATGGAAAGATTTTTCAATCTTATTGAAATAAGAAGATTATCTTCTGTAAAACAGAAACCTTAGGATCAAAGATCCAACGGTGGGAAATATTCCCAAATCAATCAGAGAAAGATCTCTTAAAACTGATTCAACAAATCATTTGGCCCTATATAAAGGCCCCTAAACTTCAAGTCTCACAGATACAAATAGATAAAAGAGAGAGAGAGAAAGAAACCCTCTGCAAACTTTGAGAAAAAGAAGAGCAAGCTCTTAGAAAAAAGAAGATTTTTCATCATTTTCAAGGTAAAGAACTATGTTCTTGAATAACAGAGATGAAATCATCTCGTTAAAAAAAGAAGAACCATTTTCTAAAAAGATCATAGATCTACAAAAGACCAAGGTTTTTCATAAAAGAGATCAAAATATCTCATCATTGTTGGAGATAGTGCCCTCAGAGTCAATTATTGGATCACAGGCACGTGATTGCAATGATTGAGGGAGGACCTATCCCGGTAGGACAGTCTTACTCAAGATGATAGTATGCTATCTGGTTTATCTTTATCATCATGTACTGCTTTAGGTGACCTTACGAGTCTCTATTACACGTTGATAGAGCCCCTAAGATTCTTGCTTGACTACCAGCAGTATGAGGGTGATCATATACGTGGGAGCTGGGGTCTATAAGCACATCCTTAAAAGGTCCCTAGTCATGGGAGTTTCGAGACAGGGTATCGATACTCCAGAGTAGACTAGTGTATACAGTCGAGACCCCGACGAGGGGTGGTGGCCGGTCTTACAAGCCACTGGTGTCAGTTGGTTCACCTAAGATTTATACAGGTGCTCATTGGGTTATGAGTACACCGGACAGGACTCGCCGGGAACATGCTAGTTGGTCTTGTACCTGACGTCAGATAGCAGTTCCCTGGTGACATGTGTACAGGTTAGTTCATCGACCTGAGATCGTCATTTTTCTCGTGTGAGTTCCCACTGTACTTTGATTACTACCCTACCACGGCTCAAAGGAGTCGTGCAAACAGGTTTTAGTTGGGTACAGTCCCGAGCCACATGGAGGCAGTGAGCGGATCTGCAGGGGTTTGTCTCTCCCGATATTGGGAGTGAGGTCGCGCTGTGTCTAGGAGAGCCATTACACAAAGCCCTCGGCCGAGGCAGGAGATTTACTGGTAGGTATTCCAGTAGTATCTCAGGGTGTTCTGGGCTACACTCCGACACGACTTGTACCGCTTTTGGGGGTTTGACTTTCACTAACCACCTAGGCCCGCCATGCGATACTCATAGACGAACGGACCGGACTGTACGGATATTGTCACTGACAGGCTCAGTAGGGTGTCAGGATGAGTTCGCTCATCGACGTCCCTTTTGGTCAATAGCTGGTAGCCCGTCACGTATGGCTAATACCTCTGACGTGCTAGTGGTTAAATCCACAGCCATAGTATTGACGAGTCTTTAGAGTCCACCACACACAGTTACTCAAGTTTTGGGCGAAACGCTGTAAAGGCCATATGGAGATATGGCAGGGTTCGATCAGATACGTGCGGTATTGCACGGATCGTGATCGGACGGATTTTACTGGCCGGCTTTGGTTTAAGCCGGATCCCAATATTAGACGGTGTAGTTTTGACTCTTTGCATTTGTATTCAGTGGGAATACAAATGCGGGAATGTATATGCAGTAGCGGGGTTTTTCTGTAATTTATTACGGGATCAGTTTTCTGAAGTTGCCAGTTTGCATTCCGTTCCGGCCAGTTTTCCTTTGTTCCTTCGCGGCCGGACTTTCCGATAGAAGGGATTATTTGCAGTTTTGCAAATTACCTATGTGGAGGGGGTTTCTTGCATTTGTGGCATTATGATAGATTTAGCATCATGAGATTCCTTTTTATTCTTATCCTTTGCATTAATGAGATATGAAAGGATTTGAAATGGTGTGACTTTTATTCCTAGTTTTCTTCACATCTCTTATGGTCACCTTGTGCTATCCTACACTCACCTCCCTTCTTGATTTTTCTCCACCATATTTCCTAAGAGGGGCCGGCCACAATTTGATGACGGAAGGGGTTCATTTTTTATGAGGATAATTTGTTCATCTCATTTTTCTTGCTACACAAATTCTAGCTCCACTTGAAAGTTCATTTTCATTATATTCCTCCATCACCATGGCAACTACATAAACCCCAATAGAGACAAGGTTTTCTACACTAGCCTACAGTACCCTTGGACGCGTCATCTTGCCAACTTCATGCCCGAGTTGCCTTGGTCCATAGGTGGGAGCCCGTAAAAGAAATCGGCTACGTGGTGCCCTTTCCGACGAGGAGGTGACGGACGGAGATTCTGCAGGAGATCGGAGTGGAGACGAAGACCGAAGGACACGGATCGCTTGGTATATCTCTCCCCCATTCTCTTGACAGCTAGGATTAGGTTAATGGTTACGATCCTGGTATATTGTCCGCGGTAGCGCCGGTTTAAAGTTAAGAAAAATTTTGATTCCGCATTTTGGCCTCGGATAGACGGCAGGGGCGCTGCTGTGGCGAACCATGGTATCAGAGCCACGCCATTAACTTAGCCTAGCTTGCTCTAATGTGTTTACAAGTTCGATCGAACAAATTTCCGAAAACCCGTATTTTCTATAGCACAAGTTTCTGTCGAATTATTTTTGTCTCGAAAAATTTTTCAGGTTGTTTCAGAAACATGTACAGACAATTCTAAGAATTCTTGGAAATTTTGATGCAGTGATTCGTTAGTACGACCGCGGAAACGCGGCCAAACTCCTGGTTTGGCCGATGTTCCGCGGTGGGAATGTGTCCTTATTGAACCAAACTTTTCCAGTAGGCTTATGTGTTAGAAATAGGGATTTTGGGATATTCTTTTTGGGCCCAGATTTTCTGTGAGTGCTACAGTAGTGCTTGGGGCCCACTTCGATAAACTTGTTCGATCGGATATTTTAAACATGCTAGTTCACAGTATTTACATTATATCTGCGACCGTGAATGTCACTTGATCAGTAAATCATGTCTAACTGCTATAGCCCGGTTAGACGGATTTGCGAACGTGACATTCACGTTGATGTTCTGTGTTGTGCTGTGATATTACGGATTGGTCGTGGGGGTAGCCTGGATGCAATGTTAGTACAGTTTTGTTTTATATGTACATTTGATATTGCGGGGCAAGCGTCCGACATGTGGACTGTCGTCACTGCCTGTTTGTATTATTCTTTTGGGGCACGACCGGGTCGATGTCGATGTACCCGTTGTATGTATATTTTACTTTCTGTACTAGGATTACCCCGCGGAGGGGTGCACGGATAGCCGGGTTCTAGAGGGCAACGGGCCCGCATCTCATGGCGTTGAGACGGAGGGGGCTTCACTCTAGAATTGGCGGGCTATTCGCCGCACTCGTAGGGGGTACAAGTTGACCCAGGAGGGGTGCCCAAGTTACCGGATTCCGTGAAGTGCTGGGTGGTCCATTCACGTTGCTGAAGGGGGCTGCCTCGCTTCAGGTTTTGACGGGTAACTTGTCGCGCCCGTAGGGGTCTAGGATTTCATTGCACAGGCTATCCACACAATCAGGGGAACGTCGGGTTTCAGTAGCGGCTCTATGAAACCCGGGGATCCCAGATTTCTGTATTCTTCTGTGATGCTGATTACATTTCTGTGATGTTGCATTCTTTATCACGCCTTGAGCGAATATTATATATTGATATATATATTAGTAGATGTTGTATATGTTTTGCATCCGCGCTAGTCCAGTCCCCGCTCTGTCGTTAGTTAACTAACCTAACGGGTGATGACGGGACCCAGTGGCGAATGCGGATGGCATATACGTATGTCATTATTTTCGTTCTTTGTGGTGTGATCAATTGATGGGACTGCGTTGATTCGGATCAATGCAAGATAAAAAAACATATTCTGATGTTGTTGGAACACTTTTTCAAAAAGCTGTTATTGCAAGGGCGTTCACTTTTGTTTTGCACAGTGGTATTCAGTTGGAATATCCTGCTCCTCAGTCGACGAGGCAAGGGCCGAGATCCCTTCACCAGGAGTGACCCTTTGGACAAAAGTTTGCGTCAGGGCAATAACTTCACCATAGCCGATTACTTTTGCTTTGCATCGTGGTATTCAGTTGGAATATCCTGCACCTCATTCTACGAGGAAAGAGCCGAGATCCCTTCACCGGGAGTGACCTCTTTAGCAAAGGTTTTCGCCACTATATTTTTATAAAAGGCTATGCAGTTCCTTCAACAATATAAAGTTCATTACGTTAAAGGTTTTTCGCCAAAAACCAGCCGTAGCCCTCTGTCATTTCTTACGGGTATTGTTTAGTATTCGTCCTGCGTTTGTTGACTCCGTCAAGGCGTAGTGTACGGTAGCTAAGTGGTGCTTGTTTGTTGCATAAATAGGATTGGTTAGGACAGTCGTGCGGCCTTGTTGACTCCATCAAGGGCACGTACGGGTGGGTTTAATACAATCCAGATAATGACGGGCTGAACTTGACTAGGACTCTTTGATTTGTTGACTCCGTCAAGGTCACTTGGGTCCTAGGGGTAAAAACACTCATCGGGAGTTTCTAAAGAAACTGAAACTTGCCAGGCATGCGCATACCTTCTGGAGTGTGGTGACGCGAGTGGATTCCGTCACGTTATCATGCGATGATAGTTGGATCCCGATTCCTACTGATGAGTTGGTTTACTCCTCGGGTGATCCTGACTAATTCTTCTTTCAGGTTTGGAGGAGAATTTAAGGTTACAGTGGGAGGTTTCCAGATTAGATAAATTGATAACCATTCTGATCTAGTTTAGAGTGCACGCTGAGTGTTTCTTTTCTCTCTCTCTCTTTGGCAGCGACCATTGACCCGACCCTTGACTATGACTCAGTGACCAAGTTGACCGAACCTTCTTAAACACTGGCTTTTAGATTGTCAGAGTTGCATACCTCATTGCCACTCCTACTTTTACCCTTTTCTCCTGGACACCCCATATTACTACGAACGTCCACTTCCATTGGACAAAACCATCGTATGGTTATATACGAACTCGAAGGAATTTATTCGAGGATGGTTTCCGGTTATGGAGAAAACGAATAAGACTTTTCAGTTGTCTTTTCCTTTTACCTTCTCTCAGGTTGCGAGTACTCCTTGGTTTAGGAGATAGTACACCTATTTCGCAAATTGGATAAGTCTTCTTCCAAACCTTAGGCTGGAGCCGAACGGTAGGGAATGAAGAAAACCAATTAGCCTAAACGGTGTACAGAAGGTATTAAGTTAAGACAAAGAAAGGGATTAGTAAGAGGGCAAAGTAAATTGCGACTGATATTCACGACCAAACCAAGTATTTCTTCACCAATCCTAAATCACCTTTGTATTTCTCCAGGACGCTCCGTATCACTACGAAGATCCATAGTATATTGGATATTCCATCGTATGGTTATATACGAACTCGAAAGGAACTTGTTCAAGTTCGGGGATGGATTCTGGTTCAGGAGAAATAGGAATAAGGTTTATTCGGTTGTCTTTTATCCTCACCTTCTCTCGCATTGCGAGTGTTCCTAGGATTAGGACAGTACACCCATTATGCTTATTGGATAGTCTTCTTCGAAACCATAGGCTGGTGCCGAACGGTAGGGAAGGAAGAAAACCATTTGGCCTAAAGGGGTGTACAGAAGGTAATGACTAAAGACATATAAAGGGATTTGGAGAGATGGCAAAGAATTATACGGTTACAGTTGTGAATCTGGATAATGGAAGAGACATTACTAGGAATACCGGGATACCCCATCGAAACATTTCAATGTTTCAGTTTCACCGTGTCCTATTAAAAGAAAACTGATTTCCCAATTAGACACTTGCTCCAGGGTATGTATTTACCAGGTTTGATTCTCACATCTGTATGGTTTTACAGATGATGAGTGGGAGTAAGTTATTGGGAATTAGGTGATCATCCTCATTATATCGGAATTCGTTGTAATTGGTGATATTTGAGGAAGTCACCTGGGTTGTTTGCCGGACGGCAAATATTTGGTTTTGAATATCCGTTGTTATGCACCAATTTCAAATTGATATATCTGTACGTCTATTTTTATAGAGTGAGATATGACTATTTGAAATTATGTCTATGACATTTACCTATATCGGTGGATGGTTAGGTAAGGAGAATTGAACAGCGGTGTAATTCTTCTTAACCATAAGTACAGTTTTCAACCTACGACACACAGTGAATGAGTTATTACACTCAGGGGACTTATACAGAGTATTGTATGTTGTCCAGTGTCCATTAGAACAGAGGGGTTGGTCCTCATACTATATTCGGTTTACTTATGACTTCTCTAGTTCTTAGACAGGTGTTTCGTAAAAACACAGGGTCTAAGTTTTGAGAAGTTATAGGTGTATGAATAAAGTAGAGAACCAGAAGTTGCAAGTATCGGGATTCTTCAAGGTGATCGAAGATGTAGATACTTGTGTATAGTATTCAATTGATAGTAATGATTAAGAGAACTTGCTTCTCTTTCAGGTTACTCATAATTGGAAGCATTCCTAAGTTGAGTAACGCTGATCGGCCTCTCTCCATTTAGTTGACATGCACTGGATATAGCTGCATGATTTGAATCTGGTTCAATTAAATCAGTGCCTCTATTTCTATATTGGATATAGAACAGTTCATATCTTAACGATGTTAAGGTACGGGGAGTTGTCCGGCTTATGCTTAAAACCAGACTCCGGATAACTCAAGGCACGTTTCTGTAATGGATGTTTGTGGGTTGACCCGGGCTATGACGAGGGTTGACTTTCTACCATCTGGAAGATCAATAGTGATATTATTCTTGACTCGCCACATTTTTAAAGAAATGGAATTTTTCAGAAACAGTAGTGGGAGTATGGTAGAACTGGAAGTGATTCCAGAACCACAAACGATTACTGAAGATTTGATAAGAACCTAAAGATTCAATCTGGATTGACATTCCATTAGCCACTCAGCAGATATGGTGGGTAACCTCAGGCACTCGAGAGGTACTTCGGTATGCTCAAGGACAGTGGCAGGGAGGTTCTTGTTTACCCAGACTTGCCATTGCTGTTGTTCCAGACTGTGAGACCCGGCAGAAGGATGAGTATAGCGTCGTTCTAAACTTGCTTTAGAAGTGTACGTCTATATGACTCTGCCAGAGGGTTGTCGTAGTCAGTGGGAGCAGCGGAAGCATTGGTGGACAGGTGGCTTATGTCTATTTATAGACTTAAGCAGATATAGCGGAGATAGATCATCTATTTCTGATATGACAGTCATAGTTTTGACTTCATCAGAATAGGGGATGGATCTGTTAAGAAGGTAGTAGGGTGTGATGTCCTGGTATTTGGATGACATATCAGAGTAGGAAGTGATATTCCTATACTATGATCGGTTATTCTTTGGTTGTCACCCAGTGGTTTCTCCACATAGGACTTGGATATTTTACATTCTGGTTACTGGATCTATGGTTTTAGATCTAGATTTGGGTGGTTTCCTAATCTGGGTACTTAGACAGCATTCTATGAGTATTTAGAATGGACGACTCCTGGCACGGTAGTGTACCTGCAGGTAATGGAGTCGCCCTCTCTAAAGGTGTCTTACAGACTAAAGTAGAGAGGGATGTGTATGATTGGCAGATCACTTGCTTAGGCAATTGAGTCAATCATGAGATGTCAAATACCAGACCAGATGTTGTTCTTACAGTAGATGCAATAAGTTGATATTAATCCAATTCTGGAGAAACGATCGGAAGCAGTTTTAGGACATAAGTGGATGTTCTAAGGATTTGATAACGGCAGCCTCCTTTAGGAGACGGTTATCATTCCAGGCTTCCAAGGTGACCTGGACGGCAGAGAGGCCGTCAGAGTTTTAGTTTTCCCTCTGTCGAGGGGAAGTATTTTTGGCAGGTGGTCCAGGTGGATAATGAGGGAAGGATGGCGCAGGATACTGATTAAGTTCAGTTGACGATACAGTCTAAGAATTTTGGATTTGGAGTTCATTTATGAGCTAGGTCCAATCAGACATCCAGACACATTCTAAGACAGGTATTGCTCATTTCGGGAGATGGCTTTCTCCGCGAACATGAGATAAAGAGAGACATAGAAAGAAACACCATAGCGGATCCACTCACTGAGGCTATTCCTCGAACGCAATAGTTTCGCAAACGAGCTTTGTGAGACTGACTAGTAGAGGAGTTGGGTGTTCGGTATCATACGGGCTGTGAGTATGCGACATCGCAATAATTAGCCTTGAGTGCAAGTGGGAGATTGTTGGAGATAGTGCCCTCAGAGTCAATTATTGGATCACAGGCACGTGATTGCAATGATTGAGGGAGGACCTATCCCGGTAGGGCAGTCTTACTCAAGATGATAGTATGCTATCTGGTTTATCTTTATCATTGTGTACTACTTTAGGTGACCTTAAGAGTCGCTATTACACGTTGATAGAGCCCCTAGGATTCTTTCTTGACTACCAGCAGTATGAGGGCGATCATATACGTGGGAGCTGGGGTCTATAAGCACATCCTTAAAAGGTCCCTAGTCGTGGGAGTTTCGAGACAGGGCATCGATACTCCAGAGTAGACTAGTGTATACAGTCGAGACCCCGACGAGGCGCGGTGGCCGGTCTTACAAGCCACTGGTGTCAGTTTATTCACCTAAGATGTATACAGGTGCTCATTGGGTTATGAGTACACCGGACATGACTCGCCGGGAACATGCTAATTGGTCTTATACCTGACGTCAGATAGCAGTTCCCTGGTGACATGTGTACAGGTTAGTTCATCGACCTGAGATCGTCATTTGTCTCGTGTGAGTTCCCACTGTACTTTGATTACTACCCTACCACGGCTCAAAGGAGTCGTGCAAACAGGTTTTAGTTGGGTACAGTCCCGAGCCACATGGAGGCAGTGAGCGGATCTGCAGGGTTCGTCTCTCCCGGTATTGGGGGTGAGGTCGTGCTGTGTCTAGGAGAGCCATTACACAAAGCCCTCGGCCGAGGCAGGAGATTTACTGGTAGGTATTCCAGTAGTATCTCAGGGTGTTCTGGGCTACACTCCGACATGACTTGTACCGCTTTTGGGTGTCGGACTTTTACCAACCCCCTAGGCCCGCCATGCGATACTCATAGACGAATGGACCGGACTGTACGGATATTGTCACTGACAGGCTCAGTAGGGTGTCAGGATGAGTTCGCTCATCGACGTCCCTTTTGGTCAATAGCTGGTAGCCCGTCACGTATGGCTAATACCTCTGACGTGCTAGTGGTTAAATCCACAGCCATAGTATTGACGAGTCTTTAGAGTCCACCACACACAGTTACTCAAGTTTCGGGCGAAACGCTGTAGAGGCCGTATGGAGATATGGCAGGATTCGATCAGATACGTGCGGTATTGCACGGATCGTGATCGGACGGATTTTACTGGCCGGCTTTTGTTTAAACCGGATCCTAGTATTAGACGGTGCAGTTTTGTCTCTTTGCATTTGTATTCAGTGGGAATACAAATGCGGGCATGTATATGCAGTAGCGGGGTTTTCCTGTAATTTATTACGGGATCACTTTTCTGAAGTTACCAGTTTGCATTCCGTTCCGGCCAGTTTTCCTTTGTTCCTTCGCGGCCGGACTTTCCGATGGAGGGGGTTATTTGCAGTTTTGCAAATTACCTATGTGGAGGGGGTTTCTTGCATTTGTGGCATTATGATAGATTTAGCATCATGAGATTCCTTTTTATTCTTATCCTTTGCATTAATGAGATATGAAAGGATTTGAAATGGTGTGATTTTTATTCCTAGTTTTCTTCACATCTCTTATGGTCACCTTGTGTTATCCTACACTCACCTCCCTTCTTGATTTTTCTCTACCATATTTCCTAAGAGGGGCCGGCCACAATTTGATGAGGGAAGGGGTTCATTTTTGATGAGGATAATTTGTTCATCTCATTTTTCTTGCTACACAAATTCTAGCTCCACTTGAAAGTTCATTTTCGTTCTATTCCTCCATTACCATGGCAACTACATAAACCCCAATAGAGACAAGGTTTTCTACACTAGCCTACAGTACCCTTGGACGCGTTGGCTTGCCAACTTCACGCCCGAGTTGCCTCGGTCCAGAGGTGGGAGCCCGTAAAAGAAATCGGCTACGTGGTGCCCTTTCCGACGAGGAGGTGACGGACAGAGATTTTGCGGGAGATCGGAGTGGAGACGAAGACCGAAGGACACAGATCGCTTGGTATATCTCTCCCCCATTCTCTTGACAGCTAGGATTAGGTTAATGGTTACGATCCGGGTATATTGTCCGCGGTAGCGCCGGTTTAAAGTTAAGAAAATTTTTGATTCCACATTTTGGCCTCGGATAGACGGCCAGGGCGCTGCCGTGGCGAAACAATCATAAAAATAAAAGAAGTATTTTCTTCATTTACAGATCCTTGATCTACAAAGGCAGAGCCCTTTTATAAATAAGAACTTTTGTTCTTGAAATCTTGAGGCAAAGCCTCCTTTAAAAGAGCATAAACTTGTTCTCTGATCATAAATTTGATCAAGTGCGCTCTGCGCTATTGAAAAGTGCCTTGCACTCATGAACTGTGCCTTTGCACTCCTTGGACCGGCGCTCAGCGCCAAAACGTGCCACGTGTCAACCACGTATACAACTTGCGCTTTGCGCTTCTGAAACAGCGCAATGCGCTCATGGGCTGGCGCTCAGCGCCAAGCACGCCACGTGTCACTCACTGGTGTGCCACTAAACTAGTGCAACGCGCTCATAAATTGAAACGCAATGCGCTCATAAACTGGCGCTTAGTGCTAAGCGCGACACGTGGCGCGCTGTCAGAACACACATTGTTCTGATGAATGTTATGCATTCAATACAAGACAAAAAATGTCAGAACCCAATGCTTAGCATTATTAAAAGGGCCAAGCCCAAATAAAGGCTCAATAGCCAGAACAATAAAATGTTAAACATTTTAATTGGACTTAGCCCAAGATTGGCCGTAAGTCCTCAACTCATATCAACTGAGCCCATATGCTCATAAAACTTTTAACAGACTTTAGTCCAAAATTGGACTATAGATCTCCCAACCAAATTTGGTTCAAGGGTACATCTCTGAACTCCTCTGATATTTGTCGTTGTAGTCCTTCAACGTCTTCAGAGAGGTGACGGAGCCCGACAGCCATACATTCCACAGACTATGATGTCTTTAAACTACTGACTGTGGGGTCCTTAAACTCATGGACTACGATGTCCTTAATCAGGACTGTAGGGTCCTTAAACCCATGGACTACGATGTCCTTAACCTGGACTGTGGGGTCCTTAAACCCATGGACTACGATGTCGTTAACCTCGGACTGTTGGGTCCCTTTAAACCCACGGACGATGATGTCCTTAACCTTGGTCCACCATGTCCTTAAACTAGTAATCGACCGCAATATCCCTAAACTAAATAATTGAGTCCAAATGCTCTCTTATTGGATCTAAACGATCCCGTTAAGTTGATCTTAGTCTGAAATGAGACTAACGTATCCTTAACAAACGTTTAAGTTGATCTTGGTCTCGAATGAGACTAACGTATCCTTAAACCGAACCCCCAACCCCGAATCTAAGAAAGTACGGATTTGGACTAATCCACGTCCTACGGGCGACCGCATAAATTAGTCTCCGTATACAATCCACGGGCAACCGAAAACAAAACAAACACCCACGACACGAAGTGACCATCTGGAGAAGGAGAAAGTTTTTGCCGCGATACGGTAGCGTAATTAACTGCAGGGGCTTGCGCCTGCAGGGAAGAGCGTCCCCACAATCAAAAACCCCTCAAACGAGGGGGAATCTGACAAAGTCTGCTACATCGGCCGCATCCGTTTAAACCTTCGATACATGGTGCCATAAATCAACTTGGCATCTTCGGAGAGGTTGACGGATAACACCAATTAGCATTTACCCTGAATTTCAGGCAAGACGTCCGCTGCGTCTTCGCACGTCTTTCGGAAGGGAACAATGTTGTTTTTGGGTGCCGATGTTGGGCACCCCGCTCCTATGAGATTTACTGGATTGAGGGCCGGATAGAGTGACGGCGCCTGAGTTATCGGGATTTTGGGGTGTTTTTGGTAGACACCGGGCTTTTTCCACGTTGATATTCCATGTTGTTGATATTTTATCCCATGCTCAGTATTTATTGTTATGCATCGCATCTTGTAGTCATAGTACCTGATAGAGTACTTTGGCATGACTATTGCATACCATGCTCATCATTTAGATGTTATCTGATTGCCCATGGTTGAGTATCACAGTACGTGCATACTCGCGATTACCTTTATATGTTATTTACTATTCATGGGTTGGCAACTCACCCCCGTTATGCCACAGTGTTTGCAGGTCGACCCTCAGAGTAGTTACGGCAGGGCTATCTCTTGTATCTTTTTGGCTACGGATACCACTGCAATTGGTGCGTGGGCTGTTTTGCTGCTAGGTGGGTTTGTAGTATCCGGTTATTTTCCATTTGTACACACTATTGTATCTAGTACTCTCCATCTACTATTCCATGTATTGACTTAGAGACCATTTGTGAGGACGATGTTGTATATTATTTTTGTATTCTGGTGTCGAGCTCGTGTGAGCCGACTTTATTTTTGCAGTTTTATCTTCTGTGATGTTTTCCACTTATATTGCTCATTTCTTCGCTACGGTGTCGTATATTATTCTTGTGGTGATTGTTTCCGCCTTTGGGCATGATTGCTCCCGTTAGGGGATGTTGTCTTCTTATTATCAGTCATTTTACTTATCATGTTTTGTACCCGTTTTCGGGGCTAGTTTTTACAAAGGAGGTGCTGCCGAAATTTTTAAGAAAACAACTTAAACTTTAAAGAATTTTACTCAATTTCTCAAGGTTTTCTAAATATTTTAAATTAATGTTTTCTTTCACTCTCTCACTTTTTAACGGTTTTGAATTCTTGGTTTCGGCTTACTTGATCATGTTACGCCTGTAGACGTTACGCGGTTTGGTGCCGGTCATGGGCCGAACTTTGGGTCATGACAAAGTTGATATCAGAGCGTAGGTTTTACCTTTCGGAGTGTAGGATGACCCTGGTATGATGGAGTAAGTAGCTGAAGCTGAGTGGCGTAGCGTGTGTATGTTCCGCGGCATACTCACGACACGGTACTCCGCCTAAGTGACCTTAGGACTTATTGATTGAAATTCCTTCATGATTATATAAATTCTTGTGATTCGATTTCTGCATCCTTATCGAATCCTATTTTCTTTTCAGCCATTATGCCGCCAAAGACTACGAGGGCGCAGAGAGCAGCCGTGAGAGCCGAGATTAGAGTTGACTCGTCTGAGACGAGGACTGACCCGGGCAGTACACCCATTGCACTAGAGCAGACTGTTCCTCCGTCGACAAACCAGATCGCTATGCTAGGGGCCGGTATGCAGGAGATGCGCCAAATGATAGGGTCGTTAGTTGAGACACTTCGAGCGCAGCGACCAGAGGTAGTTCCCTCCGTTAGGGGGACCGCGATGGTACCCACAGTACAGGCAGTTGCCCCTGCAGCTACAGAGGTCATTTCAGTATCGCTATCAGAGTTTATGAGGCTGAAGCCTCTGGTCTTCACAGGCACCGATGCAGCCGAGGACCTACAGTCATTTATCGATAGGATGGCCCAGATATGTCGATCACTCAGATGCTCAGATGTGAGATGGGTAGAGTTCACGAGCTTTCGCCTGGAAGGTCTTGCGCAGAAGTGGTGTGAGTCGGTAGAGAAGGGCAGAGCAGCGGTCTTCCTCCTATGGCCTGGACTAAGTTCGTGATGGTGTTCCTTGCCCGCTTCCTTCCACAGAGTGTCAGAGATTCTAGAGCGCGCAGGTTCGAGTATTTACGTCAGACTCCGGAGATGACAGTGTCAGAGTACGACGTACTGTTCACCGAGCTATCTGTTTATGCCCCATATTTAGTGGCTACTGAGGAGATGCGAGTCAAGAGGTTTGCTCGAGGCTTGCTTACCCCACTGTTTCTTGCGATCAGCGCACAGCATTGCGAGACTTATGCAGCAGCTGTAGATGCAGCCCTATTAGTCGAGGAGCGCCTTGCTGAGACTTTGGTAGTTCTAGGGCCGAAGAGAGTTCGTACAGATACGTCGGCATAGAGACATCCTTTTTGGCTCCGCGACAGGTTCCGTTCAGGTACGGCGGGTAGCGGAGGATCGGGACGGGGTCAGCTATTCAGCTCTTATCCTCAAGAGGGTCAGCCGACAACATCTAGATGTTTTCGATGCGGGAGTACTTATCATCGTGTGCGAGATTGTCCGGAGCCACATGAGGGCGAGACAGTCGTGCAACGTGTCACACTTCCACCTTCACCACCACAGAGGGCGTTGCCTATTGTACCTACTGTTGCTCCGCGTCATACCCATGCACAGGGAGGTCGTGGTCGCAGAGGGTTTGCTCAGAGAGGACGAGGTGGCCGAGGCAGAGGACAGCCAGCTGCCGGCAGAGTACAGCCAGTTGCTAGTACGGGACCGACAGTCGCAGGTAGAGGACAGACACGGGTTTTTGCTTTGACGCATCAGGACGCGCAGGCGTCCAATGCGGTGGTCCCAGGTACCCTTTCAGTATGTTCTGTTGACGCACACGTATTGTTTGATCCGGGATCCACGCACTCGTACGTTTCCACACATTTCGTGTCGAGTTTGGGTAGAGAGTCTGGTTTACTTGATCATCCGCTTGGTGTGACCACTCTTGTGGGCGAGACTTTTATTGCTAGACACGTGTTCCGATCGTGTGTTGTCCGTATTGGCGAGAAAGAGTTGCCTGTCGACTTGATCCTTCTTGAGATGTTGGACTTCGACGTTCTTTTGGGCATGGATTCGCTAGCCACGTGCTATGCGACTGTGGACTGCCGCGAGAAGACAGTTAGGTTTTGTTTTCCCGGCGAGTCGGCTTTTGTTGTGTAGGGGGACCGTAGTGCCGCCCCTCACAGTTTGATTTCTTCTCTTCGTGCTGGACAGCTTTTGAGGAAGGGATGTCAGGGATTTCTCGCCTATGTTTGCGATACTAGAGCTACAGAGGTTCTGTTGGACCAGGTTCCGATTGTTAGTGAGTTCCCTGATGTGTTCCCTGACGAGCTTTCTGGGTTACCGCCTAAGCGTGATATTGTTTTCTGTATTGATTTGATTCCCGGCACGGGGCCTATTTCCATACCGCCTTATCGGATGGCCCCGGCGGAGCTTAGAGAGTTGAAGGGTCAGTTGCAAGATTTGCTGGATAAAGGTCTTATTCGACCCAGTGTGTCTCCTTGGGGGTGCTCCTGTCCTGTTTGTCAAGAAAAAGGACGGCAGTTTGCACTTGTGTATTGACTACCGCCAGCTGAATAGGGTTACCGTGCGGAACAGATATCCTTTACCACGTATCGACGACTTGTTCGACCAGCTTCAGGGTGCAGGATACTTTTCGAGGATCGACTTGCAATCAGGCTACCATCAGTTGCGGGTTCGACAGGAGGATATTCATAGGACGGCTTTCCGCACGCGTTACGACCATTATGAGTTTTTGGTGATGTCGTTCGGGCTCACCAATGCCCCAGCAGCATTTATGGACTTAATGAACCGCATTTTCAGGCCGTATATTGATCTGTTCATCATCGTATTCATTGACGATATTTTAGTGTATTCCCAGAGCCGAGAGGAGCACGAGCAGCACCTACGGATCACATTGCAGAACTTGAGGGAGCACCAGCTATTCGCAAAATTCTCCAAGTGCGCATTCTGGCTTGACAGCGTAGACTTGTTGGGTCACGTGATTACACGAGATGGTATACGTGTGGACCCGAAGAAGATCTAGGCCATTCAGCGTTGGCCCAGACCAGCATCAGTTACTGAGATCCGCAGCTTTCTACGACTGGCCGGCTACTACCGACGATTTGTACAGGACTTCTCCCGTATTGCTGCGCCGTTGACCGGGTTGACCCGGAAGGGAGTTCCTTTTGACTGGACGGAGGCGTGTGAGCACAGCTTTCAGCAGTTGCAGACCCATTTGACTACGGCGCCGGTGTTATCATTGCCTTCAGGATCGGGTGGATTTGTGGTCTATTGTGACACTTCTCGAGTGGAGCTAGGGTGCGTATTGATGCAGCACGACAGGGTGATCGCGTATTCTTCTCAGCAGCTGAAGAAACACGAACAGAACTACCCCACTCACGATTTGGAGATGGCTGCAGTGGTCTTTGCACTCAAGATCTGGCGACATTACCTATACGGCGAGTCGTGCTAGATATTCACTGATCACAAGAACTTAAAGTACATATTTCAGCAGCGAGATATGAATCTTAGACAGCGCCGTTGGATGGAGTTTGTGAAAGACTACGATTGTGAGATCCTTTACCACCCGGGCAAGGAAAATGTAGTGGCAGATGCTTTGAGTAGGAGGCCCGGGGGTAGTCTATCCTGTTTGAGCGCAGTGCATAGGCAGTCGTCGGCAGATTGACAGATTTTATGCGACAGCCGAGTGCAGTTCGAGTTCACTCCGACCAGGGGACAGCTTGCGCATGTTTGTGCATGCCCACAGTTGCTTGACCGTATATATGAGGCACAGTACAGTGATGAGCGTTGTTCAGAGATCATGGCACATATTGGACAGGGCAGATTTTCCAAGTTCGTGATCGATGATCAGGGGATGCTACGATTTGGGACTAGACTGTGCATACCAGATGCTGAGGATCTGCGGCGTGAGATTCTTGAGGAGGCACATAGATCGATATACAGTGTTCATCCGGGTTCCACCAAGATGTACCATGATATGAGAGATGTTTACTGGTGGGGCGGAATGAAGAGAGACATCACAGACTTCGTGTCGAGATGCCTGACTTGTCAGCAAGTCAAGGCCAAGCACCAGAGGCCAGCGGGAGAGCTACAACCGTTTCCCATTCCGGAGTGGAAATGGGAGCAGATTTCTATGGACTTCATTGTGGGTCTACCCAGGACTAGTCGAGGGAATGACTCCATTTGGGTGATCGTGGATCAATTGACGAAAGCGGGTCACTTCCTACCGGTGAAGACCACTTTCAGATTTGCTCAGTATGCCCAGATATACATCGATGAGATCGTACGATTGCATGGAGTCCCGACATGTATCGTGTCCGACCGAGGCACCCAGTTTACCAGCCAACTATGGCAGAGGCTTCAGGAGGCTTTGGGCACCCGCTTGAGTTTCAGCACAGCATTTCATCCGCAGACCGACGGCCAGTCAGAGTGGACTATTCAGACTCTCGAGGACATGCTCCAACCGTGCGTACTAGACTTCGGTGGTAGCTGGGATCACCACTTGCCCTTAGTAGAGTTCTCCTACAACAACAGCCTCCAGGAGACCATTCGGATGGCAACATTCGAGGCTCTATATGGGAGGAGATGCAAATCGCCCGTCTGTTGGAAAGAGCTCAGCGAGAGCAATATATTGGGGCCGCAGATTGTTGAGGAGACGACCGCGAAGATCCAGTTGATTCGCGATAGGATGAGAGAAGCCCAGAGCAGGCAGAGATCTTATGCGGACCGTAGCCGGCGCAGGCTTGAGTTTTCTGTTGGCGATCTTGTTTTCTTGAGGGTCTCCCCAATGAAAGGTGTGATGAGATTTGGGAAGAAGGGGAAGCTTAGTCCAAGATATATGGGCCCCTTCGAGATCCTAGAGCGTATTGGTGCAGTTGCGTATCGGTTAGCTCTTCCACCCAGTTTTCCAGACGTTCACCCCGTCTTCCACATTTCGATGCTCCACAAGTATCTTCATGATCCTTCGCATGCGATTCAACACCCGACGATCCAGCTGGAGCGCGACCTTTCTTTTGCAGAGCAGCCGGTGGTCATCTTGGATCGACAGGTGATCGGTCGAAAATACTGCATTTCTAACACGGCAATTTTCCTACCTTTTGCATTTATGTATAGGTATCCGGTAGTCATATCGCACATATTAGCAAAACACATGTAAAATACTGGATTACTTGTACTGTATACTAAAACCGGCACTTTTAGGGAAATTGACTGTGTTTCATGGCATCGCATCATCCTTGTATTGCGCAACTCTTGTCTGGGGTTTAATGCAGGAAATTCCAGAAGCAAAAGCCCAAAATTGGGAAAAGATCTGATAAAAGATATGCTAACTCCAAGATGAAAGATCTGGTAATGTTACAGAAATCCAAATAAAAATCCACACATCAGAAAGAGGCCCATATGTCAGCCCAAGTCAGCAGAAGAAAGAAGAAGCCCCAAGGCCACTAAAGGACCGTGGATCCGCGGCCCAAACCCCCTTGGCGCCGCGGATCCGCGGCCATATAATGTGATCATTGCTTCAAATTTTGGCACGTGCTTACCTCTAACGGCCAAAGCTTCCAGAAGACCCCGGAAGCTCCACGTGGCACTTCTAGAAGGCTCGGCTTAACAAACTTTTGGAGGGAAATTCAAATTTTGGGCTTAACTAACTTTTGGAGGAAAATTTAAATCTTTTGGCTAACAAACTTGTGGAGGGAATTCAAATTTCAATCCTAGATCTAGAATTTGGAAGTCTATATAAGAGAGCCTAGATCTAGGGTGAAAGTGTTCAAGAATTCATTCATCTTCTTCCTCCCACAAGTTTAGTGAGAAAACTTGTGCCAAAACCCTTACCCCAATTCCAATTCAACTTCAAGATCAAGATCCCGAGAGCAATTCAAGCAAGAGAGCCTTCAACCTTTAGCAAGCGACACCGGATTTCAACGGAGCAAGAGATCCACGCCGATCCGCGACTCAAGGAGCCGAGCGAAGCCGAAATCGACGATCTAGTTCCTTCCTTTTGTAAATTCAAGAGAGTTGTAACGAAATTTGTCGATAAATAAAGGTGAATTTTCTATATTCTTGCTTATCTTTTAATTCAAGCATAATGATTAGATCTCAATTTGTGATTGTGTTTGTAATCATGATGTTCGAGTAATCTCCGCTCGTGTAGGAGTTGTGACGATCTTTAGATAATGATGATTTAAATATTTTTACAATTCTTAAATCCTATAATGTTTGGAAATTCTAGTGAATCAAATGATTAATGACCTAGTTTTCGAGATGATGCTTTATTGATCATGTTCACTCGAAACTAGGGAACAACTATTGACTATTTGATTAACTAGAAGCTAGAATTTGAATGCGATCCATCGAAAGGACAAAGGATGAGTTGCGAAATCCCTAATTTCCTCGCAAGATCCTTAAACCTCGATGAATTTGCATCGATCTAATATCAATTCGTTAATGGATAAGAATGAGTAATCATTAGATCTCATCACATCTATAGATCCGATCTACTCTTACGAGCCATACTTCTAATCTTGATTGTTGGTTGGAAGTTATCACACGTCTCAATTCTTGTTTTTAATGTTTTTCTAGATCTAGATTTTTCTTATTTCTTGATCTTCAATTACAAGTCATGAATTGTTTTCTTTTCTTTGCCTTAAATTTTCAACTCATCTAATTCGAAAATTGAACGGATTACACTTTCCCTGTGGACGATCCGCACTCGCTAACGCGCTACATTCGACACCGTTATTGATTGCGGTCAAAATATTTTTGGTTGTGATTTCTAAATTCTATTTTCTAAAAACTAAACACACAATCGGAAATCCTTTTCAATCAAATGGCGCCGTTGCCGGGGATCGTGTGCTATTTGTTCATCTTTTGAAATTTGAGTTGAAAAGTTTATTCCATCTACATTTTTAAAGATCAAAACTCGCGCAAAACACTAAACAAGTTGTTGTGGTTAATTGCAAGGAAATCTGGAGCTTGTTGTACACTTGGAAAATTATTTGAAGAATTCCAGAGGACTAAGGAAGTGATCAGGAGCTCTCTGGAAAAATTTTGTGCAGGGAACAGTGAAAAGCGCGGCGGAATCGCGGCTTAAGGAGCTTAATGCGGCGGAACCGCGGCGGGCTTGAGGCTTCTCCGAACCAAATTTTCTCAGGTCCTTTCTAACTTTCTTATCTCCTTCCTCATCTGCTCCAATTAACAATTTGTTGTAGGATTCTTTGCAAAAATCGCAGCGCCGCAAAAAGCAAAATAAATTGTGCTTGTTTTTTATTTTGTGGTTGTTTGCATAATTAATACGGACATTAAGGGGCACGGCCAAATCCAGATTAGGTGGGGAGTTCATTACCCTTCCTAGGCCCCAAAAATCACAAACCTGCATCCGCATTACCCTCATTAATTAAAAAACATCTAGAGATGACTCTAAGGACCGTCGCGCTCACTTAGGACAGAAGAAGGCCGTGGGTAATTCATTGCTTATCCGCGTTTCTTTTTGTGGTGTCAAAGGAAAGTGTGTCGAAGGCTAGTGGTTACTTAATTAGGCCCACTGTTGCGCCACGGCAGCGCCCCGGCCGTCTATCCGAGGCCAAAATGCGGAATCAAAATTTTCTTAACTTGCAAACTGGCGCTACCGCGGACAATATACCCGGATCGTAACCATTAACCGATACTAGCAAACAAGAGAAGGGGTGAGAGATATACCGAGTGATCCGAGTCCTCCGGTCTTCTCGTCGTCGTCCCGATCTCCCGTGGAAACTCCGGTCGTCGCATCCTTGCCGGAAGGGCACCACATCGTCTGCATCTTTTACGGGCTCCCACCTCAATACCGAGGCAACTCGGGCACGAAGCTGGCTAGTCGACGTGCCCAAGATTTGCTGTAGAATGTGGTGTAGATGATGCTTGTCTCATTTGGGGTTTGTAGTTGCCTTGATGGAGGAATGGATTGGAACTTTCAAGTGGAGCTCTCATTTATCAAGCATGGAATGAGATGATAAATTTTCCTCTTCTAAAATGAAACCTCTCATCTTCTCTCCTCTTCCAAGATGTGGCCGGCCATTTCATGGTGGGAATGGTGGAGGGCAAAAACAATTACAAGAGGGAGGTGAGTGTAGGAGAAAGGAAAAGGTGACCACATCATAAAGCAAATCTCACATCAACCACTCAAATCACTCTAAATCCTTTCTAATCTCATAAAGCAAGTGATAAGAAGGAAAAAGAATCTCATCATGAAAAGTTATCATGATGCCATCATATGCAAGAAACCCCACCCCCCACAAAATGTAATTTGCAAAACTGCAAATTACCCCTTCCATCGGAAAAGTCCGGCCGGGAAGGAACAAAGGAAAACCGGCCGGAACGGAATGCGAACTGGCAACTCCAGAAAACTGGTCCCGTAATAAATTATAGGAAAACCCCGATGCTGTGCATACACACCCGCATCTGTATTCCGACCGGATACAAATGCAACGAGACAAAATCTACACTGTACTAAACTAGGATCTGGCTTAAACCAAAGCCGGCTAGTATTATCCGTCCGATCCTGATTCGTGCAATACCGCACGTATCAGATCGAACCCTGCCATAAAACTATACGGCCACGAGTACAAAAACTGTCCGATCCTGATCCGTGCAATACCGCACGTATCTGATCGGACCCTGCCATATCTCCATATGGTCTCTACAGCGTTTCGCCCGAAAGGTTGAGTAACTGAAAGTGTGGTGGACTCCAAAGACTCATCAATACTATGGCTGTGGATTTAACCACTAGCACGTCAGAGGTATTAGCCAATACGTGACGGGCCACCAGCTATTGACCAAAAGGGACGTCGATGAGCAAGCTCACCCTGACACCCTACTTAGCCTGTCAATGACAATATCCATACAGTCCGGTCCGTTCGTCTATGAGCATCGCATGTCGGGCCTAGGGGGTTGGTAAAAGTCAGACCCCCAAAAGCGGTACAAGTCGTGTCGGAGTGTAGCCCAGAACGCCCTGAGATACTACTGGAATACCTACCAGTAAATCTCCTGCCTCGGCCGAGGGCTTTGCGTAATGGCTCTCCTAGACACAGCGCGACCTCACCCCCAATACCGGAAGAGACGAACCCCTGAAGATCCGCTCACTGCCTCCATGTGGCTCGGGACTGTACCCAACTAAAACCTGTTTGCACGACTCCTTTGAGCCGTGGTAGGGTAGTAATCAAAGCACAGTGGGAACTCACACGAGACAAATGACGATCACCAGGTCGATGAACTAACCTGTACACATGTCACCAGGGAACTGCTATCTGACGTCAGGTATAAGACCAACTAGCATGTTCCCGGCGAGTCCTGTCCGGTGTACTCATAACCCAATGAGCACCTGTATACATCTTAGGTGAACCAACTGACACCAGTGGTTTGTGAGACCGGCCACCGCCCCTCGTCGGGGTCTCGACTGTATACACTAGTCTACTCTGGAGAATCGATGCCCTGTCTCGAAACTCCCACGACTAGGGACCTTTTAAGGATGTGCTTATAGACCACCAGCTCTCACGTATATGATCGCCATCATACTGCTGGCAGTCAAGCAAGAATCCTAGGGGCTCTATCAGCGTGTAATAGCGACCTATAAGGTCACCTGAAGCAGTACACGATGATAAAGGTAAACCAGATAGCACACTATCATCTCGAGTAAGACTGTCCTACCGGGATAGGTCCTCCCTCAATCATTGTAATCACGTGCCTGTTATCCAATAATTGACTCTGAGGGCACTATCTCCAACAATCTCCCACTTGCACTCAAGGCTAATTATTACGATGTCGCATACTCACAGCCCGTGTGATACCGAACACCCAACTCCTTTACTAGTCAGTCTCACAAAGCTCGTTTGCGAAACTATTGCGTTCGAGGAATAGCCTCAGTGAGTGGATCCGCTGTGATGTTTCTTTCTATGTCTCTCTATATCTCAAGTTCGTAGAGAAAGCCATCTCTCGAAATGAGCAATACCTGTCTTAGAGTATGTCTGGATATCTGATGGGACCTAGCTCATAAATGAACTCCAAATCCAAACTTCTTAGACTGTATCGATAACTGAACTTAATCAGTACCCAGCGCCATGCCTCCCTCAGTATTGCCTTGGACCACCTGTCCAAAAACTGCCCCTCGTCAGAAGGAGAAACTATAACTCTGACAGCCACTCTGCCATCCATGTCACCTTGGAAGCCTGGAGTGATAACCGTCTCCTAAAAGAGGCTGTCGTTATCACATCCCTAGGACACGCACTTATGCCCTAAAACTGCTTCCGATTGTTTCTCTAGGATTGGACTAATATCAACTTATTGCATCTACTGCAAGAACAACATCTGGTGTGGTACTTGACATCTCATGATTAACTCAATTGCCTAAGCAAGTGATCTGTCAATCATGCGTATCCCTCTCCACTTTAGTCTGTAAGACACATTTAGAGAGGGTGACTCCATTACCTGCAGGTGTACTACCGTGCCAGGAGTCGTCCATTCTAAATACTCATAGAATGCTGTCAAGGTACCCAGATTAGGAAACCACCCAAATCTAGATCTAAATCATAGATCTAGTAACCAGAATGTCTGATATAATATCCAAGTCCTGTGTAGAGAAACCACTGTGTGACAACCAAAGTATAACCAATCGTAGTATAGGAGTTTCCTTTCCTACTCTGTGTGTGTCATCCAAAACCAGGACATCACACCCTACTACCTTCTTAACAGATCCATCCCCTATTCTGATGACGTCAAACCCATGACTGTCACATCAGAAATAGATGATCTATCTCCGCTATATCTGATTTAGTCTATGAATAGACATAAGCCTGATGTCCACCAATGCTTCCGCTGCTCCCACTGACTACGACAACCCTCTGGCAGAGTCATATAGACGTGCACTTCTAAAGCTAGTTCAGAACGACGCTATACTCATCCTCCTGCCGGGTCTCGCAGCCTGGAACAACAACAATGGCAAGTGTGGGTAAACAAGAACTTCCCTGTCACCGTCCTTGAGGCTACCGGAGTACCTCTCGGGTGCCTAAAGTTACCCACCTTATCTGCGGAGTGGCCAATGGAATGTCAAAACAGATTGAATCTTTAGGTTCCTCGTCAAATCTTGAGTAATCATTTGCGGTTCTGGAATCACTTCCAGTTCTACCATACTCCCACTGCTGTTTTCTGAAAAATCCATTTCTTTTAAAAATGTGGCGAGTTAAGAACAATATCACTATTGATCTTCCAGATGGTAGAAAGTCAACCCTCGTCATAGCCTGGGTCAACCCACAAACAGCCATTACAGAAACGTGCCTTGAGTTGTCCAGTGTCTGGTTTTAAGCATAAGCCGGACAACTCCCCGTATCTTAACAATGTCGAGATATGAACTGTTCTATATCCAATATAGAAACAGAGGCACTGATTTAATTGAACCAGATTCAAATTATGCAGCTGTCTCCAGTGCATGTCAACTAAATAGAAGGAGGCCGATCAGTGTTATTCAACTTAGGAATGATTCCGATTATGAGTAACCTGAAAGAGAAGCAATTTCTCTTAATCATTACTATTAACTGAACACCATACACAAGTATTTACATCTTCGATCACTTTGAAGAATCCCGATACTTGCTACACCTGGTTCTCTACTCTATTCAAAATACCTATAACTCCTCAAAACTTAGACCCTGTGTTCCTACGAAACACATGTCTAAGAACTAGAGAAGTTAAAAGTAATCAGAATACAGTATGAGGACCAACCCCTCTATCCTAATGGACACTGGACAACATACAATACTCTGTATAAGTCCGCTGAGTCTAACAACTCTTTCACTGTGTGTCGTAGGTTGAAAACTGTACTTATGGTTAAGAAGAATTACACCGCTGTTTAATGCTCCTTACCTAACCATCCACTGATATAGGTAAATGTCATCGACATAATATCAAACGGTATATCTCACTCTATGAAAATAGACGTACAGATATATCAATTTGAAATTGGTGCATAACAACGGATATTCAAAACCAAATATTTGCCGACCGGCAAACAACCCAGGTGGCTTCCTCAAATATCACCAATTACAACGAATCCCGATATAATGAGGATGGTCACCTAATTCCCAATAACTTACTCCCACTCATCATCTATAAAACCATACAGATGTGAGAATCAAACCTGGCAAATACATACCCTGGAGCAAGTGTCTAATCAGGAAATCGGTTTTCTTTTAACAGTACACAGTTGAACTGAAACATTGAAATGTTTCGATGGGGTATCCTGGTATTCTTAGTAATGCCTCTACCATTATCCAGATTCACAACTATAACCGCATAATTCTTTTCCACCTCTCCAAATGCCTTTATATGTCTTTAGTCATTACCTTCTGTACACCCCTTAGGCCAAATGGTTTTCTTCCTTCCCTACCGTTCGGCACCAGCCTATGGTTTGGAAGAAGACTATCTAATAAGCATAATGGGTGTACTGTCCTAATCCTAGGAGCACTCGCAGTGCGAGAGAAGGTGAGGATAAAAGACAACCGAATAAACCTTATTCCTATTTCTCCTGAACCAGAATCCATCCCCGAACTGGAACAAGTTCCTTTCGAGTTCGTATATAACCATACGATGGAGTATCCAATAAACTGTGGATCTTCGTAGTGATACGGAGTGTCCTGGAGAAATACAAAGGTGATTTAGGATTGGCGAAGAAATATTTGGTTTGGTCGTGAATATCAGTCGCAATTTACTTTGCCCTCTTACTAATCCCTTGCTTTGTCTTAATCTTAATACCTTCTGTACACCATCGTTATGCTAATTGGTTTTCTTCATTCCCCACTGTTCGGCACCAGCCTAAGGTTTGGAAGAAGACTATCCAATTTGCGTAATAGGTGTACTATCTCCTAAACCAAGGAGTACTCGCAATGAGAGAAGGTGAAAAGAAAAGACAACTGAATAATCCTATTCGTTTTCTCCAGAACCAGAAACCATCCTCGAATTCCTTCGAGTTCGTATATAACCATACGATGGTTTTGTCCAATGGAAGTGGACGTTCGTAGTAATACGGGGTGTCCTGGAGAAAAGGGTAAAAGTAGGAGTGGCAATGAGGTTTGCAACTCTGACAATCCAAAAGCCAGTGTTAAGAAGGTTCGGTCAACTTGGTCACTGAGTCATAGTCAAGGGTCGGGTCATTGGTCGCTGCCAAAGAGAGAGAGAAAAGAAACACTCAGCGTGCATTCTAACCTAGATCAGAATGGTTATCACTTTATCTAATCTGGAAACCTCCCACTGTAACCTCAAATTCTTCCCCAAACCTGAAAGAAGAATTAATCGGGGTCACCCGAAGAGTAAACCAACTCATCAGTGGGAATCGGGATCCAACTATCATCGCATGATAACATGACGGAATCCACTCACGTCACCACACTCCAGAAGGTATGCGCATGTCTGGCAAGTTTCAGTTCTTTTGAAACTCCCGATGTGATTTTTACCCCAAGCGGTTTATGACCTTGACTAGGTCAACAAACCATAAACCGCCAGTTAAGTTCAACCCGTCATTATTCTGGATTGCATTAAACCCACCCGTACGTGCCCTTGACTAGGTCAACAAGGCCGCACGACTGTCTTAACCAATCCCACTTATGCAACAAACAAGTACCACTTAGCTACCGAACACTACGTCTTGACTAGGTCAACAAACGCAGCACGAATACTAAATAATACCTGTAGGAAACGACGGAGGGCTACGGTTGGTTTTTGGCGAAAAACCTTTAACGTAATGAACTTGATATCGTTGAAGGAACTGCATAACTTTTTATAAAAAATATAGTGACGAAAACCTTTGCTAAAGAGGTCACTCCCGGTGAAGGGATCTCGGCTCTTTCCCCGTAGAATGAGGTGCAGGATATTCCAACTGAATACCACGATGCAAAGCAAAAGTAATCGGCTATAGTGAAGTTAATGCCCTGACGCAAACTTCTGTCCAAGGGGTCACTCCCGGTGAAGGGATCTCGGCCCTTGCCTCGTCGACTGAGGAGCAGGATATTCTAAATGAATACCACGATGCAAAACAAAAGTGAACGTCCTTGCAATAACAGTTTTTTGAAAAATGTTCCAACAACATCAGAATAGGTTTGTTTAGCTTGCATTGATCTGAATCAACGCAGTCCCATCAATTGATCACACCACAAAGAACGAAAATATACTGATGTACGTATATGCCATCCGCATTCGCCACTGGGTCCCGTCATTACCCGTTAGGTTAGCTAACTAACGATAGAGCGGGGACTGGACTAGCGCGGATGTAAAACATATACAACATCTACTAATATATATACCAATATATAATTTTCGCTCAAGGCGTGATAAAATGCAACATCACAGAAATATACAGCATCACAGAACAATACAGATATCTGGAAGCCCCGGGTTTCACAGAGCCGCTGCTGAAACCCGACGTTCCCCTGGTCGTGTGGATAGCCTGTGCAATGAAATCCTAGACCCCTACGGGCGCGGCAAGTCACCCGCCAAAACCTGAAGTGAGGCAGCCCCCTTCAGCACCGTGAATGGACCACCCAGCACTTCACGGAATCCGGTATCTTGGGCACCCCTCCTGGGTCAACCTGTACCCCCTACGAGTGCGGCGAATAGCCCGCCAATCCTAGAGTGAAGCCCCCTCCATCTCAATGCTATGAGATATGGGCCCGTTGCCCTCTAGAACCCGGCTATCCGTTCACCCCTCCGCGGGGTAATCCTAGTACAGAAAGTAAAATATACAACGGGTACATCGACCGCAACCAGGTCGTGCCCCAAAAGAATAATACAAACAGGCAGTGACGGCAGTCCACATGTCGGACGCTCGCCCCGCAATATCAAATGTACATAATACAACAAAACTGTACTAGCATTGCATCCAGGCTATCCCCCATGACCGATCCGCAACAATACAGCATAAACATAGAACATCAACGTGAATGTCACGTTCGTAAATCCGTCTAACCGGGCTATAGCAGTTAGACAGGATTTACCGATCGAGTGACATTCACGGTCGCAGATATAATGTAAATACTGTGAAATAATGTGTTTAAAATATCCAATCGATCAAAAATTAACAAGTGGGCCCCCAAGTAATACTGTAGCACTCACAGAAATTCTGGGCCCAATTTTAATATTCCAAAACCCCTATCTTAAGCCCAAAAGCCCACTGCAAAAAATTGGTGGAATGATACACTATTCCTGCGGCGGAACCGCGGCCAAATAGGGGTTACGGCAGCGGTTCCGCGGTCCTATGGAGGGATCATTCTACCAAATTTTCACAGTGTTCTTATAATTCCATGTACATCACTTTTCTACAACATGAAAAATTTTTCGAGCCCGGAAAAAATCGACAGAAAACTGATGCATGCAAAACGCGGATTTTGGAATTTTGGTCGATCGGATAAGTAAAACACATTAGAACAAGCTAGGCAAGGTTAATGGTGTGGCTCTGAAACCATGTTGCGCCACGGCAGCGCCCCGGCCGTCTATCCGAGGACAAAATGCGGAATCAAAATTTTCTTAACTTTCAAACTGGCGCTACCGCGGACAATATACCCGGATCGTAACCATTAACCGATACTAGCAAACAAGAGAAGGGGTGAGAGATATACCGAGTGATCCGAGTCCTCCGGTCTTCTCTTCGTCGTCCCGATCTCCCGTGGAAACTCCGGTCATCGCATCCTTGCCGGAAGGGCACCACATCGTCTGCGTCTTTTACGGGCTCCCACCTCAATACCGAGGCAACTCGGGCACGAAGCTGGCTAGTCGACGTGCCCAAGGTTTGCTGTAGAATGTGGTGTAGATGATGCTTGTCTCATTTGGGGTTTGTAGTTGCCTTGATGGAGGAATGGATTGGAACTTTCAAGTGGAGCTCTCATTTATCAAGCATGGAATGCGATGATAAATTTTCCTCTTCTAAAATGAAACCTCTCATCTTCTCTCCTCTTCCAAGATGTGGCCGGCCATTTCATGGTAGGAATGGTGGAGGGCAAAAACAATTACAAGAGGGAGGTGAGTGTAGGAGAAAGGAAAAGGTGACCACATCATAAAGCAAATCTCACATCAACCACTCAAATCACTCTAAATCCTTTCTAATCTCATAAAGCAAGTGATAAGAAGGAAAAAGAATCTCATCATGAAAAGCTATCATGATGCCATCATATGCAAGAAAACCCCCCCACAAAATGTAATTTGCAAAACTGCAAATTACCCCTTCCATCGGAAAAGTCCGGCCGGGAAGGAACAAAGGAAAACCGGCCGGAACGGAATGCGAACTGGCAACTCCAGAAAACTGGTCCCGTAATAAATTACAGGAAAACCCCGATGCTGTGCATACACACCCGCATCTGTATTCCGACCGGATACAAATGCAATGAGACAAAATCTACACTGTACTAAACTAGGATCCGGCTTAAACCAAAGCCGGCTAGTATTATCCGTCCGATCCTGATTCGTGCAATACCGCACGTATCAGATCGAACCCTGCCATAAAACTATACAGCCACGAGTACAAAAACTGTCCGATCCTGATCCGTGCAATACCGCACGTATCTGATCGGACCCTGCCATATCTCCATATGGTCTCTACAGCGTTTCGCCCGAAAGCTTGAGTAACTGAAAGTGTGGTGGACTCCAAAGACTCGTCAATACTATGGCTGTGGATTTAACCACTAGCACGTCAGAGGTATTAGCCAATACGTGACAGGCCACCAGCTATTGACCAAAAGGGACGTCGATGAGCAAGCTCACCCTGACACCCTACTGAGCCTGTCAGTGACAATATCCGTACAGTCCGGTCCGTTCGTCTATGAGCATCGCATGTCGGGCCTAGGGGGTTGGTAAAAGTCAGACCCCCAAAAGCGGTACAAGTCGTGTCGGAGTGTAGCCCAGAACGCCCTGAGATACTACTGGAATACCTACCAGTAAATCTCCTGCCTCGGCCGAGGGCTTTGCGTAATGGCTCTCCTAGACACAGCGCGACCTCACCCCCAATACCGGAAGAGACGAACCCCTGAATATCCGCTCACTGCCTCCATGTGGCTCGGGACTGTACCCAACTAAAACCTGTTTGCACGACTCCTTTGAGCCGTAGTAGGGTAGTAATCAAAGCACAGTGGGAACTCACACGAGACAAATGACGATCACCAGGTCGATGAACTAACCTGTACACATGTCACCAGGGAACTGCTATCTGACGTCAGGTATAAGACCAACTAGCATGTTCCCGGCGAGTCCTGTCCGGTGTACTCATAACCCAATGAGCACCTGTATACATCTTAGGTGAACCAACTGACACCAGTGGTTTGTGAGACCGGCCACCGCCCCTCGTCGGGGTCTCGACTGTATACACTAGTCTACTCTGGAGAATCGATGCCCTGTCTCGAAACTCCCACGACTAGGGACCTTTTAAGGATGTGCTTATAGACCACCAGCTCTCACGTATATGATCGCCATCATACTGCTGGCAGTCAAGCAAGAATCCTAGGGGCTCTATCAGCGTGTAATAGCGACCTATAAGGTCACCTGAAGCAGTACACGATGATAAAGGTAAACCAGATAGCACACTATCATCTCGAGTAAGACTGTCCTACCGGGATAGGTCCTCCCTCAATCATTGTAATCACGTGCCTATGATCCAATAATTGACTCTGAGGGCACTATCTCCAACACCCACTACTTACGTAGTGGAGAACCTCCCACTTACCTGGCACTTACCTGGCCACAGGAGAAACAAAGAGGCGGTGGAGGATTTTATCCTGCGACTTGTCTTTTGGAAGTTAGGAGCGGTTTAGAGCTTTGACCTAGGTGACCATAGATTTTAGGGTTGCTTGTTGCATTTGTAGTGATCGCATCATATTTTCAAAATCCTTATCATTTTTCAAAACAAACACCGCATTCACTTCATTTCCCCTAATTATAAATCACGCTGCCACTTGTACTAACCCCTTTTAGTGCAAGATAGGCTGGACACGGGATTCTAGTGCCCGACTTGTCCGCGTCCCCTCGATCAACTCCGAAGTCGGTATTTCTCTATTTACCTTTCTTTTACCCACCACCACACCCACACCGATGGATCCGTCTCCATCGAACCTCTTTACCGCTGCTCTGCCGCCGTCCGTTGGTGCGCAGAATCCTCCCCGCATCTCTCTCCAAGAGAGGTGCTACCCTTTGCAAGGTCCCCTCTCGACCTGCTTATCCATTCCACCAGCCAACGGGGATAACTTTGAGATTAAGCCTCAGTACATCAACCTTCTACCCAAATTCCACGGTCTCGAGACTGAAGACGTGTACGTTTTTATCACCAAATTTGAAAACGTATGCGCAATGATGGGTACATCACAACTTTCTGTGGATGCCATGCGTCTACGACTTCTTCCATTTACTTTGTGCGATACAGCCGAGAAGTGGCTGTATAACACCACCACACATTCCATCACGAATTGGGAAGAATTCGTTGCGGCGTTCCTTAAGAAATTCTACCCCTTGCAAAAGACAGCTCGAATCCGTAGCGAACTATATCAATTCTCCCAGCTTCCGGCTGAACCATTTTCAAAATGCTTTGAACGATTCAAGGATCTTTTGGTTCAATGCCCACATCACGGCATCCCGAGATGGGACCTTTGCCGAATCATATATGAAGGCAGTAACCCTACCACTAAACAAAACCTTGAAAATATGTGTCAAGGCACCTTTATGACTAAGGATGATGGGGAAGCATGGAAATTTTTAAAAGAGTTCGCTGAAAAGTCCTTACAGTGGGAGACTGGAACCCAGCCATCGAGTAGGGGTGGCGTACACCAAATAGACGTGTCCATAGGTGTTCGAGCTGAGATGGCAACAATGCAAAAGAAGATCGACGCTATGGAACAAAAATTCTTAGCAGCCTCCCTAAACCCAATGTCGCTCCCCAAAACTGTTTGTGGGTGCTGTTCTGACCCTTCTCACTTAATGGAAGAATGTCCATTAAACTCTCAATTTCAAGGTCTCGAGCATACCAAAGACCTAGAAACGACCCTTTTTCTTCCACATACAATCAGGGTTAGAGGAATCACCCGAATTTTGCCTGGAACCAATCCCAAAACACGGTTCCAAACCCTAATCAATTCCAACGGGCCCTTCCTCCACAACAAGAACCACTTCATCTCACCCAGCACCCCTACCAGTCACAAAATTTCCAAAACCAGGTCAACACTCCTGCACCTTTTAATCCTATGCAGTCGACCTGTTCTGACGAGTTCTCTCAAGTCGCTCAAACCATGAAATCACTTTTGTCAAATTTCATGGAAGTGTCGGCCGAGGTTAGGTCTTCCGTCGGTGAGATAAAGAAAAACTCAGCGTCCCAAGCTGAGAGTATCAGAACGATGGAAGCTGAGATTGCACGACTTAAGGCCGAATTATGTGCGAGAGAAAAAGGGAAACTTCCGTCTCAACCCCTACCGAATCCTGGGCATTACAATGTAAATGTCGTCACAACGTTGAGATCAGGAAGAATGCTGGATAACCATGTTGGGGAAGAAGTTGATGATATTGAGAATCCTATCAACACCCCGGCTGAGACCTTCCCTCACACACACACTTCTACGTCTGATTCTTGTTCTCCTACCCTACCGCCTTCTCGCGAGCCTATTCTCCATTTCCCTCTAGGCTCGCCACCTCAGGCCACCTCTTCTAGCTCTTCACAGACGATCCCCACTCCTCTTTCAGGATCTCGTCTACCCCCTCTTCCTTCTCCTATGATGGACCCAGCTCTCATTGCTAAAGCACCTTACCTGAACCGGTTAAGGGCTAACAAATCGAGTCCTCATATGGAGAAGATTATGGAAATTTTCAAACAGGTTAACATCAACTTCCCTCTCCTAGATGCGATTCAACAAGTCCCCGCTTATGCGAAAATTCTCAAGGACTTGTGCACTAGGAAGAGGAAGACTCAAGTGCCGAAGAAGGTCTTCATGTCCAATAACATTAGCACCGCTTTTATCCCTCAGCTACCAAAGAAACGTAAGGACCCAGGATGTCCTACGATATCGATTTCTATTGGGGGTAAAAACATCAACCGTGCTCTTTTAGACCATGGCGCAAGTGTTAACCTACTTCCATATTCTGTATATGAGCAGCTAGGGATTGGAGAGTTGAAACCTGCTCACTGCACTCTCCAAATGGCAGACCGTTCAATCACCAAACCTCGAGGTGAACTAGAGGATGTGTTGATAAAGGTCGGGGAATTTGTATTCCCTGTAGACTTCATTGTTCTCGATACACAGCCTGTAGCAAACCCCTGGAGCCAAATTCCGGTGATTCTGGGTCGACCATTCCTTGCCACTTCCAATGCTGTCATCAACTGTAGAAATGGTTCAATGAACTTATCATTTGGAAATATGACCATTGAACTAAACATCTACAAAATTAGAAGTCAGCCATCAGAACCCTCTGCTCATATCCTTGATGTGTGTTCTGTCCACAAGATTGCTCCCGAAAGTTGCGGAGTTGAGGAACTTTTCTTTACAGATCTCGACGACACTACCACATCGCTGTTTAACCTGACACATGATCTTAGTGAGGACACCATTTCTGCGCTTGAGTCTGCCACTCCTGACTCATCACCATCCGAGTCTGTATCTTTTACAGGCTATGAGCTTCTTTACGACTCCGAAAATCATTCGATGGCCCCACCTTCTATTATTTCTCCGCCAGCATTAGATCTACAAATTTTACCTTCTCACCTTAAATATGCATATTTAGGTGAGAATGAATCTTTACCGGTTATCATTTCCGCTTCTCTAGCATCAGAGCAAGATAATGCACTATTATCGGTATTGAGATCTAATAAGGAGGCGTTTGGGTGGACCATGGCGGACATCAAAGGGATTAGTCCCTTGATTGTCGAGCATCATATACACTTGATAGATGATGCCAGACCAACCCGAGAACCACAAAGACGGTTGAACCCCGTCATGAAGGAAGCGGTGATGAAAGAGATCGTCAAATGCCTTGATAGTGGTATCATATACCCAATCTCCGATAGCCAATGGGTGAGTCCTATACATGTCGTCCCTAAGAAATCTGGCATCACTGTTATGACCAATGAGGCAAATGAGTTGATTCAGACACGCGCCCAAACTGGGTGGCGTGTATGTATTGATTACCGAAAACTCAATGCCGTCACGAGGAAAGATCACTTTCCTCTACCTTTCATTGATCAGATGCTGGAATGCTTAGCTGGACGTGCGTATTATTGCTTTATGGATGGATACTCTGGCTATAATCAGGTCCCCATAGCCAAAAAGGATCAAGATAAAACCACTTTTACTTCTCCTTTTGGTACCTTTGCTTATAGACGCATGCCCTTTGGGTTGTGCAACGCTCCCGCTACCTTTCAGCGGTGTATGATGGGGATATTCTCTGACATGGTAGAGAATTTTCTGGAGATCTTTATGGACGATTTCTCGATTTTCGGAGACTCTTTTTCCGACTGCCTAACGAATCTTGACGCAGTTCTTACTCGTTGCAAAGAGAAGAACTTAACCTTGAATTGGGAAAAATGCCATTTCATGGTCCAAGAGGGAATTGTGCTTGGACATGTTATTTCATAGAAAAGCATTTAGGTTGACAGAGCTAAGATAAATGTCATTCAAAATCTTCCTCATCCCAAACGCGACAAGGATATCCGATCATTTCTTGGCCATGCGGGCTTTTATAGGAGATTTATTAAAGATTTTAGCAAAATTGCTATACCTTTAACTCTTCTCTTGGCCAAGGATACGACCTTCCACTTTGACTCGGATTGTGAGGCAGCTTTCGACTCACTCAAACACTCCCTCACTACAGCCCTCGTTCTATCGTCTCCAAATTGGGACTACCCCTTTGAGCTGATGTGTTGCGCATCCGACTTTGCAGTAGGTGCAGTCTTAGGACAGCACATTGAAAAAATGCCACACGTGATCTACTATGCGAGTAAGACCCTGAATGATGCACAAATCAACTATACAACTACCGAAAAAGAACTTTTGGCAGTTGTATTTGCATCAGAAAAATTCAGGCCTTACTTAATCGGCTCTCCAATAATTGTGTACACAGACCATTCCGCCTTTAAACATCTTCTGGTGAAGAAAGATGCAAAAGGTCGGTTAATACGTTGGATCCTTCTGTTATAAGAATTTGATCTTGTTATCAAAGATAAGAAAGGATGTGAAAACGTAGTAGCCGACCATCTTTCACGCATCTCTTCTTCCCCCGTGACCCTGCCGATCAATGATTCGTTCCCATATGAACAACTCTTGAGCGTATCCAATGAACCTTGGTTCAGGGATATTATGAACTATCTTGTCACGGGACTTATACCCAGCGATTGGTCAAAACAGGACAAACACCATTTTCTATCCTAAGTAAAACACTTTTACTGGGATGATCCATATCTGTTTAAGTATTGTCCTGATCAGATCATTCGCCGGTGTGTCCCAAATGAGGAGTTCAAGAGTGTTCTATCTTTTAATCATGATCAGGCCTGTGGGGGTCACTTCGGTCCTAAAAAGACGGCGGAGAAGGTTTTGTAATGCGGTTTTTTTTGGCCGACCTTATTCAAGGACGCATTTGACTATTGCAAAACCTGTACACAATGTCAGTACACGGGTAGAATCTCCCGGAGAAATGAGATGCCCCAGCAACCCATCCTAGTGGTTGAAATTTTCGATGTTTGGGGCATTGACTTTATGGGTCCCTTTCCCAACTCCTTTGGGAACTTGTACATACTGCTGGCGGTTGATTACGTCTCGAAGTGGGTTGAAGCCATTCCATGTCACACTAATGACAAGAAGGTTGTCATTAAGTTCTTAAAAGAAACATCTTTTCACGATTTGGACACCCACGCGCTATCATTAGCGATAACGGGACACATTTCTGGAACAGGTCTTTCAAGACTCTGATGCGGAAATACGGAATCAACCACAGACTTTCTACACCCTATCATCCACAAACGAGCGGGCAGGCTGAGATTTCGAATAGACAGATCAAACAAATCCAGGAGAAGACTGTTGCGAAGAATAGAAAAGATTGGTCGACCAAACTGACGGATGCTCTTTGGGCATTCAGAACTGCATATAAAACCGACCTAGGGATGTCGCAATATAGGATAGTGTTTGGGAAGGCATGTCATTTACCCGTCGAGATAGAGCATAAAGCATTGTGGGCTATTAAGAAAATCAATTTTGACCTAAACCAAGACTGCAACTTTCGGATGCTGTAACTAAATGAGCTAAGCGAACTCCGCGATGAAGCTTATGATAACGCTGTGATTGTAAAGAATAGGACTAAGGTTTTTCACGATAAGAACATTTTGAGGAAAACATTTTCACCTGGTCAACAAGTCCTTCTTTATGATTCACGACTACACCTTCACGCGGGTAAGCTTCGATCTCGGTGGAAGGGACCTTTTGTTGTGCGGTCTGTATACCCGCACGGGGCAGTAGATGTAGAAAATGTTAAAAACGGCACATTTTTCAAAGTGAATGGACATAGACTGTCACGACCCGCAAGGTACGGAACGTGACTGGCACTTAAGTTTACGAAACGTCTCAAGACGTCCGTAAAATAAGTAAGCCAAAGCCCAGAAACCAAAACCAAATAAGCAAAAGAATGAAGAGAACCCAATCATTTGAAAACGAGTTTATCAAATAAGTCATATAAAACCCTTCTTTTTAAAACAATATCAATTTTTCCGAAAATTTCGGCAGAGTCTCCTTTGTAAATAGTGGCCCCTAAAATGGGTACAACAGAATATTTATGAATCCAACAAATAAGGCATCCCCAAGCGGGAGCTAGCTCTTCGCCACAAGGCGGTCACAAATCCCACGCAATATAAAACAACAACATGCAAAATAATCATAAAGAAGCATGAGAAAAACAGCACGTCGACTCAAGTGAGCTCGACCCCAAAATACAGTAAAAAGTCCACAAATCTCACAGTCTCATCTCTAGGTCAATATACAACAATACTGGTAGATACAGTAGATGGAGTACACTAGATACAAGGAATATACAAGGTGGTACAAAAATAATAATATAACCCACCTAAGAGCAAAACCTCGAGTCCAGGCAAAAGAGGCAAAAGAAGCAAGTGTGCCCGCCGCTACTGTACTGACGGAGCGGACCTGCAAAAGGCTGTGGCACAACGGGGGTGAGTTGCCAACTCGTGAGTAATAAATAATATCTACACAGGCTATCGAAAGCATGCACACAAGTATCCTAGCATCTAAATTACAGGTAAGGCAGGACATAATAGCAGGTAGGTATGCAATATGAATATACTAGCAGGTATGAATGCAATGCAAATCAACTCATGATCTGAATGTGTAAGTATAAGAATCATGTTTTTCCTTTTAGGAACCTCTTTTGAAATACCAGCACAATACCAATAGAATCAACAAGAACCTGTGTCCAGCAACGACACCTCAAAACTATCACAAATCTCACATATCCATGTCATAGTATCTCTGGCCTCAGCCATCCGGCTGAGCCATCTCAATATCAATATCTCATCATCTCGCGGCCACGGTCGGTATCGTCTGGATATCCGCCGTCTCAAACAGTCACCGGTAGGTAATCCGCCCCCTGCCAGGCTCATCGTCAGCACCACGAGCTTCTTGCCCCGGGGTACCTTACCGGGCCCACCATGTACCCGAGACGGTTCATCCAACTCCTCGAAACGGGTCTCGAAAACCACAGCAAACTCATGGTGGACGACACTTACATCACTAGAAAACCGCAATTTACATATTTTAAAAATATAATAAGTTTAGAAATTTTGCGGCTTTCCCCCGATATCCAGAAATATCATAAAATCTCAAGAAATCCTCATAAGTGCATATGTCAATGATAATGAATTCATATGGTATCAATAATCAAGTTGCGATGTGTGATTAATAGATTAGGCATGAACAAATAATATGATGAAGTACATGCATATGAATAGCAATCCTACGATTTCATTTTAAGGAATTAAAGCAATAGCGCAAGTTTAAGTATCAATTTAAAGGTTATCTAGTGTGGTGGCATGGCAATTACCACGGTGTGTGTGTAAGCATGAATAGTGCTCGTGCTGCATATAAAAACCCTGGCAATGGTGCAGGTGTCCTATAGAATGTGTTCGTATATGCATGTCAATATAAGGCGTGAATATAGCAAATAATCATACAAGTATTACACCCCTAATTACAAACATTACTAAGAATCTTTTTAAGCCACAAAAACTATCGGGTGACTTGCGCCATCCAACGATAGTCCCCCGTAGATGATACATCTACTCACCGAAATCCCTAGCTAGTCACGTCCAATCACCGCTTTCCCCTTTCGTGCCGCGTCTGACGTCTCCGCGACCGAACCTGGAATTTACATCAATACCAAACATAAGGTTACATATCAAGAACGACGCAAAACCCAAACGAAAATACTAACGTTCACAAGCTAGGTACAACGTGCACAAGGTGCGCGGAACACACGCGAAAATCGCAAGCTAACTAAAACGTCGATTTGGTCACCCGGAAAAACTAAAACCCAAACACACAAACATCCGCACTCACATATCCTAAAAGTCATAGGATACGCTAAAAATGTCATCAAGACATCACAATTAATTCATCACAATATTTTATAACACAACTAGTAAGCTAGAATTTGCAATTTGGTGCAAATATCGACAATTAGCGCCAAAGTTATCACAGTCCAACACAACCATCCAACCACACAACTAGTTAGCCACAATAACACAATTTTAACTCATTTACCATGCTACAAAACCCAATATCCAAACACAAGCCTTTCTTGAATTTTGGTAATTAGCAATCTTAATGAAAATTTCACACAAGTTTAACATAGATTAGCATAATATGAAGCCACTTAAGCAAAGTAACCTTAAAGATTGGTTTAGTAAACAACTAGATAGCTAATTAGCTTTAATTAACTAAATAATGGTTTCTAAAAACCCTAGTTTAACTCTAACCATAAACCTTTAAAAACTAGATTAGAAACTAACACTAAATTTACACTAGATTTTAGCCCAATTAGCAAGTTAACCACTTAGATTAAGCTAACAAAATAACTAGATAACAAAATAGCTTAATTAATCTCTTAATGGTGTTCTAACCCTAAATTAATTTCAACCCACAAACTTTAAAAAAACTAGTATGCAAATAGCACTAAAATTAACACTAAAACAACTAAATTAAAGGAATTAACCATAAGTAATTAACTTGATGGAAATTATACTTCAAGATCTATGGATCTAGCAAGAACAATTTGCCTCCAAAGATGCCTCGTTTCCACAATATTTAAACTAAAGTAGGTGTGAGAAGAGATGGATTAAGGTTTTGTGTTGAAATAGTGAAGGATTTGTTGATTTTTGATGGTTTTTGAGATGAATTTGTGAACAAAATAGAGAGGAAAAATGAAGGGGGGGGGGGAGCTGCTGATTTCGGCCTGATGAGGGAGGAGGGGAATGGTGTGGGGTGTGGGAAATGGTCACCAAGTCAAACCCCCCCAAAGTCAAATAAACCATACCTCCAAAATACTTTATTTTGAAACCTACACATCAACTCAATTCATTCCTAACAAAAGAGTTTTAAAACAAAAGAGAGGGGGAGAATTTTCTGCAGTTTGGGACAGCCAAGGAGATGTGAGGATGTGTGTGTGAGAGTGCAAAAAATTTTTTTTGCAAAAAGACCCCCTACAAGTCCAAAATTGCAAGTTTAAGCTTAAATTCAAAAAATTTCGTTTTCCATAATAAAAATTAGTTAAAACATAAAATAAAATACTAAAAATTTATGTTACAACTAGATTTTAATTAACATGATTTTAAAGCTTAAATTTAGCCTAATTAAATTTGTATTTATCGCTAATTTAATGTATTTTCTTACCGGCTTAAAATAATATTAAAAATTGAAAAAATTAGGGAAAATTTTTAAACGACCAGAATTTCATAAGTAACTCATTAGCTACTAAAAACAAGCAATTACCTATCCATTTTAGGTATAATTATCCCTAAACTGCAAAATAACAAAAAGGACGGTTTTCGGAAAAATACCGAATTTTCACCGAATTTCAGGAAAACACCAAAACGACATTTCAAGGCGTTACAATCTTCCCCCCTTAAAGAAATTCGGTCCTCGAATTTAAAAATATAACTACGCGTACCTTCAAAGAGATAGGGATATTTCTTCCTCATCTCGCCCTCGATCTCCCAGGTGACCTCCTCGCTGCTCGGGCCACGCCAAAGGACCTTGACAGTCGGTATAACTTTCGATCTCAACTTCTTCACCTGCCGATCCAGGATGGCCACCGGCTGCTCTGCAAAAGAAAGGTCGCGCTCTAGCTGGACTGTCAGGTGCTGAATCGCATGCGAAGGGTCGTGAAGGTACTTGCGGAGCATCGAAACATAGAAGACGGGGTGAACATCGGGAAAGCTGGGTGGAAGGGCCAAACGATATGCAACAGCGCCAACATGCTCGAGAACCTCGAAGGGAACCACAAATCTGGGACTAAGCTTTCCTTTCCGTCTAAATCGTATCACGCCCTTCATCGGAAAGACCCTCAGAAAAACATGATCGCCAACTGCGAACTCTAGTCTGCGACGGCGCCTGTCTGCATACGATTTCTGCCTGCTCTGAGCCGCTCTCATCCGGTCTCGGATCAACTGTATCTTCACTGTCGTCTCCTCAACAAGCTGCGGCCCCAAAATACTGCTCTCGCTGAGCTCTGTAAAACAGACGGGCGATCTGCATCTCCTCCCATACAATCCCTCGAAAGGTGCCATCTGAATAGTATCCTGGAAACTGTTGTTGTAGCAGAACTCCACTATAGGTAAATGACGATCCCAGCTACCGCCGAAGTCTAAAACGCACGCTCTGAGCATGTCCTCGAGAGTCTGAATGGTCTGCTCTGACTGTCCGTCGGTCTGCGGATGAAACGCTGTGCTGAAGCTCAAACGAGTGCCCAAAGCCTCCTGAAGTCTCTGCCAAAGTCGGCTGGTGAACTGGGTGCCTCGATCTGACACGATACAAGTCGGTACGCCATGCAACCGCATGATCTCATCGATGTAAAGATGGGCATACTGAGCGAAGCTGAAAGTCGTCTTCACTGGCAGGAAGTAAGCCGCTTTCGTCAATCGATCTACGATCACCCAGATGGAGTCATACCCTCGACTGGTCCTGGGTAGACCCACAACAAAATCCATCGAAATCTGCTCCCATTTCCACTCCGGAATGGGTAACGGCTGTAGCTCTCCTGCGGGCCTCTGGTGCTCGGCCTTGACTTGCTGACAAGTCAGGGATCTCGATACAAACTTCGCCATGTCCCTCTTCATCCCGTCCCACCAGTAGGACTCTCTCATATCATGGTACATCTTGGTGGAACTGGGGTAGACACTATACACTGATCGGTGTGCCTCCTCAAGAATGTCGCGCCGCAATCCATCAGCATCTGGTACGCACAGTCTAGATCCATAGCGTAAAATCCCCTGATCGTCAATCACGAACTCGGAAAATCTGCCCTGTCCCATCTGTGCCATAATCTCTGAGCAACGGTCGTCACTGCATTGTGCCTCATATATACGGTCAAGCAACTGTGGGCGTGCACGAACATGCGCGAGCTGTCCCCCTGTCTGAGTGAACTCGAACTCAACTCGGCTGTCGCATAACATCTGCCAATCTGCTGACGACTGCCTCTGCACTGCGCGCAAATAGGATAGACTACCCCCGGGCCTCCTGCTCAAATCATCTGCCACCACATTCGCCTTGCCTGGGTGATATAAGATCTCGCAGTCGTAGTCTTTCACCAACTCCATCCAACGACGCTGTCTGAGGTTCAGGTCTCGCTGCTGAAATATGTACTTTAAGCTCTTGTGATCAGTGAATATCTGACACGACTCGCCGTATAGGTAATGTCACCAAATCTTCAATGCAAAGACCACTGCAGCCATCTCCAAATCGTGAGTGGGGTAGTTCTGTTCATGCTTCTTCAACTACCGAGAAGCATATGCGATCACCCGGCCATGCTGCATTAATACGCATCCTAATCCCACTCGCGAAGCATCACAGTAGACCACAAATCCGCCTGATCCAGAAGGCAAAGATAATACCGGCGCCGTAGTCAAACAAGTCCGTAGCTGCTGAAAACTGCGCTCGCACTCCTCGGTCCAAACGAAAGGAACTCCCTTCCGGGTCAAACCGGTCAAAGGTGCAGCTATACGGGAGAAGTCCTGAACAAAACGCTTGTAGTAGCCCGCCAGGCCTAGAAACCTACGGATCTCAGTAACCGATGTAGGTCGGGGCCACTGCTGAATAGCCTCAATCTTCTTCGGGTCCACACATATGCCGTCTCTCGTAACCACGTGACCCAAGAATCCGACGCTGTCCAGCCAGAATGCACACTTGGAGAACTTTGCGAACAGCTGGTGCTCCCTCAGAGTTTGTAACGTAATCTGCAAGTGCTGCTCGTGCTCCTCTCTGCTCCGGGAGTACACCAAGATATCGTCGATAAACACGATGATGAACAAGTCAAGATACGGCCTGAAAGTACGGTTCATCAAATCCATGAATGCTGCTGGGGCATTGGTGAGTCCGAACGACATCACCAAAAACTCGCAGTGGCCATAGCGTGTACGGAAGGCTGTCTTCGGTATATCCTCCTGTCGGACTCGCAGCTGGTGGTATCCTGATCGTAAGTCGATCCTCGAAAAATACCCCGCACCCTGAAGCTGGTCGAACAAATCATCAATGCGTGGCAACGGATATCTGTTCCGAACGGTAACTTTGTTCAGCTGGCGGTAGTCGATGCATAAGCGCAAACTTCCATCCTTCTTCTTGACAAACAGGATCGGAGCACCCCACGGAGAAACACTAGGTCGAATAAGCCCCTTCTCTAACAAATCCTGCAACTGATCTTTCAGCTCTCGAAGCTCTGCCGGGGCCATCCGATAAGGCGGTATAGAAATAGCCCCGAGCCGTGAATCAAATCGATGCAGAACTCAACGTCGCGCTCAGGTGGTAGCCCAGGTAGCTCATCAGGGAAAACATTAGGGAACTCACAAACAACCGAGACCCGGTCCAACAGAACCTCTGCAGCTCGAGTATCACAAATATACGCTAAGAATCCCTGACATCCCTTCCGCAAGAGCTGACCAGCGCGAAGAGACGAAATCAAGCTGGGAAGGGTGACGCTGCGGTCTCCCTGAATAACAAGGACTGGCTCTCCCGGAAATCTAAATCTGACTGCCTTCTCACCGCAGTCCACCGAAGCATAACAGGTGGCTAGCCAATCCATGCCCAGAAGCACATCAAAGTCCAACATATCGAGGAGAATCAAATCAACCGATGAATCCCTCTCCCCGATACGAATGGAACACAAACGAAATACAAAACGAGCAACAAACGACTCGCCTACCGGAGTACTAACAACAAGCAGATGATCTAACGACGACGACTCACGGCCCAACATCGGTGCAAAGTGTGTAGATACGTACGAATGTATGGAACCTGGGTCGAATAATACCCGAGCGTCGAAAGAACAAACTGGCAAGGTACCTGTCACAACGGCATTGGATGCCTGCGCATCCTGCTGTGTCAAAGCAAATACTCGGGCCTGTCCTCCACCGATAGCGGGCTGACCTCGACCTCGGCCTCCTCGTCCTCTCTGAACAGGACCGCCCCGTCCACGGCCTCTGGGTGCACCTAACTGGCGTGGAGCATCGCCTGTGGTAGGAAGTAGGGCTCTCTGAGGAGGGGGTGGTGATGGTGGTATGGTCATATGCGGAACGGTCGCCGCTCCCTGTCGTCTCGCCGGACAGTCTCTAACAAGATAGTGCGGACTCTCGCACCCAAAACACCCTGGCGACGGCTGCTGTCCCTGGGGATAAGAACCATATAACTGTCCCCGTCTAAATCCTCTGCCAGGCCTATCTCTCGGAAAGAATCTGGCGCGCTGCCTCTGAGACGGTACATCGGTGCGAATCCTCTTCAGCCCAGAAACGGCCGAAGTCTGTGATATGCATGCCTCCATCCGTAATTCCGTATCCATAACAGCTGAATATGTGTCGTAGTGCTAGGCGCCAATGGCAAGATATAGCTGGGCATCAAGTCCCTGTATGAACCTCTTCACCATCTTCTCTTCGGTATCCACCAAATACGGAGCATATCGGGATAACTGCGTAAACTGGATGTCATACTCAGACACCGTCATCCCAGGTGTCTTGACTAAGGCCTCGAAGCTACGACCTCTGGCGTCACGAACGCTCTCTGGGAGGAAACGAGCTAGAAAGACCGCTGTAAACTCGGCCCAAGTCATAGGCGGTAGACCTGCAGCTCGACCTCTCAAGACTGACTCCCACCATGTTTGCGTGAGACCCTCTAGTCGGAAACTCGCAAGCTCTACCCATCGATCATCTGAACATCTCAGCGAACGGCAGATCCTGGCTAAACTGTCAAGAAACGTCTGTGGGTCCTCCGCTGCCTCGGTGCCGGTGAATACTGGAGGTCTCAGCCTCATGAAATCCTGTAGTGAAACCGGGATGGTCACGGCGGTAGTAGTAGGAGCAGGTATCATAGCAGTCTGGGATGTAGTAGGTGCGTCATCCGGCCTCGGTGTACGACTGGCTGCAACTAGGGATCCTACCATCTGACGTAGCTCCTGCATGCCCTCCATCATCTGTCGCAACTCCTCCATACCAGTCTCGAGCCTATCCATACGGCCTGGGGAAGGTGGATCGGTCTGTCTCTGCGGCGTAGGCATACCACCTTGCTCAGTCCTAGTCTCGGACGAGCCAGCTCGAATCTCGTCTCGGGCGGCAGCCCTCTGTGCCCTCGTAGCCTTCGGCGGCATAGTGGCTGTTACAGGAAAACGGATAGTAAGAACAGTGCAATAGGATCATAGGATACACGGAATTGAAGAAGGAATTTTCAAGCAAGCATATCCTAAAGTCACTTAGGAGGAGTACCGTATCGCAAGTATGCCGCGGACATACACACGCTACGTTACCCTACTTAAGTCACTTACTCCATCTACCAAGGGTTATCCTACACTCAAAAAGGTAAAACCTATCGCTCTGATACCAACTTTGTCACGACCAGCAAGGTACGGAACGTGACTGGCACTTAAGTTTACGAAACGTCTCAAGACGTCCGTAAAATAAGTAAGCCAAAGCCCAGAAACCAAAACCAAATATGCAAAAGAATGAAGAGAACCCAATCAATTGAAAACGAGTTTATCATATAAGTCATATAAAACCCTTTTTTTTAAAAACAATATCAATTTTTCCGAAAATTTCGGCAGAGTCTCCTTTGTAAATACTGGCCCCTAAAATGGGTACAACAGAATATATATGAATCCAACAAATAAGGCATCCCCAAGCGGGAGCTAGCTCTTCGCCACAAGGCGGTCACAAATCCCACGCAATATAAAACAACAACATGCAAAATAATCATAAAGAAGCATGAGAAAAACAGCACGTCGACTCAAGTGAGCTCGACCCCAAAATACAGCAAAAAGTCCACAAATCTCACAGTCTCATCTCTAGGTCAATATACAACAATACTGGTAGATACAGTAGATGGAGTACACTAGATATAAGGAATATACAAGGTGGTACAAAAATAATAATATAACCCACCTAAGAGCAAAACCTCGAGTCCAGGCAAAAGAGGCAAAAGAAGCAAGTGTGCCCGCCGCTACTGTACTGACGGAGCGGACCTGCAAAAGGCTGTGGCACAACGGGGGTGAGTTGCCAACTCGTGAGTCATAAATAACATCTACACAGGCTATTGAAAGCATGCACACAAGTATCCTAGCATCTAAAATACAGGTAAGGCAGGACATAATAGCAGGTAGGTATGCAATATGAATATACTAGCAGGTATGAATGCAATGCAAATCAACTCATGATCTGAATGTGTAAGTATAAGAATCATGTTTTTCCTTTTAGGAACCTCTTTTGAAATACCAGCACAATACCAATAGAATCAACAAGAACCTGTGTCCAGCAACGACACCTCAAAACTATCACAAATCTCACATATCCATGTCATAGTATCTCTGGCCTCAGCCATCCGGCTGAGCCATCTAAATATCAATATCTCATCATCTCGCGGCCACGGTCGGTATCCTATGGATATCTGCCGTCCCGAACAGTCACCGGTAGGTAATCCGCCCCCTGCCAGGCTCATCGTCAGCACCACGAGCTTCTTGCCCCGGGGTACCTTACCGGGCCCACCATGTACCCGAGACGGTTCATCCAACTCCTCGAAACGGGTCTCGAAAACCACAGCAAACTCATGGTGGACGACACTTACATCACTAGAAAACCGCAATTTACATATTTTAAAAATATAAAAAGTTTAGAAATTTTGCGGCTTTCCCCCGAAATCCAGAAATATCATAAAATCTCAAGAAATCCTCATAAGTGCATATGTCAATGATAATGAATGCATATGGTATCAATAATCAAGTTTCGATGTGTGATTAATAGATTAGGCATGAACAAATAATATGATGAAGTACATGCACATGAATAGCAATCCTAAGATTTCATTTTAAGGAATTAAAGAAATAGCGCAAGTTTAAGTATCAATTTAAAGGTTATCTAGTGTGGTGGCATGGCAATTACCAAGGTGTGTGTGTAAGCATGAATAGTGCTCGTGCTGCATATAAAAACCCTGGCAATGGTGCAGGTGTCCTATAGAATGGGTTCGTATATGCATGTCAATATAAGGCGTGAATATAGCAAATAATCATACAAGTATTACACCCCTAATTACTAACATTACTAAGAATCTTTTTAAGCTACAAAAACTATCAGGCGACTTGCGCCATCCAACGATAGTCCCCCGTAGATGTTACATCTACTCACCGAAATCCCTAGCTAGTCACGTCCAATCACCGCTTTCCCCTTTCATGCCGTGTTTGACGTATCTGCGACCGAACCAGGAATTTACATCAATACCAAACATAAGGTTACATATCAAGAACGACGCAAAACCCAAACAAAAATACTAACGTTCACAAGCTAGGTACAACGTGCACAAGGTGCACGGAACACACGCGAAAATCGCAAGCTAACTAAAACGTCGATTTGGTCGCCCGGAAAAACTAAAAGCCGAACACACAAACATCCGCACTCTGATATCCTAAAAGTCATAGGATACGCTAAAAATGTCATCAAGACATCGCAATTAATTCATCACAATATTTTATAACACAACTAGTAAGCTAGAATTTGCAATTTGGTGCAAATATCGACAATTAGCGCCAAAGTTATCATAGTCCAACACAACCATCCAACCACACAACTAGTTAGCCACAATAACACAATTTTAACTCATTTACCATGCTACAAAACCCAATATCCAAACACAACCCTTTCTTGAATTTTGGTAATTAGCAATCTTAATGAAAATTTCACACAAGTTTAACATAGATTAGCATAATATGAAGCCACTTAAGCAAAGTAACCTTAAAGATTGGTTTAGTAAACAACTAGATAGCTAATTAGCTTTAATTAACTAAATAATGGTTTCTAAAAACTCTAGTTTAACTCTAACCATAAACCTTTAAAAACTAGATTAGAAACTAACACTAAATTAACACTAGATTTTAGCCCAATTAGCAAGTTAACCACTTAGATTAAGCTAACAAAATAACTAGATAACAAAATAGCTTAATTAATCTCTTAATGGTATTCTAACCCTAAATTAATTTCAACCCACAAACTTTAAAAAAACTAGTATGCAAATAGCACTAAAATTAACACTAAAACAACTAAATTAAAGGAATTAACCATAAGTAATTAACTTGATGGAAATTATACCTCAAGATCTATGGATCTAGCAAGAACAATTTGCCTCCAAAGATGCCTCCTTTTCACAAGATTTAAACTAAAGTGGGTGTGAGAAGAGATGGATTAAGGTTTTGTGTTGAAATAGTGAAGGATTTGTTGATTTTTGATGGTTTTTGAGATGAATTTGTGAACAAAATAGAGAGGAAAAATGAAGGGGGGGGGGAGCTGCTGATTTCGGCCTGATGAGGGAGGAGGGGAATGGTGTGGGGTGTGGGAAATGGTCACCAAGTCAAACCCCCCCAAAGTCAAATACACCATACCTCCAAAATACTATATTTTAAAACCTACACATCAACTCAATTCATTCCTAACAAAAGAGTTTTAAAACAAAAGAGAGGGGGAGAATTTTCTGCAGTTTGGGACAGCCAAGGAGATATGAGGATGTGTGTGTGAGAGTGCACAAAATTTTTTTTGCAAAAAGACCCCCTACAAGTCCAAAATTGCAAGTTTAAGCTTCAATTCAAAAATTTTCGTTTTCCATAATAAAAATTAGTTAAAACTTAAAATAAAATACTAAAAATTTATGTTACAACTAGATTTTAATTAACATGATTTTAAAGCTGAAATTTACTCCAATTAAATTTGTATTTATCGCTAATTTAATGTATTTTCTTACCGGCTTAAAATAATATTAAAAATTGAAAAAATTAGGGAAAATTTTTAAACGACCAGAATTTCATAAGTAACTCATTAGCTACTAAAAACAAACAATTACCTATCCATTTAAGGTATAATTAGTCCTAAACTGCAAAATAACAAAAAGGACGGTTTTCGGAAAAATACCGAATTTTCACCGAATTTCAGGAAAACACCAAAACGACATTTCAAGGCGTTACATAGACTAATGCCGTATTTTTCCACTGACCCCACGGAGGAGCTCCTGTTCTTACAGGAGCCATTTTACCTTGATTAAAATTCCTCCGTCTCACCTCCATGTCCTGTATATTACTGCATCATCTTGTTGAATGGAGGTGAGTGAAAAGAATAAGTTTGGGGGAGGGTCTTCACTTATATATTTTGCCCCCACTGATAAATTCCTCCCAGACTTACAGGTTTTGTAGATATAGCGGTTGGCAACAGTGAGAACACTGTTGAAAACAAGTTTGGGGGAGGTTTGTGCTTAGTTTTGCATCATATGCATATCATTTGCATAAGTACAAAACATTTCTTTAAAAAACCCATAAAAATTTAAAAATTTTCAATACCCATAAAAATTTTGTGTAAATATTTTTTGTAAATAATTTTTCAAAACTTATAAAAAGCTATAAAAATTTAAAAAATTTCAAAATCCATAAAAATTTAAAAAATTTCAAAACTCATAAAAATTAAAAATTTTCAAAATATAAAAATATTTAATATTTATGATAATAAAAGATTAGATAGTGAACAATTACATCCATGAGATTAGAAAAATTTAAGAAAACTAAGAAAATTAGAAGTTTTCTTATACGAACTAGTAATAAGTAGTTATGAGCCATTGTCCCAAGGGTTATTAAGACGAAGGAAGTCACTAATCTGAGGATAAAAATAAGTCTGAAAAATAGTTTCTATTCTGGAAGCCAAACATCTTGAACGTTGTTACCCTGCTATTCGCACTTACACACGTCTTAAAGCCCGGGATAGTAGAGGATACCTTGAAATGCTCTTGTCTTAAAGCCAATGTATGAAGGAAAAAAAAATGAATAAATATAATGTGGTGAGAAAAATGGACACTGGTCTTTGTTATCACCAAGGGCAATAAAAAATTGTATAGCGAGGGTGCCTCTTCAACTAGTGCCCTAAGGCCAACTGGTCTGGGAGTCACTGCTATGCTTAAGGTGGTGCAAGACGAGGAAAATACACCAAATAAGCAAACACATGAGTAATCGGTCGGTTAGTACCTCAAGAAGTATTAACGGTCGCATGAAAGTGTGTGAACAAATTCAGCTAAATATTCATTAATTAAAAAGTACTGAGACAGAAGGGCAAGAGTATGATAGCTTGAATTGAATTCTCCGGGTGTAGGGATGTCCTTTACACACACGCAGAGTTATATGATCGATATTTAGAAGAAAGATAGGAATGAAGAATAAGACGATATTTTATTGAGGGGGGACATGATTTCTGACATCTTTTCATGACCATTAAGATAGGGCTCATGACAACCGAAAAACTAGCTTAGTTAGAAATCCTAATTTTCATGGCTTTTCTTTTAGAATTCTTTTTTTTAAATGTAATACTCATGATCTTTCTTTTATTATTGTATTTTGTGGGTGCAATCCGCTGAAAACCCTCAGAAGACAACACTCCTCCTACTAGGGACACCTAGAGGTTTAAAGGCTTGTTGCACGTGCTCAGTGCAATCGTGTTGCCTACGAAAGTGTGCTTTTCTCTTTCTTTATTTTCTCCTTCTCTTTTTAATAAAACAATTCGATCGAGACGATTGAAAATAATTTTGGGGGAATTTGATCAGTCGAAAATACTGCATTTCTAACACGGCAATTTCCCTACCTTTTGCATTCATGTATAGGTATCCGGTAGTCATATCGCACATATTAGCAAAACACATGTAAAATACTGGATTACTTGTACTGTATACTAAAACCGGCACTTTTAGGGAAATTGACTGTGTTTCTTGGCATCGCATCATCCTTGTATTGCGCAACTCTTGTCTGGGGTTTAATGCAGGAAAATCCAGAAGCAAAAGCCCAAAATTGGGAAAAGATCTGATAAAAGAAACGCCAACTCCAAGATGAAAGATCTGGTAATGTTACAGAAATCCAAATAAAAATCCACACATCAGAAAGAGGCCCATATGTCAGCCTAAGTCAGCAGAAGAAAGAAGAAGCCCCAAGGCCACTAAAGGACCGCGGATCCACGGCCCAAACCCCCTTGGCGCTGCGGATCCGCGGCCATATAATGTGATCATTGCTTCAAATTTTGGCACGTGCTTACCTCTAACGGCCAAAGCTTCCAGAAGACCTTAGAAGCTCCACGTGGCACTTCTAGAAGGCTCGGCTTAACAAACTTTTGGAGGGAAATTCAAATTTTCGGCTTAACTAACTTTTGGAGGGAAATTTAAATTTTTTGGCTAACAAACTTGTGGAGGAAATTCAAATTTCAATCCTAGATCTAGAATTTGGAAGTCTATATAAGAGAGCCTAGATCTAGGGTGAAAGTGTTCAAGAATTCATTCATCTTCTTCCTCCCACAAGTTTAGTGACAAAACTTGTGCCAAAACCCTTACCCTAATTCCAATTCAACTTCAAGATCAAGATCCCGACAGCAATTCAAGCAAGAGAGCCTTCAACCTTTAGCAAGCGATGCCGGATTTCAACGGAGCAAGAGATCCATGCTGATCCGCGACTCAAGGAGCCGAGCGAAGCCGAAATCGACGATCTAGTTCCTTCCTTTTGTAAATTCAAGAGAGTTGTAACGAAATTTGTCGGTAAATAAAGGTGAATTTTCTATATTCTTGCTTATCTTTTAATTCAAGCATAATGATTAGATCTCAATTTGTGATTGTGTTTCTAATCATGATGTTTGAGTAATCTCCGCTCGTGTAGGAGTTGTGACGATCTTTAGATGATGATGATTTAAATATTTTTACAATTCTTAAATCCTATAATGTTTAGAAATTCTAGTGAATCAAATGATTAATGACCTAGTTTTCGAGATGATGCTTTATTGATCGTGTTCACTCGAAACTAGGGAACAACTATTGACCATTTGATTAACTAGAAGCTAGAATTTGAATGCGATCCATCGAAAGAACAAAGGATGAGTTGCGAAATCCCTAATTCCTCGCAAGATCCTTAAACCTCGATGAATTTGCATCGATCTAGTATCAATTCGTTAATGGATAAGAATGAGTAATCATTAGATCTCATCACATCTATAGATCCGATCTACTCCTACGAGCCATACTTCTAATCTTGATTGTTGGTTGGAAATTATCACACATCTCAATTCTTGTTTTTAATGTTTTTCTAGATCTAGATTTTTCTTATTTCTTGATCTTCAATTACAAATCATGAATTGTTTTCTTTTCTTTGCCTTAAATTTTCAACTCATCTAATTCGAAAATTGAACGGATTACACTTTCCCTGTAGACGATCCACACTCGCTAACGCGCTACATTCGACACCGTTATTGATTGCGGTCAAAATATTTTTTGTTGTGATTTCTAAATTCTATTTTCTAAAAACCAAACACACAATCGGAAATCCTTTTCAATCAACCGGTGAAGAAATTGAGATCGAAGGTTATACCGTCCGTCAAGGTCTTTTGGCGTAGCCCGAGCAGTGAGAAGGTCACTTGGGAGACCGAGGGCGAGATGAGGAAGAAATATCCCTATCTCTTTGAAGGTACGCGTAGCTAGATTTTTAAATTCGGGGACCGAATTTTTTTAAGGGGGAAGATTGTAACGCTCTGAAATTCGTTAGATTAATTTTCGCATTAATTAGAGAGAATGTGTGTTTTCACAAAACTTAGCTAATAGCTTTTTCCACATAAACTAGATTAAATCAAGTTGTAATTGTGAAAATATGTGTTTTTATATAAAAATGGGTTTTATTAATTATAATTTAGCTTAGTGTTTACTTAATTAGAAAATTTCCTCAATTACTTTTTCCTGAACAAAGATTACTGCAACTTACATGCACACTTAACACATTGTAACACATCTTTCTTTTTCCCTCTACATTCAAATTCATTTCATTCTTCTTTTAAAATAAAGCAATAATGAAAATAGAAATTGAGAGAAAAGAGAGAGGCATGGGGGGGCATTTATTATGGAATGGGCTTTGACTTTCTTGCATACACTCTCTCTCTCTCCCTTCCCTCTCATTTTCCTGCACAGCAGCAGCTATAGGCAGCAGCTTCTCAGCCCCTCCCCTTCATCCCATCTCTTCTCTCATCATTTTTCTAACTCAAAGCTTCATTTAAAACACATCTACCTCACACCAACTCACATTTATCACTCCAAGATCACTCCTTTATGGATCATTAAGCCAAATTTGAACTCTTAGGGCTGGACCAGCAAGTGGTGTCACTTCTTGACCAATTGTGATGTATTAAGCCCACTTTATTCACTTATTTGCTTAACTTATAGTTTAATTAGTTAAATCTAGTGTTTTAGTGAATTTTAGTGCTAATCTTATGGTTTAAGTGAAGTTTCGGTTAAGTTAAGGATATTAGGGTATGGTTAACATAATTAAGTGCTATTAGTGTTGTTTAAACCAAGTCTTTTCTTCAGTTTGCACTAAAATACCTTTTAGTACCAAATTTGTGTTTCTAAAACGTTTTTAAGCAAGACTATAGGATACGGTGATCTGCCATGTCTATGATTATTTTCTGTTGTTGCAAACAATTACAGAATAGTGTACAGGGTAGCTAGGGTTTTGGGTTGAAGTTCGAGCCCGTTCCACCACATAAAATCCGGCGACCTCCCTTGCAATTCCGGCGACGCCGACCCCCCCTGTGCTTTGGGTGTTGGTGTTTTGCAGGGTGGTGTCTGTGTTGGTTTTATAGTGTTTGGTTTTGTTTGCTTTTTGAGTTTTCTTCCAGATAAAAATCTGGGACCTGTTGCCCTTAAATTTGAGTTTTGAGTTTAGCGCGACACGTACGCTTCGTCCTGGTCTAGTGGGTTTTGTGCATCACAGCGCATCGGCGTAGTCCTGGGTTTAGCACACGCGCGTTTTAGTGTATCGGGTTCACGCGTTTAGCTTGCGACGCTACTTTTTCCGTATTGCCTTAGTATCACGTTTTTGAAGTTTTTTTGGCTTATGTATATTCTTTGTGTAAATTCTAGGTTCGCAGGCGAGTATGTCGGACGCCGCAAAGAAGGGGAAGAAAGTATTCGGCTACACCTATCACGAGACCAGGGTGAGTAGATTTAACATCTACGGGGAAATCGTCCGTATGGCGTTAAGCGTCAGGGTGTGATTGGATATGGTAGTCGCGTAGATATTTATATGTATATTGCTCGTGTATCTGTACTATTGTAGCATACCCATCTTTTGTTGCATATAGAAACGGTAGTTGTATAACACCGCACTGTCACTAACGGTTCAAGCTGCATGAGCACCATTTATATGTTACACTCACACCGTTAGCGATTGCCATGACACTCGTACTATAGGATTGCTACGAACCATATATCATTTCGATTATCGCATCATTGATGATTGGACATGACCTGCGTACATATACATTGGTACACTCATATTTGTGTATATATCCACTTGCACATCCATACCTATTTACATACATATTACACATACATGGATGGTACTGGTTTTGATTTCTAGAAAATGGGAACCGTATAAGATATTTTCAAAACTGGATTCATTTAAAAGAGCGGTTTTCCCTTTTTACTCTTAGTGACATACGCCACATTTCATGGATTTACGCATTGAGTTTTGGATTCGTGTGATTTCTGGAATTGAGAACCGTGGTATTATTTTAAGAAAATATGCACTGTTTTGAAAAACCCGGTTTCTCTTGATATGATATTTCAGTGTGTCCACCATGCGTTTTCTCGGTTCCGAGACGTGTGACATGTGAACCCGAATCGAGGAGCTGGACGAGGACGATTGCGGGTACATGGTGGACCCGGTATGGTACTCCGGGGCAAGAAAGGGATGCTGTGTATACAGACGGTGAGCCTGGCAGAAGGACTACTACCTACCGATGATTGGTTGGACCTGGCGGTTATTCGGAGGATACTGACCAGAGTCGAGAGATGGATATGGGCCGACCCGTACTGCCGGGGCCGAGGGCCGATTCCGCAAACGGAGCCCGTGGGCCGTTCCGGACTGATGGAGCCCGATATATGAGGATTTGCGTGTCGATGCTGGACACGAGTATTTCATGTTGTTTTTTGGTGCGGATGTTGGGCACCCCGCTCCTATGAGATTTATAGGATTGAGGTCCGGATAGAGTGACCGCGCCTGAGTTATCGGGATTTTGGGGTGTTTTTGGTAGACACCGGCTTTTTCCATGTTGATGATATTTTATCCCATGCTCAGTATTTATTGTTATGCATCGCATCTTGTAGTTGTAGTACCTGATAGAGTACTTTGGCATGACTATTGCATACCCTACTCATCATTTAGATGTTATCTGATTGCACATGTTAGAGTATCGCAGTACGTGCATACTCACGATTACCTTTATATATTATTTACTATTCACGAGTTGGCAACTCACCCCCGTTGTGCCACAGGGTTTGCAGGTCGACCCTCAGAGTAGTTGCGGCAGGGCTATCTCTTGTATCTTTTTGGCTACGGATACCACTGCAGTTGGTGCGTGAGCTGTTTTGCTGCTAAGTGGGTTTGTGGTATCCGGTTATTTTCCATTTGTACAACTATTGTATCTAGTACTCTCCATCTACTCTTCCATGTATTGACTTAGAGACCAGTTGTGAGGACGATGTTGTATATTATTTTTGTACTCTGGTGTCAAGCTCGTGTGAGCCGACTTTATTCAGTTTTATCTTTTGTGATGTTTTCCACTTATATTGCTCATTTCTTCGCTACGGCGTCGTATATTATTCTTGTGGTGATTGTTTCCACTGTTGGGCGTGATTGCTCCCGTTAGGGGATGTTATCTTCTTATTATCAGTCATTTTACTTATCATGTTTTGTACCCGTTTTCAGGGCTAGTTTTTACAAAGGAAGTGCTACCGAAATTTTTAAGAAAACAACTTCAACTTTAAAGATTTTTACTCAATTATTCAAGGTTTTCTAAATGTTTTAAACTAATGTTTTCTTTCACTCACTCACTTTTTAACAGTTTTGAATTCTGGGTTTCAGCTTACTTGATCACGTTACGCCTGTAGACATTACGCGGTTAGGTGCCGGTCACGGGCTGAACTTTGGGTCGTGACAGATACTATGTTGTTGGTATATATGATGATAGTTGACATGCGATCGAGATATGAGATAAGATATGTTAAGATATTTATAATGGATCGCTTGGACGATGTATACTCTTATATGATGATAAGTGTTGATGACATCGGGTTGTATGAGGCTTTGAATCGGTTGCCGGATCATGATTTTGTTGATGATATTAGTAGTGTACTAGACTTAGATCAGTACCCCTGCTCACGATATGTGATGATGAGGATGCCAGATGAATAATGAGATAAATGTGATATTTGACCCGTACCCAGATTTGGGTTGCCGTACGATAGATTTACCGTACAAGATATAGTTATGAGGATAGATCCGCACTCTTGACTCGAGGATGTCTTGTTAGTTGTTGTGTTGTACGTGATACCATTGAGGCGAGATCGCCGACTACTAGCTATGTATATAGATCGACTCAAACTTAGGTGGATTCCCTTACCCTTTTGACTGGGCTCGAGTCATACACTTTTTCAAAAGTGGAGAATCGTGAGTATTTTAAATACCAAATGGTATGACTCGTATTTTGGGTAGGTATAGTATTCAGTGTTGCTGTTACTACATCGCTTTCTGTATATTCATGATGTTTCATCGAATTGCATGCTTGTGTATATGTTATCTGTAATTATCATGAAACCCTGCTGTCAGGACACCAGCACCATTACCGATGATGCGTATGTTCCACGTACACCTGCTTGGCGGCTCACACACATCATCATCGGTAATTGCCATGTCACGTACACTTTAGAGAATACTATTTCGTTGACATAGCGTGCTAGCTGATACTTGCAATATGTTATAGCTTCCATATGCTAGTTTAACTATTGCATTCATTGCGTGATATCAGATGCATCCATTTATATTCATTGGTTATGCAGTATTATGGAAATTTATGCCGGTTTTCATTGTTATTGACAAGGTGACTTGATGATTTCGAATTATTCTTGATATTTTCTGGATTTGGAAACCGCATGTGAAAGTTTCGTAAAACTGATGAATTATTTTAAAGAGAAAAATGCGGTTTTCCTTGATATGTTGAGTATTGTCCACCATGATGTTTTCTCGATTCTGAGATGTTTTTGAGACCCGATTCGAGGAGTTGGATGAACCATCTCGGGTACATGGTGGACCCGGTAAGGTACCCCGGGGCAAGAAGCTTAGGTATAGACGATGAGCCTGGCAGGGACAGACTGCCTACCGGTGATTTTACCTGGCGCGGTGGATATCCGGAGGATACCGTTCTTGGTCGTGTGATTGATGATATGGGCCGATCCGGAAAGACGGATCCTGAGTTACTGAGATATTGAGACTTGAGACACTGAGATATTGAGATTTGTGGTATTGAGATACTGAGATTTATGTTTTGTGTCAATGCTGGACACTGTTTTATCTGTCGATTTCATTGATGATACGCGAATTATATACATACAGAAATCTCATAAAATAAAGAAAACAGTTGTCTCATTTATGATGTATTCTGTTTCATTTGTAATGCATTCATACATCATATATCTGATATGTTGCTATTTGAGGTACTGACTCGAGCATGTAGTATCACACTTATACATAGATGGACCAGGATTTTTATTTGAGGATATTACTTGATATGACCTAGGATAGCGTTATGCATGCCATTTCTACTCCTAGATGTTTTCTACTCACGAGTTGGCAACTCACCCCCGTTGTGCCACAGTTTCTTGCAGGTCTTGCCGTACAGGTTTTGTTGCGGTTTTGCTGGCACACTGTCCCTTCCGGGTGATTGCTTTGGTAGGTGTGTTCTTTTGCATTAGGACCACCATTATATATTTGTTATTTCAATTGTATCTAGTGAAACTCCATCAACCAGACTTGTATTATTGATAGACATAGAAGACCAGTGTATATTATTTCGACCTTAGAGTCACGCTTGTATTAGTATGGTTTCATCTGGTTTTCTTGATGATGTTGGATGTTTATCCTGAGTTGATCCTCTCCTTCGGCGTTGTATATTATATTGTATTTTGTGGTTTTGTCCGTCGTTTGACGAAGAGCTAACTCCTGCTTGGGGATGCCATTATTCATTATATATGTTTTATCAGGTTTTGTACCCGTTTGTGGTCAGTATTTACAAAGGAAACTCTGCCGAAATTTTTAGAAAAGATTTGTGATTTTAAAAAAATGCATATTTCGGCTTATGTTGCTAAACTACTTGCTTTAAATTGGTTTTTCCTTCACTCTACTGCTTTACTTGGTTTTGATTTCTGGGTTTTGTATTACTTAGATTACGTACGCCTCGAGAAGTTTAGTAATTTAAGTGCCAGTCACGCTCGGTACTTTTCGGGTCGTGACAAAGTTGGTATCAGAGCGTTAGGTTTTACCTTCGGAGTGTAGGATGACCCTTGGTTAATGGAGTAGGTACCTTGAGTAGAGTGACGTGCCATACGTATGTTCCGCGGCATACTTACGATACGCTACTCCGCTTAAGAAACCTTAGGATGTACATTTCTTTGCACAGTATTATATTCATTCGCATGATCTAGCCTCATCGGTACCAGTTATGGTTTTGTTACCACGGTTGTACGGGCACAGAAAGCTACGGCTAAAGTTGCGGTCAGCACGAGCTCGTCACGAACGATGACTTACCAGGGCGTGATTTCAGGGACATACGATTCGCATAGATGCGCCGTGTTATTGTGTTTTCGAGCCATGAGCGTTTGATGGATCGCTGTTATGAGATTTCTCGGGCATGCAGATTTACACCAAAGGATTGAGCCACTGATAGAGGTCAGCCAGAATGTGATGACCATTGATGTATCGCTTATTCATGATGATTGAGGCACTGTTCAGCGTGCAGATGAATGAGCCAGTTGCTGCTGCGAACAACGAGATATTGCCCCAGATGTTGGAGCTATTGCAGTAAGAGTTGTACTTAGAGATATGATAGAAGGTCACTTGTCACCAGAGGATGAATGACTAGGACATGTGGTTCGTTCGCTTACCCCGATGCGAGGTCATCAGATTGATTGATCCCAGCTAGAGGCGACTTCACGCGGATACGTTGAGAGTCGATAGAGGCAATCGAATGTCAGAAACCTATATTCCAAGTTTAAAGTATTCGGAAAGACATGCAAGCAATTCTATGGACCCTCTAGAAGAATGAAACCCTAACTGGACATAATGACCGTGTGAAAGGCTTTGAACCTTAAGGTTTGCGGCAGTTCCGCGGTGCCGTTGGTGAGGCTTGTGTTTGGCCTTCTACGGTTAGTCCACCGATACTGTGGTATGTACTCGATACTATTAAACCGTACCCAAGATATCGAGCTCTTGGGGGATTATAAGGTTTTGACGAATCGATCGAATGGTTCGACTTCATTCGGATGCTATGTGGTGGGATGCATTGCTTGGGAGACTCCAGATATGAGTATAGCCGTTGGAGCACAGTCCATGTAGCCATGATAAGACGAGTCCGAAGCAGTCGACAGTAGAGAAAAGTGGAGCAAGAGGTTCATACGAGATCTTGATGAGATGACGATCCACTCCGCCGACATCAGAGATATGGCACGCATACCGAGGCGTTGTATATGGATATATCTTCCAGAAGGAGTTGTGAGGAGTATGCAGCCGTTCCGGAACAAGAGATAGATGTAGTAAAGATGATGACTTCCGGGCAGTTCGGCAGAAATGAGATTGGGGAGAGATCTTGACAGGACCTTTCTGGAACAATTTACAAGAAGACTTGGACCCAGGATCAGTCATATTGCACACGCCTAGCAGGCCAGAGTTCAGCATCGTCGACGAGACATGTTATGAGTGACCATAAGAATTGGCCAGAGATCTTTAGAGGACGTGCCAGAGCGGACTACTTCCATTATCATTTCTATATTGGACCGTTGAGCTGGGGAGCTATATACTTAGCAATTCGCAGTGAGAGACGAGAGGCTAAGGGCACCAGATGACAGGCCATGATCAGGAGGCAAGTAGATATCTTTCTCTACTAACATTGGATGCACCGACACCTTCTCGACCTTGAAGGAAGGACATATCAATGGTTTGTAATGCATCAAACATGCTACAATTTACTTTTTTAGGGTGCTAAGCAAACTAACCTAGGATCAAACTAGAAATTTAATGTAACAAATGAAGTAGTATCACATACTAGAAGAAATAAAACACTAAGTAAAGAGAATACAACCTTTGTAGTTTTCATTGCTTGACTCCTTGGCTACTTGAGAGTTTGAACGGGCTTGCTAGTGATCTTCCGAGTCCACGATGATCCACCCGGAATCCTCTTTCTCCAAGCTCCACTTGATCAAAAGATGAAGATGAAGCTAGCACTCTAAACTAATTGGCTAGACTAGTGTAGAATGATGATGTGGTTTGTTTTCTCACTTAAAAACCCTATCTTTATCACTATCTCACTCACTAACAAAGTCAAGAGAGAAAGAAAGAGGAGGAAGAAGTTGATGGAAACTCAAGAGCTCAAGTTATGATCATTCTTCTAATAAAAATGAGAATAGAAATTATATATAATTTCCACTCTCATCCTAAACCATGGGTTAATAAATATCTAGATATTTACTTTGGTGAAAAGAGAGCCATAGAAAATTAACTCATGGTTAATACAAGGTTAAGTGTAGAGAATGAAGGATAAATATCAACCATGAATTAATTCTATTTACATTAACTCAAAAATAAATATTTAGATAAATACTTCCATATGAGTCTTGCATTGCCACCACTAGTGTATCAACAACCATGATACACACAAGTGTATGCATGTATGTGTGCATGCACATCAACATGTGCATCAACATAAACATATGCATACATGCATGCATACAATAAAGAAAAGGGTTTAAATAAAGTGAGCAATAAAGTCAATGTTAAATCAACACTTGATTTAACAAACCGGCCATATCACATATGACCCGACCAATAGTAAATCGCCCGATTAATATACGGTATCACATACGCGCATTTAATCGGGTCCCCACGCATATCACATATGCACACTATATCGTTTCGCTTGTGCTAGGAAACTCCTCTGTGGGACTCTAAAACTCGTCAATACGCCGGCAGTGGGTGATGATCATATCAAGAACCCCCAAGCAGCAAGAGGTCAGCTAAACGTAATGGCCACCCGGGTATTGAGCAATCAGAAGAAAACAAGCGAACCTGTCAAAACTCCCGTCGAGCCAACTGGTAAAACTACCGTACAGTCCGGTCTCTTCGTCAGATATGCTGCATATCAAGTCTAGGGATGGCATCGTCGACCCCAATAACTCAATAAGTCATGCCGATGTATGGCCCATAATCAGATCGAGAAACTACTGATAACTCTTATCAGTAAATCTCAACAGCCCTGGCCAGGGACTTACTGATATAGCCAATCGAGTACAGCGCAACATCAACCCCCAATACAGGGAGAGACGAAACCCCTCCTATCTCTTATTGCCTCCACATGTCTCGGGACTGTACCTAAAAGCCACCTATTTGCACGACTCAGCAGAACCAGGGTAGGGTGGAAATCAAAGCACAGTGGGAGAACACATGAGACTCTATGACGATCTCGGGTCTACAGACTAACCTATACCAGTGTCACCTGAGAACTGCTATCAGACGATAGATATAATACCATATAGGAGTTCTCGGCGAGTCCATCCAGTGTACCCAGTCTCCACTGAGCACCCGCATACGATCTTGATGTCAAACATCAATGGATATGGGAACATCCATCGCCCATCATATGGGTCAAGTATCATATACGCTAGTCTACTCTGGAATATCGATGCCCCGTCTCGATACACCCACGACTAGGGAAATTTCTGGATATGGTTATAAACTACACATGTCCTACTAGTATGATCTGCATCATAATCACAGTAGTCAAGCAAATATCCTCAGGGCTTTATCAACATGTACAAATGAATAAAAGCATGATCAAGTGAACATGTCAAATAAAGAGTAACCAGATAGCATACTATCATGTCGAGCAAGAAAGTCCTCTGTATATATATACATGTATAAATACATCCACTATCATATAATGGCCTCTAGGGCATACATATACCCAACAATTGCCCACTTGCACTAAGGCCAGTTATTGGCGTATATCATACCCAACATCTCAAAAAGTCGCTCATGCTGCCGCTGAGGGAGGGTCTTGGTGAGTGCATCCATAGTGTTATTCTTTGTATCTACACTCTAAATCTCGATCTCGCGGCGATCAACTATCTCCCGGATCAAATGATAACGCCTCAGGATGTGTCTGGACCGCTGATGGGACCTGGGCTCCTTGGCTAACGCCATAGCCCTATTATTATCACAATACAATGGTATTGGATCAATAATGATTGGAACAACTCCTAGCTCCTAGACGAACTTCCTCATCCAGACTGCTTCCTTTGCGGCATCATTTGCAGCAATGTACTCAGCTTCCATCGTAGAGTCTGCAACGGTATCCTGTTTGGGACTCTTCTAACTCACCGCCTATCCATTGAGGGTAAATACAAACCTAGAGATAGATTTGCTGTCATCCTTATCATTCTGGAAGCTCGAATCGGTAAAGGCATCCATTTCGAGATTTCCATTACCATACACCAAGAACAATTCTTTAGTCCTTCGCAAGTATTTAAGAATGTTCTTCACAGCTATCCAGTGATTCTCCCCTAGGTTGGACTGATACCTGCTTACTACACCTAGTGCATAAGCTACATCAGGGCGTGTACATAACATCTCATACATTATAGATCCTACGGCTGAAGCATAGGGTATAATGCTTATGCGAGCTCTCTCTTCATCAGTCTTTGGGCAAAAGTCCTTGGAGAGAGTGACTCCATGGCAAGCGGGTAAGGCACCCCGCTTAGAGTCTTCCATGCTAAACCTCTTTAGGATGGTGTTGATGTGCCTGGTTTGGGACAATCCCAACAACCTTTTGGATCTATCCCTATAAATCCGAATGCCCAATATGTACGTGGCATCACCCAGGTCCTTCATGGAGAACCTTTGTGATAAGAATGATTTGACCGACTACAACATAGGAATGTCATTTCCTATCAGAAGAATGTCATTCACGTACAATACGAGGAATGTGACACCTCTCCCTACAGCCTTCTTATAAACACAAGGTTCATCTGGATTTTTGATGAAATCAAACTCTTTGATAACATCATCAAAATAGATGTTCCAACTCCGTGATTCCTGCTTTAATCCATAAATGGATTTAAGCAATCTACATGCTTTCCTGCTGCTCCCAAAGTCAACGAAGACTTCTGGCTGATCCATATAAACACATTCTTCTAAATCACTATTTAGAAATGCAGTTTTAACGTCCATCTTCCAGATTTCATAGTCGTAGTGAGCAGCAATAGCAAGTAGGATCCGAATGGATTTAAGCATGGCTACGGGAGAAAAAGTTTCGTCATAGTCCAGACCCGGTCTTTGACGAAATCCTTTCGCCACAAGTCTTGCCTTATAGGTCTCCACCTGCCCATCTACACCAATCTTTCTTTTAAAGATCCATTTGCACCCCACGGGTTTTACCCCAGGGGGTACAATGTCCAAAGTCCATACTTTGTTGGTGTACATAGACTCCATTTCAGATCTCACGTCATCCAGCCACTTCACAGAGTCTCCGCTCGCGATAGCTTGCCGAAAACTGGTAGGATCATCATCCTCCATGATGCAATCTTCTCTAACACTATCAATGAGGAAACCGTAGTACCTCTCCGATGGGCGAGAAGTCCTACCAGATCTACGGAGTGGTTGAGGTTCATTTGTTTCTGTTGCAACAGTCGGTTCAACCAAGTCGTCATTTGTAACTTGTGTTTCTAGAACTACTTCTAGGTCCACCACATTGCCATCTGTATCATTTGTAAAAAATTCTTTTTCTAAAAATGTGGCGTGCTGAGAGACAAACACCTTTTGTTCCTTCTTGTGGTAGAATAATTATCCATAGGAATTCTTTGGATACCCCACAAAATTACAGATGACTGACCGTGTCTCGAGTTTGTCCGAATTTTGCTTTTTGATATAGGCCGGACAACCCCAAATCTTAACTCGTTTAAGAGATGGTCTTTTCCCTTGCTATATCTCATATGGCATGGTAGACACGGTTTTGGTTGGAACCCTGTTCAATAGAAACGCTGCAGCTCCAATTCATGCCCCCAAAATGAGACAGGTAACTCAGCATCACTCATCATGGAACGAACCATATCCAATAGGGTCCGATTCCTCCGCTCTGACACACCGTTGTGCTGTGGTGTGTACGGAGGAGTGAGCTGAGAGAGAATCTCATTCTGTTTTAGAAAGTCTGCAAATTTTGTACTGAGATACTCCCCACCTCGATCTGATTGAAGCATCTTGATACTCAATCCGGTTTATTTTTCTTCTTCAAGTTTGTACTTGGTGAATTTCTCGAAAGGTTCAGACTTATGCTTTAGTAAAAACACATGACCGAACCTTGAGAAATCATCAGTAAAAGTTATGAAGTAAGAAAAACTGCCTCTAACCTGTGTAGACATTGGCCCACATACATCACTATGTATGAGGGCTAAGAGCTGAGTAGCTCTTTCTCCGTGTCCTGTAAACGGAGATTTGGTCATTTTATCATTGATACAAGACTGGCAAGTCGTATAAGATTTATATTCAAAGGGGTTTAAATATCCATCTTTATGTAGCTTGTTTAGTCTTGTTTCGTTAATATGACCAAGTCTGTAGTGCGAAAGAAAAGCTTCATTTATTTCTGAAAGTTTTCTTTTATTAGTGTGTTGTATGCTGAAAACTGTATGTTGATTTAGGACGTATATCCCGTTATTAAGTGTACCATACCCAACCAACATTTGATTCAGGTTAATGTTCATAACATTATTCTGCAATACAAAATGATATCCTTCATTGTCTAACAAAGAAACGGATATTATATTACAAAGCATACTAGGTACATAATAACATGGGTTCAAAACCAATATACACCCTAACGGCAACCCCAGGTGATACTCTCCCACTGTAACCGCATGTACATTGGAACCATTTCCAACCCGGAGAGTATGGTCACCTGTTTTCAAAACTTTGCTATTTCTTAGCCCCTGCATATAATTGCAAATGTGAGAACCTGAACCGGTATCTAATATCCAGGAAGCATAGTTTATAGAAAAACAGTTTTCTGTCAAAAACAAACCTGAAGCGGAAGCATCACCATGCTTCTTCCTTTTGAGATCCAAGTACTCAGTGCAGTTGTGCTTCCAGTGTCCCGATTTGTGGCAGTGATAACATTCCCCTTTCCCCGATTCCCCAGCTGTGGACTTGTCTTTCCCCTTAACCTTTTTAACTTCACCTCTAGGTTTGGCGGGTTTCTTCTTCATCTTTCCCTTGGCCTTGGCCTTCGCATGAGAGCAGGAAGATGGCCCAGCAATCAAAGCGGGAGTCTTTACTGATTTCAGTGTGCTCTCTGCACTCCTCAACATATTGAGGAGTTCAGGTAGTGACTTCTCCATGTTGTGCATGTTGAAGTTTACTACAAATTGAGCAAAGGTGGGGGAGAGACTGTAGAATAATATCAATATATTGTTCTTTCTCCATTTTCCACCCGAGGACCTCAAGCTCTTCTATAAGAGCTATCATCTTCAGAACATGGTCACCTACTGGTGTGCCAGGAGTCATCCGCGTCTGAAACAGCTTTCGAGACGCTTCGTATCGAAGGACACGAGATTGCTCCCCATACAAATCTTTTGTATGGAGAAAAATGGATTGTACATCCATCTGCTCGTGCTGCTTTTGATGTGTATTATCTATCGATGCAAGCGTGAGGCATTTGTCCATGGCACAGTCAACGTCTCATATCTTGCAGACTTCCCTATCCGTAACTGAATATTTAGGACCTGGGATGGGCGAGGTTGGAGCCGTGAGGACATATGATACCTTATCATAAGTCTAGGCAATGTTAATGTTCCTCAGCCAGTCATTATAATTGGTCTCGTTCAGTTTATTTTTATCTAGTAGAAGCTTGGGTCCTGTCATTGGTATCTGCCATTGAGAGAGAGAAAATAATACACTCAGCGAAAGCTCTTGCAAAGATCAGATTGGTTATTATCTTATCTAATCGATGTCCCCCACTGCTTTTATCAAATTTTCCTTCAAACCATAAAAAGAAAACTAGCCAGGATTAATTACATTCTACAACTTCGCTAACCGTTCAGCCAGGCCAGTGTCGGTATTTGAGGGAGGTTTCCCGTGCTTTCGCACGTACCTAATTAAAGTAAACTTCATTTTCCGAGAGGCGTAGCCTCGTTAACACCTTTGTAGACACCTAATGAGTTAGCTAATTGTAAAGTGCAAAACTCTCCTGGGAGCAACTCTTGCTCACAGTGGGATCGGGATCCAACCATCATATGGAAAGTATGCAATCTCATTGCAAATTTCAACTCTTGAAACTCCCGATATGGTTTTTACCCCTAACACTCATGACCTTAGCTATGGTCAACAAATCACAAGAACTAGTCAAGTTCAACCCGTCATTTATTGATTAATTAGACCCATTCACATGACCCTTGGCTAAGGTCAACAAAGTCACATGCCTGTCCTAATTAATCACATCATATGCTTTGTAGGAAGACATCACTTAGCTACCGTACAGTACGCCTTGGCTATGGCCAACAAACGTAGCACGAATACTAAGTACTCTACTTACTAAAATGACGGAGGGTTGCGAATGGTTTTTAAGAAAACCTTTAACGCTTTGAACTTGATATCGTTGTAGAATCAAACGATTTTCAAAAGGAGTGGCTTATTCTCCACGATTTTGAAATATAGCTTTTTCACAAAAAGCTTTGTGGTTTTTAAATTCGATTCTAAAACATCCTTTTAGGTTTATTTTTCCTTACATTAATCATATTAATGTAGTCCCATCATTTAAGTCCTTAATCCAAACACAGAAAAGAAACGAAAATACAACGTACGCTTATACCATCCGCATTCGCCACAATGTTCAGTTCTGCACCGTTAGGCTAATTAACTAACGGCATACCGGGACGGGACTAGCGCGGGTGCAAAACATAAGCAACGCCTACTATATATCTCATATATAATATTGCACTCGTCTCAGATATATCAAGCGATCATATTACAGAATATAAATAGCATAAGCACATATATGAAAACATATGATATACTAGGAATTCCGTATTATATATTTAGCCAACGATAGAAAATATGGGTTCCACGGTAGTGATGAATATCCAATCCCATACCCTAGACCCCTACGAGAGCGGCAAGCGACCCTACCAATTCTAGAGTTAGGAGACCCGATCTTGACTCCTCGAGATAGGCTCCCACTGGACTCTAGAACCCGGTCACTTGTGCTCCCCACCTTGGGTCTATCTTAACGTGGAAAAGTAAATAATATACATCGAAGGAAACATCATCCTCAACCCGGATGTGCCCCAATAAAAGAATATTACATACAAATGAATTTTACATGAATGAAAAGAAAACTCTCATCTCACATAAAACCCCGTCCATTCATCACGACGATCATATACATCATTTCACAACAACATATAACATCTCATGTCAATATATGCATATAAACTAGGCGATGTTAAACCATTTGATCGATCGATCAATGACCCAAAAATCCACAGAGAAGCTCAACACATGAGCAGAATTAAAATTATCCAGAAGCATTCTACAGTACCTATGGACCAACCGTAGAAGGGCCGACCCAAGCCTCATAAACGGAGCCGCGGAACCGCCGCCAAAACCAGGTTTCTGCCTTTGTTCTGCGGTCGTTTAGTCGAGTTAGGGTATCGTTTTTCTAGAGGGTCCATAGAATTACCTGCATGATTTTCTGAATATTTTTAATGTGAAAAATTCCAACATTTTGAAAAATTTCCAGAGAATGGTTTTTCCGGGAAATCGATGTTCGTTCGAAGTGTTTTAACGTCGTCTAGGTTACTCTAATGCTCTAGCTTGGCTCTGATACCACTGTTGGGTTTACGTAGCACCTCACAAGGGTTTGTAATGCATCAAACATGCTATAATTTAATTTTTTAGGGTGCTAAGCAAACTAACCTAGGATCAAACTAGAAATTTAAAGTAACAAATGAAGTAGTATCACATACTACAAGAAATAAAACACTAAGTAAAGAGAATACAAACTTTGTAGTTCTCTTTGCTTGACTCCTTGGCTACTTAAGAGTTTGAACGTGCTTGCTAGTGATCTTTCGAGTCCACGATGATCCACCCGGAGTCCTCTTTGTCCAAGCTCCAAGCTCCACTTGATCAAAAGATGAAAATGAAGCTAACACTATAAACTAATTGGCTAGACTAGTGTAGAATGATGATGTAGTTATTTTCTCACTTCAAAACCCTATCTTTATCACTATCTCACTCACTAACAAAGTCAAGAGAGCAGGAGAGAGGAGGAAGAAGATGATGGCAACTCAAGAGCTCAAGTTATGATTATTCTTCTAATAAAAATGAGAATAGAAATTATATATAATTTCCACTCTCATCCTAAACCATGGGTTAATAAATATCTAGATATTTACTTTGGAGAAAAGAGAGCCATAGAAAATTAACTCATGGTTAATGCAAGGTTAAGTGTAGAGAATGAAGGATAAATATCAACCATGAATTAATTCTATTTACATTAACTCAAAAATAAATATTTAGATAAATACTTCCATGTGAGTCTTGCATTGCCACCACTAGTGTATCAACAACTATGATACACACAAGTGTATGCATGTATGTGTGCATGCACATCAACATGTGCATCAACATAAATATATGCATACATGCATGCATACAATAAAGAAAAGGGTTTAAATAAAGTGAGCAATAAAGTTAATGTTAAATCAACACTTGATTTAACAAACCGGCCATATCATATACAACCCGACCAAAAGTAAATCGCCCGATTAATATACGGTATCACATACGCGCATCTAATCGGGTCCCCGCGCATATAACATATGCACACCACATCGTTTTGCCTGGGCTAGGAAACTCCACTGTGGGACTCTATGACTCATCAATACGTCGGCAGTGGGTGATGATAATATCAAGCACCCCCAAGCCGCAAGAGGTCAGCTAAATGTAACGGCCACTCGGGTATTGAGCGATCAGAAGAAAACAAGCGAACCTGTCAAAACTCCTGTCGAGCCAACTGGTAACACTACCGTACAGTCCGGTGATATGCTGCATATCAAGTCTAGGGATGGCATCGTCGACCCCAATAACTCAATAAGTCATGCCGATGTAAGGCCTATAATCAGATCGAGAAACTACTGATAACTCTTATCAGTAAATCTCAACAGCCCTGGCCATGGACTTACTGATATAGCCAATCGAGCACAGCGCAACATCAACCCCCAATACCAGGAGAGACGAAACCCCTCATATCTCTCATTGCCTCCACATGTCTTAGGACTGTACCCAAAACCCACATGTGTGCACGACTCAGCAGAGCCATGGTAGGGTGGAAATCAAAGCACAGTGGTAGAACACATAAGACTCTATGACAATCTATGGTCTGCAGACTAACCTGTACCAGTGTCACCTGAGAACTGTTATCCGACGATAGATATAATACCATATAGGAGTTTTCGGCGAGTCCATCCATTGTACCCAGTCTCTACTGAGTACCCGCATACGATCTTGATGTCAAACATCAATGGATATGGGAACATCCATCGCCCATCATATGGGTCTAGTATCATATACGCTAGTCTACTCTGGAATATCGATGCCCCATCTCGATACACCGAATACTAGGGACATTTCAGGATATGCTTATAAACTACACTTGTCCCACTAGTATGATCTGCATCATAATCACAGTAGTCAAGCAAATATCCTCAGGGCTTTATCAACATGTACAAATGAAGAAAAGTATGATCAAGTGAACATGTCAGATAAAGAGTAACCAGATAGCATACTATCATGTCGAGCAAGAAAGTCCTCTGTATATATATACATGTATAAATACATCCACTATCATATAAAGGCCTCTAGGGCATACATATACCCAACAGGTACTCCAGTAGTTTCTCAGGTGTTTTGGGCTACACTCTGGCACGACTTATTGCGCTATTAGGGGTCTAACGATTACCGCCCCCTAGGCCCGATATGCGATACTCTTAGACGAACAGACCGGACTGTACGGAGATTGTCATAGATAAGCTCAGTAGGAGTTCGGATGGGTTTAATCGTCGCCTTCTTATCGACAGATACCTGGGTAGCCGTTACTTGCAGCTAGTACCGCTTGCGGCTTGTGGTTAAACCCATTGCCAGCGTAGTGTCGAGTATTCATAGTCCCACACAGAGGGTTTCCCTGCAGTAGGCAAAATATGTAGAGGTCGTATTGTTTTATGACAGGGTTCGATCACGTACGTGTACTTGTGCATGGATGATGATTCGGACAGATAATACTAGTGGGATTTGGTTTAAGCTGGATCTTAGTATTATACTAATGGATTATTTTCGTCTCTTTTGTATTCGTATTTTTTGGAATACGGATACGGGTATCTATATACGGATGAGGGGCATTTTCATAATTTGTTCAAAGATACTTCTAGAAGAAGGCACCTCATATTATGTATTAAACATTTTAGGTTAAATGATTAATGTCACGACCCAAAATTGGGCACATGACCGGCACTTAAACTATGTAACGTCAACAGGCGTAATGCAATTAAGTAAGCCGAAAAACCCAGCAATCTAAACCATTACAACAAAGAAAGATATAACACTTTTAAAAATCTCGATGCAAAACTTTAGACTTAAGTTTGTTTTTCATAAAAATTTCGGCAGCACCTTCTTTGTAAAAGCTAGCGCCGAAACGGGTACAAACATAAGATAAAAGTAAAACATCCCCAAACGGGAGCAAATCTCGCCCAACGGCGGAAACAACCACCATAACAGATATACGATGCCATAGCGAAGAAATGAGATAATCCATATATATAAAGGCCGGCTCATACAAGCACGACAACCAGAGTCATAAGAATAAACAACATCGATCCTCACAACTCGTCTCTAAGTCAATACATGAAGGTGGTAGATGGAGAGTACTAGATACAAGAAATATACAATGTACATCATCGGATAAACACAACCCACCTATAGCAAACGGCTTCACAGCCAACCGTAGCGGTATCCGCAAAAGTAGTGAATAGTAAATTACATCATACTGAAATCGCAAGTATGCACTAACAGCGATAATCTATCATATGTAATCTGATAGCATAAGTATGGAAATATGTGTATATGCAACAGTCATGAAAGGTACTCTATCGGGTACTACTAATACATGAAGCAATGCATATAGAATATATGCGGAGTATAGGGTAAAACATGTCATCCTCAAGGAATCCTCATCGTGGCGGACCAGCGTCCATCAAGACAATCTAAATCCCCAATTTCCCTCACATCGGCCCCTATATCGGTCCTCATATCGGGCACATCGGCCCCTCACATCGGGCAAATCAGCCCCTCACATCGGGCAATCGGCCCCTCATATAGGAATGAATAAGAATACATGCACAGATTATTATTATGATATATATTATATAGGTGTACATATATATAACAACGTCCCATACCACTGATATATATATACATGTATATATATCAGCGTCCCATACCACTGATGTATATACCCAGGAGTAAAACATCCAGAAAACATTATATGAAAACCATATATCAATGCTGTAATGACCCGAAATATTAGCTCGTGACCGGCACTTAGATCACGCAACGTCTACAGGCTTAACGTAACATAATTAAGCCGAAACCCAAAAATCTAAACCTTTCAAAAGAAGTAAGTAATGAAAACATTGATAAAACATTTGGAAACCTTGAGTAAAAGTCCTTAAATCTCTTTTTTTTTTGGAAATTTCGGTAGCATCTCCTTTGTAAAAACTGGCCCCGAAACGGGTACAACATAAAATATAAAGAAAGCATCCCCAAACGGGAGCAAATCACGCCCAACGGCGGAAACAACCACTACGAGCAGATATATGTATACGATACCCAACGGTGAAGATCAACACAAAGTAAAAATGAAAAGCAAGACATCAACCCCAAAAGCGAACATAAAACCCATCGCTCAAGTCTCGCAACTACAAGTCTTGCTAAGTCTTCACTTATATAAATACTAGTTTATGATTTGATGGAGTTGACTAGATACAATAAGAATAATAATACAAGAGTGGCACGATCCAACATGTACCACTTACCAAATAAAAACACTCGAATGCAAGCTGTGTACCAGCGATGCCGCTACTGATCCATGCGGTCAACCTGCAAGAACTGTGGCACAACATGGTGAGTTGCCAACTCGTGAATAGAAAAAATCATCAGGTAGAAATCGAAATAAACAACGATTCCTAGGTCAACTATATCATAAAGGTAATACTATGATATCTAGGCTGACCGTATGTGCATATGTGCCAACACATAATCAAAGCCTATCAGCAAGTGGATATCATCCAACCATATAATCAAATGCATGTATTCAGGTGGATATCGTCCAACAATATAAGCAATGCATGTATGCGGGTGGATCTCGTCCACGTGTCGACCACTGACACAACAACTCCTACATGTAAATATCATAAAAGCATATGCAGGTAAATATGAGGACAAAATCAACGTGTGTCCCTCGCGACACATCAAAATCATGGAACCTGAGTGTATAACATCGACACTCGAAATATCATGAAACCCGTGTCCAGCATCGACACGTAAATTCTCATATCTCGGGCTCCGTCAGTCCGGATCGACCCATATCAATATCTCGGGCTCCGTCAGTCCGGATCGGCCCTCGGGCTACGTCAATCCGGATCGGCCCACATCATCTCACGACTCCTGTCGATATCCTCCGGATAACCGCCGAGCCCAAATACTATCATCGGTAGGTAGTGTTCCCTCTGCCAGGCTCATCAGCTACACCACGACAATCATTTTTCGCCCGGGGGTACCATACCGGGTCCACCATGTACCCGCAGACGGTGCCTACCGCTCCTCGAATCGGGTATCTAACACAAGTCTCAGAAACGAGAAAACTCATGGTGGACGCACTGAAATATCATATCAAGATAAACCGGGTTTTCATACAATACATAATTTCTTGAAAACATATCCACGGTTCTCAAATCCCAAAATCTCATGAAAACAGCATATCTCAATGCGTATAATCATAAAGCATGATGTATGTGACATAAAACAGAATGTAAGAATATCCATATATCATGCAACATGGAACAGTGATATGATCATAGCAAGTAAATCGTGTAACATAGCATAATGGTGTGAGCATAACCAATATATCATGCAATCTAGCATAGTGATGTGAACATGGCAAGTATATCATAGCATGATGTAGCAATTCTACTGAATAAATGACATAGCAATTATCGAGGATGAAGTGCGTGAGCCGGCAATCTATGTAAGTGTAACATACGCATCATCGATAACGGTATAGGTGTACTAGCACATGTATATGAAATGCAATGTGAATAATATGAATGCAGCATAATACACATCGTGAACTAAATGCTATAAGGTATACGAATCTAACATGACCGAGTCGGTGAATCTATCAATCGGCCTCCAGCCTCACCACATCACGTACGGTACAATCCATCGTGCGGCATCCTTTAAACAAGGGTATGGATAAATCAACAAGTAAAACTCATCGCGTACGGTAATCTATCGTACGGCAGCATTAAAAAAATTAGGTATTCTATCAACCTATACAACATCGGGGATACGGAACTAAGTCTCGTACGGCATATCACTCAATACGAAATCATTATCCATATAAGTATACCTATCTCTCAGGTCACATCCGCATAAATCTCGAATCAGGGGACCGGCAAGGTATCAACTATTTCTTATCGACTGGCATCCATACAACGACATATCAACCAAGTCATCATATCTCATCTTATACTCTTTCAATCACATCAGTCTCTCACATCAAGTCATTTTATATATACATTCATTCATATGAATCTCATGACACGCTACTCTAAAACTCATACTTAAACTCATGCAACTACATACCTATATATAGTGATTCATATTCACTTTTCATATCCTTATATCATTTTGAGACATCATTTCTATCATAGCATGTCAAAGGGTTATGTCCCTAACTTTCATCTCATATCTCGATATATATACTAAATCATTAATATCACCTCTAACTGTCTTTAAAACACATCAATAGTTTTCTAGTGCAGGATTCTCCTACTGTATTCTATGTATATATATATCGGTCTCCATTCATAAATTTGCGGGGGTGCTATACGACATCCACCCGACTTTCCCCGTAAATATAAATCTACTCGCCTACTAAACTCCACGCTTAGCCGTAGTCGATGTGTTTCGTCGTCTCGGAATCCACGCGAAGGTACCTACAATCAATATGAAATCGCAAGGCAATTAACATCAAGTTCCGAAATCCAAATACGGCACGCATGCGCTCATAGGTTAGAACCTATAGCCTACGCATGCAAAACAACCAAACAACCCTCGTCGTTGACTTATAAACGTTCAACGACCAAATACAATATCCAGTCGCAAAACCAAGAAAACCCAATACCGGAAATCATAGCCAAACCCTAACTATAGTCGCTATCCATGAAAACCACCAAGCCTAAAAACCCCAATCGTACCAATAACCCTATACTAGTAAACTGTAAAGTGGTTTAAGAATTTATACAAATCGATCCGTGTCCTTCGGTCTTCAATCTCAGTCCTTAGCATGTTGCGGCTGCCTCGACGAAGTTCGCTCTCCGGTTAAGCTCGTCGAAGAGGATATACGTCGAGGATTCTTTATACGGGCTCCCGCCTCAAAATCACGACATCTCGGGCATCCAGTTTGCTAGCTTAGATACCCAAGACGAAGTAGAAATAGTGTGCGAACATTTTGTCTCAAGGAACCCAAGGATTTGGGTGGAGGTAAATTGAAGTTGCCAAGTGAAATTGTGAGCAAAGGATTTTAGCTTGGAGGAAAAAAAATCAAGCTCACATAAATGTTTGCTCGGCCAATATTGTGCTCGGCCACAACAAGAAGTGTTCACTGGGGATTTGTAATGAGGTGGTCAGAATAACAAATGAAGTGGTGAGTGTAACACAAATATCCTAAACCAATCTCAACAAATATTTATTTCAAATACAAAAGCAATTAATTATAAAGAAAAACTCACCCACTCCAAGCCACCTCACCAAACAAGCCACTTCCTATGAATTTCGAAATGGCCATGCCCAATAAATGCCCACAATTTTGGCAGCCAACATAAAGCCAAGCACATGAAAGAATTTCGAAATTTGCAGTGAAGGAAAAATGGCCAAAAAAGAAAGCTAACAAATTCCATCACCACAATATTTTTAAAATGAATAAATTATTTTAATCTCCCAATTATTTGACAAAAATTTGTATATATTCATACCATTTTACGAAAATCGCAATTTCGCAAATCGGGTAATTTTCGCGAAATATATTATTTTAATATTAGATTCCAAAAATAATATTTTATATTTTCTGAAATGTTACAATCTTCCCTCCTTAAAGAAATTCGATCCCCGAATTTAAATTTAAACCCCCAAATGCTAAAACATTTCAATAATCAGCTTAAATCAACGGGGCTTCGAAATCACGGAAGATACAGAAATTCCACAGCGCATCCTGTGCGCCGGAAAAATGAGTACGAAAACTCAAAACCGAACTCCGTCAAGTGTCACGCTAATCATCGGACTTGCACGCATATCATCGGAGTCACAATGGAGATACAGACCTCGAAATCCCCTACCGAAATCCCATATGCACTAGTCAAATACTATAATACGGTTATAGTACGCATCCTTGGAAAAGCTTTTAAAACTAAATAAAACATATGAAAAATCTTTTCTGAATTGCCGTGTGATGCGTAACTCACGGCACAAGTAACGGACGCTCATTTATGAAGTAATAAATGTATGTTCATATATGTTTTACCAAAATATACATTCCTCCCTTTCTAAAATATTCCAAAAGGTTTTCCTTTGTAAATGTCCGTGTCACTCGCAGAAACGTAAGAAATAGCGAGACTATAGCTCCTTTTTGAAAACCTCTTGTTAAACTTTTTATACATGCAAAGTACTCAAGCACTGTCCTCGGATCAGTCATGTTCGGCTACTACATAATATAGTGCCCATCATGAAAACAAAGGTATCAAGAGCAAAATCAGCCTCAAAAGGCGTGTCCAATAATCAGGTGCATCTGGTGCGCACGGAAATCAAATCCAAATACAGGTGCCATAATGTACATAAAAGTAAGACTAAGTGCAACGGGTGTTCACGAAAGCGTCTGTCCAATGCAACTGGCGTGCACGACAACAACAACAAGTGCATCTATAGTGCACGAAAATCTCAATCTAGTGCAACTAACATGCATGAACGAAAACCCTAATCGAGTGCATCAGGTGTGCACAAAATCATATCATGCGTCCAACGTGTGCGAAAGTCCAAATCAAGTGCATCCATCATGCACGAATAAAATCAAAATCAAGTGCATCCCACATGCACGAATAAAATCGCATCTAATATGCACGGATAAAAATCTAAATCAAGGGCATCCAACATGCACGAGTAAAATCTCACTCAAGTGCATCCGATGCACACAAAATCCAATACCAAGAGCCTAATATGCGCAAAAAAAATCCAACCCAAGTGCGTCAGGTTCGTAAAAAGCATCTAGTGCAGTAGCATGCACGAAAACGAACATCAAGTACACACGCGCACGAAAACAAAAATCTGGTAAATGAATGCTCAAAGTCATAAATCGGGTGCAACCAATGTACGGAGTATAAACCTAGTGCAACCAATGCACGAAATACCCACCTGGTGCAACAAACGCATGAAATGCAAATCTAGTGCAACAAATGCATGAAATACGAATCCGGTGCAACAAATGCACAAAATTACAAATCGGGTGCATCCTGTGTACGAAATACAAATCCTGTGCATTCAGTGCACGAAATATCAAATCCGGTGCATCCAGTGCACGAAATACAAATCCTGTGCATTCAGTGCACGAAATATCAAATCTGGTGCATCCTGTGCACGAAATACAATTCCTGTGCATCCAGTGCACGAAATATCAAATCCGGTGCACAACTGCACGTAAACTCCTCAATAACTCACGTATGAAAACTACACCAAGTGTACTAAGGTGTATAAAACTCATAAACATGTGCAACTGCGGGCACAAAACACGTATCAATGCACTGCAAGCATATGTGATCTATACCGAGTGCAAAAATCAAATCGAGTGCGTACCACATGCACAATGTCAAATCAACCGTACGAAATCCACGAAATCATAAACACGTTCAGCCAAGGAACAAAACCGATATCAAGTGCAATAAATATGCACAACTCATAAACCAACACAACGGTATGTAAAACGTATATCAAGTGCAATAACTATTCACAAAATGTAAATACCTAGTAGGTGCAGCCATGGTGCGCGAAAACCATATCCTGAAACTCAATCATCAAAACTCAAAATTCAAGCGATATAAGCGTGATACTCGGATCACAACGCAAATCGCAACAAATGACAATGAGGTACACCTTCTACAATGTCGGAAAAAGTCGGTGCATCCAAAATTGGCAGAGCAAGAACATCTGCTTGCCTCCTGCACAAGGTCTGGCGTCCTCTGTCTCTAGGTCCTCATTTCTCTGTGGACCCACTTCCTATTTCTTCATCCTCTACCGCTTGCCAAGTAGTATAGGGTGTTTTCTTCACAAGTTTCATGACTTGGTGAAGTTGGAGCTTGATCTTGAGTTGCCTCGACGTAGATCATCTTCGGCATCGAAGTCGACGACCTAGCCCGATCATTTTTTCGACGAAACCATCGCTAGAGTCCGGGATCCGATGATCGCAGCGGAGGGACATCATCACGGAGCTAAGGAAGTGGAGGACCGGATTTACAAAGGTTGTAGTCACTTCACTTTAGAGTAAAGTTGTTTATTCGCATTTGATTCGCCTTTTCTCTAGTTAACGATCTAGTTTAGGGTTTCTCGGCACCGGAAAATTTTTAATTTGGCATGGTCGATGCCTTGTGAGACCTCATTAGCGGGCCTAGGAACCCTACAGTGGTATTAGAGCCTAGCTAGAGCCTTAGACGATGTGTAGACGATGTTAGAAATCCGATCGAACCCCGAAACCCTAACTTTTAACCCTCTCTGGACTTTTTCTGAAAAAGTGGATTTTTCCAAATTAAAAATATCCAAAAAATTCAGCAGGAAATTGTATGAGTTACTGTGCAGCACGTGACCCTAACTCGACCAAAGCGCCGTGGAACCGCGGCCCCACCCCTGCTTTTGCGGCGGTTCCGCGGCCATTCTGGTGAGTTAGGCCACGTGGTTTGCACAGTAATTTGTTTCTGGAGGTGCTGTATTTTCTGGGAATTTTTATTATTTACTCAAGAGTTGAGTTTTCTGGGTTGTATTGGGGACTCGGTATTTCAATCGGGAAGTCTAATTTCGTTTATGTGTTTTTCTGGGTAATTTTAGAATATGTTAAAAAGTTCGACCGGATATAAATACCCAATTTTTCCCCTGCCGGGAAATTTCCAAGTGTTGGATTTTTCCGTAGTTTGAAAACGTTCTAAGTAATGCAAGTAATGCGATGGATCCTCTAGAAGACAACAAACCTTAACTCGATTATGTGACCGTCTTGAACTGCCCTTTGAACCTTAGGGTTTGGGGCAGTACGGCGTGCCACATGTGAGGCGTTGGCTTGACCCTTCTACGGCTGGACCGTTGGTACTAAGGCATGAAGTGAATGTTTTTAAACTTATTTCATGTGTTGATCTGTTTCGGGAAAACTTAGGTGTTTGACTGTTCGATCGAAAAGTTTAACATTTTCTATTTATTTGGAATGTGATACAATATTTGGAATCTACAAGGAGTCATGAGATAACTGATTTGAATGTTATAAACATAGCACTTTAGTCTCACTTGATCGGTTGCCACGAAATTTTGATGTGATCAAAAGTCCGTCGCAATCACGTAGCGCATGCGGATACTCGCCGGGTAAACTTAATAGACAGCTACACCCCTTAGCCCCGACCAAGTGACTGTAGGAGAACCCCGTCGCCGAAAGCATCCGTTCGGGTGCTCGCGGCAGCGGTGTTCCGCCTTGATGCACTTCATCGACGGCATCGGGGGTGCGGCCGCCTAATAAAGTTTGCGACGAGCATTCGATCAAAATGTCGGGAATCTTGTTGAATTGCCCGACTTGATATTGAAAAGAGTTTTCGATGATGAGACTAAAATGCGTGGTTTATAATTGTTAGGCATGCGATGTCTAAGGAATTCATTTGATTAGGCATGCGATGTCTAAAGAGTTTGCGGATTCCAACTGTTGTAGTTTTACACTTTCTTTTCTGCGACCGTAAGTGTAATATGTGATATTGCCGGTTTCGTTGCTATATGTCAATGACAATTGGGATACGCATGTTTACTTACGTTGATGACATGTGATGTTATGTGTTGCTAGATATGTTATATTGGATCGTCGCGTTTGAATAGCCGGGGGTTTTTATGTGAGATGAGTGTTTTTTCATTTTCATTCATGTAAAAACTTGTATGTAATATTCTTTTATCGGGGCACTTCCAGGTTGCGGAAGATGTCACCTTTTGTATATTATTTACTTTTCCGCACTAGGATAGACCCAAGGAGGAGGGCACAAGTAACCGGGTTCTGGAGTCCAGTGGGAGACCAACTCGAGGAGTCGAGTCCGGGTCGCCTAACACTAGAATTGGTAGGGTTGCTTGCCGCTCTCGTAGGGGTCTAGGGGTGTGGGTTTGGCTATTCATCGCGACCGTGGAATCCGTGTTTTATACTGGCTCGTATTGAAAACACGGACGTCCTAGTATATACAATATTTCATATGATATTTTTTCTTCTGCGTTATCTGTGATGTGATCATGTGATATGTTCTGTGATAGATACTGTATATAGTATATATGATATATTATATAGACGTTACTTATGTTTTACACCCGCGCTAGCCCTGCCCCGCTCTGCCGTTAGTTACCTAACCTAACGGTGCACGAGGGGACATCGAGGAGAATGCGGATGGCATAAGTGTACGTCGTATTTATCTGTGATGTTTAGGTACTTAAATGATGGGACTTCATTAATATGATTAATGAAAGTAAAAGAAACCTAAAGATGTTGTAGAATCGAATTTCAAAAATAAAACAGGTAGCTACAGTTCATGCTTTGCACAGCGGTATATATGATATATCCTGCACCTTATTCGATGAGGAAAGGGCCGACGATCCCTTCACCGGGAGTGACCCCTTTAGCAATAACTGGAAGATGCTACACACTCGGTTTGTTTTTTGATAGCTTCTATAGTTTCTGTTTTGCACAGTGATATATATGATATATCCCGCACCTCATTCGACGAGGAAAGGGCCGACGATCACTTCACCGGGAGTGACCCCTTTAGCAAAACTAGAAAAGCCTAAAAAACACTCCATTTTAAAATCATTTGATTCTATAACGATATCAAGTTCATTACTGTAGGGTTCCTAGGCACACAATAGAGGTCTCACAAGGCATCAAACATGCCAATTTCAAATTTTACGAGTGCCGAGAAACCCTAATACGGATCGTTAACTAGAATTTTACGCGAAAAGTTAAGCTAGTTAACAACTTAACTAAAAGTGAGAAGCTACAACCTTTGTAGATCCGGTTCTCCACTTCCTTAGCTTCACGTAGACGTCCTCTCTCTGTCCTAGTCGGATCTCGGACTATAGCATCGGCTTCATCGGAGAAATGAGCGGACAAGTCGTCGGCTATGATGCCGAAGATGATCTACGTCGAGGTTACACAAGATCAAGCTCCAACTTCACCAAGTTGTGAAACTTGTGAAGAAAACACCCTATACTACTTGGCAAGAGGTAGAGGGTGAAGAAATAGGAGGTGGGTTCACTTTAGAATTGGATTTCTCACACTTTTGCTCAAGATGCCATTGATGAAGACAAGCTTTCCTTCTTGATGAAGATGAAGAAGAAGAAGAAAAGATATGATAAGTATTGTGTAAAAAAGAAAATAAATGTGAATACTTATCATATACTAACTATGGTAAGGTGTAGAGAATAGATCATGGTTAGTTAGAATGGTTAGGGTTAGGTATGAAGACAAAATGGTAACAAAGTCAAACCTTCATAAAGCTTCAACTAAATCCAAATAATGCAACCATTTTCTTCATAATCTTTTCCAAAAACAATAAATAAATAAATGAGTAAGAAAAAGAAAACCCTAACCATTACACAACCATGGTTTAATCTTTACACAAAACACAAGTTAGCTTGCAACATCAAACATGATACAATTAAGTGCACACAAAAAAATATATCACATATACAATGTGCACTACAAGTGAGAAAATCCCTTTAAAGTGAACCAATACTATTTAATGCAAAGTAATATATCAAATATATAATTATACATTAAATCATTAAATCAACACTTGATTCAATGATCCGGTCATGTCGCACATAACCGACTAGTATCCAATGTATCGACTTATCGAATCAATCTTTGATTCGATAACTAGGTTATATCACATACAACCAATCGAAACATTCACTGCGAGAATGAAATGCGGTATCACATACACGCATCATTCTCGGTCCCGCATATATCTCATATGCGCCCCTATTTCGTTTCGCTTGAGCCAGGAAACCTCTGTGTAGGACTCTAAAGACTCGTCAATACGCCGGTAGCAAATGATGATCATATCAAGCACCCACAAGCCGCAAGCGGTCTGCTAAACGTAACGGCCATCCGGGTATTGAGCGATCAGAAGATCGACGAGCTAGCCCACTCACACTCCTATGAATCCAACCAGTAACACTTACCGTACAGTCCGGTCTGTTCGTCTGATATGTCGCATATCAAGTCTAGGGTTGGTAAACGTCAGACCCCAATAACCGATAAGTCGTGCCGATGTGAGGCTCATAACGGGTCGAGAAACTACCGGTAACACTTACCAGCAAATCTCTGATCAGCCCTGGCCAGGGACTTCCCTGTTACGGCCAATCGAGCACAGCGCAACATCAACCCCCAATACCGGGAGAGACGAAACCCCTCCTATCGCTCATTGCCTCCATGTGACTCGGGACTGTACCCAAAGACCACCGTTTTGCATGCCCTCATGGACGTGGTAAGGTGGAGATCAAAGCACAGTGGGAATCACACAAGACTCTATGACGATCTCGGGTCTACAGACTAACCTGTATAAGTGTCACCTGAGAACTGCCATCTGACGTGAGGTATTATACCATCTGGGAGTTCTCGACGAGTCCGTCCAGTGTACCCAGTCTCCACTGAGCACCCGTATACCATCTCTGATGTCAAACACCAATGGATATGGGATCATCCATCGCCCATCTCATGGGTCGAGAAGCGTATGCGCTACTCTACACTGGTACATCGATGCCCCGTCTCGATACACCCATGACTAGGGACCTTGAAGGATGTACCTATGGACTACCATGTCCCCACTAGTATGATCTGCATCATAGTCCAGGTAGTCAAGTACACATCCTAAGGGCTTTACCAACATGTAACTATAAGACAGTTTAAAAAGACAAGTGTACATGTTAAGATAAAGTGTAACCAGATAGCATACTATCATATCGAGTAAGAAAGTCATCTCTATATATGTCCAAGCATCCAATATAATATACATCAACTGTACAATACTGGCCTCTAGGGCATACATACAACTAACAATCTCCAACTTGCACTAGGGCCAGCTGCTGTAGTATCGCATTCCGAGCATCCCGAAGAGTCTCTCAAACTGTATCTGGGGAATGGCCTTCGTAAGTGGATCCGCCGTGTTGTTCTTCGTGTCAACCCTCCTGACCTCGATCTCCCGGCGATCAACTCTCCCGGATCAGGTGATACCGCCTCAGAATATGCCTGGATTGCTGATGGGACCTGGGTTCCTTGGCCAAAGCCACCGCTCCATTGTTATCGCAATACAAAGGTATTGGATGCTCAATGGATGGAACCACACCAAGTTCAGTAATGAACTTCTTGATCCAGACAGCCTCTTTAGCAGCATCGTTGGCAGCGATGTATTCAGCCTCCATCGTCGAGTCTGCCACGGTTTCCTGCTTGGAACTCTTCCAGCTAACCGCCCCTCCGTAAAGGGTAAAGACAAATCCCGACTGCGACTTAGAGTCGTCCTTATCACTCTGGAAGCTCGAATCGGTAAAGGACTCCACTTGGAGTTCTCCGTTACCATACACCAAGAGCATCTCTTTAGTCCTTCGTAAGTACTTGAGAATGCTCTTCACAGCTGTCCAGTGACTCTCTCCAGGATCAGCTTGATACCTGCTCACCACACTTAGTGAGTATGCTACATCGGGTCTGGTACATAGCATCGCGTACATGATAGAGCCTACAGCCGAAGCATAGGGTATCCCTTGCATGCGAGCTCTCTCCAAATCAGTCTTGGGAGACATCTCTTTGGAGAGAGTGACTCCAGAGATCGTGGGCAAGTTCCCACGCTTGGCTTCTTCCATACTAAACCTCTTTAGTATAGTGTCAATGTACCTGGATTGGGACGATCCCAATATCCGTTTGGATCTATCTCTATAGATCCTAATTCCCAATATGCAGGAGGCATCACCAAGATCTTTCATCGAGAATCTTTGTGATAAGAAGATCTTGACTGATTGCAGCATAAGAATATCATTTCCTATCAAGAGTATGTCGTCCACGTACAATAAGAGGAAGACAACCTTACTCTCGGCCACCTTCTTGTAAATACAAGGTTCATCTGGGTTTTTGACGAAATCAAACTCTTTGATAACGACGTCAAAGCAGAGTTCCAACTCCGCGATGCTTGCTTTAATCCATAAATGGATTTGAGCAGCTTGCACACCTTCCCGCTGCTCCTACTGTCTACGAAGCCCTCTGGCTAAGTCATGTACACGCTCTCTTCTAAATCACCATTTAGAAAGGCGGTCTTAACATCCATTTGCCAGATTTCGTAATCATGATATGCAGCGATGGCAAGCATGATCCGGATGGATTTAAGCATAGCCACTGGAGAAAAGGTTTCGTCATAGTCCACACCTGGTCTTTGACGAAAACCCTTTGCTACAAGTCTAGCTTTGAAAGTCTCCACTTTCCCATCTACACCAAGTTTATTCTTGAAGATCCACTTGCTCCCGATGGGTTTTACCCCTTAAGGAGCAACATCCAAAGTCCATACTTTGTTGGTGTACATGGATTCCATCTCGGACCGCATAGCATCCAGCAATTTCACTGAGTCCCTACTCGTGATGGCCTGCTCGAAACTAGTTGGGTCATCATCCTCCATGATGCAATCTTCGCTTCCACCGTCAATGAGAAAAGCGTAGTATCTCTCAGGTGGACGAGAAACCCTGCTAGATCGGCGGAGAGGCTGGGGTTCGTCGGGTACTACTGAATCGTCTGGTTCTACTAATTCTTCAGTTATAGTTTGTGTTGCTAGAACCTCTTCCAGTTCTACCTCAATGCCACTAATCTGTTTCATAAGAAAACCTTTTTCTAAGAAAGTTGCATGTCGAGAAACAAACACCTTTTGTTCCTCGGGGTGGTAGAAGATATACCCTTGTGAATTTTTGGGATATCCTACAAACTTACATAAGACTGATCTTGCCTCGAGTTTGTCCGGATTTTGTCTTTTGACATAGGCTGGACAACCCCATATCTTATCATACTTAAGAGATGGTCTCTTCCCTTTCCATATCTCATATGGAGTGGTAGGCACTGATTTGGTAGGAACCATATTCAATAGGTGTATGGCTGTTTCAAGCGCATACCCCCAGAAGGAAATAGGTAACTCAGCTGTACTCATCATTGAACGCACCATATCTAATAGGGTGCGATTCCTTCATTCCGATACACCGTTGTGCTGTGGTGTATAAGGTGGAGTAAGCTGAGAGAGAATCCCATTCTCTTTTAGATAATCTTGGAACTCATTGCTCAAGTATTCTCCTCCTCGATCAGATCGAAGGATCTTAATACTTTTGCCCGTTTGGTTCTCTACTTCTTGCTTATATTCTCTGAATTTCTCAAAAGCTTCAGACGTGTGTTTCAATAGGAACACATGCCCGTATCTAGAGAGATCGTCAGTGAATGTAATGAAGTAGGAAGAACCGTTCCTGGCATGGGTAGACATGGGACCGCATACATCACTATGTACCAGTCCTAAGAGTTCAGTAACTCTTTCTCTGTGTCCACTAAACGGAGCTTTGGTCATTTTTCCTTTGAGACATGAATGTCAAGTATCATAAGATGATAATTCGAACGGATTCAAATAACCATCCTTATGTAACTTAGCCAGTCGTGTCGCATTGATATGACCGAGTCTACAATGCCACAAGTAGGATTCGTTCATTTCTGAACTTTTCCTCTTGTGTGTGTTTTGTATATTGAGGACTGTATTTTGATTTAGAATGAATATGCCATTATGTAACGAGCCTGATGCAATCAACTTTTGATCTAGGAATATGTTCATAACATTATCCTGTACTACAAAATTATATCCTTCTTTACTCAATAAAGAAACTGATATAATGTTGCACATCATGTTCGGTATATAATAGCACTCATTCAGAATCATTGTATCACCACTTGGTAATACTAGGTGATATTCGCCAACTGCTTTGGCTGCAATATTTGCACCGTTCCCTACTTGAACGGAATGATCACCTTTACCCAGTTCTCTACCTTTCCGTAGTCCATGTAACTGCTTACATATGTGGGATCCTGATCCGGTATCTAATACCCAGGACGTAGGGTGAACTGAAAAACAGTTCTCAATAACTAACACACCCGAAGAAGATGCATCAACATGCATGTTCTTTTGGGCGGCTTGAGAATCTAGATATTCTCCTATTCCCTGTTCAGTCTTATAACTCTTATAAGAAAGAACGGGTCCAACGTTCCCCTGCACAGTATAACATGCGGGTTCGGTCAATACATCCATATTATTATCTTTATTAGGGCATGACATGGTCGCTACCTGGAGAGAGAGAGAAGAAAACACTTTAGCGTATGCTCTTGCAAGATCAGATTGGTTATTATCTTATCTAATCAGGATGGCTCCCACTGGTTTTTATCAAATCTTCCTTCAAACCCTAAAAGGAAAGACTAGCCGGGATTAATTACACACTACAAGTTCGCCAATCTTTCAGCCAGGCCAGTGTCGGTACTTTGAGGGAGGTCCCCCGTGCTTTCGCACGAACCTAATTAATGTAAACCTCGTTTTCCCAGAGGCGTAACCCCGTTGACACCTTTCTAGACACCTACTTGATTAGCTAATTGCAATGTGTAAAACTCTCCCAGGAGTAACTCTTACTCGCAGTGGGTATCGGGATCCAACTATCTCTTAGAAGGTATGCAATCTCATTGCAAATTTCAACACTTGAAATTCCCAATAATATTTTACCCCTAGTGTTCTATGACCTTGACGAATGGCAAACAACCCATAGTCCACTAGTCAAGTTCAACCCGTACATTTCTTGATTGAATTAAACCCACCCGCACGACCCTTGACGAATGCCAAACAACGCCGTACGAATACCCTAATCCAATCTGCATCATATGCATAAGCAGATAAATACTAGTTAGCTACCGTACACTACGCCTTGACGAATGCCAAACTACCGTAGCACGAATACTAAGTAGTACTTATCTGAAATAACGGAGGGCTACGCAGGTTTTCAGAAAACCATGAGCGTAATGAACTTGATATCGTCGTAGAATCATGTGAAACTTTTAAATGGAGTGTTTTTTAGGCTTTTCTAGTTTTGCTAAAGGGGTCACTCCCGGTGAAGGGATCGTCGGCCCTTTCCTCGTCGAATGAGGTGCGGGATATATCATATATATCGCTATGCAAAGCATAAACTATAAAAGCAATCAAAAGACAAAACAAGTGTGTAGCATCTGCCAGTTATTGCTAAAGGAGTCACTCCCGGTAAAGGGATCTCGGTCCTTTCCTCATCGAATAAGGTGCAGGGTATATCATATATACCGCTATGCAAAGCAAGAACTGTAGCTACCTGTTTTGTTTAAAATTTGATTCTACAACATCTTAGGTTTCTTTTCATTCATTAATCACATTAATGAAGTCCCATCAATTATGTACCTAAACATCACAGATAAATACGACGTACACTTATGCCATCCGCATTCGCCTCGATGTCCCCTCGTGCACCGTTAGGTTAGGTAACTAACGACAGAGCAGGGCAGGGCTAGTGCGGGTGAAAAACATAAGTAACGTCTATATAATATATCATATATACTATATATTGTATCCATCAGAACATATCAAATGATCACATCACAGATATCGCAGCAGAATATATCATATGAAATATTGCATATACTAGGACGTCCGTGTTTTCAATATGAGCCAGTATAAAACACGGATTCCACGGTCGTGATGAATAGCCAATCCCACACCCCTAGACCCCTACGAGAGCGGCAAGCAACCCTACTAATTCTAGGGTTAGGAGACCCGGACTCGACTCCTCAAGATGGTCTCCCACTGGACCCTAGAACCCGGTTACTTGTGCTCCCCTCCTTGGGTCTATCCTAATGCGGAAAAGTAAATAATATACAAAGGGTGACATCTTCCGCAACCTGGAAGTGCCCCAATAAAAGAATATTACATACAAGTTTTTACATGAATGAAAATGAAAAACACTCATCTCACATAAAACCCCCGGCTATTCAAACACGACAATCCAATATAACATATCCAGCAACACATAACATCACATGTCATCAACGTAAGTAAATATGCGCATCCCAATTGTCGTTGACATATAGCAACGAAACTGGCGATACCACATATTACACTTACGGTCACAGAAAAGAAAGTGTAAAACTACAACAGTTGGAATTCGCAACCTCTTTAGACATCGCATGTCTAATCAAATGAAATACTTAGACATCACATGCCTAACAATTATAAACCCCGCATTTTAGTCCCATTATCGAAAACCCTTTTCAATATCTAGTGAGACTAAACAACTAGATTTATAACATTCATTCAGTTATCTCATAACTGTTTATGAATTCCAATTATTGTATCCCATTCCGGATAAATAGAAAATATTAAACTTTCCGATCGAACATTCGAACACCCAAGTTTTCCCGAAACCGTTCAACACAAGAAATAGGTTCAAAGACATTCACTTCATGCCTCAGTACCAACGGTCCAGCCGTAGAAGGGTCAAGCCAATGCCTCACATGTGGCACGCCGTACTGCCCCAAACCCGAAGGTTCAAAGGGCAGTTCAAGACGGTCACATAATCGAGTTAAGGTTTGTTGTCTTCTAGAGGGACCATCATGTTACTTGCACTACTTAGAACGTCTTTAAACCTCAGAAAAATCCAACACTTGGAAATTTTCCGGCAGGGGAAAAATTGGGTATTTATATCCGGTCGAACTTTTTAACATATTCTAAAGTTATCCGGAAAAACACATAGACGAAGTTTAATAATCCGATCGAATCAACGATTCCCAATGCAACCCAAGAACACTCAACTCTTGAGTCAAATTAAAAATTCCCAGAAAACTCAGCATCATAAAGTAGGAATTACTGTGCAAAAATCGAATGATGATGTCATCATATGGCCGCGGAACCGCCGCAGAAGTCAGGCTTCTGCCGCGGTTCCGCCGCTCTTTGAACTCATCTCTTGGAAAAATTTGCACCGTAATTCTTAGAATTCTCTGCTGAATTTTTTAAGCATTTTTAATCTGGAAAAAACCCACTTTTTAGAAAAAGTCCAGAGATGTGGAAAAATTAGGGTTTCGGGTTCGATCGGGTTTCAAACATCGTCTAAGCATCGTCTAAGGCTCTAGCATGGCTCTGATACCACTGTAGGGTTCCTAGGCACACAATAGAGGTCTAACAAGGCATCAACCATGACAATTTCAAATTTTACGAGTGCCGAGAAACCCTAATACGGATCGTTAACTAGAATTTTAGGCGAAAAGTTAAGCTAGTTAACAACTTAACTAAAAGTGAGAAGCTACAACCTTTGTAGATCCGGTTCTCCACTTCCTTAGCTCCACGTAGACGTCCTCTCGCTGTCCTAGTCGGATCTCGGACTCTAGCATCGGCTTCATCGGAGAAATGAGCGGACAAGTCGTCGGCTACGATGCCGAAGATGATCTACGTCGAGGTTACACAAGATCAAGCTCCAACTTCACCAAGTTGTGAAACTTGTGAAGAAAACACCCTATACTACTTGGCAAGAGGTAGAGGGTGAAGAAATAGGAGGTGGGTTCACTTTAGAATTGGATTTCTCACACTTTTGCTCAAGATGCCATTGATGAAGACAAGCTTTCCTTCTTGATGAAGATGATGAAGAAGAAGAAAAGATATGATAAGTATTGTGTAAAAAAGAAAATAAATGTGAATACTTATCATATACTAACTATGGTAAGGTGTAGAGAATAGATCATGGTTAGTTAGAATGGTTAGGGTTAAGTATGAAGACAAAATGGTAACAAAGTCAAACCTTCATGAAGCTTCAACTAAATCCAAATAATGCCACCATTTTCTTCATAATCTTTTCCAAAAACAATAAATAAATAAATGAGTAAGAAAAAGAAAACCCTAACCATTACACAACCATGGTTTAATCTTTACACAAAACACAAGTTAGCTTGCAACATCAAACATGATACAATTAAGTGCACACAAAAAAATATATCACATATACAATGTGCACTACAAGTGAGAAAATCCCTTTAAAGTGAACCAATACTAGTTAATGCAAAGTAATATATCAAATATATAATTATACATTAAATCATTAAATCAACACTTGATTCAATGATCCGGTCATGTCGCACACAACCGACTAGTATCCAATGTATCGACTTATCGAATCAATCTTTGATTCGATAAGTAGGTTATATCACATACAACCAATCGAAACATTCATTGCGAGAATGAAATGCGGTATCACATACACGCATCATTCTCGGTCCCGCACATATCTCATATGCGCCCCTATTTCATTTCGCTTGAGCCAGGAAACCTCTGTGTAGGACTCTAAAGACTCGTCAATACGCCGGTAGCAGATGATGATCATATCAAGCACCCACAAGCCGCAAGCGGTCTGCTAAACGTAATGGCCATCCGGGTATTGAGCGATCAGAAGATCGACGAGCTAGCCCGCTCACACTCCTATGAATCCAACCAGTAACACTTACCGTACAGTCCGGTCTGTTCGTCTGATATGTCGCATATCAAGTCTAGGGGTGGTAAACGTCAGACCCCAATAACTGATAAGTTATGCCTATGTGAGGCTCATAACGGGTCGAGAAACTACCGGTTACACTTACCTGCAAATCTCTGATCAGCCCTGGCCAGGGACTTCCCTGTTACGGCCAATCGAGCACAGCGCAACATCAGCCCCCAATACCGGGAGAGACGAAACCCCTCCTATCGCTCATTGCCTCCATGTGACTCGGGACTGTACCCAAAGACCACCGTTTTGCACGCCCTCATGGACGTGGTAAGGTGGAGATCAAAGCATAGTGGGAATCACACAAGACTCTATTACGATCTCGGGTCTACAGATTAACCTATACAAGTGTCTCCTGAGAACTGCCATCTGACGTGAGGTATTATACCATCTGGGAGTTCTCGGCGAGTCCGTCCAGTGTACCGAGTCTCCACTGAGCACCCGTATACCATCTCTGATGTCAAACACCAATGGATATGGGATCATCCATCGCCCATCTCATGGGACGAGAAGCGTATACGCTAGTCTACACTGGTACATCGATGCCCCGTCTCGATACACCCACGACTAGGGACCTTGAAGGATGTACCTATGGACTACCATGTCCCCACTAGTATGATCTGCATCATAGTCCTGGTAGTCAAGTACACATCCTAAGGGCTTTACCAACATGTAACTATAAGACAGTTTAAAAAGACAAGTGTACATGTTAAGATAAAGTGTAACCAGATAGCATACTATCATATCGAGCAAGAAAGCCATCTCTATATATGTCCAAGCATCCAATATAATATACATCATCTGTACAATACTGGCCTCTAGGGCATACATACAACTAACAATTACGCAATAGGTTTTCAGAAAAACCTGTCGTAGCCCTCCGTCATTTCAGATAAGTTGTATATAGTATTCGTGCTACATTTGTTGGCTTTCGTCAAGGTGTAGTGTGCGGTAGCTATATGCTGCTTATCTGCTGCATACGATGGGATTGGATTAGGGTAGTCGTGCGGCTTTGTTGGCTTTCGTCAAGAGTCGTGCGGGTGGGTTTAATTCAATCAAGAAATGTACGGGTTGAACTTGACTAGCGGGCTATGGTTTGTTGGCTTTCGTCAAGGTCATAGCACGTTATGGGCAAAATATTATCGGGAATTTCAAGTGTTGAAATTTTCAATGAGATTGCATACCTTCTATGAGATAGTTGGATCCCGATACCCACTGCGAGTAATTGTTACTCCTGGGAGAGTTTTACACATTACAATTAGCCGATCAAGTAGGTGTTTAGAAAGGTGTTAACGAGGTTACGCCTCTGGGAAAACGGGGTTTACATTAATTAGGTTCGTGCGAAAGCACGGGGGACCTCCCTCAAAGTACCGACACTGGCCTGGCTGAAAAATTGGCGAACTTGTAGCGTGTAATTAATCCCGGCTAGTCTTTCCTTTTAGGGTTTGAAGGAAGATTTGATAAAAACGGTGGGAGCCATCCTGATTAGATAAAATAATAACCAATCTAATCTTGACAGAGCGCACGCAGAGTGTTTTCTTCTCTCTCTCTCTAGGTAGCGACCATATCACGCCTTAATCAAGATAATAATACGGATGTATTGACCGAACCCGCTTGTTATACTGAGCTGGGAAACGTTGGTCCCGCTCCAACTAATAATTGTTATAAGACAGAGCAGGAAATTAGGGATTACCAGAATTCCAGTGCCGCCCAAACGAAGAAAGTGCATACTGATGCATCATCTTCGGGTGTGTTCCTTACTGAGATCTGTTTCTCAGTATCCTTTACGTCATGGGTATGAGATACCGTATTAGGATCCCACATATGTAATCTGATACATAGGGCTACAGAAAGGTAGAGAACTGAGAACGGGTGATAAGTTTCATGAGACAGAAAACGGTGCAAGTGTTGCAGCCAAGTCTGTTGGTCACTGTCACCCTGTATTCCAAATACATTGATTCTGAACAAATGTTATTAGATACGAAACCTGATATAGAAAATCATACCACTCTCTTTATTAGTAAAGAAATGATAAAATTTTGTATTGTTGGATAATACTTTGAACATTTCCTATATCAAAAGTTGATCGGTTCAGGCACGTTATCTAAAAGCATTGATGTTCTAAATCAAACTACAGTTCTTAGTATACAGAACACACACAAGTGGAAGAGTTCAGAAATGAACGAATCCTTCTTGAGGCATTGTAGACTAGGTCATATCAATGCGACCCGACTAGTTGAAGTTACATGTAGATGCATATTTAAATCAGTTTGAATTTACATCTTGTGAAACTTGCCAGTCATCTCACAAAGATATAATGACACCAGCTCTGTTTATTGGAAACAGAGAAAGAGTTAGTGAACTCTTGGGATGATACATGTTGATGTATGTAGGCCCCCTGTCTACACATGCCAAGACCGGTTCTTTGTACTTCATTACATTCTCTGATGATCTCTCAAGGTTCAGTCATATGTTCTTGTTGAAAAACAAGTCCGAACCTTTTGAGATATTCACAGAATATAAGTTAGAAGTAGAGAACCAATAAGGATATAAGTATTATGTCCTTTGATGAGATCAAGAAGGAGACTACTTATGCATAAAATTCCTGGACTATTCTAAAGGAGAATGAGATTCTCTCTCAGCATTACTCCTCCGTATACACCATAGCACGATGGTATATCGGGGCGGAGCAATTGCACCCTATTCGATATGGTGCGCTCTATGATGAGTACTACTGAGTTACCTGTTTCCTTTTTGGGGGTTATGCACTTGAGAAGCTGCATACCTATTGAATAGGGTTCAAATCAAATCAGTTGCCTACCACTTCATATTTGATATGATAGGGGAAGAGCCCATCTCTTAAGTCAGTTAAGATTTGGGGTTGTCCGGGCTATGTCTAAAAGCATAATCCGGACAAGCTCAAGGCAAGGTCTGTAATGTAGAACTGGAAAGGTTCCAGCTATACAAACTACAGCAGATGATTTGATAGAACCAAAGAATTCAATAGTTACCAACGAACCTCAGCCTCTCCGCCGATCTAGTAGGGTTCCTCACCCACCTGAGAGATACTTCGGTTTCTCTATGAAAGTGGGAGCGAGAATTGCATCATGAGATGATGAACCAACTAGTTTCGAACTGGCCATCAGGAGTAAGACTCTATAAGAATGGCTGGATGCTTAGTGATCTGAGACGGAATCCTTATACACCAACAAAGTATGGACATTGGTTGCTTTATCTGAAGGCTAAAATCCCCATCAGGAGCAAGTATATCTTGAGAAGATTATTTGGTGTAGAAGGAAAAGTTGAGACTTTCAAAGCTAGACTTGTTAAAGGTTTTCGTCATCGACCAGGCGTGGATAATGATGAAACCTTTTCAGTGGCTATGCTTAAGTCCATCCGGATCCTACTTGCCACGGCTACATACCATGACTACAATATCTGGCGGTTGGGTGTCATGACTACTCTTCTAAATGATATTTTAGAAGAGAGAGTCTATAAGTACACAGTTAGAGGGCTTCGTAGACAGTGGGAGCAGCGGAAACGTGTACAAGATGCTTTATAGGATAAAGCAGGCATCGCGGAGCTGGAACATCTGTTTTGATGTAGTAGTCAAAGAGTTTGACATCATCAAAATGGTAGACCTTGTATAAACAAAAAGGTAGTAGGGAGTATGGTGACTATCCTCATAGAGTACGTGGATGACATACTCTTGATGGGAAAGAGCTTCCTAACCTACGCTCGATCAATCTCCGCTTATCACAATGATTCTCCACATAGGATCAAAGTGATACCTATTAAATCCTGGGTTTTGGATCTATGAGATAGATCTAAATGGATGTTAGTATTCTCACTAGATGTAGTGAGATGGTATCAATCGATCCTGGGGAGAATCACTGGAAGTGTTCCAGGGTGATAAGGACGACTGAATGTCAGTCACAGGCATTGTCTTTACCCTCTATGGAGGGACGGTATGTTGGAAGAGTTCCAAGCTAGATACCGTGACATACTAGACGATTAAAGGCAAGATACATCGCTACTTAAGATGCTACCCAAGAGGCTGTCTGGGTGTATATTAGTTCATGAGATGAACTTAGTTCCTCCCATTGTGTGACAATGGAGTTATGGCTTATGCCAAGGAACCACGGTCCCATCAGTGACCCAGGCGTATTCTGAGGCAGCATCACCTGATCATGGAGATAGTTGATCTCCATGGTGATCGAGGTTAGGAGAGTAGACTCAGAGGACAACACGGCGGATCCACTCACAAAGGCCTTTTTCCCAGAGAGAGACTTATATGGGATGGTTGAGTATGAGATACTACAACCACTGCTATCAGATGGCCCTAGTGTAAGTGGGAGATTGTTAGTTATATATATGCCCTAGAGGCCATTACTATACATAGGATGTATATTGTAGTGGATGCTTGGACATATATAGGGAGGACTTTCTTGCTCGACATGATAGTATGCTATCTGGTTGCTCTTTACCTTAACGTGTACACTGATTGTCTCTCTGTTACATGTTGGTAAAGCCCTTAGGATGTGTACTTGACTACCTGGACTATGATGCGGATCATACTAGTAGGGACATGGTAGTCCATAAGTACACCCTTCAAGGTCCCTAGTCGCGGGTGTATCGAGACAGGGCATCAATATACCAGTGTAGACTAGCGTATACCTTCTCGACCCATACAGATGGGCGATGGATGATCCCATATCCATTGGTGTTTGGCATCAGAGATGATATACGGGTGCTCAGTGGAGACTGGGTACACTGGACAGACTCGCCGAGAACTCCCAGATGGTATTATACCTCACGTCAGATGGCAGTTCTCTGGTGACACTGGTACAGAGTAGTCTGTAGACCAGAGATCGTCATAGAGTCTTATGTGATTCCCACTGTGCTTTGATTTCCACTTTACCACGTCCAAGAGGGCGTGCAAAACGGTGGTTTTTGGGTACAGTCCCGAATCACATGGAGGCAATGAGCGGTAGGAGGGGATTCGTCTCTCCCGGTATAGGGAGTTGATGTTGCGCTGTGTTCGATTGGCTATAACCGGAAATCCCTGACCAGGGTTGCTGAGATTTACTGGTAAGTGTTACCAGTAGTTTCTCGAACTATTATAGACCTCATATCGAGCTGCTGGGGTCTGACGTTTACCACCCCTAGGCGAGATATGCGACATATCAGACGAACAGACCGGACTGTACGGTAAGTGTTACTGGTTGGATTCACAGGAGTGTGAGCGGGCTTGCTCGTTGATCTTCTGATCACTCAATACCCGGGTGGCCGTTACATTTAGCTGACCGCTTGCGGCTTTTGGGTGTTTGGTATGATCATCACCTGCTGCCGGCGTATTGACGAGTCTTTAGAGTCCTACACAGAGGTTTCCTGGCTCAAGCGAAACGAAATAGGAGCGCATATGAGATATGTGCGGGACCGAGAATAATGCGTGTATGTGATACCGTATTCTATTCTCGCGATGATTGTATCGATTGGTTGTATGCGATATAACCTAGTTATCGAATCAAGGATTGATTCGATAAGTCGATACATTGGATATTAGTCGGTTATATGCGATATGACCGGATCGTTAAATCAAGTGTTGATTTAATGATTTAATGTATAATTATATATTTGATATATTACTTTACATTAAATAGTATTGGTTCACTTAAGATTATTTTTCTCACTTGTTAGTGCACAAGTTGTATATGTGATATATTTTTGTGCACTTGTTTGTATCATGTTTGATGATACATGCAAACTTGGGTATGTATGCTTTAAACCATGGTTTAGGTTAATGGTTAAGGTTTTATTTATTTATTTATTTATTTAATGAAAACAAAATGGTGGCTTTCTTATTCATTTGCTAGAAGCTTCAAGCATATTTGAAAAGGTCAAAGCCATTTTGTTTTTATTCATAAACCTAACCATTACCTAAACCCTAGTTTATTCTCTACCTGAGTTTACTAACCCATGGTTGCTAAATGCTAACCATTACTTCATTTTCTTTTTTTTAAAAAAAACAATTCTTTTCTTTCTTCTTCTTCATCTTCTTCAAGAGGTGAAAAAAAAGCTTACTTGAAAATGTCAAGTGATGAAATCAAGTGAGAAATCCAAATCCAAAGTGAACCCACTGTTAGTGTATATGCCCTAGAGGCAATTACTGTATCATACTAGTATGTATATTACTTGATGGAAGCTTGGGATATTCACAGTTGTATAGACAATCTTGCTCAATATAGTAGTATGCTACTTGGTTTGTCTCTGATTTAATGTGTACATGTGTGTTTCTTTATTGTATCACCTATACGCATTAGTAGAGCCCTTAGGATCTTTGCTTGATTACCGGCGTTGTGATGGCGATCACACTCGTGGGGGCTGGGTAATCCACAAGCACATCCTTATATACGTCCCTAGTCGTGGGATTATCGAGACAGGGCATCGATACTCCGGAGTAGACTAGCGTATGCGCTTCTCATCCCAGCACGGGAGACGGTCTGTCCCACAGCCGTCAGTACGTCGTACTTGAGATAGTATGCGGGTGCTCGTTAGGTTACGAGTACACTGGACAGGACTCGTCAGGAATTGATGGTTGGTATTATACCTATCGTCAGTTATCAGTTCCCAGGTGACATGAGTACAACTTAGTCCGCTGACTTGACACTGTCATTTCGCCTCGAGTGTGTTCCCACTGTTCTTTGATTACTACCCTACCACGGCTCTACTGAGTCGTGCAAACAGGTAGTAGTTGGGTGCAGTCCCGTAGCACTTGGAGGCAGTGACGGTTAGACAGGATTCGTCTCTCCCGGTATTGGGGGTTGACATCGCACTGTGTCTAGGAGAGCCATTACACGAGTAGTCCCTGACCAGGGCAAGCGAGATATACTGGTAGGTTTCCAGTGTTATCTCAGGGTGTAATGGGCTTCACTCCGATACGACTTGTTAGGGGACTGACGTTTACCGCCCCCCTAGGCCCGCCATGCGATGTATCAGACGAACAGACCGGACTGTACGGAGATTGTCACATACAGGCTCAGTAAGAGTTCGGATGGGTTCACCTCATCGGCCTTCTTATCGACATCTACCTAGGGACCGTTACGTACAGCTAGTGCCGCTTGCGGTCTGTGGTTAAACCCACTGCCAGCGTGGTGTCGAGTCTTTAGAGTCCCACACAGAGAGTTTCCCTGCACTGAGCGAAACGTGTAGAGGCCGTATGGTTTTACGGCAGGGCTGCGATCACTTACGTATACTAGTATGCGTGTGGTGTTCGGGCAGGCAATACTAGTGGGCTTTGGTTTAAGCCGGATCCTAGTATTGCACGGATGGATTTGTTTTGTCTTCTGTGCATCCGCATTCTACGGAATACGGATGCAGGTGTGTATGCACAGTTTTCCGGAGCGATGAAAGAGGAGGTGCCTCATTAGGGTTTTGGCAGTTGGTTCGGCCAAAACCGTTATGTGGCAGGCTTATTAGGGTTTTGACAGTTGATTCGGTCAAAACCATTTTGAGGCGGACTCATTAGGGTTTTTGACAGTTCGTTTGGTCAAAACCATTATGAGCCGCGAACATCATTTACTAATTCTTTTAGTGATAATTTTATGATGGCTAATTGCATTGACCATTTGACCCCGTTGACCTCTCTTGACTTTGTTGACCGGTTGACCGTGTTGACCATTGACATTCAAGAGGGATCTACACTCTTCTTTTTTTTTCTTTTTCCTTTTGGATTATGATAATGGTCATTTCAATGTAGCCATCAAACTTTATCTTGATGGGATTAGTAATGATGTTGTTTTTACATTATTGCAACCATGGTTACTTTTCTTTGTATCATAATTTCTTTCTCATTCTCTCTCTTGTTTTGTTTCAAGTGAGAAGAAAAGGAAATAAACCATGGTTGCTAGCTCCTCCTTCTTCTTCCTCCTCTTGATTCATCTTTTGATCTCATGTGTTGAGAGATAAAGATCCCAAAAAGACAAAACCATCCCTTTATCACTTCTACACAACCTAGGGCTTCTAGATTAGCAATCTCTTTGCCCTAGTTACCTCGGCTCGAGGTGGAGCTCGGTGTACATCTCTCGGGTGGATCGTCTTCGACTCAAGGAGGCCGTGGAGGTGACCAAAGTCCGGATCAAGCCTCGGAGCAAGCAAGGAGAAGAACAACAAGAAGAGAAGGATTTCAAGTTGAGGTATAACCCCTAACCGAGTAGATAAATCTCTAGTTAGGATGCTAGTGTATTGTTTAGTAAAGATCCGGCTTTTACGGTCCATGTTACCAAGTTCAGAAAAATTTTTGTTTTACCGTTTCCGCAACCCCGAAAGTACCGGGAGAGGTAACGTGGACCTAACAGTGGTATCAGAGCCGAACTAAACACACCCTAGCATGTTAGCAAAGTATTTAGAATATCGACCGGACGAAAAACCGCAAAACACCCCGGATATTTCAAGTTTCTGCCGATTTTTTTTTCTGTTCAAAAATTAATAAATTATACACTAAAAATCGGCTCAGGCTTTTTTTAGAAAACTGCAAAAATTTGACCCCCCAACTCGACCAAAGCGTCGCGGTTCCGCGGCATAAGCTTGCTTATGCCGCGGAACCGCGGCCAGTTTGGCTCAGTTGGGGGATATGCTTCTTGCAGTTTTCTTAGATGGGTATTTTGGGATTCTTACAATATGACATTTCTGCCCAGATTTTCCAGAAAGCAAAATTTGTTTTTGCGGCTCAAAAATCCGTATTTTTGGTCGATGTTCTGTAGACTTTGGCTAATGGTTATATCTGTAATGTTTTATGTGTATTGAACGTCTACTAATCGCTATACGTCGATTAGTGGGGGTTATACATATCTGTGATCTGTGTTGTTGATGGTATGTGTATATGAACTCGTTGGATTGTCGCGGATGAATAGCTGGGGTGGATGTGAGATGAGAGTTTCTTTTTCTTTCATTCATGTAATAATTTTGTAAATTGATGTATTATTATTTGTATGGCCGCACAACCGGGTCGGGGTTGTAGCCGTCATTGTATAATTCTTTTTACTGTTTTTGCTCCTAGGATAGACCCATGGAGAGGGTGCACAAACTACCTGGTATCTCGAAGTACCGAGTGGCCTACTCACGGCGTTGAGGGAGGTTGCTTCGCTTCGGGTACTTGGCGGGTAGTTTGCCGCACCCGTAGGGGTCTTGGGTGGGGTATTGGCTATTCATCGCGACCGTGTAATCCGCTTTTCGTTGCAGGCTCGAACGAATCGCGGGTTCCTAGTATATCCAAAGTGTTCATCTGTGATCTGGATTGGTTATCATTGCTATATATCTATATAAAATAACTATTTAGGCGTTGCTTATGTTTTACAGCCGCGCTAGCCCAGCCCCCGCTCTGTCGTTAGTTAAGTAACCTAACGGGTGATGATGGGGCCTCGTGGTGAATGCGAATGGCATAAGCGTACGTCATATTTTGGTTGTTTTCTGCAATGGTAGGATTTAAATGATGGGACGCATTAAAAGAACTAATGCAAGAAAATAAACCTGAAAGACGTTGTTGGAACAATTTTTCAAAAAGCTGTTATTACAAGGACGTTCACTTTTGTTTTGCATCGAGGTATTCGGTTATGAATGCCCAGCACCTCAGTCGACGAGGCAAGGGCCGAGATCCCTTCATCGGGAGTGACCCCTTGGACAAAAGTTTGCGTCAGGGTAATAACTTCACTATAGTCGATTATTCTTGCTTTGCATCGAGGTATTCAGTTTGGAATATCCTGCACCTCATTCGACGAGGAAAGAGCCGAGATCCCTTCACAGGGAGTGACCTCTTTAGCAAAAGTTTTCGCCACTATATTTTCAAAAGTTTATCACGTTCCTTCAACGATATCAAGTTCATTACGTCAACGGGTTTTCGCCAAAAACCCAGCCGTAGCCCTCCGTCATTTCTTACAAGTAACACTTAGTATTCGTGCTGCGTTTGTTGACTCCATCAAGGCGTAGTGTACGGTAGCTGAGTGCTGCTTGTTTGTATCGGTATATAGGATTGGTTAGGACAGTCGTATAACCTTGTTGACTCCGTCAAGGGTTATGCGGGTGGGTTTAATGCAATCCAGATAATGACGGGTTGCACTTGACTAGGACTCTTTGATTTTTTGACTCCGTCAAGGTCACTTGGGTCCTAGGGGCAAAAACCACATCGGGAGTTTCAAAAGTACTGAAACTTGCTAGTGTTGCATACCATTTGGAGTGTGATGATTCGGGTAGGATTCCTTCAGTTTTGTCACGCGATGATATTTGGATCCCGATCCTACTGTGAGTATATGCTACTCCTCGGGAACTTTCTCGCTTAACGATCAATGCTATAAACCAAGTAGGTGTCTAGAAAGGTGTTAGCGGGGCTACGCCCAGAGGGAAAAGAGGTTACTTAATTAAGGAACTTCACGAAAGCGTTGGAAAAGCTCCCTCGAAGTACCGACACTGGCCTGGCCGAAAGGTTAAGCAAGTATTGTACGGTGAGATTGATCCCGACTAATTCTTCCTTTATGGTTTGAGGAGGGATTCGAGAGACAGTGGGAGCCATCCTGTTTAAATAAATTAAAAACCAATCTAAACTTGCAAGAGCGCACGCTGAGTGTTTCTTTTCTCTCTCTCCAGGTAGCAGCCATTTCACGCCCTAATCAAGATAATAAAATCTATCGCTTGACCGATCCGAATTCTTATTCGGGGCTGGGGAACATTGGTTCAACTCTAACTTATGACAATAGTCATAAGTATAAGCAAAGGAAAGGGGATTGTATGGATTTCCAGGATACCCAGTTGAAGAAGAAGCATGGTTTTGCATCTACTTCAGGTGTTCTTGTAATTGAGAACTGTTTTACGGTCTGCCCTACCTCCTGGATACTTGATACCGGATCAGGATCTCATATCTGTAATTTATTGCAGGGACTGAGAAAAAGTAGGAAAGTTGCACCTGGTGATATGTCGCTCAGAGTAGCGAACGGAGCACAAGTTAATGCGGCAGCCGTCGGTGAATATCACCTAGTATTGCCAAATGGCAAGACTATGATTTTGAACGATTACTACTATGTACCCTCCATGGTTTGCAACATCATATCAGTTTCTTTACTCAATAAAGATGGATATAACTTTGTTCTTGACAAGAATATCATGAACATTTACCTTCATAAGGTACTGGTTGCATAGGGTACACTGTGTAATGGTATCTACGTTCTAAATCAGAATACAGTTCTCAATTTACAAAACACACGCAAGAGGAAGAATTCAGATACGAATGAATCCTACTTGTGGCATTGTAGACTTGGTCATATCGGAGAGAAAAGACTGAGTAAGTTGCATAAAGATGGACTCTTGAATGCGTTCGAGTTTTCATCTTATGAAACTTGTCAGTCTTGTCTCAAAGGGAAGATGACCAAATCTCCGTTCACCGGACATGGAGAAAGAGCATCAGAGCTCTTGGGACTCGTACATAGTGATGTATGTGGTCCGATGTCTATACATGCAAGGGGTGGGTTCTCCTACTTCATCACATTCACTGACGATCTCTCTAGGTTCGGATATGTGTATCTGATGAAACACAAATCTGAAGCTTTTGAGAAATTCAAGGAATTCAGAAAGGAAGTAGAGAACCAGACTGGCAAAAGTATCAAGATCCTCCGGTCTGATAGAGGAGGGGAGTACTTAAGCACGGAATTCCTAGATTACTTAAAAGAGAATGGTATTCTCTCTCAGCTTACTCCTCCTTATACACCACAGCACAACGGTGTATCGGAGAGGAGGAATCGTACCCTATTGGATATGGTTCGCTCCATGATGAGTAGTGCTGAATTACCTCTTTCATTTTGGGGACATGCGCTTCAGACAGCGGCATACCCTTTGAATTACGTTCCATCCAAATCAGTGCCTAAGACTCCATATGAAATATGGAGTGGAAGAAATCCGTATCTTAAGCGATTTAAGATATGGGGTTGTCCGGCCTATGTGAAAACACAGAAACCGGACAAGCTAGAGGCACGGTCAGTTCTGTGTAAATTTGTGGGATATCCTAAAGACTCACTAGGATATCTGTTCTACCACACTGAGGAACAGAAGGTGTTTGTATCTCGCCACGCTACCTTTTTAGAAAGGGAGTTTCTTGCAAAAGAAACTAGTGGGAGTTCGGTAGAACTGGAAGAAATTCAGCGACCACAAAATGTAACTGAAAATTTGGAGGAACCACTGAATTCAATAACCCCAAACGAACCTCAGCCACTCCGCAGATCTGGTAGGATTTCTCATCCGCCCGTGAGATACTACGGTTTTCTCATAGACGGGGATCGAGAGGATTGCATCTTGGAAGAAGATGACCCTACCAGTTTCAGGCAGGCCATTATCAGTGGGGACTCTGATAAGTGGCAAGAAGCAATGCAATCCGAAATGGAGTCCATGTACGCCAATAAAGTGTGAACCTTGGATATTGCTCCACCTGGGGTAAAACCCGTTGGATGCAAATGGATCTACAAAAGGAAACTTGGTATAGATGGGCAGGTGGAAACCTATAAGGCTAGACTCATTGCAAAAGGTTTTCTTCAAAGACCTGGTTTGGACTATGACGAAACTTTTTCTCCGGTGGCTATGCTCAAATCCATTCGGATCCTACTAGCCATTGCTGCCTTCCATGACTATGAAATCTTGCAGATGGAAGTTAAAACGGCTTTCCTAAACGGTTGTTTGGAAGAGTGCGTTTACATGGATCAGCCAGAAGGTTTCGTAGACAGTGGGAGCAGCGGGAAGGTGTGCAAGTTGCTTAAATCCATTTATGGATTAAAGCAGGCATCGCGGAGCTGGAACATCTGTTTTGATGAGGCAATCAAGGAATTTGATTTCATCAAGAACGAAGATGAACCCTGTGTCTATAAGAAGATTGTAGGACGAACTGTCGTATTCCTAGTCTTGTACGTAGACGACATTCTTTTGATAGGAAATGACATTCCTATACTACAATCGGTCAAGCTATTTTTGTCACAACGGTTCTCCATGAAGGACCTGGGTGATGCCTCGTACATTCTGGGGATCAAGATCTATAGAGATAGATCCAAAAGACTACTGGGACTTTCGCAGTCCAGGTACATAGAGACCGTACTAAAGAGATTTAGTATGGAGGGTTCCAAGCGCGGTAACATACCCGCATTGCACGGAATTACCCTCTCCAAGAAGATGTCTCCTAAGACTGACGAGGAGAGGGTTCGCATGAGCACTATACCCTACGCTTCGGCGGTAGGATCTATAATGTATGCGATGCTATGTACAAGACCAGATGTAGCTTACGTGCTGAGCACTGTAAGCCGGTATCAGTCAGACCCAGGTGAGGACCACTTGACAGCAGTGAAGAACATTCTTAATTACCTGAGAAGGACTAAGGAGATGTTCCTGGTTTACGGTAATGGAGACCTTAGGGTCGAGTCCTTTACCGATTCAAGCTTCCAGAGTGACAAAGATGATAGCAAGTCTGTCTCGGGTTTTGTGTTTACCCTCAACGGAGGGGCGGTATGTTGGAGGAGTTCCAAACAGGATACCGTCGCAGACTCGACGATGGAGGCTGAATACATTGCTGCAAGCGATGCCGCAAAAGAGGCGGTCTGGATGAAGAAGTTCATTAGTGAACTTCAGGTGGTTCCGTCCATTGTTGACCCAATACCTTTGTATTGCGATAACAATGGGGCTATAGCTTTAGCGAAGGAACCAAGGTCCCATCAGAAATCCAGGCACATCTTAAGGCGGTATCACCTGATCAGGGAGATCATTGATCGCCAGGAGATCGAGGTGCGGAGAGTGGACACAAAAGACAACACGGCGGATCCATTCACGAAGGCCTTACCCCAGACTCAGTTCGAGCGGCTGATCGAGATGATAGGTCTTCGATACGCCAGTACATGGCCTTAGTGCAAGTGGGAGATTGTTAGTGTATATGCCCTAGAGGCCATTACTGTATCATACTAGTATGTATATTACTTGATGGAAGCTTGGGATATTCAAAGTTGTATATACAATCTTGCTCAATATAGTAGTATGCTACTTGGTTTGTCTCTGCTTTAATGTGTACATGTGTGTTTCTTTATTGTATCACCTATACGCATTAGTAGAGCCCTTAGGATCTTTGCTTGATTACCGGCGTTGTGATGGAGATCACACTCATGGGGGCTGTGTAATCCACAAGCACATCCTTATACACGTCCCTAGTCGTGGGATTATCGAGACAGGGCATCGATACTCCGGAGTAGACTAGCGTATGCGCTTCTCATCCCAGCACGGGAGACGGTCTGTCCCACAGCCGTCAGTACGTCGTACTTGAGATAGTATGCGGGTGCTCGTTAGGTTACGAGTACACTGGACAGGACTCGTCGAGAAATGATGGTTGGTATTATACCTATCGTCAGTTATCAGTTCCCAGGTGACAAGAGTACAGCTTAGTCCGCTGACTTGACACTGTCATTTCGCCTCGAGTGTGTTCCCACTGTTCTTTGATTACTACCCTACCACGGCTCTACTGAGTCGTGGAAACAGGTAGTAGTTGGGTGCAGTCCCGAAGCACTTGGAGGCAGTGACGGTTAGACAGGATTCGTCTCTCCCGGTATTGGGGGTTGACATCGCGCTGTGTCTAGGAGAGCCATTACACGAGTAGTCCTTGGCCAGGGCAAGCGAGATATACTGGTAGGTTTCCAGTGTTATCTCAGGGTGTAATGGGCTTCACTCCGACACGACTTGTACCGCTATTAGGGGACTGACGTTTACCGCCCCCTTAGGCCCGCCATGCGATGTATCAGACGAACAGACCGGACTGTACGGAGATTGTCACATACAGGCTCAGTAGGAGTTCGGATGGGTTCACCTCATCGGCCTTCTTATCGACATCTACCTGGGGACCGTTACGTACAGCTACTGCCGCTCGCGGTCTGTGGTTAAACCCACTGCCAGCGTAGTGTCGAGTCTTTAGAGTCCCACACAGAGAGTTTCCCTGCATTGATCGAAACGTGTAGAGGCCGTATGGTTTTACAACAGGGCTGCGATCACTTACGTATACTAGTATGCGTGTGGTGTTCGGGCAGGCAATACTAGTGGGCTTTGGTTTAAGCCGGATCCTAGTATTGCATGGATGGATTTGTTTTGTCTTCTGTACATCCGCATTCTACGGAATACGGATGCAGGTGTGTATGCACAGTTTTCCGGAGCGATGAAAGAGGAGGTGCCTCATTAGGGTTTTGGCAGTTGGTTCGGCCAAAACCGTTATGTGGCAGGCTCATTAGGGTTTTGACAGTTGATTCGGTCAAAACCATTTTGAGGCGGACTCATTAGGGTTTTTGACAGTTCGTTTGGTCAAAACCATTATGAGCCGCGGACATCATTTACTAATCCTTTTAGTGATAATTTTATGATGGCTAATTGCATTGACCATTTGACCCCGTTGACCTCTCTTGACTTTGTTGATCGGTTGACCGTGTTGACCATTGACTTTCAAGAGGGATCTACACTCTTCTTTTCTTTTTCTTTTTCCTTTTGGATTATGATAATGGTCATTTCAATGTAGCCATCAAACTTTATCTTGATGGGATTAGTAATGATGTTGTTTTTACATTATTACAACCATGGTTACTTTTCTTTGTATCATAATTTCTTTCTCATTCTCTCTCTTGTTTTTTTTCAAGTGACAAGAAAAGGAAGTAAACCATGGTTGCTAGCTCCTCCTTCTTCTTCCTCCTCTTGATTCATCTTTTGATCTCATGTGTTGAGAGATAAAGATCCCAAAAAGACGAAACCATCCCTTCATAACTTCTACACAACCTAGGGCTTCTAGATTAGAAATCTCTTTGCCCTTGTTACCTCGGCTCGAGGTGGACCTCGGTGTACATCTCTCGGGTGGATCGTCTTCGACTCAAGGAGGCCGTGGAGGTGACCAAAGTCCGGATCAAGCCTCGGAGCAAGCAAGGAGAAGAACAACAAGAAGAGATGGATTTCAAGTTGAGGTATAACCCCTAACCGAGTAGATAAATCTCTAGTTAGGATGCTAGTGTATTGTTTAGTAAAGATCCGGCTTTTACGGTCCATGTTACCAAGTCCAGAAAATTTTTTGTTTTACCGTTTCCGCAACCCCGAAAGTACCTGGAGAGGTAACGTGGACCTAACACCCACTTCTTATTTCTTCATCCTCTACCGCTTGCCAAGTAGTATAGGGTGTTTTCTTCTCAAGTTTCATGACTTGGTGAAGCTGGAGCCTGATCTTGAGTTGCCTCGACGTAGATCATCTTCGGCATCGAAGTCGAGGACCTAGCCCGATCATTTCTTCGACGAAACCATCGCTAGAGTCCGGGATCCGATGATCGCAGCGGAGGGACATCATCACGGAGCTAAGGAAGTGGAGGACTGGATCTACAAAGGTTGTAGTCAATTCACTTTAGAGTAAAGTTGTTTATTCGCATTTGTTTCGCCTTTTCTCCAGTTAATGATCTAGTTTAGGGTTTCTCGTCACCGGAAATTTTGAATTTGGCATGGTCGATGCCTTGTGCGACCTCATTAGCGTGCCTAGGAACCCTATAGTTCTAAGCACAGCATTTCCTCGGAAACTGGCCGTATCCCAATGCCTCTGTATACGTATCCGATCTCTAAACTCGACGTGGAGTAACAACAGCTCGTCAGCATCACGCATGAACCTCTTGTTCCACTCGTCCTTATCATCGTCCACTTCGACGTCACATCATGCTATCTGCGTGTTGCAAATGTTCTCGGCTACAGTCAATCCGGAATCTCTCACACGGACTCGAAATCACAACTCGGTATCTTCATCACTCTGTAGTACACGTCCTCGGGAACTCACCCCAATCATCGGAGGAATACTCAATACTTGTCCGTTCTCAATCAACTTACAACACATCTGAGTGAGGTCCTCTATCTGAAATTGGTCAGCTTATCGATCTCACATCGGAACATCCGACGAACAACGTCATCTCTGGATCGATCTACTCTAGATCTGAGTAAGAATCTCCATACTGGAAATCTTTAACTCAACAGGGCTTGTGTCGGCGCGTCAAATCTGATGAATCGCCTTCGTCTCTTAACTCAAGATAGACTAGCTATCACCTGTCGCATCTCTACCTGAAAGCTCCAGCGTTCTCAGCTCATAAGTTCTGGAAGCGACATCTCATCAATCTCAGCAACAGCTGGGTCATCTGTCTGCACGGTAGATGACATCACCATCTCTGAGGTATGTTGTACAACAACAGTCCTCTCACAGTAGAAGCCTCTAACAATGGCCCGATCTTCCGGTACAAAACCGCACACTCGTGTCCAACGAGAGGTCACAACCCAACACTACATCGATACGTTCCCATGTCACCAGAAAATACGAAGGTCAGTCCCCATCCATGATGAGCTCGCCCTGACCGCATCACTAGCAACAGCTCAAACTGTGCTCAAACCATGGTGACAGGAACCTCAATCATGTATCGACGAAAAAAGACCAAAGGGATGAAATGAATCAACAGATCCAGAATGAATACATGATCATATGGAGGAACGGAATCAGTGAGAGTATGATCATGTAAACGAATAAAATCAAGGATCTTAAATGGATGTATAACCAAGGAAACGAAGAGAATCACAAGTCTCAAGATATGTACATCCTAAGGTCACTTAAATGGAGTATCGTATCGTAAATATGCCGCGGAACATACGTATAGTACGTCACTCTACTCAAGCTACCCACTCCATCAATTAGGGTCTGCCTATGAAACTAAAGTTTGGGTCTAATACCCCCTTGTTCAAGTCTAAGTTCCGTAAGATCAAGTCTATGTAACGGAATAAATTACGCCCCACTCCACATAGTCAAACCTAGACTCGAACCAAGGTTAAACCTAGAGCTCTGATACCAACTTTGTCACGACCCGAAATATTAGCTCGTGACCGACACTTAGATCACGCAATGTCCACAGGCGTAACGTAATATAAGTAAGCCGAAACCCAGAAATCTAAACCTTTCAAAAGAAGTAAGTAATGAAAACATTTGGAAACCTTGAGTAAAAGTCTTTAAATCTTTTTTTTTTTGGAAATTTCGGCAGCATCTTCTTTGTAAAAACTAGCCCCGAAACGGGTACAACTTAAAATATAAAGAAAGCATCCCCAAACGGGAGCAAATCACGCCCAACGGCGGAAACAACCACTACGAGTATATATATGTATACGACGCCCAATGGCGAAGATCAACACAAAGTAAAAATGAAAAGCAAGACATCAACCCCAAAAGCAAACATAAAACCCATCGATCAAGTCTCGCAACTACAAGTATTGCTAAGTCTTAACTTATACAATTACTAGTTTCTGATTTGATGGAGTTGACTAGATACAATAGAAATAATAATACAAGAGTGGCACAATCCAACATGTACCACTTAACAAAGAAAAACACCCGAATGCAAGCTGTGTGTCAGCGATGCCGCTACTAATCCATGCGGTCAACCAGCAAGAACTGTGGCACAACGGGGTGAGTTGCTAACTCGTGAATAGAAAAATCATCAGGTAGAAATCGAAATAAACAATGATTCCTAGGTCAACTATATCATAAAGGTAATACTATGATATCTAGGGTGACTGTATCTGCATATGTGCCAACTCAAAATCAAAGCCTATCAGCAAGTGGATATCATCCAACTATATAATCAAATGCATGTATTCAGGTGGATCTCTTCCAACAATATAATCAATGCATGTATGCGGGTGGATCTCTTCCACGTGTCGACCACTGACACAACAACTCCAGCATGTAAATATCATAAAAGCATATGCAGGTAAATATGACGATAAAATCAACGTGTGTCCCTCACGACACATCAAAATCATGGAACCTGAGTGTCTAACATCGACACTCGAAATATCATGAAACCCGTGTCCAGCATCGACATGTAAATTCTCATATCTCGGGCTCCGTCAGTCCGGATCGACCCTTGGGCTCCGTCAGTCCGGATCGGCCCATATCATCTCACGACTCCGGTCGGTATCCTCCGGATAACCGCCGAGCCTAAATACTATCACCGGTAGGTAGTGTTCCCTCTGCCAGGCTCATCCGCTACACCACGACAATCATTTCTTGCCTCGGGGTACCATACCGGGTTCACCATGTACCCGCAGACGGTGCCTACCGCTCCTCGAATCGGGTATCTAACACAAGTCTCAGAACCGAGAAAACTCATGGTGGACGCACTGAATATCATATCAAGAGAAACTGGGTTTTCAAACAATACATAATTTCTTAAAAACATATCCACGGTTCTAAAATCCCAAAATCTCATGAAAACAGCATATCTCAATGCGTATAATCATAAAGCATGATGTATGCGACATAAAACAGAATGTAAGTATATCCGTATATCATGCAACATGGAACAGTGATGTGATCATAGCAAGTAAATCGTGCAACATAGCATAATCGTGTGAGCATAACCAATATATCATGCAATCTAGCATAGTGATGTGAACATGGCAAGTATATCGTAGCATGATGTAGCAATTCTACTGTGTGAATGACATAGCAATTATCGATGATGAAGTGTGTGAGCCGGCAATCTGTGTAAGTGTAACATACGCATCATCTATAATGGTGTAGGTGTTCTAGCACAGGTATATGAAATGCAATGAGAATAATATGAATGCAACATAATGCACATCGTGAACTAAATGCTATAAGGTATACGTATCTAACATGACCGAGTCGCTGAATCTATCAATCGGCCTCCAGCATCACCACATCACGTACGGTACAATCCATCGTGCGGCATACTTTAATCAAGGGTATGGATAAATCAACAAGTAAAACTCATCACGTACGGTAATCTATCGTACGACAGCATTAAAAAAATTAGGGATTCTATCAACCTATACAACATCGGGGGTACGGAACTAAGTCTCGTACAGCATATCACTCATTATGAAATCATTATCCATATAAGTATACCTATCTCTCAGGTCACATCCGCATAAATCTCGTATCAGGGGACCGGCAAGGTATCAACTATTTCTTATCGACTCACATCCATACAACGACATATCAACCAAATCATCATATCTCATCGTATACTCTTTCCATCGCATCAATCTCTCACATCAAGTCATTTTACATATACATTCATTCATATGAATCTCATGTCACGCTACTCTAAAACTCATACTTAAACTCGTGCAACTATATACCTATATATTGTGATTCACATTCACTTTTCATATCCTTATATCATTTTGAGACATCATTTCTATCATATAATGTCAAAGGGTTATGTCCCTAACTTTCATCTCATATCTCGATATATATACTAAATCATTAATATCACCTCTAACTGTCTTTTAAACACATCAATAGTTTTCTAGTGTAGGATTCTCCTACTGTATTCTATGTATATATATATCGGTCTCTATTCATAAATTTGCGGGGGTGCTATACGCCATCCACCCGACTTTCCCCGTAGATATAAATCTACTCACCTACTAAACTCCTCGCTTAGCCGTAGTCGATGTGTTTCGTCGTCTCGGAATCCACGCGAAGGTACCTACAATCAATATGAAATCGCAAGGTAATTAACATCAAGTTCCGAAATCCAAATACGGCACGCGTGCGCTCATAGGTTAGAACCTATAGCCTACGTATGCAAAACAATCAAACAACCCTCATCGTTGACGTACGAACGTCCAACGACCAAATACAATATCCAGTCGTAAATCCAAGAAATCCCAATACCGGAAATCATAGACAAAACCCTAACTATAGTAGCTATCCATGAAAACCACCAAGCCTAAAACCCCCAATCATACCAATAACCCTATACTAGTAAACTGTAAAATGGTTTAAGAATTTATACTGATCGATCCATGTCCTTCGGTCTTCAATTTCAGTCCTTAGCATGTTGCGGCTGCCTCGACGAAGTTCGCTCTCCGGTCAAGCTCGTCGAAGAGGACACACGTCGAGGATTCTTTATACCGGCTCCCGTCTCAAAACCATGGCAACTTGGGCATCCAGTTTGCTAGCCTAGATACCCAAGACGAAGTAGAGATAGTGTGCGAACATTTTGTCTCAAGGCACGCAAGGATTTGGGTGGAGGTAAATTGAAGTTGCCAAGTGAAATTGTGAGCAAAGGATTTTAGCTTGGAGGAAAAAAAACTCAAGCTCACACAAATGTGTGCTCGGCCAATATTGTGCTCGGCCACAACAAGAAGTGTTCACTGGGGATTTGTAATGAGGTGGTGAGAATAAAAAATGAAGTGGTGAGTGTAACACAAATATCCTAAACCAATCTCAACAAATATCTATTTCAAATACAAAAGCAATTAATGATAAAGAAAAACTCATCCACTCCAAGCCACCTCACCAAACAAGCCACTGCCCATGAATTTCGAAATGGCCATGCCCAATAAATGCCCACAATTTTGGCAGCCAACATAAAGCCAAGCACATGAAAGAATTTCGAAATTTCCAGTGAAGGAAAAATGGCCAAAAAAGAAAGCTAACAAATTCCATCACCACAATATTTTTAAAATGAATAAATTATTTTAATCTCCCAATTATTTGACAAAAATTTGTATATATTCATACCATTTTACGAAAACCCCAATTTCGCAAATCGGGTAATTTTCGCGAAATATATTATTTTAATATTAGATTCCAAAAATAATATTTTATATTTTCTGAAATGTTACAAATGTGAAATCCATGAATTATTATATATGCAACATGAAACAGTAATATGAGTATATAAAGGAAAAACCGCTATTTAGCTGCAACAAGTTATTTAAATATATCATGCGGTTCCTAATTTCTCCGAAACCAAACGCAACATCATATAAAGGTGAACATGTAGCTATAACCAGGTATGCGTAACCATGTCGGTATAGCAAGATATGTGTATCTACCTATCAGTAATGATGTAATACCCTCCAGGTATATGTGTAGTTATATCAAGGTATACGGGTGTACATGTAAGTATGTATGCAAGATGTACATGTAGCTATGTCTCAAAAGTGTATATTGTCACGACCCGAAATAGCACGTGACTGGCACTTGAATCATATGAAGTCTATAGGACCCCATCTAATTCAACTAAGCCAAAAATCCCAGAAATCTAAATCATTTTAGGGAAGAAGTGAAGAAAACTAGTTTTAAAACAAGTGGTTTTAAAAACATAAGCCGAAGTATGCATTTTTAAAATCCTAAGTCTTTTGTGAAAATTTCGGCAGGGTTTCCTTTATAAATACTGGCCCCCAAACGGGATACAACATGAATAATATATGCACAATGATAAAAGGCATCCCCAAGCGGGAGCAAGCTCTTCGTCAATCGACGGTCACAACCACGCAAGCAATATAATATACAACGCCGAAGGGCGAGGATCAAACTCAAAGGAAACTCAAAATCATCCAGAAAACCATATTAATACAACGCGCGACTCTAAGGTCGAAGTAATAACAACTGGTTTTCTAAGTCTGAAATAAATATACAAGTCTGATTGATGGAGTTTCTAGATACAACTTAATATAAATAAAAAGCACAATGGTGGTCACGATACAAGTGAACCTACCTACCAAATCAATCACCCAGAATGAAAGCAGCGTGCCAGCAAAGCCGCAACGAAACCTGTACGGCAAAATCTGCAAGAACTGTGGCACAACGGGGGTGAGTTGCTAACATGTGAGTAGAAAATATCACAGAGCAGAAATCGTATGTTTGACTCAATCCTATGTCAATACGATCAGTAATATATAACCTCAAATGTTAAAGTCTGAAGCATGATAAGGTGGCAAGGGTAAACCTCTAAACAAAAGTGTAATACAAAGTGCTCGTGTCAGTGCCTCAGGTAGCAACATATCATAAATATGAGGTATGATCAATGTAATCAACATGAAATCAGTGTCAACAATATACTCAAGTCTATAAGTATGTGGATATCATCCAACTATGTAATCAATGCCTGAATGCATGTGGATCTCGTCCACGGGTCAACCAATGACACAACAACATCATGCACATAAATATCATAAAAGCATATGCATGAAAGTATAAGGATATAAATCAACATATGTCCCTCGCGACACATCAAAATCATGGAACCTGAGTGTCCAGCATCGACACTCGAAAACATCATGAAACCCGTGTCCAGCATCGACACGTAAATCCTCATATCTCGGGCTCCGTCAGTCTGGATCGGCCCATATCATCTCTCGACTCCGGTCGGTATCCTCCGGATATCCGCCGAGCCCAAATACTATCACCGGTAGGTATGATTCCCCTGTCAGGCTCATCGGCATGGTCCATCGACATACCTTTCTTACCCCGGGGTACCTCCGGGCCCCACCATGTACCCGCACACGACCCACAATGCCTCCTCACATGGGGTATATATATCAGAACCGATAAAACTCATGGTGGCTGCTGAAATATCATATCAAGAGAAACCGGGTTTTGAAAACATTACATACTTTCATTTGAAATACCCACGGTTCTCAAATCCAGAAATATCATGGAAACAACATATCTCAATTTGTATAATCATAAAGCATGATGTATGCGACATATAATAGAAATGTAAGCATATCAGTATATCATGCAACATAAAACAGTAATATGCACATATCGAGGGAAAACCGCTCTTTTAAATGAATCCAGTTTAAAAATATATCATGCGGTTCCCAAATCTCCAAAATCAAGCCAGAATCATTTGTGTATGTGCAAATATGTATGTATGCAAGTATGGGTGTACAATATGTGTGTACGCAAGTATGGGTGTACAAAATGTATGTACGCCAGTATGTCATACAAGGAGTCCTATCCTGATGCAACAATCCTACTGTGTAGTGACATGGCAATTATCGATGATGAAGTGTGTGAGCCGACAATCAGGTGTACGTGGAGCATACGCATCATCGGTAATGGTGCTGGTGTCCTGACAGCATGGGTTTAATATAACATAAATCACAAGTATATAAGCATGCAATGCGCTAATAACCACATGAATATATGGAAATGGAAAGTAAATGCAACAATAAGGGATCTACATTAGTTATACGAGTCATACAGTTTGTCATTTGAAATTACACAAATCGTGGTGTTTTGGAAAAATAGGGGCTACGGTGTTTTTAAGAGAAAAGGTACGTCCTTCGAAATATCCGTAGAATCCCTTGGCCTGTCTTTAAAATTCTCACGATTCGTTAGTTTTGGAAATAGGTATGACTCGAGTCTAGTCTAACATCTACAAGTAAACTACAGGACTAAACGAACAGTCTAACCGAAAGGGTAAGGGAAAACCACCTAAATCTGAGTCGATATATATAAATATAATAGTCGGTGATCCCGCCTCAATAGTATCACATACAATACAATATACAATATGACATCCTCGAGTCAAGAGTCCGGATCAATCATCAATATATAGCTCGTACGGTAAATCCATCGTACGGCATCACAAATCTGGGAACGGGTCGAATATCACATTTATTTCATCATTTATGTGGTATCCTTATCATCATATCTCACAAACCTGGGGTACTGATCTAAGTCTAGTACAAACTGAGTCGATATATATAAATAAACAGTCTAACCGAAAGGGTAAGGGAAAACCATCTAAATCTGAGTCGATATATATAAATATAATAGTCGGTGATCCCGCCTCAATAATATCACATACGATACAATATACAATATGACATCCTCGAGTCAAGAGTGCAGATCTATCATCAATATATAGCTCGTACAGTAAATCCATCGTACGGCATCCCAAATCTGGGTACAGGTCGAATATCACATTTATCTCATCATTTATCTGGTATCCTTATCATCATATCTCACGAACTGGGGGTACTGATCTAAGTCTAGTACAAACTGATACCATCTGCAAAAATATGCGTGTATGAAACACACGCCTAAAGGCCTGCTAAAATCTCATATCGTATCTCATAATACGAACCACATCACATCACCGATCTCACGGCACCATGCCCAATCTTATCGACTCATCTCCAAATACCATATACAATCTTCATCATCCATGTGTAGGTATACGTATATATATATATATATATATACATAGTCCCATACTTATGTGTGTGTGTGTGTGTGTACAAATCCCTATATACGCACAAGTAAAACAAAGTAAGCATGTGTATGCGTGTGGGTGTAAACCTTATTCTAGGGCTCGCGACTAAACTGACTAACGACACTATCATCCAATCACACTAAAGTTATCCATGACTCCCTAAAGTCTATCTAGATAATCATAAACTCACAATAAACATATAAATATATCCATATAATATATACCATACACTACACTACGAACTGCTGGGGTTCTATACGCCATCCACCCGACTTTCTCCGTAGATATATATCTACTCACTTCGATCCTCTCTTGCTGGAGTCGATGATGCCACGCTCATCCTCGTCGTCTCGAAGTCCACGTGAGTGTACCTATAATTTCCAATGCGTCATATAGTATAATGAATCGAACATGAACACCAAAATGTCATGCGAATCGCTTATATGTTAGAACCTATAGCCTACGCCTGCAGAACCATCAAACAACCCCCGTCGTTGACGTATAAACATTAGACGATGGAACACAAAAACAAATACCAAATCCCAAATTAAAACGAAGTTGCGAAACAATACAGCAACTCAAGAAAATGGTCCCAGATTTTACCCTAGGTGAAAATAGCCAAATTTGCACATATGGAAGGTCTAATTTACTGAATATAAAGCCCTGGACCAAGCACGAACCAATTTGGAAGTACCAAGGCTGCAATTTGTGGCCCAAATGATTAAATCTGCAGCCATAACTTGGAGTGGGGGTCTCAGGTTTTGGGTATAGGTTCTAGGTTGCCTGCACATCTCCCAGTCTTCGCTAAATATTTTTCAGGTGCCCCGGGTGTTAGCAGATATCAAAATACTATCACAATTTCCACAAAATACGATATCGGCAGAATTTCAAAGTTCGCGAATTGGGGTTTGACTCAGGTTTTGTGTCCAAAATACTATCACTAAGGGGGGTTTAAGGTCACTAATAACTCAATTACACTATCACAATTCAATTCAAACCCTAACCCTAAACTTAGAATTTCCAAACCTCACTAAACGACACTAAATCGGTTCTAATCAAACACGGATGTAAAAGCAATGGAAATACTATGCTAATGGTTAAGAGAATACCTCATTTGGCAACTCAAGAAAATTTCTTGAGTTGCCCCAAGTGTCCAAAAGCCTTACTTTCTTGGTCCAAAGTGTAGCTTGTGAGCTTCTACACATTTTTTATGAAATGGAGATAGACTTTTGGTATTGTTTTGAGGGTGATTTGAGTCTTGAAGAGGGGGAGGGAAGGAGGGCAGCAGCCATGGAGGTGAGGGGAGAGGTGATGAGGGTGATGAAATGAAGGAGGAAGGCCCAAGTCAAAGGAAACCTCTCTCATTCTCTCTCTTGCCCATGCTTCCCACTATGCTACATATTTTAATGTTTTCATTTTCTTTTCTATTTTCTTTTATCTTTTCTCTCTTCTCATTTAAAAACTAAGAAATGAAATGAAGAAAACAATGAAAAGACATGGTAGGAAAATGTAACAAGTGTAATTTGACATGGTGCATGTTTTGCACAAAACAAGCTTAATGCGCGATTAGCGATATTTAATCGCGATTAGCATTAAAATAGTGTATAATGAATCATAAAATTTCATAATTTGCTTAACTCCAATAAAACACCCTCTTTTTTAGTAATTTCCAGAATTTTCCAAAATTTTCCCAATTTATCGGTATTTAATTATACCGCACTAATAAAATATTCAATAAATTTATTATTAAATTATAAAAATTCCCAAAAATAATATTTTATTTTTCTGAAATGTTACATATATACCTATCTCTAATGGTACAATACCATATAGGTATATGGATAGCTAACATGTAGGCATGGCAAGGCATATGTGTAAGCATGTAGGTATACAGGTATGCTATATGTCATGCACAACAAAAATAAGGATTATGTCTCAAGCCCCTAGCTAATACAATCTCATGTACGTATAAGTGTTGTGCGTGTCATGGAAATTATTTACGGTGTGAGTGGCATACAATCAGTGCTCGTGCAATATGAACCGTTAATAATAGTGCAGTGTCCAAAGGGTACAAGTCCAAGCACAACCAGTAATAATATGCAATGAAGTTTATGCGCACACCCTATATGTGCAATATAAATATACGACTAATATCATATCATATCTAGCCCAAAAGAATAACTCCATGCGGGCGATTCCCCTGTAGATGTTAAATCTACTCAACGACAATCGCGGGCTAGGTAAATCCAATCACCTGCTTCCCTTTCTTCGCACCGTCCGAAGTCCCCGCCTGCGATCCTATTAACACAAAACATAGCCAGTGCACAAATCTCAGAAATCGATCAATATCACGTACACACTACGTTTGACCAACGCACCAACTCCAAACCAACCCATATGTGTTCGTCTAAGGGCTAACGTGTGTGGCGACACACCAAAACTAACCCAAGTGTATCAGCTACACAAGATCACGAACCGTGTCGGATAACATAACACGCGTACTCGAAACACTAGATTATGCACAAGTGATCCCAGATTTTGCATACTGTCAGATTTCAAAAATCAAACAGTACCAAACACCTCTAAACAACTGCAGACAGCTACCCTCCAAAAACCAAAACCCAAACCTCCTAAAAATCTGAGGTCGCCGGATTTTTCCTTCTTGTCGCCGGCCAAAACCGAGGCCCTGGGGTTCTTGCTCCAGGTGTAGCCTCAGGGTCACTAGTACAACACTACCACACTGCTAGATTTTTCAGTAAAATTCCCAGGTCATTGCAGATCACAGAGCCTCTATTATGACACTAAAAATACGATATTTGCACAAAACGATACCTCAAGTGTTTTAAACAACAACTAACAAGCTATGCAACATTAAAACACCTATTTTACTGTTTAGAGATCATTACCTAGCCACTCTTGCTCAAAAATCCTAGCTTTCCAAGCTCCAAGGCAACCTAGTGGCTAATCAAGACATTTGAAGTGTTTTCCATGAATTTTTGTGAAGTTTTAAAAGGATTTGTGAAGAGGGAAGTGAGAGTTCAGTTGAGAGTAAAAGGGAATGAGAAATAATTGAGAGAGATAGAGTGAGAGAGAATGAGACGGTGAGGTGAAATAATGGTGAGGGGTGAGTGTAGGGTGAAACAAAACCTTATGCTCACTCTCTCCCTCACCTCCATTAATGCCACCATTAATGCTTCTTGACTCATCTTGCCACCTCTCTCTCATCCAAACAAGATATTTTCTCACACCAAAAGATCTAGGAAAAGGTTAAGGCAAGGGTAATTTGGGCAAGGTTTAGCTTAAGGTGTTATGGTTGCTAAACAAGATAAACACTAATATACCCTCACATTAACATGCACAAAGTGTGTGCAAGCCATAAAAAATAATATAAAAAATATTAATTAATTGTTATAAAATGTGAGGAACCCGCATTAATTCACAATTTACACAAATCGCATTCCAAGGTGCTACAATCTCCCCCCTTAAAGAAAATTCGTCCCCGAATTAAAATTTCATACAAGCGTACCTTCAAAGAGATGAGGGAATTTCTTCCACATCTCGCTCTCGGCCTCCCAAGTGATATCCTCACTAGTCGGGCTACGCCAAAGAACCTTCGCAGATTGCAAGACCTTTGACCGAAATTTCATCACCTGCTGATCCAATATAACTACCGGCTGCTCGGTGAACGAAAAATCGCGCTCTAGCTGAACGGTCTCGTGCTGAATCATATGAGAAGGGTCATGAAGGTATCTACGAAGCATCGACACATGGAACACGGGATGAACATCCGAAAAACTGGGCGGGAGCGCCAAACGATAAGCAACGGTACCAACTCGCTCAAGGATCTCGAAGGGACCTACAAATATGGGACTGAGCTTCCCCTTCCTCCCAAATCTCATAACACCCTTCATCAGAGAAATCCGCAGGAATACATGATCACCTAGTGCGAACTCAAGTCTACGACGACGATGGTCGACATAAGACTTCTGTCTGCACTGGGCCGCTCTCATCCTGTCCTGAATCAGCTGGATCATCTCCGTAGTCTCCTGAACTAGCTGGGGTCCTAAAACCCTACTCTCACAGAGTACGGTCCAACAGACTAGCGATCGACACTTCCTACCATACAAAGCTTTGGAAAGCGCCATCTGAATAGTTTCCTGAAAACTGTTGTTGTAGGAGAACTCAATCAACGGCAAGTGACGATCCCAACTGCCACCAAAATCAAGCATGCACTCCCGAAGCGTATCCTCTAGAGTTTGTATCGTCCGCTCTGACTGACCATCGGTCTGGGGACGGAAAGCGGTGCTAAAACTCAACCGAGTACCCAAAGCTTCCTGAAGCTTCTGCCAAGGATGGCTAGTAAACTGGGTGCCCATGTCGGATACAATGCATGTGGGAACACCGTGCAAACGCACAATCTCATCTATATACAACTGAGCATAACCGAAAGTGGTCTTCACTGGAAGGAAGTGAGCCGCCTTCGTCAACCGGTCAACAATCACCCAAATGTAGTCATACCCCCGACTGGTCCTGGGTAGACCCACAACAAAGTCCATGGAAATCTGCTCCCATTTCCACTCAGGAACGCGTAAAGGCTGCAACTCTCCAGCCGGTCTCTGATGCTCAGCCTTGACTTGTTGACAAGTCAGGCACCTCGAAACGAAGTCCGAAACATCGCGCTTCATCCCTTCCCACCCGTAAATGTCTCTCAAGTCACGGTACATATTGGTGGAACCTGGATGAACGCTAAAGGCTGACTGATGTGCCTGCTCGAGGATCTTGTGTCTCAACCTATCAATATCTAGTACACACAAGCGAGTCCCGCAACGTAGCACACCCTGGTCAACAATCATGAACTACGAAACTGTACACTGTCGAACAAGCTCAAGAATCTCAACCAAACGGGCATCACTGGGTTGCGCCTCACGGATACGATCCAGAAGGAGCAGACAGGCACGGACATGAGCAAGCTGTCCCCCAATGGAAGTGAACTCAAACTGTACTCTACCATCGCACAAGGTCTGCCAATCCGCAGAAGACTGTCTCTGAACTGTGCTCAACTGGGACAAGCTACCCCCGGGCCTACGACTCAAAGCGTCAGCTACCCCATTCGCCTTTCCCGGGTGATAAAGGATCTCACAATCATAATCCTTCACAAGTTCCATCCACCGGCGCTGTCTTAGATTCAGATCCCGCTGCTGGAAGATGTACTTCAAGCTCTTGTGGTCCGTGAAAATCTGACACGACTCCCCATACAAGTAGTGTCTCCAAATCTTCAACGCAAAGACCATCGCAGCCATCTCAAGATCGTGAGTGGGGTAATTCTGCTCGTGCTTTTTCAGCTACCTAGAAGCATATGCAATCACTCTATCATGCTGCATCAGCACACAACCGAGCCCCTCTCGAGACGCATCACAGTAAACTACAAAGCCACCTTATCCAGAAGGCAAAGATAGAACGGGTGCAGTCGTCAACCGAGTCTTCAACTGCTGAAAACCTTGCTCGTACGGATCAGTCTAAAGAAAAGGAACCCCCTTCTGCGTCAGTCCGGTCAGCGGTGCAGCGATACTCGAAAAATCCTACACGAAAGCGGCGGTAATAACCAGCTAAGCCCAAAAAGCTTCAGACTTCTGTCACGGATACAGGTCTGGGTCAAAGCTGCACAGCCTCAATCTTCCTCGGGTCCACAAGAATACCGTCTCCTGTCACCACATGACCCAGGAAGTCAACTCTATGAAGCCATAATGCGCACTTTGAGAATTTAGCATACAGCTGGTGCTCTCTCAATATCTAAAAAGAAATCCTCAAGTGCTGCTCGTGATCCTCTCGACTCCTAGAGTAGATCAGAATGTCATCAATAAACACAATAATGAACTGGTCGAGGAACGGCCTGAAAATCCGGTTCATCAGATCCATGAACGCTGCTGGGGCATTGGTGAGTCCGAGCGACATCACAAGAAACTCATAATGCCCGTAGCATATACGAAAAGCAGTCTTCGGAATGTCATCATTCCGAACCCGCAACTGATGATAACCCGAACGCAAATCAATCTTAGAAAAATGTTTCGCACCCTGGAGCTAATCAAACAAATCGTCAATGCGAGGTAAAGGATACCTTTTCCGCACCGTAACTCAGTTCAATTGACGATAATCAATACACAGCCTCAAACTGTCGTCCTTCTTCTTGACGAACAGAACAGGAAATCCCCACGGTGAAACACTCGGACCCACAAGTCCCTTATCAAGCAACTCTTGCAATTGATCTTTAAGCTCTCTAAGCTCCGCCGGATCCATCTGGTAAGGCGGTATAGAAATAAGCCCCGTACCAGGAATCAGATCAATGCAAAACTCAATATCGCGCTCTGACGACAAACCAGGTAACTCATCAAGAAAAACGTCGAGAAACTCTCGCACGATAGGAACCCGGTCCAACGACCCTACTGTGGCCCCAGTATCATAAATGAATGTCAAGAATCCCTACATCCCCTCCTCAAAAGCCGACTAGCGCAAAGAGCAGAATCAAACTGTGAGGGGCGGCACCACGGTCCCCCTGTACAACCCGAACAGACTCGCCAGGAAAACTGAAACTGATCGTCTTCTCACGGCAGTCCCCAGACACATAACAAGCTGCCAACCAGTCCATGCTAAGGAGAATGTCGAAGTCAACATATCTAGAAGGATCAAATCGACGGACGACTCTCTATCTCCAATCTGAACGGCACATGACCGAAACACGTAACGCGCGACAAAAGAATCGCCAACAGGTGTAATCACGACAAGCGGCTGATCTAGCAAACACGACTCTCAGCCCAAACTCGACACAAAGTGCATAGAAACATATGAATGCATAGATCTCGGATCAAACAAAATATGAGCTTCAAAAGAACATACAGAAAGAGTACATGAAACCACAGCATTGGACGTCTGTGCGTCCTGATGAGTCAAGGCAAACACCCGAGCCTGTCTTCTACCAGCGACTGGCTGACCTCTGCCTTTACCACCCCGCCCTCTCAGCACAAAACCACCGCGTCCTCGATCTCTCTGCATAAGAGTCTGACACGGAGCAACAACAGGCATAAGGGGAAACGCACTCTGCGGTGGAGAAGGTGGTAAGGTAACCTGCGGTACAGCTACCTCGTGCTCACGTGGCTCAGTACAATCTCGAACCCGATGACCCAAACTCCCACAACGGTAACATCCAGATGAAAACTGTTGACTCCCCTGAGAATAAGAGCTAAAAAGTTGTCCTCGTCCCGGACCTCCACTACCTCCAGTATCTGAACGGGAACTGTCATGACGTCTAAATGCCTGCCTCTGTGCTGAAACACCAGTATGAACCCTCTTCGGTTCCGGAGTAACCGACGTCTCAGAAAGACGCTCCTCAACCAACAGGGATGCATCCACCTCTGCTACATAGGTGTCGCAATGCTGAACGCTGATAGCGAGGAACAAATGGGTAAGCAGGCCTCGAACAAAACTCTTGACCCGCATCCCTCCGTAGCTACCAATTACGGAGCATACACAGACAGCTCGGTATACAGCACATCATACTCGGCCACCGTCATACCTTGAGTCTGGCGTAACGACTCGAATCTGCACGCTCGAGCATCCCTGACGCTCAGCTGAAGAAAACGAGCAAGAAACACCGTCACAAACTCATCCCAGGTCATAGGAGAAAGACCTGCGGCTCTGCCCTTCTCTAAGGACTCACACCACTTCTGGGCCAGACCTTCCAGACGAAAGCTCATGAACTCCACCCATCTCGCGTCGGAGTACCTAAGCGAACGACATATCCTGGCCATCCGGTCGATAAACGACTGCGGATCTTCTGCTGCATCGGTACTAGTGAAAACCGCTGCAGGTGCAACCGCCTGAACAGTAAGCACCAACACGGTCCCCATAACGGGTGGAAAAACCGCCTGCCCCTGCGCTCGAATGGCCTCAACTAACGACCCCATCATCTGGCGGAAATCCTGTATACCAGCACCTAGCATAGCCATATGGTCTGTCGAAGGTGGAACAATCTGCTCCTGCACAACGGGCGTACCGCCCTTGTTAGTCCTCGTCTCAGACGAGTCAACTCTGACCTCGGCCCTCACGGCCGCTCTCTGCGCCCTCATAGTCGTCGGCGGCATAAAGGCTGGAAATGGAAACAGGATTCGATAAGGATACAGAAATCGGATCACAAGGATATATATATCACGGAAGGAATTTCAAGCAATAAGTCCTAAGGTCACTTAGGCAGAGCACCGTGTCGTAAGTATGCTGCGGAATATACACACGCTATGTTACTCTGCTTAAACTACCTACTTTATCATACCAAGGTCGTGCTACACTCCGAAAGGTAAAACCTAGCGCTCTGATACCAACTTTGTCACAACCCAAAATTGGGCACATGACCAGCACTTAAACTACATAACGTCAACAGGCGTAACGCAATTAAGTAAGCTGAAAAACCCAGCAATCTAAACCATTACAAGAAAGAAAAACAGAACACTTTTAAAAATCTCGATGCAAAACTTTAGACTTAAGTTTGTTTTTCATAAAAATTTCGGTAGCACCTCCTTTGTAAAAGCTATCTCCTAAACGGGTACAAAACATCCCCAAACGGGAGCAAATCTAGCCCAACGGCGGAAACAACCACCACAACAGATATACGACGCCGTAGCGAAGAAATGAGATAATCCACATATATAAAGGCCGGCTCACACAAGCATGACAACCAGAGTCATAAGAATAAACAACATCGATCCTCACAACTCGTCACTAAGTCAATACATGAAGGTGGTAGATGGAGAGTACTAGATACAAGAAATATACAATGCACATCATAGGATGATTACAACCCACTAATAGCAAATGGCTTCACAGCCAACCGTAGCGGTATCCGCAAAAGTATAGATAATAAGGCGCGTTGCCGCGACCACACTGATAATCAGACCTGAAAAACCCTGCGGCACAACAGGGGTGAGTTGCCAACTCATGAATAGTAAATAACATCATACTGAAATCGCAAGAATACACTAACAGCGATAATCTATCATATGTAATATGATAGCATAAGTATGGCAATATGTATATATGCAACAGTCATGAAAGGTACTCTATCAGGTACTACTAATACATGAAGCAATGCATATAGAATAAATACGGAGTATGGGGTAAAACATGTCATCCTCATGGAATCCTCGTCATGGCGGACCAGTGTCCATCAAGACAATCTAAATCCCTAATTTCCCTTACATCGGCCCTGATATCGGCCCTCATTCGGGTACATCGGCCCCTCACATCGGGACATCAGCCCCTCATATCGGGCACATCAGCCCCTCATATCGGAATGAATAAGAATACATGCACAGATCATTACGATAATATATATTATATAGGTGTACATATATATAACAGCGTCCCATACCACTGATATATATACATGTATATATATCAGCGTCGCATACCACTGATATATATACCCATGAGTAAAACATCCAGAAAACATCATATGAAAACCATATATCAATGCGAAATCCATAAAATATAATATATGCAACATGAAACAGTAATATGAGGATATAAAGGAAAAACTGCTATTTAGCTGCAACAAGTTATTTAAATATATCATGCGGTTCCTAATTTCTCCGAAACCAAACGCAGCATCATATAAAGGTGAACATGTAGCTATAGCTAGGTATGCGTAACCATGTCGGTATAGCAAGATATGTGTATCTACCTATCAGTAATGATGTAATACCCTCCAGGTATATTTCTATCTATATCAAGGTATACGGGTATACATGTAAGTATGTATGCAAGATGTACATGTAGCTATGTCTCAAAAGTGTATATACCTATCTCTAATGGTACAATACCATATAGGTATATGGGGTAGCTAACATGTAGGCATGGCAAGGTATATGTGTAAGCATGTAGGTATACAGGTATGCTATATGTCATATGCACAACAAAAAATAAGGATCATGTCTCAAGCCCCTAGCCAATACAATCTCACGTACGTATAAGTGTTGTGCGTGTCATGGAAATTATTGATGGTGTGAGTGGCATACAATCAGTGCTCGTGCAACATGAACCGTCAATAATAGTGCAGTGTCCAAAAGGTACAAGTCCAAGCACCACCAGTAATAATATGCAATGAAGTTTATGCCCACACTCTATATGTGCAATATAAACATGCGACTAATATCATATCATATCTATCCCAGACGAATAACGCCATGCGGGCGATTCCCCTGTAGATGTAAAATCTACTCACCGACAATCGCGGGCTAGGTAAATCCAATCACCTGCTTTCCTTTCTTCGCAGCGTCCGAAGTCCCCGCCTGCGATCCTATTAACACAAAACATAGCTAGTGTACAATCTCAGAAATCAATTAATATCACGTACACACTACGTTTGACTAACGCACCAACTCGAAATCAACCCACAAGTGTTCGTATAACGGCTAACGTGTGTGGCGACACACCAAAAAGAACCCAAGTGTAGCAGCTGCACAAGATCACGAACCTTGTCGGATAACGTAACACGCGTACTCGAAACACTAGATTATGCACAAGTGATCCCAGATTTTGCATACTGTCAGAACTCAAAAATCAAACAGTACCAATGACCTCTAAACAACTGCAGACAGCTACCCTCCAAAAACCAAAACCCAAGCCCCCTAAAAATCCGTGGTCGCCGGATTTTTCCTTCTTGTCGCCGGCCAAAACCGAGCCCCTGGGGTTCGTGCTCCAGGTGTAGTCTCAGGATGACTAGTACAACACTACCACACTTCTAGATTTTTCAGTAAAATTCCCAGGTCATAGCAGATCACAGAGACTCTATTATGACACTAAAAATACGATATTTGTACGAAACGATACCTCAAGTGTTTTAAACAACAACCAACAAGCTATGCAACATTAAAACACCTATTTAACAGTTTAGAGATCATTACCTAGCCACTTTTACTCAAAAATCCTAGCTTTCCAAGCTCCAAGGCAACCTAGTGGCATATCAAGACATTTGAAGTGTTTTCCATGGATTTTTGTGAAGTTTTACAAGGATTTGAGAAGAGGGAAGTGAGAGTTCAGTTGAGAGTAAAGGGAATGAGAAATAATTGAGAGAGATAGAGTGAGAGAGAATGAGAGGGGGAGGTGAAATAATGGTGAGGGGTGAGTGTAGGGTGAAACAAAACCTTATGCTCACTCTCTCCCTCACCTCCATTAATGCCACCATTAATGCTTCTTGACTCATCTTGCCACCTCTCTCTCATCCAAACAAGATATTTCCTCACTACAAAAGATCTAGGAAAAGGTTAAGGCAAGGTTAATTTGGGCAAGGTTTAGCTTAAGGTGTTATGGTTGCTAAACAAGGTTAACACTAATATACCCTCAAATTAACATGCACAAGTGTGTGCAGGCCATAACAAATAATATAAAAAATATTAATTAATTGTTATAAAATGTGAGGAACCCGATTTGATAAAATTTTCCTTAAAACCCCGCATTAATGCACAATTTACACTAATCGCATTCCAAGACGCTACAATTAATGCATTAAGAGATGGAGGAAATGAGGTGGAAGTTTGCATAATATAGAGCATGGCTCTTGGTGACACATGGAGGGTTTTGAAGCCATGACTCACTAAGATGAAATATGAACCATACTTGATTTTTTATTAGAGGTATTCTATTAAAAGAAAGAGAATGGTTCAGATTTATATAAGAGAGTACACTCTCCATTTCATGCTAACACTTCACTAGCTTTTCCTCAAGTTGATCTTCTTCTACCTCTAGTCTTTCATGTCTCATGTGTTGAGAAACCTAAGGCTATGATAGACATACCAATCCAGCTATACTCTCTACATCACCTAGGTCATCTAGTATAGCGAACTAGGTTCCCTAGTTTCCCCAGATTTGAGGTTGGAGCCCGGACTATAGACTCTCGGGTGGATCGTCTTTGACTCGAGGTGGCCGACGAGGAGCGTCGATCCGTTATGATCCTTGGAGCTTGTGAAGAGGAGGAGGACAATGACAAGAAGACCTGAAGGACTTGAAATTATGAGGTATAACATTCTATTCATGTTATTAATCTCATAGTAGTTTGCTTGTTAAGGTTTAGTATCGATCCTGGAGTTCAAGTTGGTGTTACGAAGCCCGTAAATTTTTTTTTTTACATATCCGCCTCCCCGCGAACCCTTGGGGTGCGTAACATCGACTTACAAAAACACCCTGAAGGTACTGTGTGTCAGCGATACCGCTACTGATACAGGCGGTCGAACCTGGAAGAAAACTGTGGCACAACATGAGTGAGTTGCAAACTAGTGAGTATAAAACATCAGCAGGTAGAAATCGAATAAACAGCGATTCCTAAGTCATACTATTTCATGAAGGTAATACTATGGTATCTAGGGTGACCATGAATGCATATATGTCAACAATAGAGTCAATGCAAATGACATATACAAATAAACATTTGAAATCATATGCCTGTATGCATGTGGATATCATCCACGTGTGTCTATCAACGACACAACAATAACATGGTACCTGAGTGTCCAACATCGGCACTCGAATCATCATGAAAACATATACCTGTATGTATGAGGATATCAACCAACATGTGTCCATCAACGACACATCCAAATTATGGAACCTGAGTGTCCAACATCGACACTCGAAACATCATGAAATCCGTTTCCAATATCGACACGTAAATCCTCATATCTCAGGCTCCGTCGGTCCGGATCGGCCTATGGGCTCCGTCAGTCCAGATCAGCCCATATCCATCTTACGACTTCGGTCGGTATCCTCTTCATAACCGCCGGGTCCAAACTATCACCGGTAGGTAGTGCTCCCTCTTGCTAGGCTCATCGTCATCCCCATGATCTTCTTACCCGGGGTACCTTACCGGGTCCACTATGTATCCGAAGACGGTTCATCCAACTCCTCGAATCGGAGCTCGAAAACAACCTCAGAACCGAGAAAACTCATGGTGGACATGAAATATCATATTATGAGAAACCGCGTTTTTAAAACAATACATAATTTCCTTCAAAATATAACTGCAGTTCTCAAGTCCAGAGATCTCATGAAAACATCTCAATACATGTAACCATAAAGTACTAGGTATGCAAACATAGAACAGTAATATGAGTATATCAAGTATATCATGTGAGCATATCAAGTGATAGTATTGAACAATGAATGTACTTTACGGTTACGAATAATATCATGATATGACAGCTCTACTGTGCAAGTGGCATTGCAATTACCGATGATGAATGTATGCGAGCCAGCAAATCGGTGTAAGTGTAACATGAACATCATCGGTAATTGTGCAGGTGTACTAGCAAATGATATCATACAGCGGTAAATGCCAGAAACATATTACGTATATGGACGAGGGATAAGCCAACAATAACATGAACTACCACATGAACCATACGACCACTTTTAAAGATACGAATCGAAGTTTTGAAAGTGGGGGCTACGGTGTTTTTAAGGAAAAGACAACATTTGTAAATCCGTAGAATTCCCTTGAGGTTTCCATATAAAAGTGCATACGATTCGTCGGCTTTAGAAATAAGTATGGTTCATGTGACACTTTTACGTCGGCGATCCAGTCTTATAGTATCCGATATGGTAATATACTCGATCATCAACCTCAATTCACGAGCGTGGATCAATCATCCGGTAAAACAAATCGCGTACGGTAATCCATCGAACGGGTCATCAAATAGAATATGGATTCTATCATCATATTCATCGACAATGGTACGGATCTATGGTCTCGTATGTCATATCTTATCGATCTCATAACACATCTAAGTCAATCTTATATCATATTTTATCGATCTCTTGTCACATCAATATCGATCTCATATCATATTGATATCGATCTTAAGTCACATCGATATCGATCTCTTCATCTTTCCTTAGTCATAACAACTCATACTAACTCTTTTGACCATATCCATAAGTTTCTAACATGGTTTCTCCGACTATATTCTATATATCGGTTTCCATATTATAATTGTGGGGGTGCTATACGCCATCCACCCGACTTTCCTCGTAGATATAAATCTACTCACATGCAAATCTCCTCTCTTAGCCGAAGTCGATGTGCTTCGTCGTCTCGGAAGTCCATGCGTAGGTACCTATAAATCTCCTCGCTTAGCCGAAGTCGATGTTCATAACTGCTTCCCAACGTTTCTCCAGGATTGGATTAATATATATGCTTACTGTAGCCAGTGCAAAAGCAATATCTGGTGTGGTACTTAACATCTCATGATTAACTCAGTTGCCTAAGCAAGCGATATGTCAATCATGCAAACCCTCCCCTCATCAGTCTGAAAGACATCTCTTTAGAGAGGGTGACTCCACCACCTGCGGGTACACCACCATGCTAGAAGTCGTCTATTCTAAAACACTTTAGAATAGCGTCAATACCCAAATTGGGACAATTCCCAAATATAGATCTAAAACCATAGATCTAGTTGCCAGAAACCTTGATATTTTATCCAGATCCTATGTGGAGAAAAACCTTGTGACAACCACAGTATAACCGATCGTAGTATAGGAATATCACTTCCTATAAAGAGCATGTCATCCAAAAAACCGGACATCACTCCCTACCACCTTCTTTACCAGGTCCATCTGCTGTTCTGATGAAGTCAAACTCTATGACTGTCACATCAAAACTAGACGATCTATCTCCGCTATAACTATTTTAGTCTATAAATAGACATAAGTTTCTTGCCCACTACGCTTCCGCTGCTCCCACTGACTACAACAACCCTCTGGCAGAGTGATTGGTCTGTGAAAGTAAGTGTTTTTGTGTAACCGCAATCAATAACGGTGTCATGTGTAGCTAGCCGAGATGAGTACGGGTCGTCCGCAGTGATGCGGGGAACTTTTAATCTTGCTTTAGACGAGTTGATTAGAATAAAAGAATAGGGAGAATAGTTGTAGATTCTATATCTATGTTAAACATGGATGTAGAATTTAAACATGGATGTAGAATTTATAGTTTTAAGATCTAGTTTAAATACGGATATAGATTTTATAAGGAAAAGGCTTGTAGGGTTCGTTAGGATTTAGTAGTCATGGATGAATACTAAAGATGACTTCTTTTATCTTTTGATAGATTTAAAACTAGATAGATAGTGATGAATGAGGATTAGGGTTCATGGAAGAAACTAAGGTTCCGCACTATTGACCCTTGTCCCTTCATTGATCTCTATTCATATCTAGCCCTTAACAAAATAATTGTTAATCTGATCTCAAATCGCGGTCAAGACTATCAATAAATTGATAGCGCGCCCGATTAGGATGTTAACGATTCTTTTGCTAAAATTTATAAACTTCATAAGATGTAAAAGAAGTTAAAATATTTTCTCATCTATTGTTCTAACCTAATCCTACGAACCCTATCAAGCGGAGAATTACTCGCGCATGATGGAGATAGAAGAAGAAAGGATAGAGAAGGAAATCATAATAAAAATGCTGAAAGTAAAAATGCGAAACGAATAAAACAGCTACCTTTATTAATCAGTTAAATCAATTACACTTTTTGATCTTTTAGAAAGTGGAATACAAAACTCTAGTTTGCTTCACGATCTCTCTTGAAGGAGGTAGATCAACGGCTGATGATCAACCTGGATGCGTGGATCGTCTGTGACCTCATGATCTCTTCGATTTGATACCTTTCCAAGTGAAGCTCTCAGTCTTATTTATAGTCACAGAAGATACAAACCCTAGATGTCATATGTGAGAGTTTGTTGAGAAGATCCTACCCACAAAATCCAAAAACATAATTCCTCAAAACAGCCACGGATCCGCCGCGTTTATGGGGTATTTGCCGCGGTTGGGCGGTGGAGTAGTGAGATTAGTTGATGAAAATTCTTCTGTAGCTTCATATTGACATATGGAGATTTTTGTGATATCTGGAATCTTCATATCTTATCTAAGTCTCTGCTAGTATTGATTCTATGATTTTATTTAACTTTATCGGCAGATTTTTGATTCTGACATCTCGATATCCCGATCTCCTGACCTGAGATAAATCTGCATAATATATCCAAGAATAATATTAGTAATATTTGTTATAGAGATATAATCTTAATCATTTTATATGGTAATAAATTTTTAAGCAATTTGATTAAGATTATTTGATATGATATGCATATTTAAATTATAAAAATATCATATAAATATTATATGCATATATTTTCCTTGATAATGTTAATTATAATGTAGAAATATATGATAAAGAATATTTTACAGATAAACCCTCATATGTTTCATATTTATAATAAACACCTTTAAATATTTATGAAAAGTAAGGAACATGTTATATCAAATGTGCGATATTTTCGACTGAACAAACACCCCCAAACTTAACTTTGATCGTCCCGAACAAACTAGTTATTAAAGAGAGAGAGAAAAAGAAAAAGAAAAAGATAAGTAGCACACTTTCGCAGGCAACACGATTGCACTGAGCACGTGCAACAAGTCGTTAAACTTCTAGGTGTCCATAGTAGGAGGAGTGTTGTCTCTTGAGGGTTTTCAGCAGATTACACCTACAAAATCCTATAATAAAAGAAAGAAAATAAAAGTTACGTACGAAGATAAGAACTATAAAAGAAAGAACTTGAAAAGAAGAGTTTCCAACTACACTAGCTTTTCAGTTGCCATGAGCCCTATCTTAATGGTCATGAAAAGATGTTAAAAATCATATCATCCCTCAATAAAACATTGCCTTTAGTCTTCCTACCTATCTTTCTTCCAAACATCGATCATATACCCCTACGTGACCGTAAAAGATATCCCTACACTTAGAGAATTCAATTCAAGCAATCATACTCTTGTCCATCTTCTAAAGTACTTTATAGTCGGTGAATAATTTCAATGAAATTGCTCACACATCCTTCATGCGACCGTTAATACTTCTTGAGGTACTAACCGACCGATTACTAAATGTGATTGCTTAATTAGGCGTAATTATCCTCGTCTTGCAACACCTAAGGCTTAGCAGTGGCTCCCAAACCAGTTGGTCTAAGGCACTAGGTGATAACGCACCCTCGCTTTATTTTTTTTTATGCTGGCTTAAGTAATTACAAAACCAGGGTTCATTTTTTTTTCTTCACCACTTATACTTTTTTTAATTTCATACTAAGTCTTTTAGACAAGAGCATTTCAAGGTATCCTCTACTATCCTAAGTTTCAAGATGTGTTCAAGTGCGTATAGTAGGGTATCAACGTTCAAATGTTTGGACTCAAGAATAGGGACTATTTTCAGACTCAGATCTACCCTCAGATTAGTGATTTCCTTTATCTTACTAACCCTTGGGACAACGGCTCATAGCTACTTATTACTAGTTTCGTTTAAGAAAACATCTAATTTTCTTGATTTTCTTAAACTTTTCCAATCTTGTCGTATGTAATTTCTTACTTTCAAACTTTCATTACCAAGAAAAAAAATTTGTGGTTATATTTATGATAATGCAAAATAATGCGTAAATAAGCACAAACCTCCCCCATACTTGTTTGCAGCAGTGTCCTCACTGATGTCATCTGTTAAACTAAAAAAAATGTAGACTTGGGAGGAAAATTTTGTAACGGGGACATGAATAAATGACAGTGAAATCCTCCCCCAAACTTATTTTTGGCTCACAATTTTGTAAAAATTTATTTTCTTTCAAGAGCCAAAATATTTTCTCCCTCCCCAACCCCAAACTTGAGTGAATCCATATTAAGCATTTAAAATTATAAAGAAGGGGGTAAAGTTATTGGTCAAAGTAAAGCTTTACAAAGATCAATAGTCAACACCAACCATTCAAATATTTTATCAATGTATCACCAAGATTGGTAGAAGAACATTTCATCTATAGACGTGAAGAAGTGGGGAGAGGATAAGGGGTGGAATAAAACGGGTTTACGTCTCGGTTTGTATAGATGAAACAATGATGATGGATCACTCGCATTCTCGTTATTGATAAGAAGAAGGGGTGGTGGTTCAACTTCTTTATATTGGGGTTGATTCATCACAACACCCATGTCTTCTCAGAATGCGAGTTCTTCAACGAACATTTCTTCAAAGCTTTCATCGATATCCCGAATAATAATCTCATCGGAAAGAACGGGATAATACTCGGACTCCATAAAAGGTTCATATTTAGCGTTAGATTTTGACCCGGACAGCTCGATAGAAGGGTTCGTATGTGTATAATAAATAGAAGGGTCAAACAATAAAGTACTAGCGGAGTTAAGATCAGTATCGTAAAGCTGTTCAAATTCGTTGCTGTCGGAATCTATCGCTTCGACAGAAAATACTTGAGCATAGGGTTCGGAGGGTTCACTTCCCAACTTGTAAATGTTAAGCTCAATTGACATCTTCCCGAAGGATAGGGTCATAGAGCCATTTCGACAATTGATTATTGCGTTGGAAGTCGCAAGAAAAGGTCGTCCTAGAATGACCGGGATTTGGTTTAGGGGGTTTGCTGCAGCCTGTGTATCTATAATGATAAAGTCCACAGGGAATATAAATTCCCCGACTTTGATTAACACATCCTCTAGCTCACTCTAAGGTTGGGTGATAGATCGATCGACCATCTGAAGAGTGCAGTGCGCCGGTTTTAACTCTCCGATTCCTAATTGCTTATAGACAGAATATGGAAGCAAGTTAACTCTAGCACCTAAATCGAATAGAGCATGATTGATATTTTTACCCCCAATAGAAATAGATATTGTAGGACTCCCGGGATCATTTCGTTTCTTGGGTGTTTGTTGGGTAAACTCAGTGCTCACATTAGTCGCTAAGAAAACTTTTATTGCCACTTGAATTTTTATCTTCCTAGCGCACAAGTCCTTTAGGATTTTCGCATAAGACGGAACTTGTTGGATAGCATCTAGGAGAGGAATATTTATATTAACTTTCTTTAAAATTTCCACAATCTTCTCCATTTGTGGACTTGGTCTATTGTCCCTTAACCTGTTTGGATAAGGAGCTTTATCAATAAGGGTTGGGTCTAACATTGGAGAAGATTATGGGGATGGAATGGATCCCAGAATTTGAGTTGGGATCATTTTAGGTTGACTCGGGGCAGTGGGCTGAGGGTTCGAGCATAGGGGAAAATGGAAAATAGACTTGGAAGAAGGTAGACCAGACAAAATAGGGTTAAAAGAAGTAGAAGCCGTGGTTTCAATTGATTCCTCATCATCAACCTGTTCACCGACTTGATTATTCAGCACTCTTCCTGATCTCAACGTGGTTACGACACTCTCATTTTAACTTTGTGAGTGGCCAGGATTCTGTAAGGGTTGAGATGGAAGTTTCCCATTCTCTCTCGCATTCATCGCGACATTTAACTGTGCAAGTTGTGCTTCTATTGATTTTATGCTTTTATCGTGGGAAGCGGTGTTCTGCATTAATGTTTAGATAGAAGACGTTAAAGTATTCGTCGTTCGCATGGAATGTTTAATAAACGTATCCACGCTTCGTTCGAGTGCGGAGAGTTTTTCGGTACCAGCCATTTGGAAAGAATCATTAATCGGTGCAGAATTGTTGGCTGGATTTTGAAAAGTTTGCGATTGAAAAGGGTGCTGACTCTGTGGTGGTGGTTGTTGTTGCTGTGGAGGAGGTCTTTGATAGTTATTTTGGCTTGGAAACGTATTTTGAGTTTGAGTTTGGTTTTGGTTCCAAGCAAAATTAGGATAATTCCTCCATCCCTGATTGTATGTGGAAGAATAAGGATCGTTTCTAGATCGTTGCTGAAAATTAGCATTAATTTTTTCTTGACCTTGAAACGGTGGACTCAAAGGATATTCTTTCGTCAAATATGATGGGTCGAAACAGCAACCACACACGGTTTTGGGAAGCGTAACTTGGTTTAGGGAGGCAGATGAGAATTTTTTTCGATAGCGTTGAGTTTCTTTTGCATCGCGGCCATTTCGGCTTTCACTGCGATAGAAACGTCGAGCTGATGGATACCTCCCCTAGACGATATTGGTCTAACGCTTTCCCACTGTAAAGTTTGTTCAGCGAGATCTTCGAGGAATTGCCAAGCTTCCTCATTTTCTTTAGACATGAAATGGCATTGACAAATAGTTTCAAGCATCTGATTTGTGCCGGAGTAACACCCTCATATATAACTCGGCACAGATCCCATCTATTGATTCCGTGATGAGAACATTGGACAAGCAGATCTTTAAACCGTTCTAAGCATTTCCAAAATGGTTCGTTGGGAAGCTGGGTAAACTGGTTGATCTCGCTCCGATGTAACATTTCAGAAAAATATAAAATATTATTTTTGGAATTTAATATTAAAATAATATATTTCCCGAAAACTGCCCGATTTGCGAAATTGGGGTTTTCGAAAAAGGGTATAAATATATACCAATAATTGTGAAATAAATGGAAATTAAAATGATTTATTCATTTAAAAATATATTTATTGGATTTGGCCTTTTTAAAATTTATTATATGCAGTTTGGAAAAAAACCGATTAGTGCACTGCTAATCGCGATTAGGACAAATCCGTGTTTCTACAGTTTTCCATGGCTAGTGCACCATGTTATGTTGCATTTGGTTACATGTTGTTGCATTTGTGTTGTTTTATGTGTATTATGTGATTTGGTTTTAAAATTTAAAAGAAAAGAAAAAGGGAAATGGCAAAAGGGTAAATTAGGTGAGAGGGAGTTAGAATAAGGGAGGAGAGAGAGGGGGGCTGCCATATCCTCACCACATTTTATTTCTTCATCTCCTTCTTCTTCCCCATCTCGCTCCACCTTCACCTCCTAGATCCATCTCTAAAGCTTCATCAAAACCCTAAACCCCTTTCACTAAAATTGATCCCCTCTTCATCCTCTACACTTTGGACCCATCAATGTTGGATTTTGAGGACATTAGGGAGCTAGGGTTTTGCTTGGCTACATCCATGAGGTAAAATTCATTTCCTTTAGTTAGTTTTGAGTTTTCATGTATTTTAGATAGTTTAGAAGTTGAATTGGTATGGTGGTTGTGAGGATAGAAATCCCTAGAGAGGGTTTAGGTTTAAAAAGTGGATTTGGTGAACTCTTGTCGCTGTTACAAGACCTGGGATTGAGTATAGAAACCAAAATACGGATTTAGGAATTCATTATGTCGGTTTTGTGTTGAATTGTGAGGGTATATGGGAATCTGGAGTAACCCAGAGACACTAAAAATTATTTAGCGAATACCGGGAGTCGTGCAGGCAATCTGGAGTGTACCCTAAAGAACTGAGCCCCAACCCTTGTATTGTGGCCGCAAAAATAAGCTTTCTGGCCGCAAATTGCGGCCAGATTAGGAGGAATGGCTATGGGGTTTTGTCGGGTGTTATCTGCTATATATTTAAGGCCCTTTGTATATGCAACTTTTCTTAGTTTGACTTGAGTCAAAATCTGGGAGCACTTTGGTATGATTTTGGCTATGTTTTCCATATTTTGAAATACTAAGTTTTGATATTTGGTATTGTTTTTGGTTGTTGGATGTTCATACATCAACTACAAGGGATAATTGGTTGGTTTTGCATGCGTGGCCTATAGGTTCTAACCTATAGGCGATCTGTGTGCCGTTTTGGTTTCCGGATTCGATTTTAATAAACGATTGCGATTGTGTATTATTGTAGGTACCTTCACGTGGATTCTTAGGCGAAGGAGCATGGCATCATCGACTTCGGCGAGCAAGTTGCAAGGTGAGTGGATCTATATCCACGGGGGAAGTCGGGTGGATGGCGTATAGCACCCCCGCAAACTTTGATGGAAACCGATTTATATATATAGATTATGATTAATGCAACCTTTAATAGAAGACTATAGATAGAATAAAAAGGTAGTTAGAGAACCATATTAGAAACTAAGGATAGTTAGAAGTGATATGATACGACTAGTATGTGATGACGGGATTTGAGGATGATATTTGATGATATTGCCGTTTAGGGTACTATAAGACTAGATAGTCGACATAGATGTGTCATCCGAACCATACCTATTTGCAAATTGAAGAATCGTATGCATCTTTAAACAGATACCTTGAGGGACGTTACGGATTTTCAAATGATATATTTTCCTTAAAAACACCGTAGCCCCTACTTTCAAAACTACGATTCGCATCTTTCAAAAACTGTTTGTATGGTTCGGGTGTGTATGTTAGATTAGATACTTATTCTTATAGTAAAGGTAGAATATATATGTAAATTGACCTTTGTGAGATATAAATGCGATGAAAATAGAATACGATTTGACATGTGATATGATGATGTGTTGGTATACGGATGCGAGTTGATTGCGATGATTGATACCTTGCCGGTCCCCTGATATGAGATTGTTATGGATGTGACCTGGGACATAGGTATAAAGATATATATAGAAGGTCGTGAATCATGTGTGATATGTCGTACGAGATGTTAGGTTAGTACCCCTCATTGTCGTAAAGGTTGATAGGATCCCTAATGTTTTAATGCCGCCGTACGATGATTTTCCGTACGTGATGAGTTTGACTTGAGGTTTGATCCGTACCCTTGACTAGAGGATGACATACGATGGAGTATACCGTACATGATATTGTGAGGCTGGATGCCGACTGCTAGATTCACCGACTCGGTCATGTTAGATACGTATACATGTCAGCATTTGTATATGATTTACCTTATGCTGCATTCATGTTATTCTCATTGCATCGCATATACTTGTGCTAGGCAAGTCCACCAAGTGGCCGCGGTTCCGCGGCTAAATGAACAATATTGCGGTGGTTCCGCCGCACTATGGTGCTTTCTTCTGATGATTTTTCTTCAGTAGCCTTCTAAGTTTCTCTGGGTCTTGATGAATGTTTCTGAATCTTTATCTCCTCGCTACAGTGACTCCTGATCCCCTCGCAAAAAATCGCACACAAATCGTTAAATTTTCAAGTTGCGTTTTTTTTTATTTTTATGATATGGATCGCATAAGAATTCAACCCGAATAGCAAGAAAAAAAAATTACGCACGTATCCCCGGCAACGGCGTCATTTGATTGGTCTGTGAAAGTAAGTGTTTTTGTGTAAGCGCAATCAATAACGGTGTCGTGTGTAACTAGCCGAGATGAGTACGGGTCGTCCGCAGGGATGTGTGGATCTTTTAATCTTGCTTTAGACGAGTTGATAGAATAAAAGAATAAGGAGAATAGTTGTAGATTCTAGATCTATACTAAACACGGATGTAGAATTTATAGTTTTAAGATCTAGTTTAAATACGGATATAGATTTTATAGGGAAAAGGCTTGTAGGGTTCGTTAGGATTTAGTAGTCATGGATGAATACTAAAGATGACTCCTTTTATCTTTTGATAGATTTAAAACTAGATAGATAGTGATGAATGAGGATTAGGGTTCTTGGATGAAACTAGGGTTTCCCCACTATTAACCCTTGTCCTTTCATTGATCTCTATTCATGTCTAGCCCTTAACAAAACAATTGTTAATCTGATCTCAAATCGCGATCAAGACTATCAATAACTTAATAGCGCGCCCGATTAGGATGTTAACGATTCTTTTGCTAAAGTCTATAAACTTTATAAGATATAAAAGAAGTTAAAATATTTTCTCATCCATTATTCTACCCTAATCTTACGAACCCTATCAAGCGGAGAATTACTCACGCATGATGGATATAGAAGAAGAAAGGATAGAGAAGTAAATCATAATAAAAATCCAGAAAGTAAAAATGCGATACGAATAAAACAGCTACCTTTATTAATCAGCTAAATCAATTACACTTTTTGATCCTTTAGAAAGTGGAATACAAAACTCTAGTTTGCTTCATGATCTCTCTTAAAGGAGGTAGATGAATAGCCGATGATCAACCTGGATGTGTGGATCATTTGTGACCTCGTGATCTCTTCGGTTTGATGCCTTTCTAAGTAAAGCTCTCGGTCTTATTTATAGTCACAGAAGATACAAAACCTAGATGTCATATGTGAGAGTTTGATGAGAAGATCCTACCAACAAAATCCCAAACCCTAATTCCTCATAAAGGCCACGAATCCGCCGCGTTTATGGGGTATTTGCCGCGGTTGGGTGGTGGATTAGTGGGATCGGTTGATGAAAATTCTTCTGTAGCCTTATATTGACATATGGAGATTTTTGTGATATCCGAAATCTTCATATCTTCTCTAAGTCTCTGCCAGTACTGATTCTATGATTTTTATCTTTATCAGCAAATTTTTGATTCTGACATCTCGATATCCCGATCTCCTGACCTGAGATAAATCTGCACAATATCTCCAAGAATAATATTAGTAAAATTTGTTATAGAAATATAATCTTAATCATTTTATATGGTAATAAATCTTTAAGCAACTTGATTAAAATTATCTGATATGATATAAATATTTAAATTATAAAAATATCATATAAATATTATTTGCATATATTTTCCTTGATAATGTGAATTATAATGTAGAAACATATGATAAAAAATATTTTACAGATATATTCTCATATGTTTCATATTTATAATAAACACCTTTAAATATTTAAGAAAAGAAAGGAAAATATTATATCAAATGTGCGATATTTTCGAATGAACAGAGAGTCATATACACGTGCACATCTAAAGCTAATTTAGAACGACGTTATACTCTTTCTTCTGCCAGATCTTATAATCTAGAACAGTGGTAGTGACAAGTTTGGGTAATCAAAAACCTCCCAGTCACCGTCTTTGAGGAGACCGAAGTACCTCTCAGGTGCCTGAGGTTACCTACGAAATCATGCGGAGTGGCTAATGGATTATCAAAACCAATTGAATCCTTAGGTTCTACTAAATTTTTAGTGATCGTTTGTGATTCTGGAATAACTTTCAGTTCTACAATACTCCCACTAATGTTTTCTGAAAAGAATTCATTTTATTAAAACTGTGGCGAGTCAAGAATAATATAACTATTGATCTTCCAGATGGTACAATGTCAACCCTCGTCAAAGCCCGGGATAACCCACAAACTGCCATTACTAAAACGTTTTAGTGTATATGCCCTAGAGGCCATTACTGTATCATACTAGTATGTATATTACTTAATGGAAGCTTGGGATATTCACCTTGTATTGACAATCTTGCTCAAAATGGTAGTATGCTACTTGGTTTGTTTCTACTTCAATGTGTACATGTGTTTATTTTAGTATATCACCTATACACATTAGTGGAGCCCTTAGGATCTTTGCTTGATTACCAGCGTTGTGATGGCAGTCACACTAGTGGGTGCTGGGTAATCTATAAGCACATCCTTATGCAGGTCCCTAGTCGCAGGACTATCGAGACAGGGCATCGATACTCCGGAGTAGACTAGCGCATGCGCTTCTCATCCCAGTGTGGGAGACGGTCTGTCCCACAGCCGTCAGTACGTCGTACTGGAGATAGTATGCGGGTGCTCGTTGGGTTACGAGTATACTGGACAGGACTCGTCGGGAACTGACCGGTTGGTATTATACCTATCGTCAGTTACCAGTTCCCAGGTGACATGAGTACAGCTTAGTCCGCTGACCTGAAACTGTCACTTCGCCTCGAGTGTGTTCCCACTGTACTTTGATTACTACCCTACCACGGCTCAAAGGAGTCGTGCAAACAGGTAGTAGTTGGGTGCAGTCCCGAAGCACTTGGAGGCAGTGACGGTTAGACAGGATTCGTCTCTCCCGGTATTGGGGGTTGACATCGCACTGTGTCTAGGAGAGCCATTACATGAGTAGTCCCTGGCCAGGGCAAGCGGGATATACTGGTAGGCTTCCAGTGTTATCTCAGGGTGTATTGGGCTTCACTCCGACACGACTTGTACCGCTATTAGGGGACTGACGTTTACCGCCCCCCTAGGCCCGCCATGCGATGTATCAGACGAACAGACCGGACTGTATGGAGATTGTCACATTCAGGCTCAGTAGGAGTTCAGATGGGTTTCACCTCGTCAGTCTTCTTGTCGGCATCTACCTGGGGACCGTTACGCACAGCTAGTGCCGCTTGCGGTCTGTGGTTAAACCCACTGCCAGCGTAGTGTCGAGTCTTTAGAGTCCCACACAGAAAGCTATTCACCTTTTGGCAAAACAGTAGAGGTCGCATGGTTTTGCGACAGGTCGCATGGTTTTGCGACAGGGTTCAGTCACATCCGAGCACTTGTGCACGTTTAGTGTCCGGACAGTTTACACTAGCGGGCTTTGGTTTAAGCCATATCCTAGTGTATGTATTGGGATTGGTTTTATCCAGTTTGCATCCGTGTTCCTCGGAACGCGGATGCGGGTGTGTATGCACAGTTGACGGAGAGACAGAGGCAGTGGATTCTCATTAGGGTTGTTGACTGGTTGACTGTTGACTATTGACTTTTTGCTCAATCTAATGAGAATATGATATATATATATATATATTTAGCAATAATATTAATTAAGTATTATAGTGACATGGTTGTTGGAGGGTTGACTTTGTTGACTTGTTGACTTTGTTGACCGGTTGACTAGGTTGGACTAGTTGACCATCATCATCACAATGGTTATCATTTTCATGCAAAGACTTTTGCTTGCTTGTTGTAGTTTGCAAAATGAGTGCATGGAAATGATATTGCCTTTGTCATGATATGAACCATCACATAATACTTGATTGACATTATGGCTAATGATGCTTTTGGATTATGAGAGGGTGAAAGACAAAAGAGAGGCTCATTCTTGCTTGACCTTTCTCTCTCTTGGTTTTGAGCTCTCATGCTCTTGCTCTCACCCTCTTCCTCTTGCTCTCTCTCTTTTGTCTATGGTTCACTTGTCTCATGTGTTGAGAAGCAAGAACCATAGAGCAAAATCCCAACATACTCTTCTCTACTCATTCTAGCTCACAAGACCTAGCAAGCCAAGTGATCTAGTTTCTTCAAAGTCCGAAGAACAAGCCAAAGGTAGAAGCTTTCGGGTGGATCCATCTTCGACGCAAGGAGACGACGAGGTGAGGCCGATCCGAACTCCGGGACGAGTTGAAGACGAAGGAGTTCAAGAAAGGTATAGCCCCCTAACCGAGTAGGTAAACTCTTGTTAGGTTGTTAGTTAGCAGTTTAACAAAGATCCGGGTTTTGAGTCCATGTTACCGCCTCTTAAAAATCGTTTTTCACCAAATTCCGCAAGCCCGCAAGTACCGGGAGAGGTAGCATGGACTTACAAAACGTGCCTAGAGTTTATCTGTATTCTGGTTTTAAGTATAAGCCGGACAACACCATATACCTTAACATAGTTAAAATATGAATCCATTTTATATATCCAATATAGAAACAAAGGCACTAATATAATTGGAACCAGATTCAAAAATCATACAGCTATTTCCAGTGCATATCAACTAAATGGAAGAAGGCCATATAACATTACTCATCCAAGAGTACATCCACGTATGAGTAACCTGAAAGAGAAGCAAGTTCTCAAAACTATTACTTACAATGGAATACCAAACACAAGTATCTACATCTTCGATCACCTTGAAGAATCCTGATACTTGCAACATATGGTTCTTTACCTTATTCTTATACCTATAACTTTTCAAAACTTGGACCTTATATTTCAATGAAATACTTGTCTAAAATCAGAGAAGTCACGAGTAAACAGAATATAGTACGAGTACCAACCCCTTTGTCCTAACAGACATTGGACAACATACAATACTTTGTATAAGTCCATTGAGTTTAATTATTCAAACCCTGTGCGTCGTAGGTTGAAAAACTGCACTATGGTTAAGAAGAATTACACCGTTGTTGAATGCTCCTTCCTAACCATCAACTGATATAGGTGTTAGTTATATATGTGCCCAAGAGGCCATTACTGTACATACGATGTATATTGTAGTGGATGCTTGGACACATATAGGGAGGACTTTCTTGATCGACATGATAGTATGCTATCTGGTTGCTCTTTATCTTAACATGTACACCGACAGTCTCTATATTACATGTTGGTAAAGCCCTTAGGATGAGTACTTGACTACCAGGACTATGATGTAGATCATACTAGTAGGGATAGAGTAGTCATTAAGTACATCCTTCAAATGTTCCTAGTCGTAGGTGTATCGAGACATGGTATCGATATACCAGAGTAGACTAGCTTATAGCTTCTCGACCCATGTAGATAGGCAATGGATAATCCCATTGTTAGTTATATGTATGCCCTAGAGGCCATTACTGTACATAGGATGTATATTGTAGTGGATGCTGGGACATATATAGGAAGGACTTTCTTGCTCGACATGATATTATGCTATCTGGTTGCTCTTTACCTTAACGTGTACACTGATTGTCTCTCTGTTACATGTTGGTAAAGCCCTTAGGATATGTACTTGACTACCTAGAATATGATGCAGATCATACTAGTGGGGACATGGTAGTCCATAAGTACATCATTCAAGGTCCCTAGTCGTGGGTGTTTCGAGGCAGGGCATCGATATACCAGAGTAGACTAGCGTATACCTTCTCGACCCATACAGATGGGCGATGGATGATCCTATATCCATTGGTGTTTGACATCAGAGATGATATACGGGTGCCTAGTGGAGACTGGGTACACTGGACGGACTCGCCGAGAGCTCCCAGATGGTATTATACCTTACGTCAGATGGCAGTTCTCTGGTGACACTGGTACAGAGTAGTCTGTTGACCCGAGATCGTCATAGAGACTTGTGTGATTCCCACCGTGCTTTGATTTCCACCTTACCACGTCCAAGAGGGTGTGCAAAACGGTGGTTTTTGGGTACATTCCCGAATCACATGGAGGCAATGAGCGATAGGAGGGGATTCGTCTCTCCCGGTATAGGGAGTTGATGTTGCGTTGTGTTCGATTGGCTATAACCGGAAATCCCTGGTCAGGGTTGCTGAGATTTACTGGTAAGTGTTACCAGTAGTTTCTCAAACTGTTATAGACCTTATATCGACACGACTTATCGAGCTACTGGGGTCTGACGTTTACCACCCCTAGGCGAGATATGCGACATATCTGACGACGAGACCGGACTGTACGGTAAGTGTTACTGGTTGGATTCACAGGAGTGTGAGCGGGCTTGCTTGTTGATCTTCTGATCGCTCAATACCCGAGTGGCCGTTACGTTTAGCAGACCGCTTTCGGCTTGTGGGTGTTTGATATGATCATCACCTGCTGCCGGCGTATTGACGAGTCTTTAGAATCCTACACAGAGGTTTCCTGGCTCAAGCGAAACGAAATAGGAGCGCATATGAGATATGTACGGGACCGAGAACAGTATGTGATACTGTATTCTATTCTCGCGATTTGTATCATTGGACGGTTATATATGATATAGCCGGGTTACCGAATCAAGTGTTGATTCGATACATTGATACACTTTATATTAGTCGGTTATATGCGATATGACCGGATCATTAAATCAAGTGTTGATTTAATGATTTGATGTATAATTATATATTTGATATATTACTTTACATTAACTAGTATTTGTTCACTTAGGATTGATTTTCTCACCTGATGTGCATAAGTAGTATATGTGATATATTTTTGTGCACTTGATTGTATCATGTTTGATGATACATGCAAACTTGGGTGTGTTTGCTTTTAAACTATGATTTAGGTTAATGGTTAGGGTTTTAAATGTTTTATTTATTTTCTTTACGCATTTATTTTAAGGGCAAGAAAGAAAATGGTTGCTTCTTTTGTTTTTTGTTGAAGCTTCATGAAGCTTTGAAAGCTTAACCATTTTGTTTCTTTCCTTAACCCTAACCATTTACTTAAACCCTAGTTAATTCTCTACACTTGTTAAACTAACCCATGGTTGCTATATGATAAGATCACTTGATTTATTATAATTAATCAATTGATTTTATTATGCTTATCATATTCTTCTTCTTCTTCTTCATCTTCTTCAAGAAGAAGAAACCATGATACCTCCAATGGTGCCATGATCAAATGAGTGAGAAATCCAATTCTAAAGTGAACCCACTTCCTATTTCTTCATCCTCTACCACTTGCCATATAATATAGGGTGTTTTCTTCACAAGTTTCATGACTTGGTGAAGTTGGAGCTCGAGTTAGAGTCGCCTCGACGTAGATCATCTTCGGCATCGAAGTCATCGACCTAGCCCGATCACTTCTTCGATGAAACCACCGCGAGAGTCTAGGATTCCGATGATCGCAGCGGAGGGACATCAACACGGAGCCAAGGAAGTGGAGGACCGGATCTACAAAGGTTGTATTTCCGTTCACTTAGTGTAAATGTGATTTACATTCATTTAGTTTCGCCTAATTTCTAGTTAACGATCCGTATTAGGGTTTCTCGGCACCGGAAAATTTAGAATTTGGCATGGTTGATGCCTTGTGGAAGCTCTAGTGTGTGCCTAGGAACCCTACAGTGGTATCAGAGCTTAGCTAGAGCCTTAGGCGATGAGTAGATGAAGTTAGAAACCCGATCGAACCCGAAACCCTAACCCTAAACCATTCTCTGTACATTTTTTGAAATCGGGGATTTTTCCAAATTAAAAATATGCAGAAAAATCAGCAGACTTTTTTAAGAATTACTGTGGAGCACGTGCCCTTGATTCGACAGAAGCGCCGCGGAACCGCCGCCCCACCTAGGCTTGGGCGGCGGTTCCGCGGCCAAATTGATGAATCAATGCATGTGGTTTGCACAGTAATTTTTTTCTTTTAGTGCTGTATTTTCTGGGAATTTTTAATATTTACTCAAGAGTTGAGTTTTCTGGGTTGTATTGGGGACTCGGTGTTTCGATCGGGAAGTTTAACTTCGTCTGTCTTTTTCCGGATATCTTTAGAAAATCTTGAAAAGTTCGACTGGATATAAATACCCAATTTTTCCCCTGTCGGGAAATTTCCAAGTGTTGGATTTTTCCGTGGTTTAAAGACGTTCTAAGTAGTGCAAGTAACGTGATGGACCCTCTAGAAGACAACAAACCTTAACTCGATTATGTGACCGTCTTGAACTGCCCTTTGAACCTTAGGGTTTGGGGCAGTACGGCGTGCCACATGTGAGGCGTTGTCTTGACCCTTCTACGGCTGGACCGTTGGTACTGAGGCATGAAGTGAATGTTTTTAAACTTATTTCATGTGTTGAGCTGTTTCGGAAAAAATTGGGTGTTTGACTATTCGATCGGAAAGTTTAACATTTTCTGTTTATCTGGAATGTGATACAATATTTGGAATCCACAAATAGTTATGAGATAACTGAATGAATGTTATAAACATAGCAGTTTAGTCTCACTTGATCGGTTTCCACGGAATTTTGATGCGATCAAAAGTCCGTCGCAATTGCGTAGCGTATGCGGATACTCGCCGGTAAACTTAATAGACAGCTACACCTCATAGCCCCGACCAAGTGACTGTAGGAGAACCCCGTCGCCGAAAGCATCCGTTCGGGAGCGCGCGGCAGCGGTGTTCCGCCTTGGTGCACTTCGTCTGCGGCATCGGGGGTGCAGCCGTCTACTGAAGTTTGCGACGAGCATTCGATCAGGATGTCGAGAATCTTGTTGAATTGCCCGACTAGATATTGAAAAGAGTTTTCGATAAATGAGACTAAAATGCGGGGTTTATAATTGTTAGGCATGCGATGTTTAAGGAATTCATTTGGTTAGGCATGCGATGTCTATACAGGTTGCGGATTCCAACTGTTGTGGTTTTACCCTTTCTTTTCTATGACCGTAAGTATAATATGTGATATCGCCGGTTTCGTTGCTATATGCCAACGACAATTGGGATACGCATGTTTACTTATGTTGATGACATGTGATGTTATGTGTTGCTGGATATGTTTTATTGGATCGTCGTGTTTGAATAGCCGGGGGTTTTTATGTGAGATGAGTGTTTTTCGTTTTCATTCATGTAAAAAACTTGTATGTAATATTCTTTTATTGGGGAACTTCCAGGTTGCGGATGTTGTTACCATTTGTATATTATTTACTTTTCCTCACTAGGATAGACCCAAGGAAGAGCGCACAAGTAACCGGGTTCTGGAGTCCAGTGGGAGACCAACTTGAGGAGTCGAGTCCGGGTCTCCTAACTCTAGAATTGGTAGGGTTGCTTGCTGCTCTCGTAGGGGTCTAGGGGTATGGGTTTGGCTATTCATCGCAACCGTGGAATCCGTGTTTTATACTGGCTCGTATTGAAAACACGGACGTCCTAGTACATCCAATGTTTCATATGATTCTTCTGCTGCGATATCTGTGATGTGATCATTTGATATGTTGTGATAGATACTGTATATAGTATATATGATATATTATATAGACGTTACTTATGTTTTACACCCGCGCTAGCCCTGCCCCGCTCTGCCGTTAGTTACCTAACCTAACGGTGCACGAGTGGACATCGAGGCGAATGCGGATGGCATAAGTGTACGTCGTATTTATCTGTGATGTTTAGGTGCTTAAATGATGGGACTTCATTAATGAGATTAATGAAATAAAAGAAACCTAAAGATGTTGTGAAATCGAATTTCAAAAATAAAACAGGTAGCTACAGTTCTTGCTTTGCACAGCGGTATATATGATATATCCTGCACCTTATTCGATGAGGAAAGGGCCGACGATCCCTTCACCGGGAGTGAACCCTTTAGCAATAACTGGCAGATGCTACACACTCGGTTTGTCTTTTGATTGCTCCTATAGTTTCTGCTTTGCAAAGTGATATATATGATATATCCCGCACCTCATTCGACGAGGAAAGGGCCGACGATCCCTTCACCAGGAGTGACCCCTTTAGCAAAACTAGAAAAGCCTCAAAAACACTCCATTGCAAAATCATTTGATTCTACAATGATATCAAGTTCATTACGCAATAGGTTTTCAGAAAAACCTGTCGTAGCCCTCCGTAATTTCAGATAAGTAGTAGTTAGTATTCGTGCTACGTTTGTTGGCCTTTGTCAAGGCGTAGTGTGCGGTAGCTGACTGGTGCTTATCTGCTTATGCATATGATGCAGATTGGGTTAGGGTAGTCGTGCGACCTTGTTGGCCTTTGTCAAGGGTCGTGCGGATGGGTTTAATTCAATCAGGAAATGACGGGTTGAACTTGACTAGCATCCTATGGTTTGTTGGCCTTTGTCAAGGTCATAGGAGGTTAGGGGCAAAATTATCGGGAATTTCAAGTGTTGAAATTTGCAATGAGATTGCATACCTTCTATGAGATAGTTGGATCCCGATACCCGCTGCGAGTAAGAGTTACTCCTGGGAGAGTTTTACACATTATAATTAGCCGATCAATTAGGTGTCTAGAAAGGTGTTAACGAGGTTACGCCTCTGGGAAAATGAGGTTTACATTAATTAGGTTCGTGCGAAAGCACGGAGGACCTCCCTCAAAGTACCGACACTGGCCTGGCTGAAAGATTGGCGAACTTGTAGTGTGTAATTAATCCCCGCTAGTCTTTCCTTTCAGGATTTGAAGGAAGATTTGATAAAAAACAGTGGGAGCCATCCTGATTAGATAAAATAATAACCAATCTATTCTTGCAAGAGCGCACGTTGAGTGTTTTCTTCTTTCACTCTCTCCAGGTAGCGACCATATCACGCCTTAATCAAGATAATAATATGGATATATTGACCGAACCCACTTGTTATACTGAGCTGGGGAACGTTGGTCCCGCTCCAACTTATAATTGTTATAAGACAAAGCAAGAAATTGGGGATTACCAGAATTCTCGTGCCGCCTAAACGAAGAAAGTGCATATGATGCATCTCCTTCGGGTGTGTTCATTACAAAGAACTGTTTCTCTGTATCCTCTATGTCCTGGGTATTTGATACCGGATCAGGATCCCGCATATGTAATTTGTTACATGGGCTACAGATAGGTAGAGAACTGAGAACGGGTGATAAGTTTCATGAGGTAGAAAACGGTGCAAGTGTTGCAGCCAAGTCTGTTGGTCACTGTCACCCTGTATTACCAATACATTGATTTTGAACAAATGCTATTAGATACCGAACCTGATGTACAAAATCATATCAATCTCTTTATTAGTAAAGAAATGATAAAATTTTGTATTGTTGGATAATGTTTTGGACATTTCCTATATCAAAAGTTGATCGGTTCAGGCACGTTATCTAAAAGCATTGATGTTCTAAATCAAACTACAGTTCTTAGTATACGGAACACACACAAGAGGAAGAGTTCAGAAATGAACAAATCCTTCTTGAGGTATTGTAGACTAGGTCATATCAATGCGGCCCGACTAGCTGAAGCTACATATAGATGCATATTTAAATTAGTTTGAATTTACATCTTGTGAAACTTGCCAGTCATGTCATAGAGATAAGATGACCACAGCTCTGTTTATTGGAAACAGAGAAAGAGTTGGCAAACTCTTGGGATTGATACATGTTGATGTATGTAAAGTCCCCTGTCTACATATGCCAAGACTAGTTCTTTGTACTTCATTATATTCACTGATGATCTCTCTAGATTCAGACATATGTTCCTATTGAAACACAAGTCCGAAACTTTTGAGATATTCACAGAATATAAGTTAGAAGTAGAGAACCAAAATACGGGTATAAGTATTATGTCCTTTGATGAGATCAAGGAGGAGAATACTTGTGCATAGAATTCCTGGACTATTCTAAAGGAGAATGAGATTCTCTCTCAACATTACTCCTCCGTATACACCATAGCACGATGGTATATTGGGACGGAGCAATTGCACCCTATTCGATATGGTGCGCTCTATGATGAGTACTACTGAGTTACCTGTTTGCTTTTGGGGGTTATGCACTTGAGAAGCTGCATACCTATTGAAATTAGGTTCGAATCAGATCACAGCCTACCACTCCATATGAGATATGGTATGGGAAGAGCCCATGTCTTAAGCTAGTTAAGATTTGGGGTTGACCGGCCTATGTCTAAAAGCAAAATCCGGACAAGCTCGAGGCAATGTCTATAATGTAGAACTGGAAAGGTTCCAGCTATACAAACTACAGCAGATGATTTGATAGAACCAAAGGATTCAATAGTAACCAACGAACCTCAGCCTCTCCGCCGATCTAGTAGGGTTCCTCACCCACCTGAGAGATACTTCGGTTTCTCTATGACAGTGGGAGGGAGGATTGCATCATGAGATGATGACCCAACTAGTTTCGAGCTGGCCATCAGGAGTAAGACTCTATAAGAATGGCTGGATGCTAAGCGATCTGAGATGGAATCCTTATACACCAACAAAGTATGGACTTTAGTTGCATTATCTGTAGGATTAAATCCCCATCAAGAGCAAGTATATCTTGAGAAGATTACTTGGTGTAGATGGAAAAGTTGAGACTTTCAAAGCTAGACTTGTTAAAGGTTTTCGTCATCGACCAAGCGTGGATAATGATGAAACCTTTTCCAGTGGCTTTGCTTAAGTCCATCCGGATCCTACTTGCCACGGCTACATACCATGACTACGATATCTGGCGGTTGGGTGTCATGACTGCTTTTCTAAAATGATGTATTAGAAGAGAGCGTCTGTAAGTACACAGCCAGAGGGCTTCGTAGACAGTGGGAGCAGCGAAAACGTGCACAAGTTGCTTTATAGGATAAAGCAGGTATCGCGGAGTTGGAACGTATGTTTTGATGTGGTAGTCAAATAGTTTGACTTCATCAAAATGGTAGATGAACCTTGTATATAGAAAAAGGTAGTAGGGAGTATGGTGGTGATCCTCGTAGAGTACGTGTATGACATACTCTTGATAGGGAAGGAGTTTCCTATGCTACGCTCGATCAATCTCCGCTTATCACAATGATTCTCCATATAGGATCAAGGTGATACCTCCTAAATCCTGGGTTATGGATCTATGAGATATGTCTATCTGGATATTAGGAATCTCACTAGTTGTAGTGAGTTGGTATCAATCGATCCTGGGGAGAATCACTGGAAATGTTTCAGGGTGATAAGGACGACTGAATATCAGTCACAGGCATTATCTTCACCCTCTAACGAGGGACGGTATGTTGGAAGAGTTCCAAGCTAGATACCGTGGCATACTAGACGATAAAGGCTGGATACATCGCTACTTAAGATGCTACTAAAGAGGCTGTCTGGGTGTATATTAGTTCATGAGATGAACTTAGTTCCTCCTATTGTGTGACAATGGAGTTATGGCTTATGCCAAGGAACGTCCATCCCATCAGTGATCCAGACATATATTGAGGCAGCATCACCTGATCATGGAGATAGTTGATCTCCAGGGTGATCGAGGTTAGGAGAGTAGACTCAGAGGACAACACGGCGGATCCACTCACAAAGGCCTTTTCCCAGAGAGAGACTTTTATAGGATGGTTGAGTATGAGATACTACAACCACTGCTATCAGATGGCCCTAGTGCAAGTGGGAGATTGTTAGTTATATGTATGCCCTAGAGGCCATTACTGTACATAGGATGTATATTGTAGTGGATGCTGGGACATATATAGGGAGGACTTTCTTGCTCGACATGATAGTATGCTATCTGGTTGCTCTTTACCTTAACGTGTACACTGATTGTCTCTCTGTTACATGTTGGTAAAGCCCTTAGGATGTGTACTTGACTACCTGGACTATGATGCGGATCATACTAGTGGGTACATGGTAGTCCATAAGTACATCCTTCAAGGTCCCTAGTCGTGGGTGTATCGAGACAGGGCATCGATATACCAGATTAGACTAGCGTATACCTTCTCGACCCATACAGATGGGCGATGGATGATCCCATATCCATTGGTGTTTGACATCAGAGATGATATACGGGTGCTCAGTGGAGACTGGGTACACTGGACGGACTCGCCGAGAGCTCCCAGATGGTATTATACCTTACGTCAGATGGCAGTTCTCTGGTGACACTGGTACAGAGTAGTCTGTTGACCCGAGATCGTCATAGAGTCTTGTGTGATTCCCACTGTGGTTTGATTTCCACCTTACCACGTCCATGAGGGCGTGCAAAACGGTGGTTTTTGGGTACAGTCCCGAATTACATGGAGGCAATGAGCGATAGGTGGGGATTCGTCTCTCCCGGTATAGGAAGTTGATGTTGCGCTGTGTTCGATTGGCTATAACCGGAAATCCCTGGTCAGGGTTGCTGAGATTTACCGGTAAGTGTTACCAGTAGTTTCTCAAACTGTTATAGACCTCATATCGACATGACTTATCGAGCTACTGGGGTCTGACGTTTACCACCCCTAGGCGAGATATGCGACATATCTGACGATGAGACCGGACTGTACGGTAAGTGTTACTGGTTGGATTCACAGGAGTGTGAGCGGGCTTGCTTGTTGATCTTCTGATCGCTCAATACCCGAGTGGCCGTTACGTTTAGCAGACCGCTTGCGGCTTGTGGGTGTTTGATATGATCATCACCTGCTGCCGGCGTATTGACGAGTCTTTAGAATCCTACACAGAGGTTTCCTGGCTCAAGCGAAACGAAATAGGAGCGCATATGAGATATGTTCGGGACCGAGAACACTATGTGATACTGTATTCTATTCTCGCAATTTGTATCATTGGACGGTTATATATGATATAGCCGGGTTACCGAATCAAGTGTTGATTCGATACATTGATACACTTTATATTAGTCGGTTATATGCGATATGACCGGATCATTAAATCAAGTGTTGATTTAATGATTTGATGTATAATTATATATTTGATATATTACTTTACATTAACTAGTATTTGTTCACTTAAGATTGATTTTCTCACCTGATGTGCACAAGTAGTATATGTGATATATTTTTGTGCACTTGATTGTATCATGTTTGATGATACATGCAAACTTGGGTGTGTTTGCTTTTAAACTATGATTTAGGTTAATGGTTAGGGTTTTAAATGTTTTATTTATTTTCTTTATGCATTTATTTTAAGGGCAAGAAAGAAAATGGTTGCTTCTTTTTTTTTTTGTTGAAGCTTCATGAAGCTTTGAAAGCTTAACCATTTTGTTTCTTTCCTTAACCCTAACCATTTACTTAAACCCTAGTTAATTCTATACACTTGTTAAACTAACCCATGGTTGCTATATGATAAGATCACTTGATTTTTTATAATTAATCAATTGATTTTATTATGCTTATCATATTTTTCTTCTTCTTCTTCATCTTCTTCAAGAAGAAGAAACCATGATACCTCCAATGGTGCCATGATCAAATGAGTGAGAAATCCAATTCTAAAGTGAACCCACTTCCTATTTCTTCATCCTCTACCACTTGCCATATAATATAGGGTGTTTTCTTCACAAGTTTCATGACTTGGTGAAGTTGGAGCTCGAGTTAGAGTCGCCTCGACGTAGATCATCTTCGGCATCGAAGTCATCGACCTAGCCCGATCACTTCTTCGATGAAACCACCGCGAGAGTCTAGGATTCCGATGATCGCAGTGGAGGGACATCAACACGGAGCCAAGGAAGTGGAGGACCGGATCTACAAGGGTTGTATTTCCGTTCACTTAGTGTAAATGTGATTTACATTCATTTAGTTTCGCCTAATTTCTAGTTAACGATCCGTATTAGGGTTTCTCGGCACCGGAAAATTTAGAATTTGGCATGGTTGATGCCTTGTGGAACCTCTAGTGTGTGCCTAGGAACCCTACACCCATAACCATTGGTGTTTGACATCAGAGACAGTATACAGGTGCCCAGTGGAGACAGGGTACACTGAACGGACTCGCCGAGAACTCCCAGATGGTATTATACCTCACGTCAGATAGCAGTTCTCTGATGACACTGGTACAGGTTAGTCTGTAGACCCGAGATCGTCATAGAGTCTTATGTGATTCCCGCTGTGCTTTGATTTTCACCTTACCACGTTCAAGAGAACATGCAAAACGGTGGCTTTTGGGTACAGTCCCGAATCACATGGAGGCAATGAGCGATAGGAGGGGTTTCGTCTCTCCCAGTATTGGGAGTTGATTTTGCGCTGTGCTCGATTGGCTATAACTGGAAGTCCCTAACCAGGGCTACTTCAGAGATATACTAGTAAGTGTTATCAGTAGTTTCTCGACCCTTTATGAGCCTCACATCGACACGACTTATCGAGTTACTGGGGTCTAACGTTTACCACCCCTAGACGAGATACGCGACATATCAGACGAAGAGACCGGACTGTATGGTAGTGTTACTAATTGGATTCGCAGGAGTATGAGCAGGCTTGCTTGTTGATCTTCTTCTAAGGCTACGGCGGCGCCCCAGCTGTCAATCCGATGCCAAATGCGGAACAAAAACTTTTCAAAGTGGCGCTAACGTAACCCTAAAACCCGGATCGTTCCATTAACCATAAACTAGTAAACTGTAAAGCGGTTTAAAGAGGTTATACTGATCGATCCGTGTCCTTCGGTCTTCAACCTCTTCCCAAGATCCTCGCGGCTGCCCCGAACAAGTTCGCTCTCCGGTCTCCCTCATCAAAGACGATCCACATCGAGAATTCTTAATACGGGCTCCCGCCTCAAAACCGAGGCAACTCGGGCATCCAGTATGCTAGCCTAGATACCCAAGGTGAAGTAGAGATAGTGTGTGAATAGTTTGTCTCAAGGCACCCAAGGAGATAGGTGGAGGTAAATGAAGTTGCCAAGGATATGAGCATAGAATTTTTTGGCTTTGTGTGAGGAAAAGAAAAGTGCTCGGCCAAATGAAAAATGATGGCTGCAAAAATGGGCTCTGCCAAAACTCAAAAAGGGGTTCTCTGTCTATTTTCTTGTGTAGTGGTGAGGTTATCAAAATCAAGCAACCCAATTAATATTTCCCCCATCCAAAGAAGCAGCCACTACCCATTCCCAAATCTCTCACGCACTCCAACAAATATCCTCACAAATACAAAAGTAATTAATGCAAGGTACACCTCATCACAAAGCCCATGCCCAAAAACAGTTGATTCCCAGCTTCGAAATTCCAATGCAAACTAAAATTTCCATGCAAACTAAATACTCACATTTTCACATTAAATATTAAACCAAATGTTTAAGTCGAGAAAAGAAATTGGCAACTTCAAAAATAATCTCGTAACAAATTACAAGATTATCCCTCATCCGTTTATACATACATGCATCCGAATTCCGATTGAATACGAATACAACGAGACGAAAATATTCCGACAATCTAATACTAGGATCCGGCTTAAACCAAAGCACACTAATATGATCCGTCCGATCATGATGCGTGCACGAGTGCACGTATATGATCTAACCCTTCCATAAAACCATACGGCCTCTACAACGTTTTGCCCGAACTAGGGAAATCCTCTGAGTGGGACTCTAAAGACTCGTCAATACGCTGGCAGTTGGTTTAACCACAAGCACGTCAGTGGTACTAGCTATACGTAACGGCTGCCCAGGCATTGAGCGAAAGGGAGGCTGACGAGCGAACTCATCCTGGAACCCTACTGATCCTATCTATGACAATCTCCGTACAGTCCGGTCTGTTTGTCTAAGAGTATCGCATATCGGGGCCAGGGGGATGGTAAACGTCAGACCCCTAATAGCGGTATAAGTCATGTAGGAGTGTAGCCCAGAACACCTTGAGAAACTACTGGAATACCTACCGGTAAATCTCACTTGCCTTGGCCAAGGACATTGTGTAATGGCTCTCCAGACAAAGCGCGATATCAACCCCCAATACCGGGAGAGACGAATCCTGTCTAACCGCCACAGCCTCCAAGTGTTTCGGGACTGCACCCAACTACTACCTGTTTGCACGACTCCTTTGAGCCGTTGTAGGGTAGAAATTGTAAGTCTATGTAACCCACCCCAGTACTTACGGGGAGGCAGAAAGGGTAAAAAAATGGATTTTTATCACAAAGAAACATAGACTAACCATGAAGGATCTTTGTTAAACAAAAACTAACAAACTAACTACAAGTTCTAGCTACTAGGTAAGATGGTTATACCTAGTTCTTGAACTCCTTCTCTTCTTGTTGTGGTCCTCCTTGTTGCTAGCCCCATGGAGTGGTGTAGACGGCTCCTCCTCTTTTTCTTCTCTTTGCCGAAGAAAGATCCACCCGAAGGCCTCTACCTTGAGCTCCTACCTCAACCAAGAGGTAACTAGAGTGCTTGGCTTGCTAGACTAAGAACCCTAGTAGAGAGTTTTCTTGATGGTTTTATCTCACAAAGCTCATGTTTTTCAACTCATGAAACAAGAGAGCTTTGAGAGAGAGGAAGAGGGAGAGCTTTGCAAGAGAGAGAATGAGCAAAAGAGAATGAGAGAGTAATCCCAACCATGCTCTCATATGAGAGATTATGAGAATAACAATAATAATTAGGAAAATTGTGATGGTTAGTTGATGTGACCATTATCATTTCACATTTAATGCTAATTGCAAGCTTCAAGAAGCATCTTTTGCAAAAGAAAAATCAAGATCAACCAAGTCAACAAGTCAAATGGTCAACCCAACCCTAACCATAGCACAATTATCCTTAATTAATATTATTAATCATATTTCTCATTCTCATTAGGGCTTAGAAAAAGTCAACGGTCAAAAACCCTAATGAGGTTCCTCTGCCTCTGTCAACTGTGCATACACACCCGCATCCGTGTTCCGAGGAACATGAATACAATGAGACAAAACCAATCCCAAAACAAATACTAGGATCTGGCTTAAACCAAAGACCGCTAGTAATATCTGCCCGGACATCAATCCTGCACAAGTGCGCGTATGTGAACGAACCCTGTCGCAAAACCATGCGACCTCTAATCTGTTTTTCCCAAAGGCGAACAACCCTCTGTGTGGGACTCTAAAGACTCGACACTACGCTGGCAGTGGGTTTAACCACAGGCTGCAAGAGGTACTAGCTGTACGTAACGGTCCCCAGGTAGATGCCGATAAGAAGACCGATGTGGTGAACCCATCCGAACTCCTACTGAGCCTGAATGTGACAATCTCCGTACAGTCCGGTCTGTTCGTCTATAAGTATCGCATGTCGGGCTTAGGGGGGCGGTAAACATCAGACCCCTAATAGCGGTACAAGTCGTGCCGGAGTGTAGCCCAGAACACCCTGAGAAATTACTGGAAACACTACCAGTAATTCTCGCTTGCCCTGGCCAGGGACTTTGTGTAACGGCTCTCCTAGACACAGCGCGATATCAACCCCTAATACCGGGAGAGAAGAATCCTATCTAACCGCTACTTCCTCCAAGTGCTTCGGGACTGCACCCAACTACTACCTGTTTGCACGACTCCTTTGAGCCGTTGTAGGGTAGTAATCAAAATATAGTGGGAACACACTCAAGGCGAAGTAGCAGTGTCAAGTTGACGGACTAAGCTGTACTCCTGTAACCTGGGAACTGCTATCTGACGATAGGTATAGTACCAACCAACAGTTCCCGACGAGTCCTGTCCAGTGTACTCGTAACCTAACGAGCACCCGCATACTATCTCCAGTACGACGTACTAATGGCTGTGGGACAGGCCATCTCCCCTGCTGGGATGAGAAGCGTATATGCTAGTCTACTCCGGAGTATCGATGCCCTGTCTCGATAATCCTACGACTAGGGACCTGTATAAGGATGTGCTTGCAGACTACCCATCCCCCACAAGTGTGACTGCCATCACAACGCTGGTAATCAAGCAAAGATCCTAAGGGCTCTACTAATATGTATAAGCGATAAGCTAAAAGAAACACATGCACATATTAAAGCAGAAACAAACCAAGTAGCATACTACCATTTTGAGCAAGATTGTCTATACAACTGTGAATATCCAAAGCTTCCATTAAGTAATATACAAACTAGTATGATACAGTAATGGCCTCTAGGGCATATACACTAACAATCTCCCACTTGCACTAGGGCCATGTACTGGCGTATCGAAGACCTATCATCTCGATCAGCCGCTTGTACCGAGTCTGGGGTATGGCCTTCGTGAGTGGATCTACAGTGTTATTCTCTGAATCTACTCTCCTCACCTCGATCTCCCGGCGATCTACGATCTCCTTAATCAGGTGGTACCGCCTCAAAATGTGTCTGGACTTCTGATGGGACCTGGGTTCCTTCGCTAAATCTATAGCGCCGTTGTGGTCACGATACAGCGGTATTGGATTAACAATGGTAGGAACCACCTGAAGTTCCGTGAAGAACTTCTTCATCCAGACAGCTTCCTTTGCGGCATCGCAAGCAGCTATGTACTCCGCTTCCATAGTTGAGTCAGCAACGGTTTCCTGCTTGAAGCTCTTCCAGCAAACTGCCCCTCCATTGAGGGTAAAGACATAACCCGACAAGGACTTGGAGTCATCCTTGTCACTCTGGAAGCTGGAGTCAGCAAAGGCCTCGATCTGGAGGTCTTTTCCGCAATACACCAAGAACATCTCCTTAGTCCTTCTCAGGTACTTGAGAATGTTCATTACTGCTATCCAGTGTTTCTCCCCTGGGTCCGACTGATACCGGCTTACAACGCTCAGTGCGTATGCTACATCTGGCCTGGTACACAACATCGCATAAATTATAAAGCCTACCGCAGATGTGTAGGGTATAGATGACATGCGAGCCCTTTCCACATCAGTCTTGGGAGACATCTCTTTGGAGAGGGTGATTCCGTGACAAGCCGGTAGATTACCGCGCTTTGAATCTTCCATACTGAATCATTTCAGTATGGTGTCGATGTACCTGGACTGCGAAAGTCCCAACATCCTCTTAAATCTATCACGATAGATCTGGATCCCCAGAATGTAGTTGGCATCGCCCAGGTCCTTCATGGAGAACCTCTGTGACAATAATCCTTTGACTGACTGTAGCATACGAATGTCATTTCCTATTAGGAGAATGTCATCCACGTACAAGACGAGGAATACCACAGTTCTCCCTACAATCTTACTGTAAATGCATGGTTCATCCGGATTTTTGATAAAGTCGAATTCTTTGACAGTATCATCAAAGCAGATGTTCCAGCTCTGCGATGCCTGCTTCAGTCCATAAATGGATTTAAGAAACTTGCACACTTTACCGCTGCTCCCACTCTGAATGAAACCCTCCGGCTGATCCATATAGACGCACTCTTCCAAATTTACATTTAGAAAAGTCGTCTTCACATCCATCTACCAGATCTCATAATCGTGGAAGGCAGCAATGGCATGAAGGATCCGAATGGATTTGAGCATAGCCACTGGAGAAAAGGTTTCGTCATAGTCCAAACCAGGTCTTTGACGAAAACCCTTAGCAACAAGTCTAGTTTTATAGGTTTCAAGCTGCCCATCTACACCAATCTTCTTTCTGAAGATCCATTTGTAGCCTACGGGTTTTACCCCTTCTGGAGCAATGTCCAAAGTCCAAACTTTGTTGGTGTACATGGACTCCATCTCGGTCCTCATTGCATCCAGCCATTTTACTGAGTCACCGCTCTGAATGGCTTGCTGGAAGCTAGTAGGCTCATTATTTTCAATGATACAATCCTCTCGATCCCCGTCTATGAGAAAACCATAGTATTTCTCGGGCGGATGAGACTGCCTACTACTCCTGTGGAGCGGCGCTGGGATGTCCGGTTCTCCTGAATCTTCTGGTTCTACCAAACTTTTAGTAATAGCTTGTGGTTCTATAATTTCTTCCAATTCTACTGCGCTCCCACTTGTTTCTTTTTCTGAAAACTAATGTTCCAGAAAGTGGGCATGACGAGAAACAAAAACCTTTTGTTCCTCTGTGTAATAGAAAAGATACCCCTGGAGTTCTTTGGGTATCCCACAAACTTACATAGTACTGAGCGTGCCTCGAGTTTGTCTGCATGCTGCTTTTTAACAAAAGCTGGACATCCCCATATCTTTAGATATTGAAGATGGGCTTTCTTTCCACACCACATCTGATATAGTGTGGTAGGCACAGTCTTGGAGGGAACCTTGTTCAAAAGATATGCAGCTGATTCTAGTGTGTAACCCCAGAAAGATCGCGGTAACTCAGCCTTACTCATCATGGAACGAATCATATCCAATAGGGTTCGATTCCACCTTTCAGATACACCGTTGTGTTGTGGTGTGTATGGGGGAGTAAGCTGAGAGAGAATTCCATTCTCTTTTAAGTAGTCCAGAAACTCGGCACTCGAGTATTCACCACCTCGATCAGATCTCAGTGTCTTGATACTCTTGCCAGTTTGTTTTTCAACTTCATTCTTGTATTCCCGAAATTTCTTAAAGGCCTCGGATTTATGCTTCATCAGGAAGACATGCCCATACCTAGAGAAATCATCCGTACAAGTAATGAAGTATGAATAACCACTTCACGCATGTGTAGACATTGGACCACACACGTCACTGTGTATGAGTTGCAAGAGCTCGCTCGCTCTTACTCCGTGTCCAGTGAACGGAGTCTTTGTCATCTTTCCCATGAGATAAGATTTACAAGTAGCATAAGACTGATACTCGAACAGATTCAAGTATCCCTCTTTATGTAACTTTGTTAACCGTGTCTCATTAATGTGACCCAGTCTACAATGCCATAAGAAAGCCTGATTTAATTCCGGAGACCTTCTTTTAAGTGTGTTCTGGACATTGAAAACCTGAGTTTGATTCAGTACGTATATTCCGTTTTCTAATATACCTGACCCAATGAGAACTTGATTTAGGTGGATGTGGACCACATCGCTTACAAAAGTAAAATCATATCCTTCCTTAGAAAGTAAGGATACAGATATGATATTACAAGCCATGCTAGGTACATACAAACAGTTACGCAGAATCAATATCTGCCCACTTGTCAATCCAAGGTGATATTCCCCTACAGATTCAGCATCCACGCTCATTCCGTTAGCAACCCTGAGAGTCATATCACCTCTCCTGATAACTCTACGGTTTCTCAAAGCCTGTAATGAATTACAGATTTGAGATCCTGATCCGGTATCCAGTACCCAGGAAGTAGAGTTAATTAACATACAGTTTTCTATTAAAAACACATCCAAAACCGAAGCCACAACAGGCTACGAATCCTGGCTACTGGCTTTCAAAGCCCTGCAATCCTTCTGTCAATGTCCTTTCCCGTAACAGCAGGAACGTCCCTCCTTCACTACATCCAGTCCCGAACCTTTTTCCCTTCCCTTTCCTTCTTCTTCCCTGGTTTCCTTCAGGGTATAAGTAGAGGGTAGAGACTGTAGAATCAAGTCAGTATTTGACCCGTTCTTCAACGTGGTCTTCAGGTCCATGAGCTTATCAAAATAGCTAGTCTCTGTAAGGACGTTGCCCCCTACAGATGACCCGACAGCCAACCTCGCTTGAAGCAATTCTTTCGAGGTCTCATATCCTGCGATACGAGATTGCTCTCCATATAAATCTTTGTTATGGAGGAAGATAGAAAATAAGTCCATCTTCTCGTGCTGCCTCTGGTATACACCATCAACTGAGGCCAACACGAGGCACTTGGCATTCGCACAGTCTTTTTCCGATGTCTTGCAGATATCAATATCTGTGACAGGGGAAACTGGTCCTGAGACGGCAGGGGTTTGATTAGTTAAGAGGTGTCCCAGCTTGTCATGGGTAATGGACATCTGGACAGACCTTTGCCAGTCATAACAGTCAGATTCAGTCATTTTATTATCTAGATGTAACCTATGTCTGGTCACTGGGTCGCTGCAATTAAGAGAGAGAGATGAAAACACTTAGCATGATGCTCTTGCAAGTTTAGATTGGTTTTAGTTTATCTAAACAGGATGGCTCCCACTGTTTCTCGAATCCTTCCTCAAACCATAAAAGAAGAATTAGTCGGGATTGATCTCACCGTACAATACTTACTTAACCGTTCAGCCAGGCTGGTGTCGGTACTTCGAGGGACGTTTTACGACTCTTTCACGAAGTTCCTTAATTAAATAACCTCTTTTCCATGTGGGCGTAGCCCCGCTAACACCTTTCTAGACACCTACTTGGTTTATAGCATTGATCGTTAAGTGAAAAGTCTCCCGAGGAGTAGCGGACACTCACAGTAGGATCGGGATCCAAATATCATTGTGTGATAATACTGAAGGAATCCTACCAACATTATCAAACTCCAAATGGTATGCAGCACTAGCAAGTTTCAATTTCCTTAGAAACTCCCGATGTTGATTTTTGCCCTATGCTCATATGACCTTGACGAAGGCCAACATATCATAAGTCACATGTTAAGTTCTACCCGTCATTATCCAGGTTAATTTGAACCCACCCGTACATACCCTTGATGAAGGCCAAAATAGTAGTACGACTTTCCCAAACCAACGCATCTATCTATGCTACAAATAAGTATTCAGCAGCTACCAATCACTATGCCTTCGCGAAGGTCAAAATACATAGCTTGAATACTACTGAACATTTAACTGAAATGACGGAGGGCTACGAATGGTTTTGGCGAAACCGTGAACGTAGTGAACTTGATATAATCGAAGGAACCTGATAGATTTTAAAAGGAGTGGTTTAAGCTCCGCGTTTTTAAAAGTTTTCTGTTTTGGAAAAAACCGAGTGGTTTTGAAATTGTTCCAACGATTCAGCTTTGGTTTGTTTTCTATGCATTAATTAATGCGTCCCATCAATTAATCCTACCATTGCAGAAAATGACGAAAATATGACGTACGCTTATGCCATCCGCATTCGCCATGGGGCCCCGTCATCACCCGTTAGGTTACTTAACTAACGACAGAGCGGGGGCTGGACTAGCGCGGATGCAAAACATAAGCAACGCCAACTAGATATCATATATAGATATATACAATCATCAGACGCAATGATAGCCATTCCAGATCACAGATGAACACATTGGATATGTCAGGAATCCGTGTTTCGTTCGAGCCTGCAACGAAAGACGGATTACACGATCGCGATGAATAGCCAAACCCCACCCTAGACCCCTACGGGTGTGGCAAACTACCCGCCATGTACCCGAAGTGAAGCAACCTCCCTCAACAACGTGAGTAGGCCACTCGGCACTTCAAAGTACCCGGTAGTTTGTGCACCCCACCTTGGGTCTATCCCAGGAGCAAAAACAGTAAAAGAAATAATATACAATGGCGGCTACAACCTCAACCCGGATGTGTAGCCATAAAATAATATTACATCAATTTACAATTTACATCAAATGAAAGATAAATAAACACTCATCTCACAACCCCGGCTATTCATCCGCGACAATCCAACAAGTTCATATACACAATCCAACATCACAGATCACAGATATGTACAACCCCCACTAATCAACGTATAGCGATTAGTCGACGTTCAGTACATATATCACATCATAGATATAATCAATTAGCTAAAGTTTATAGAATTTCGATCAATATTCCAATTTGAAACTACCCCAAGTAAAATCCAGTACTCTGACAAATCTGGGCAGAAACAAAAATTCCCAAAATACACAAAACCAACCCAGAGAACCCCAGAAGAAATTTGGTGCGCGGCCGAGTTGACTCGGCCGCGGATCCATGGCGGATCGCTTGGATCGGCCACGGATCCGCGGTCATATGAGCGATTCAGGCGCCCAAATTTTTTCAGTTTTCTCTAAAAAGCCTGCTTGTATTTTTCATGTCACTGAAAATATTTTTAGGCCTGTTTTAAAAATCGACAGAAAATACAAGTTTCGGTGTGTTTTCGGGATTTTTTTCGCGATCGAAGTTCTAACGACTTTGCTAACATGTTAGTTGTTGTTTAGCTAGGCTCTGATACCACTGTAAGTCTATGTAACCCACCCCGGTACTTAAGGGAGGCGGAAAGAGTAAAAAAAACGGATTTTTATCATAAAGAAACATAGACTAACCATGAAGGATCTTTGCTAAACAAAAACTAACAAACTAACTACAAGTTCTAGCTACTAGGTAAGATGGTTATACCTAGTTCTTGAACTCCTTCTCTTCTTGTTGTGGTCCTCCTTGTTGCTAGCTCCTTGGAGTGGTTTAGACGGCTCCTCCTCTTCGTCTTCTCTTTGCCGAAGAAAGATCCACCCGAAGGCCTCTACCTTGAGCTCCTACCTCAACCAAGAGGTAACTAGTGTGCTTGGCTTGCTAGACTAAGAACCTTAGAATGTGTAGAGAGTTGTCTTGATGGTTTTATCTCACAAAGCTCATGTTTTTCAACTCATGAAACAAGAGAGCTTTGAGAGAGAGGAAGAGGGAGAGCTTTGCAAGAGAGAGAATGAGCAAGAGAGAATGAGAGAGTAATCCCAACCTTGCTCTCATATGAGAGATTATGAGAATAACAATAATAATTAGGAAAATTGTGATGGTTAGTTGATGTGACCATTATCATTTCACATTTAATGCTAATTGCAAGCTTCAAGAAGCATCTTTTGCAAAAGAAAAATCAAGGTCAACAAAGTCAACCCAACCCTAACCATGGTACAATTATCCTTAATTAATATTATTAATCATATTTCTCATTCTCATTAGGGCTTAGAAAAAGTCAACGGTCAAAAGCCCTAATGAGGTTCCTCTGCCTCTGTCAACTGTGCATACACACCCGCATCCGTGCTCCAAGAAACATGAATACAGTGAGACAAAACCAATCCCAAAACAAATACTATAATTTAGCTTAAACCAAAGCCCGCTAGTAATATCTGCCCGGACACCAAACGTGCACAAGTGCGCGAATGTGAACGAACCCTGTCCCAAAACCATGCGACCTATACTCTGTTTTGCCCAAAGGCGAACAACCCTCTGTGTGCGACTCTAAAGACTCTACACTACGCTGGCAGTGGGTTTAACCACAGGCTGCAAGCGGTACTAGCTGTACGTAACGGTCCCCAGGTAGATTCCGATAAGAAGACCGATGAGGTGAACCCATCCGAACTCCTACTGAGCCTGAATGTGACAATCTCCATACAGTCCGGTCTGTTCGTCTATGAGTATCGCATGTCAGGCCTAGGGGGCGTTAAACGTCAGACCCCTAATAGTGGTACAAGTCGTGCCGGAGTGTAGCCCAAAACACCCTGAGAAACTACTGGAAACACTACCAGTAATTCTCGCTTTCCCTGACCAGGGACTTTGTGTAATGGCTCTCCTGGACACAGCGCGATATCAACCTCCAATACTGGGAGAGACGAATCCTATCTAACCGCTACTGCCTCCAAGTGCTTCGGGACTGCACCCAACTACTACCTGTTTGCACGACTCCTTTGAGCCGCGGTAGGGTAGTAATCAAAATACAGTGGGAACACACTCGAGGCGAAGTAGCAGTGTCAAGTCGACGGATAAAGCTGTACTCCTGTCACCTTGGAACTGCTATCTGATGATAGGTATAGTACTAACCAACAGTTCCCGACGAGTCCTGTCCAGTATACTCGTAACCTAACGAGCACCCGCATACTATCTCCAGTACGACATACTAATGGCTGTGGGACAGACCATCTCCCCTGCTGGGATGAGAAGCGTATACGCTAGTCTATTCCGGAGTATAGATGTCCTGTCTCGATAATCCTACGACTAGGGACCTGTATAAGGATGTGCTTGCAGACTACCCAGCACCCACAAGTGTGACTGCCATCACAACGCTGGTAATCAAGCAAAGATCCTAAGGGCTCTACTAATATGTACAAGCGGTATGCTAAAATAAACACATGCACATATTAAAGTAGAAACAAACCAAGTAGCATACTACCATTTTGAGCACGATTGTCTATACAACTGTGAATATCCCAAGCTTCCATTATGTAATATACAAACTAGTATGATACAGTAATGGCCTCTAGGGCATATACACTAACAGCAATAAAAGAATAGCAGAAACACACTTGAGGCAATGTAGCAGTGTCAAGTCAACGGACTAAGCTGTACTCATGTCACCTGGAAACTGCTCCTGACGATAGGTATAGTACCAATCAGCAGTACCCCTGCGAGTCCGTCCGGTGTACTCATAACCCAATGAGAACCTGTATACTATCTTAGGTGAACCAACTGACACCAATGGCTTATGAGACCAGCCACCGCCCTTTATCGGGGTCTCGATCCATATACACTAGTCTACTCTCGAAGTATCAGTGCCCAGTCTCAAAACTTCCACGACTAGGGACACTTTAAGGATTTGCTTATAGACTACCGAACTCTCACGTTTATGATCGCTATCATACTGCTGGTAGTCAAGCAAGAATCCTGTGGGCTCTATCAACATGTAATATTGATCTGTAATGTCACCTGAAGCATGTACATGATGATAAAGACAAAACAGATAGCATACTATCATCTCGAGTAAGATTGTTCTACTGGTATAGGTCCTCCCTCAATCATTGCAATCATGTGCCTGTGATTCAATAATTGACTTGAGGGCACTATAACCAACAATCTCCCACTTGAACTTAAGGCTAATTATTATGGTGTCACATACTCACAGCCCGTGTGATACCGAACACCAAACTCCTCAACTAATCAGTTTCACAAAGCTCGTTTGTGAAACTATTGCTTTCGAGAATTAACCTCAGTGAGTGGATCCGCTTTAATATTTCTTTCTTTGTCTCTCATCTCAAGTTCGCGGAGAAAGCCATCTCCTGAAATGAGCAATACCTGTCTTAGAATATATCTAGATATCTGATGGGACCTAGATCATAAATGAACTCCAAATCAAGTAAACTTCTTAGACTGTATCGTCATCTGAATTTAATCAGTATACTGCGCCACACCTCCCTCAGTATCCGCTTAGACCACCTGTCCAAAATACTGCCCCTCATCAAAGGGAAAACCATAACTCTGACAGTCGCTCTGTCATCCAGGTCACCTTGGAAGCTTGGAATGATAACCGTCTCCCGAAGGAGGCTGCCGTTATCAAATCTCTAGAACATCCACTTATGTTCTAAAACTGCTTCCGAACGTTTCTCCAGGATTGGATTAATATATATATAAATTTATTGCAACTCGTGCAAAAACAATATCTGGTGTGGTATTTGAGTTCTCATGATTGACTCAATTGCCAAAGCAAGTGATATGCCAATCATGCACATCCCTCTCCTTTTTAGTCTGTAAGACACCTTTAGAGAGGATAACTCCATCACCTGCAGGTACACCACCTTGCCAGGAGTCGTCCATTCTAAAACACCTTTAGAATACTGTCTAAGTACCCGGATTGGGAAACTACTCAAATCTAGATCTAAAACCATAGATCTAGTTACCATAATGCCTGATATTATATCCATATCCTATGTAGAGAAACCACTGTATGACAACCACAGTATAACTGATCGTAGTATAGGAATTTCACTTCCTACTCTGTGTATGCCATCCAAATACCAGGACATACCACCCTACAACCTTCTTAACAGATCCATCTCCTATTCTGATGAAGTCAAAGCCCATGACTGTCACATCAAAAATAGATGATCTATCTTCGCTATATCTGCTTTAGTTTATAAATAGACATAAGCTACTTGTCCGCTATGCTTCCGCTGCATCCACTGACTACGACAACCCTCTGGCAAAGTCATATACACATCCACTTCTAAAGCTATTGTAAAACGACGCTATACTCATCCTCCTGCCGGGATTCATAGCCAGGAACAACAGTAGTGTCAAGTCTGGGTAAACAAGAACCTTCCTGTCACCGTCTTTGAGAATACCGAAGTACCTCTCGGGCGCCTAAGTTTACCCACCATATTTGCGGAGTGGCTAATGGAATGTCAAACCAGATTGAATCTTTAGGTTCTATTAAATTTTCGGTAATCATTTGTGGTTATAGAATCACTTCGAGTTCTACCATACTCCCACTACTGTTTTCTGAAAAAAAATCCATTTTACTAAAACTGTGGCGAGTCAAGAACAATATATCTATTGATCTTCCAGATGGTAGAAAGTTAACCCTTGTCATAGCCTGGGTTAATCCACAAACCGCCATTACAGAAACGCGCCTTGAGTTATCCAGAGTCTGATTTTAAGCATAAGCCGGACAACTCCAAATACCTTATCATCGTTAAGATATGAACTCTTCTATATACAATATAGAAACAGAGGCACTGATTTAATTGGAACCAGATTCAAATCATGCAGCTGTCTCCAGTGCATGTCAACTAAATGGAGAGAGGCCGATCAACATTACTCAACTTAGTAGTGCATCCAGATATGAGTAACCTGAAAGAGAAGCAAGTTCTCAAAACCTTTACTATCAATTTAATACCATACACAAGTATCTACATCTTCAATCACTTTGAAGAATCCTGATACTTGCAACACGTGGTTCTCTACTTTATTCTTGTACCTATAACTTCTCAAAACTTAGACTCTGTATTTCTACGAAACAATTGTCTAAAAACTAGAGAAGTCTCAAGTAAACAGAATATAGTACGAGTACCAACCCCTCTGTTCTAATGGACACTGGACAACATACAATACTTTGTATAAGTCCCCTGAGTTGAATAACTCAAACCCTATGCGTCGTAGGTTGAAAACTGTATTATGGTTAAGAAGAATTACACCAATGTTCAAAGCTCCTTACTTAACCATCAACTGATACAGGTAAATATCATGGACATAATTTTAAAAAGTTATATCTCACTTTATAAAATAAACGTACAGATATATCGGTTTGAAATTGGTGCATAACAACGGATATTCAAAACCAAATATTTGCCGTCCGGCAAAAAACCCAGGCAATTTCCTCAAATATCACTAATGAGGATGATCACCTAATTCCCAATAAGTTACTCCCACTCATCATCTGTAAAACCACACAGATGTGAGAAGCATACCTAGTAAATACATACCCTGGAGTAAGGATCCAATTGGGAAATCAATTTTCTATTAACAACGCACAGTGAAACTGAAACATGAAAATGTTTCGAAGGGGTATCCGGGTATTCCTAGTAATGTCTCTTCCATTATCCACATTCATGACTGTAACCGTATATACGCGGTTTGGTCGTGAATGATAGCAGTCGCAATTTACTTTGCCCTCTTTCTAATCCCTTTATTTGTCTTTACTTATTCCCTTCTGTACACCACACTTAGGCTAATTGGTTTTCTTCATTCCCTACCTTTCGACACCTGCCTATGGTTTGGAAGAAGACTATCCAATAAACGTAATAGGTGTACCCTCCTAATCCTAGGAGTACTCACAACCTGGGAGAAGGTAAAAGAAAAAGACAATTGAATAGTCCTATTCATTCTCTCCAGAACCAGAATCCATCCTCGAAAAAGTTCCTTCGAGTTCGTATGTTACTATACGATGGATTTATCCAATGGAAGTGGATGTTCGTAGTGATACGGGGTGTTCTGGAGAAATTCAAAGGGTAAAAGAAGGAGTGGCAATGATGTATGCAACTCAGACAATCCAAAAGCCGGTATTTTAAGAAAGTTCGGTTAACTTGGTCACTGAGTTATAGTCCAGGGTCGGGCCATAGTCGCTGTCAAAGAGAGAGAGAAAAGAAACACTCAGCGTGCACTCTAACCTAGATCAGAATGGTTAATCACTTTATCTAATCAGGATGTCTCCCACTGTATCCTCAAATTCTCCTTCAAACCTGAAAGAAGAATTAATCGGGATCACCCGAGGAGTAAACCAACTCATCAGTGGGAATCGGGATCCAACTATCATTACATGATAACGTGATGGAATCCACTCACGTTATCACACTCCAGAAGATATGTGCATGCCTAGCAAGTTTCGGTTTCTTTAGAAACTCCCGATGTGATTTTTACACCATGCTCTTATGACCTTGACGAAGGCGAACATATCATAAGTCACATGTCAAGTTCTACCCGTCATTATCCAGGTTAATTTGAACCCACCCGTACATACCCTTGACGAATGCCAAAATATTAGTATGACTGTCCTAAACCAACGCATCTATCTATGCAATAGAAAAGTAACAAATAGCTACCATACACTATGCCTTGACGAAGGCCAACATACATAGCATGAATACTAAGTGCTACCTGTCTGAAATGATGGTGGGCTACGAATGGTTTTTGGCGAAAAACCTTTAACGTAATGAACTTGATATCGTTGAAGGAACCGGATAGCTTTTTATAAATATATAATTGCGAAAACCTTTGCTAAAGAGGTCATTCCCAGTGAACGGATCTCGACTCTTTCCTCGTGGAATGAGGTGCAGGATATTCTAACTGAATACCGCGATACAAAGCAAAAAGTAATCGACTATAGTGAAGTTATTACCCTGACGCAAACCTCTGCCCAAGGGGTCACTCCCAATGATGGGATCTCGGCCCTTACCTCGTCGAATGAGGTGCTGGATATTTATAACCGAATACCTCTGTGCAAAAAAAAGAGAATGTCCTTGCAATAACAGCTTTTGAAAATTTGTTCCAACAACATCAAACAGGTCTGTTTTCCTTGCATTGATCAGAATCAATACAGTCCCATCAATTAATCACACCAGAAAAGAACAAAAATATGATGTGCGTATATGCCATCAGCATTAGCCACTGGGTCCTGTCATCACCCGTTAGGTTACTTAACTAACAACACAGCGGGGACTGGACTAGCACGGGTGTAAAACATATACAACATCTACTAGTATATATATCAATATATAATAATCGCTCCAGGCGTGATAAATGCAACATCACAGAAAAGTAATAAGTATCACAGAACAATACAGATAATCTGGGAGCCCCGGGTTTCCTTCGAGCCGCAACTGAAACCCGACGTTTCCCTGGTCATGTGGATAGCCTGTGCAATGAAAACCTAGACCCCTACGAGTGCGGAAAGTTACCCGCCAAAACCTGAAGCGAGGCAGCCCCCTTCAGCAAAGTGAATGGACCACCCAGCACTTCACGGAATCCGGTAACTTGAGCACCCCTCCTTGGGTCAACTTGTACCCCTTACGAGTGCGGCGAATAGCCCGCCAATTCTAGAGTTAAGCCCCCTCCATCTCAAAACCATGAGATGCGAGCCCGTTGCCCTCTAGAACCCGGCTATCCGTGCACTCCACCATGGGGTAATCCTAGTACAGAAAAGAAAATATGTACAACGATGACATCGACCTCAACCCGGTCGTGCCCCAAAAGAATAATATACAAATAGGCAGTGACGGCAGTCCACATGTCGGACGCTCGCCCTGAGATATCAAATGTACAAATAAATCCAAACTATACTAATATTGCATCCAAGCTATCCATCACGACAAATCCGCAACATCAAAGCACAACACAGAACATCAACGTGAATGTCACGTTCGCAAACCCGTCTAAAAGAACTTATTGCAATTAGATGAGTTTTACTGCTCTAATGACATTCACGGTCGCAGATAGAAATGCATGTACTGTAAAACTTTAAACAATGTTAGAAATATCGACTTCGAAATAACCCCAAACTACTAGATAAAACTATATCCAAACTGGGCTAAACAAGCAATACCACTGAACCAATATTCCAGAGAATAAATTCTACTGGGTTGAAGAAAATGTGAGCACTAAAATTTGGACTTGGAGGAAAAATGAGCTTGCTGGAAAATTGGCCAAGTGAAAAATAAAGAGCTTGCCGGGAAAAAAACTGGGCTTGGCCAATACAAATTGTTCTCTGTGGATTGATTCATGTGAAGGTGGTGTTAATAAATTAATCAACACACTAAAACTTTTACAAGAAATCCACAGCCTCAATTATTCCTTGCACACTCAAAATTCGCAGCCACATTAATTTTTCCACAAGTTTACCTCATCACCAAAAATATCATTGGTATTGTTACGGGGTTGTTTCGGTTTTGATATTTTAACATCGTCTAAACAACTAGTATGCGGTTAATGGGTTGGCTCTGAAACCATGTAAGTCAACGACAGCGCCCCGGCCGTCAATCCAAGGTCAAATGCGGAACAAAAACTTTTCAAACTGGTGCTAACGTAATCCTAAAGCCCGGATCGTTCCATTAACCGTAAACTAGTAAACTGTAAAGTGGTTTAAAGAGGTTATACCGATCGATCCGTGTCCTTCGGTCTTCAACCTCTTCCCAAGCTCCCCGCGGCTACCCCGAACAAGTTCGCTCTCCGGTCTCCCTCGTCGAAAACGATTGTCACGACCCGCAGGGTACGGAACGTGACTGACACTTAAGTTTACGAAACGTCTAAAGGCGTCCGTAAAATAAGTAAGCCAAAAGCCCAGAAAACAAAACCAATTAAGCAAAAGAGTGAAGAAAACCCAAACATTTGAAAGCAAGTTTATCAAATAAGTCATGTAAAACCCCTTTTAAAAACAATACTAATTTTTCCGAAAATTTCGGCAGAGTCTCCTTTGTAAATACTGGCCCGCAAAATGGGTACAACATAAACAAACATGAATCCAACAAAATAGGGCATCCCCAAGCGGGAGCTAGCTCTTCGCCATAAGGCGGTCACAAATCCCACGCAATGTAAATGACAACAAGCATAATAAAGCATAAGGAAGCATGAAAAAGTAGCATGTCGGCTCAAGTGAGCTCGACCCCAAAATACAGCATAAAATCCACAAACCTCACAGTCTCATCTCTAGGTCAATATACAATAATCTGGTAGAAACAGTAGATGGAGTACACTAGATACAAGAATATAGAAGGTGGTACAAAATAATAACATAACCCACCTATGAGCAAATCTCGAGCCCAAGCAAAACAGGCAAAAGAACAAGTGCGCCCGCCGCTACTGAACTGACGGAGCGGACCTGCAAAAGACTGTGGCACAACGGGGGTGAGTTGCCAACTCGTGAGTAATAAATAACATCTGCAAAGGCTATCGTATGCATGCACACAAGCATCCTAGCATCTAAAATACAGGTATGAATGGATGCACTAGCAGGTGTGTATATCATATCAGTGTGCTAATATGTATGCAACATGAAAATCTGAGGTCTCAATAGGTATATATAAGAAATATTTTATCTCTTTTTGTTTTTGAAACTCTTTTAGAATGCCAGCATAATGTCAATGAATCGACGAAAATCGGTGTCCAGCAACGACACCCAAAAGCTGTCTCAAATCTCATAAATGTATCTCTGGCCTCAGCCGTCCGGCTGACCCATCTCAAATATCAATATCTCATCCTCTAGCGGCCACGGTCGGTATCCTCTGGATATCCGCCGTCCCAAACAGTCACCGGTAGGTAATCCGTCCCCTGCCAGGTTCAACGTCATCACCACATTCCTCTTGCCCCGGGGTACCTTGCCGGGCCCACCATGTACCCGTGCCGGTTCCTCCACTCCTCGACACGGATTTCCAAATCCACAGCAAACTCATGGTGGACGACACTTACATCACTAGAAAACCGTAATTTTTACATATTTTAAAATATAATAAGTTTAGAAATTTTGCGGTTTTCCCCCGAAATCCAGCAATATCATAAAATCTCAAGAAATCCTCATAAGTGCATATATCAATGATAATGAATGCGTATGATATCAATAATCAAGTCGCGATGTGTGATTAATGTATTAAGCATGAACAATTAATATGATGAAGTACATGCACATGAATAGCAATACTACGGTTTCATTTTTAAGGAATTAAAGGCAAAAGCAGCAGTTTAAGTATCAATTAGTAAAAGGTTTAATTTAAATGTTATCTAGTGTGGTGGCATGGCAATTACCAGGGTGTGTGTGTAAGCATGAATAGTGCTCGTGCTGCATATAAAAATCCTGGCAATGGTGCAGGTGTCCTATAACGTGGTTTCGTATAGATATGTCAATACAATGCATGGATGCAGCAAATAGTCAGTTAAGTATTTCACCCCTAATTACTAACATTACTAAGGATTTGTAAGTTACTAAAACTATCGGGCGGCTTGCGCCATCCAACGATAGTCCCCCGTAGATGTTACATCTACTCACCGGGATCCCTGGCTAGCTGTGTCCAATCACCGCCTTTCCCTTTCGCGCCGCGTCTGACGTCTCCGCGACCGAACCTGGAATTTACATCAATACCAACATAAGGTTATATATCAAGAATGACGCAAAACCCCAACGAAACTACTAAAGTTCGCTAGCTAGGTACAACGTGCACAAAGTGCGCGGAACACACGCGAAAATCGCAAAACTGCCAAAAAACGCCGATTTGGTCGCCCGGCAAAACTAAAACCCGACTACCCAAAAATCCGCACTCACGCATCCTAAAAGTCGTAGGACAAGCCATTACAATCATCAAGATATCAAAAATAATCCATCACATAATTTTTATGCAAAACTAGTAAGCATTTGCGTCCCAAAATCGGTGCAACGTCGCCGATTTGCGACAAAACGACTACAATCTAGCATAATTACCCAAGCACACTACAAGCAATCTACAAACACTAATTACAACACAATAGCAATGATTCCAATCCTATTTTCCATAAACACCAATTCTTGAATTTATAACCTAGCAAAATCCAATCAATTTCCACACTTGAAAACTTTATTTAACACAACAAAAGCCCACTTAAGAAAATTAACCTCTTAGGTTAGGTTAGCAAAATACTAGTTAACAAATTTAGGTTCAATCAACTAAATAATGTTTTCTAAACCTTAATCAACTCACTAATCAAGCTTCATAACTCAATTCCATACACTAACCCTCTCTTGAAATTCCTAAAACGACAATTACAACTAAAATCGAACTTTTAAAGTTAACTAAATTAACACAATTAGAAGACTACATAACAAGGTAACCATATAGATTAGTTCATTAACAACTAGATTAACTATAAAACAACTTAATTAACCATCATGGTTCAAAACCCTAGTTTAATACAACTATTCTTTTAAAACTAGATTAGGAATTAGCTAAGCTTTTAAACACTAAACCATACAATTAAAGGAATTTAGCAAAAGAAAGTAACTTTGATGGAATTTATACCTCTTGATCTATGGATCAAGCAAGAAAATTTTGCTCCAATTGATGGCCTCAAGCACCAAGATCCAAGCAAGAATGGCTAAGGGAAGGATAGCATAAGGATTTGTTTTGGTTTTGTGAAGAAATTTGTGGATTTGTAAGGATTTTGAGTTGGAATTTGATGAGTTTAGAAGGAAATGAGAGGGGGAAATTTGGGGGCTGTTTCCTGCAGGGATTCTCGGCTGAAAGGAGGAGTGGGGATGGTGTGGGCAAGTGGGGAAAGTCATGGGTCAAGTCCACAAAGTCAATGTATCATACTTTATTCATTTTAATTAAAATAAAACCATAAACTATCAAAATCAACTCAAGAAAGCAACTCAAGAAATGAGGTCAGAAATTTCTGGTCTTGGACAAGGTGGGGCTTTCCTAGGGCTGAGGAAAAAGAGAGAGGGGTTTTACAAAAGAAATTTTATGCAAAAAGGCCCCCTACAACTCAAAAATTGCAAGTTTTAGCTCAAAATTCAATAAATTCGTTTCATAACATAAAAATTTGTTAAAAATCAAAATAAATTACTAAAAATTTATGTTATCACTAGATTATAATTATCATAATTTTAGAGATTAAAATTAGCCCGGAAAAATTTGTATTTATTGCTAATTTAATGTATTTTCTTACCGGCTTAAAATAATATTAAAAAATTGAAAAATTAGGGAAAATTTTTAAACGACCAGAATTTCATAATTAACTCATTAGATACTAAAAACAAGCAATTACCTATCCATTTTAAGTATAATTAGCCCTAAATTGCAAAATAACAAGAAAGACGGTTTTCGGAAAAATACCGAATTTTCACCGAATTTCAGGAAAACACCAAAATGACTTTTCAAGACGCTACAATCTTCCCCCCTTAAAGAAATTCGGTCCCCGAATTTAAAATAATATAGCTACGCGTACCTTCAAAGAGATGGGGATATTTCTTCCTCATCTCGCCCTCGGTCTCCCAGGTAACCTCCTCGCTGCTCGGGCTACGCCAAAGGACCTTGACGGTTGGTATAATCTTCGACCTCAACTCCTTCACCTGCCGATCCAGGATGGCCACCGGCTGCTCTGCAAAAGAAAGGTCGCGCTCTAGCTGGACTGTCGGGTGCTGAATCGCATGCGAAGGGTCGTGAAGGTACTTGCGGAGCATCGAAACATGGAAGACGGGGTGAACATCGGGAAAGCTGGGTGGAAGAGCCAAACGATAAGCAACAGCGCCGACCTGCTCAAGGATCTCGAAGGGACCTACGAATCTAGGGCTAAGCTTCCCTTTTCGCCCAAAACGCATCACGCCCTTCATCGGAGAGACTTTCAGAAAAACATGGTCGCCAACTGCGAACTCTAATCTGCGACGGCGCCTGTCTGCATAGGATTTCTGCCTTCTCTGAGCCGCTCTCATCCGTTCTCGGATCAGCTGTATCTTCGCTGTCGTCTCCTCAACAAGCTGCGGCCCCAAAATGCTGCTCTCGCTGAGCTCTGTCCAACAAACGGGCGATCTGCATCTCCTCCCATACAATGCCTCGAAAGGTGCCATCTGAATAGTATCCTGAAAGCTGTTGTTGTAGGAGAACTCCACTAGAGGTAAATGACGATCCCAGCTACCACCAAAGTCTAAAACGCACGCTCTGAGCATGTCCTCGAGAGTCTGAATGGTCCGCTCTGACTGTCCGTCGGTCTGCGGATGAAACGCTGTGCTGAAGCTCAAACGAGTGCCCAAAGCCTCCTGAAGTCTCTGCCAAAGTCGGCTGGTGAACTGAGTGCCTCGATCTGACACGATACAAGTCGGTACGCCATGTAGTCGCACGATCTCGTCAATATAGAGCTGAGCATACTGAGCGAAGCTGAAAGTCGTCTTCACTGGCAGGAAGTAAGCCGCTTTCGTCAATCTATCTACGATCACCCAGATGGAGTCGTACCCTCGACTGGTCCTGGGTAGACCCACAACGAAATCCATCGAAATCTGTTCCCATTTCCACTCTGGAATGGGTAACGGCTGTAGCTCTCCTGCGGGCCTCTGGTGCTCGGCCTTGACTTGCTGACAAGTCAGGCATCTCGAAACGAACTCCGCAATGTCCCTCTTCATCCCGTCCCACCAGTAGGTCTCTCTCATATCATGGTACATCTTGGTGGAACCTGGGTAGACACTATACACTGATCGGTGTGCCTCATCAAGAATGTCGCGCCGCAATCTATCAGCATCTGGTACGCACAGTCTAGATCCATATCGTAAAATCCCCTGATCGTCAACCACGAACTCGGAAAATCTGCCATGTCCCATCTGTGCCATGATCTCTGAGCAACGGTCGTCACTGCGCTGTGCCTCATATATACGGTCAAGCAACTGTGGGCGTGCACGAACATGCGCGAGCTGTCCCCCTGTCTGAGTGAACTCGAACTCCACTCGGCTGTCACATAACATCTGCCAATCTGCTGACGACTGCCTCTGCACTGTGCGCAAAAAGGATAGACTACCCCCGGGCCTCCTACTCAACGCATCTGCCACCACATTCGCCTTGCCTGGGTGATATAAGATCTCGCAGTCATAGTCTTTCACCAACTCCATCCAACGACGCTGTCTGAGGTTCAGGTCTCGCTGCTGAAATATGTACTTTAAGCTCTTGTGATCGGTGAATATCTGACACGACTCGCCGTAAAGGTAATGTCGCCAAATCTTCAGTGCAAAGACCACTGCAGCCATCTCCAAATCATGAGTGGGGTAGTTCTGTTCATGCTTCTTCAACTGCCGAGAAGCATAAGCGATCACCCGGCCATGCTGCATCAAAACGCATCCTAATCCCACTCCCGAAGCATCACAGTAGACAACAAATCCGCCTGATCCCGAAGGCAAAGATAATACCGGCGCCGTAGTCAAACAAGTCCGTAGCTGCTGAAAACTGCGCTCGCACTCCTCTGTCCAGACGAAAGGAACTCCCTTCCGGGTCAAACCGGTCAACGGTGCAGCTATACGGGAGAAGTCCTGAACAAAACGCATGTAGTAGCCCGCCAGGCCTAGAAAACTACGGATCTCAGTCACTGATGTAGGTCGGGGCCACTGCTGAACAGCCTCAATCTTCTTCGGGTCCACACAAATGTCGTCTCTCGTAACCACGTGACCCAAGAATCCGACGCTGTCCAGCCAGAAAGCACACTTGGAGATCTTCGCGAACAGCTGGTGCTCCCTCAGAGTCTGTAACGTAATCCGCAAGTGCTGCTCGTGCTCCTCTCTGCTCCGGGAGTACACCAAGATATCGTCGATAAACACGATGATGAACAAGTCAAGATACGGCCTGAATGTACGGTTCATCAAATCCATGAATGCTGCCGGGGCGTTGGTGAGTCCGAACGACATCACCAAAAACTCGTAGTGGCCATAGCGCGTGCGGAAAGCTGTCCTCGGTATATCCTCCTGTCGAACTCGCAGCTGATGGTATCCTGATCGCAAATCGATCCTCGAAAAATACCTCGCACCCTGAAGCTGGTCGAACAAATCATCAATGCGCGGCAACGGATATCTGTTCCGAACGGTAACTTTGTTCAGCAGGCGGTAGTCGATACATAAGCGCAAACTTCCATCCTTCTTCTTGACAAACAGGACCGGAGCACCCCACGGAGAAACACTCGGTCGAATAAGCCCCTTATCTAACAAATCCTGCAACTGATCCTTCAGCTCTCGAAGCTCTGCCGGGGCCATCCGATAAGGTGGTATAGAAATAGGCCCCGAACCGGGAATCAAATCAATGCAGAACTCAACATCGCGCTCAGGCGGTAGCCCAGGTAGCTCATCAGGGAAAACATCAGGGAACTCACAAACTACCGGGACCCGGTCCAACGGAACCTCTGCAGCTCGAGTATCACAAATACACGCTAAGAATCCCTGACATCCCTTCCGCAAGAGCTGACCAGCGCGAAGAGACGAAATTAAGCTAGGAAGGGTGACACTGCGGTCTCCCTGAATAACAAGGACTGGCTCCCCCGGAAAACTAAATCTGACTGCCTTCTCACGGCAGTCCACCGAAGCATAACAAGTGGCTAGCCAATCCATGCCCAGAAGCACATCAAAGTCCAACATATCGAGGAGTATCAAATCAACCGATGAATCCCTCTCCCCGATACGAACGGAACACAAACGAAATACAAACCGAGCGACAAACGACTCGCCTACCGGAGTAACAACAACAAGCGGCTGATCTAACGACGACGACTCACGGCCCAACATCGGTGCAAAGTGTGTAGATACGTACGAATGTGTGGAACCTGGGTCGAATAATACCCGTGCGTCGAAAGAACAAACTGGCAAGGTACCTGTCACAACGGCATTGGATGCCTGCGCATCCTGCGGTGTCAAAGCAAATACTCGGGCCTGTCCTCTACCGATAGCGGGCTGACCTCGACCTCGGCCTCTGCCTCCTCGTCCTCTCTGAACAGGACCGCCGCGTCCACGGCCTCTTGGTGCACCTAGCTGGCGTGGAGCATCGCCTGGGGTAGGAAGTAGGGCTCTCTGAGGAGGGGGTGGTGATGGTGGTAGGGTCACGTGCGGAACTGTCGCTGCTCCCTGTCGTCTCACCGGACAGTCTCTGACAAGATGATGCAGACTCCCGCACCCAAAACACCCTGGAGACGGCTGCTGCCTCTGGGGATAAGAACCATATAACTGTCCCCGCCCAAATCCTCTGCCAGGCCTATCTCTCGGAAAGAATCTGGCGCGCTGTCTCTGAGACGGTACATCGGTGCGAATCCTCTTCGGCCCAGAAACGGCCGAAGTCCGCGATATGCGTGCCTCCATCCGCAATGCCGTATCCATAGCAGCTGAATAAGTTTCGTAGTGCTGGGCGCCAATGGCAAGATATAGCTGGGCATCAAGTCCCTGTACGAACCTCTTCACCATCTTCTCCTCGGTATCCACCAAATACTGAGCATATCGGGATAACTGTGTAAACTGGATGTCATACTCAGACACCGTCATCCCAGGTGTCTTGACTAAGGCCTCGAAGCTGCGAGCTCTGGCATCACGAACGCTCTCTGGAAGGAAACGGGCTAGAAAGACCGCTGTAAACTCGGCCCAAGTCATAGGCGGTAGACCTGCAGCTCGACCTCTCAAGACTGACTCCCACCATGTCTGCGCAAGACCCTCTAGTCGGAAACTCGCAAGCTCTACCCATCGATCATCCGAACATCTCAGCGAACTGCAGATCCTGGCTAAACTGTCAAGGAACGTCTGTGGGTCCTCCGCTGCCTCGGTGCCGGTGAATACTGGAGGTCTCAGCCTCATGAAATCCTGTAGTGAAACCGGAATGGCCACGGTGGTAGTAGTAGGAGCAGGTATCATGGTCGTCTGTGATGTAGTAGGTACGTCATCCGGCCTCGGTGTACGACTGGCTGCAACTAGGGATCCTACCATCTGACGTAGCTCCTGCATGCCTCCCATCATCTGTCGCAACTCCTCCATACCGGTCTCGAGCCTATCCATACGGCCTGGGGAAGGTGGATCGGTCTGTCCCTGCGGCGTAGGCATACCACCCTGCTCAGTCCTAGTCTCGGACGAGCCAGCTCGAATCTCGTCTCTGGCGGCAGCCCTCTGTGCCCTCGTAGCCTTCGGCGGCATAGTGGCTGTTACAGGAAAACGGATAGTAAGGACAGTGCAATAGGATCATAGGATACACGGAATTGAAGAAGGAATTTTTCAAGCAAGTATATCCTAAAGTCACTTAGGCGGAGTACCGTATCGTAAGTATGCCGCGGACATACGCACGCTACGTTACCCTGCTTAAGTTACTTACTCCATCTACCAAGGGTCATCCTACACTCACAAAGGTAAAACCTATCGCTCTGATACCAACTTTGTCACGACCCGCAGGGTACGGAACGTGACTGACACTTAAGTTTACGAAACGTCTAAAGGCGTCCGTAAAATAAGTAAGCCAAAAGCCCAGAAAACAAAACCAATTAAGCAAAAGAGTGAAGAAAACCCAAACATTTGAAAGCAAGTTTATCAAATAAGTCATGTAAAACCCCTTTTAAAAATAATACTAATTTTTCCGAAAATTTCGGCAGAGTCTCCTTTGTAAATACTGGCCCCCAAAATGGGTACAACATAAATAAACATGAATCCAACAAAATAGGGCATCCCCAAGCGGGAGCTAGCTCTTCGCCATAAGGCGGTCACAAATCCCACGCAATGTAAATGACAACAAGCATAATAAAGCATAAGGAAGCATGAAAAAGTAGCATGTCGGCTCAAGTGAGCTCGACCCCAAAATACAGCATAAAATCCACAAACCTCACAGTCTCATCTCTAGGTCAATATACAATAATCTGGTAGAAACAGTAGATGGAGTACACTAGATACAAGAATATACAAGGTGGTACAAAATAATAACATAACCCACCTATGAGCAAATCTCGAGCCCAAGCAAAACAGGCAAAAGAACAAGTGCGCCCGCCGCTACTGAACTGACGGAGCGGACCTGCAAAAGACTGTGGCACAACGGGGGTGAGTTTCCAACTCGTGAGTAATAAATAACATCTGCAAAGGCTATCGTATGCATGCACACAAGCATCCTAGCATCTAAAATACAGGTATGACTGGATGCACTAGCAGGTGTGTATATCATATCAGTGTGCTAATATGTATGCAACATGAAAATCTGAGGTCTCAATAGGTATATATAAGAAATATTTTATCTCTTTTTGTTTTTGAAACTCTTTTAGAATGCCAGCATAATGTCAATGAATCGACGAAAATCGGTGTCCAGCAACGACACCCAAAAGCTGTCTCAAATCTCATAAATGTATCTCTGGCCTCAGCCGTCCGGCTGACCCATCTCAAATATCAATATCTCATCCTCTAGCGGCCACGGTCGGTATCCTCTGGATATCCGCCGTCCCAAACAGTCACCGGTAGGTAATCCGTCCCCTGCCAGGCTCAACGTCATCACCACATTCCTCTTGCCCCGGGGTACCTTACCGGGCCCACCATGTACCCGTGCCGGTTCCTCCACTCCTCGACACGGATTTCCAAATCCACAGCAAACTCATGGTGGACGACACTTACATCACTAGAAAACCGTAATTTTTACATATTTTAAAATATAATAAGTTTAGAAATTTTGCGGTTTTCCCCCGAAATCCAGCAATATCATAAAATCTCAAGAAATCCTCATAAGTGCATATATCAATGATAATGAATGCGTATGATATCAATAATCAAGTCGCGATGTGTGATTAATGTATTAAGCATGAACAATTAATATGATGAAGTACATGCACATGAATAGCAATACTACGGTTTCATTTTTAAGGAATTAAAGGCAAAAGCAGCAGTTTAAGTATCAATTAGTAAAAGGTTTAATTTAAATGTTATCTAGTGTGGTGGCATGGCAATTACCAGGGTGTGTGTGTAAGCATGAATAGTGCTCGTGCTGCATATAAAAATCCTGGCAATGGTGCAAGTGTCCTATAACGTGGTTTCGTATAGATATGTCAATACAATGCATGGATGCAGCAAATAGTCAGTTAAGTATTTCACCCCTAATTACTAACATTACTAAGGATTTGTAAGTTACTAAAACTATCGGGCGGCTTGCGCCATCCAACGATAGTCCCCCGTAGATGTTACATCTACTTACCGGGATCCCTGGCTAGCTGTGTCCAATCACCGCCTTTCCCTTTCGCGCCGCGTCTGACGTCTCCGCGACCGAACCTGGAATTTACATCAATACCAACATAAGGTTACATATCAAGAACGACGCAAAACCCCAACGAAACTACTAAAGTTCGCTAGCTAGGTACAACGTGCACAAAGTGCGCGGAACACACGCGAAAATCGCAAAACTGCCAAAAAACGCCGATTTGGTCGCCCGGCAAAACTAAAACCCGACTACCCAAAAATCCGCACTCACGCATCCTAAAAGTCGTAGGACAAGCCATTACAATCATCAAGATATCAAAAATAATCCATCACATAATTTTTATACAAAACTAGTAAGCATTTGCGTCCCAAAATCGGTGCAACGTCGCCGATTTGCGACAAAACGACTACAATCTAGCATAATTACCCAAGCACACTACAAGCAATCTACAAACACTAATTACAACACAATAGCAATGATTCCAATCCTATTTTCCATAAACACCAATTCTTGAATTTATAACCTAGCAAAATCCAATCAATTTCCACACTTGAAAACTTTATTTAACACAACAAAAGCCCACTTAAGAAAATTAACCTCTTAGGTTAGGTTAGCAAAATACTAGTTAACAAATTTAGGTTCAATCAACTAAATAATGTTTTCTAAACCTTAATCAACTCACTAATCAAGCTTCATAACTCAATTCCATACACTAACCCTCTCTTGAAATTCCTAAAACGACAATTACAACTAAAATCGAACTTTTAAAGTTAACTAAATTAACACAATTAGAAGACTACATAACAAGGTAACCATATAGATTAGTTCATTAATAACTAGATTAACTATAAAACAACTTAATTAACCATCATGGTTCAAAACCCTAGTTTAATACAACTATTCTTTTAAAACTAGATTAGGAATTAGCTAAGCTTTTAAACACTAAACCATACAATTAAAGGAATTTAGCAAAAGAAAGTAACTTTGATGGAATTTATACCTCTTGATCTATGGATCTAGCAAGAAAATTTTGCTCCAATTGATGGCCTCAAGCACCAAGATCCAAGCAAGAATGGCTAAGGGAAGGATAGCATAAGGATTTGTTTTGGTTTTGTGAAGAAATTTGTGGATTTGTAAGGATTTTGAGTTGGAATTTGATGAGTTTAGAAGGAAATGAGAGGGGGAAATTTGGGGGCTGTTTCCTGCAGGGATTCTCGGCTGAAAGGAGGAGTGGGGATGGTGTGGGCAAGTGGGGAAAGTCATGGGTCAAGTCCACAAAGTCAATGTATCATACTTTATTCATTTTAATTAAAATAAAACCATAAACTATCAAAATCAACTCAAGAAAGCAACTCAAGAAATGAGGTCAGAAATTTCTGGTCTTGGACAAGGTGGGGCTGTCCTAGGGCTGAGGAAAAAGAGAGAGGGGTTTTACAAAAGAAATTTTATGCAAAAAGGCCCCCTACAACTCAAAAATTGCAAGTTTTAGCTCAAAATTCAATAAATTCGTTTCATAACATAAAATTTGTTAAAAATCAAAATAAATTACTAAAAATTTATGTTATCACTAGATTATAATTATCACAATTTTAGAGATTAAAATTAGCCCGGAAAAATTTGTATTTATCGCTAATTTAATGTATTTTCTTACCGGCTTAAAATAATATTAAAAAATTGAAAAATTAGGGAAAATTTTTAAACGACCAGAATTTCATAATTAACTCATTAGCTACTAAAAACAAGCAATTACCTATCCATTTTAAGTATAATTATCCCTAAACTGCAAAATAACAAGAAAGACGGTTTTCGGAAAAATACCGAATTTTCACCGAATTTCAAGAAAACACCAAAACGACTTTTCAAGACGCTACAACGATCCATGTCGAGGATTCTTAATACGGGCTCCCGCCTCAAAACCGAGGCAACTCGGGCATCCAGTTTGCTAGCCTAGATACCCAAGATGAAGTAGAGATAGTGTGTGAATACTTTCTCTCAAGACGCCCAAGGAGATGGGTGGAGGTAAATGAAGTTGCCTTGCATGTGAGCATAGAATTTTTTGGCTTTGTGTGAGGAAAAGAAAAGTGCTCGGACAAATGAAAAATGATGGCTGCAAAAATAGGCTCTGCCAAAACTCAAAAAGGGGTTCTCTGTCTATTTTCTTGTGTGGTGGTGAGGTTATCAAAATCAATGAACCCAATTAATATTTTCCCCATCCAAAGAAGCAGCCACCACCCCATCCCAAATCTCTCACCCACTCCAACAAATATCCTCACAAATACAAAAGTAATTAATGCAAGGGACACCTCATCACAAAGCCCATGCCCAAAAACAGTTGCCCACGAAATTTCCCAGCTTCGAAATTCCAATGCAAACTAAAATTTCCATGCAAACAAAATACTCACATTTTCACATTAAACATTAAACCAAATGTTTAAGTAGAGAAAAGAAATTGGCAACATCAAAAATAATCTCGTAACGAATTACGAGATTATTCCTCATCCGTATATACATACCTGCATCCGTATTCTGACTGAATACGAATACAACGAGACAAAAATATTCCAACAATCTAATACTAGGATCCGGCTTAAACCAAAGCCCACTAGTATGATCAGTCCGATCATGATCCATGCACGAGTGCACGTATATGATCGAACCGTGCCATAAAACCATAAGGCCTCTACAACGTTTCGCCCGAACTAGGGAAACCCTCTGTATGGGACTCTAAAGACTCGTCAATACGCTGGCAGTGGGTTTAAATACAAGCATGTCAGTGGCACTAGCTGTACATAACAGCTGCCCAGGTATTGAGCGAAAGGGTGGCCGACGAGCGAACTCATCCTGGAACCCTACTGAGCCTATCTGTGACAATTTCCGTACAGTCCGGTCTGTTCGTCTAAGAGTATCGCATATCGGGCCAAAGGGGATGGTAAATGTTAGACCCCAAATAGCTGTATAAGTCGTGTCGGAGTGTAGCCCAGAACAACTTGAGAAACTACTTGTCACGACCCGAAATATCAGCTCGTGACCAGCACTTGAATTACGCAACGTCTAAAGGCGTAACGGAATTCAAGTAAGCTGAAACCCAGAAATCTAAACCTTTTTGAAAAAATAAAGGAGGTGAGGTTTTGAAATAAGGGTATATGAAATCAAGTTTTCTTACTACATAGAAAAGGAACATGAATGATGCAAGTGAAAATTTACTTGTTTGAAAACATATTTCGTCTTTTAAAAATTTTGGCAGCACCTCCCTTGTAAATTTTGATACAAAACCACAAATACATAATAAGAATAATGGCATCCCAAAGTGGGAGCTAGCTCTTCGCCAAATGGCGGATCACAACCACGCAATACAGTGTAAATAAGTATACGACGCCCAACGGCGAAGTTCACAACAAAAGAATAAAGAAATGAGAAAGATATAACCCCAAAAGTGAATATAAAACCCATCGCTCAAATCTCGCAACTACAAGTCTCACTAAGTCTCATCACTTATACAATTTACAAACTTTTGATTGATGGAGTTAACTAGATACAATATGAAATGTAGATACAAGAGTGGGAATGATACAAATATCCCACCTACCCATGCAAACACCTGAATGCAACTGTGTGCCAGCGAAGCCGCTACTGATCCAAGCGGTCAACCTGGAAGAACTGTGGCACAACAGGGATGAGTTGCCAACTCGTGAATAGAAATATATCTATAAGTAGAAATCGAATAAACAACGACTCCTAGGTCAACTATATCATAAGGTAATACTATGATATCTAGGGAGACCGGGTCGTATATGTGCCAACAAGGTAGTCAATACCTATATGCATGCGGATAACATCCTACAGTAAAAATCAATGTATGCAGATATGTGAATCTCGTCCACCCATAAATCAATGTCTATAAGCATGTGTATAATCTCCAATACTAGAATCAGTGTGTGTATGTATGTATGTATGTGGATCTAGTCCACGCGTCAACCACTGACGCAACAATATCATGCATGTAAATATCATAAAAGAGTATGCATGAAAGTATGAGGATATATATATCAACAGTGTCCCTCCCGGCACATCAAATCATGGAACCTGAGTGCCTAGCATCGACACTCGAAAACATCATGAAAACCGTGCTCAGCATCGGCACGTAAATCCTTATATATCGGGCTACGTCAGCCCGGATCGGCCCATGGGCCCCGTCAGTCCGGATCGGCCCTTATCATCTCTCGACTCCGGTCGGTATCCTCCGGATATCCGCCGAGCCCAAATACTATCACCGGTAGGTAGTGCTCCCCTGCCGGGCTCACCGTCTAACACATATGAGTCTTCTTGCCCTGGGGTACCTCACCGGGTCCACCATGTACCCGCAATCGGTGCCTACCACTCCTCGAATCGGGTTTCACATGCCACTCTCAGAACCGAGAAAACGCATGGTGGACGCACCGAAATATCATATCAAGAGAAACTGGGTTTTTAAAACAGTACATGTTTCCTTTTGGAATAGCCCCGGTTCTCAAATCCAGAAATCTCATAAAAACAGCATATCTCAATGCGTACAATAATAGAGTATGATGTGTGCGACATATAATAGAAATGTAAGCCTATCGTGTACCATGCAACGCGGAATAGTGATATGATATATTAAGAGAAAACCGCTCTTTTAAAATGATTCCAGTTTTTAAAATATAACATGCGGTTCCCAATTTTTACAATAACACCAGTTATCTATGTAGGTACAATATGTATATGTGCAAGTATAGATGTACCAACGTATGTGTTCACAAATATGGATATACAAATGTGTATATCCGCAAGTATGAATGTATCAATGTATATGTGCACGAATATGGATATACAAATGTGTATATCCGCAAGTATGAATGTATGAATGTATATGTGCACGAATATGGATATACAAATGTGTATATCCGCAAGTATGAATGTATCAATGTAAATGCGCAAGCATGTTATGCGAAGAGTCACATCATAATGCAGCAATCCTACTGTGTAGTGACATGGCAATTAACGATGATAAAGTTTGTGAGCCTACAATCTGTGTACGTGTAACATGCGCATCATCGATAATGGTGCAAGTGTACTAGCACAGGTAGAAGCTATGCGATGGAAATAATATGAATGCAGCATAAGGTAAATCATCAGCTAAAAGCTAAAAACTATAAGGTATACGTAACTATCACATGTCCGAGTCGGTGAATCTATCAATCGGCATCTAGCCTCACAGCATCACGTACGGTATGATCCATCGTACGGCATCCTCTAGTCAATGGTAAGGATCAATCATCAAATCAAGCTCATCACGCACGAAAAATCATCGTACGGCGGCATTAATCTAAAAGGAATCCTATCATCCTATACGACAAATGAGGGTACGGCCTAATATCACATACGGCCTATCATCCATGATTCACAACATTCTATAAATGTATGTATATCTATGTACCTATGTCCCGGTTCATATCCGCAATAATCTCATATCAGGGGACCGGCAAGGTATAAATCATCTCGACCGACTCGCATCCGTATACCACATATCATCATATATTCTTTCATTGCATTTATATCTCATAACAAGTCGAGTTTACCTAAACATTCTATCTATACTATAAGTATAGGTATCTAATCTAGCATACACACCCGAACCATACAAGCAGATTTTTAAAAGAAGCAAATTGTAGTTTTGAAAATAGGGGTTACGGTGTTTTTAAGAAAAAGATATCATTTGAAAATCCATAACATCCCTCAAGGTATATATTTAAAATATACATACGATTCTTCGGTTTAGAAAAAGGTATGGTTCGGATGACACATCTACATCGACTATCTAGTCCTGCAGTACCCTAAACGGTAATGTCGCTAACGTCACCCTACGATTGTAGTAACATATCACTTCTAACTATCCTCTAGTTTCTAATATGGTTTCATAGCTATCTTATTCTAACCCTAGTTTCCTATTCTAGGTTCCCAAATCATATTCTATAAATCGGTTTTCCATCAAAAGTTTGCGGGGGTGCTATACGCCATCCACCCGACTTCCCCTGTAGATATAGATCCACTCACCTTGCTTCTTGCTTGCCGAAGTCGGTGACGCCTTGCTCCGTCGCCTCGGAATCCACGCGAAGGTACCTACAATAATCAACAGTCGCAATGCGTATTAAAATCCAATCCGAAAAACCGATATAGCGCACGGTGCGCTCATAGTTAGAACCTATAACCTACACGTGCAAAAACAATCAAACAACCCCTGTTGTCGATGTACAAACATCCAACAACCCAATACAAAACCAAATATCAAGAAAGTGAATTTTAAAATACGGAAAACATAGCCTAAAACACCCCAAAATGCTCCCAGATTTTCCCCAGGTGACAATTAGCCAAATCTGCATATAGGAGGGGTCTATTTTAGTGCAAAAGAAGCCATGGACCAAATCTGGCACCTTATTTCCCTGCTCTGGCCGCAAATTGCGGCCAGAATGGATAAATCTGTGGCCTGGGTGCAGGGGATGGGGCTCAGGTCCTGGTGGTAGCTTCCTAGGTGCCTGCACAACTCCCAGTAATCCCAAAATCATTTCTAGTGTCCCCGGGTTGCTCCAGATTCCAAAATACCCTCTCAAATCATACATTTATCCGATGTCGGGGTTTCCAAATCCGTGTTTTGGGTTTCTAATCTCTGTTCCAGGTCTTTAAACAGCACCCAAGTCTAGTTAACAGCCACTACACATCACCAATTTCAAACAACACTCAAACTTTCACTAGGGTTTCCCAATGTTCACTAATATTCACAATATCACATCTAAACACATGAATACTAAAGTAGATGAAACTACCGAATTAGTGAAGGGATTACCTCATATAGCACCCATGAATCCCTAAGATCATCAAAACTGAATTTTTCTTGGTCCCATGTATAGAGGTTGAAGAGGGGATTAATTTTTGTGAAGGGTGTGTAGGGTTTTGGGGATTGTTAGGAGGTGGATCTAGGGATGGAAGGGGAGGGTTGTGGGGTTGATGATGTGAAGAGGGAGATGAAAAAAAAGATGGGGGAATCAAAGTGGCAGCAGCCCCCTCCCTCTCTCTCACATACTCACACCTTCTCTCTCTCTCAAAGTCATCATTATGTCCCCTTTTTGACTTTCTCCTCAATCATTTCTCTTTTCTTTTCTCTCCACCAATAAACCATAATATATAGCCCAAATGAAATGAAACATGTAACAAAATGAAACATGTCATGGGGCACTAACCATGGAAACTGTAAAAACGCGGATTTGGCTTAATCGCGATTAGCAGTGCACTAATCGGGTTTTTATCAAAATTGCATATAATAAATTTTTAAAATGCCAAATCCTTTAATTATATAATTGAATGAATAAATCATTTTAATTTCTATTTATTTCATAATTATTGGTATATATTTATACCCTTTTTCGAAAACCCCAATTTCGCAAATCGGGCAGTTTTCGGGAAAAATATTATTTTAATATTAAATTCCAAAAATAATATTTTATGTTTTCTGAAATGTTACAATCTTCCCCCCTTAAATAAATTCGGTCCTCGAATTTAAATTTAAACCTCCAAAATCTAAAACATTTCAATAATCAGCTCAAATCAACGGGACTCCGAAATCACGGAAAATGAGGAAATAACACAGCGCGTCAAGTGCGCATGAAAACGAGTACAAAACTCAAAACCGAACTCCGTCAAGTGTCACGCAAGTCATCGGATTTGCACGCATATCCTCGGAGTTACAATAGAGATGCAGACATTGCAATCCACTACTGAAATCCAATATACACTAGTCAAATCCTATAATACGTGTATAGTACGCATCTTTGAAAACTCCAAAATCTGAATAAAATACATGCAAAGATCTTTTCTAAATTGTTGTGTGATGCGTAACTCACGGCATAACTGACAGACGCTCATTTTAAAATAATAATATATGTCCATATATGTTTTCTTAAATATACGTTCCGTCGTTTTCAAAATATCCCAAACGGTTTTCTTTTATAAACGTTCGTGTCGCTTACGGACACGTAGAAAATAGCGAGACTATAGCTCCTTTTTTTCAAAAATCTCTTGGTAAACTTTTAATGCATGCAAAGTACTCAGGTACTGTCCTCGGATCAGTCATGTTTGTCTACTACACAATATAGTGCCCAACATGAAAACAAAGTGATCAAAAGCAAAATCAGCCTCAAAAGGAGTATCCAAAAATCACATGCATCTGGTGCGCATGGGAATTCAAATCCAAATATAGGTGCCACAATATGCACCAAAGCCCAAAACTACGTGCAACGGGTGTGCACGAAAGAATCTGTCCAGTGCAACGGGTGTGCACGATAACAATATCGGGTGCATTTGATATGCACAAGAATCCAATCAGGTGCACAAGGTGCACAAAACAATATCGAGTATCAAAATCGAATCGACGGTATACAACACATTTCAATCCAAATCCAAATCAGGTATACCGTGGTATATAATCGCACAACCATGTGCATCAACGTGCACAAAAGCAAATCAAATACTAAAGTGCATGAAAACTATGCCTAAAGCATAAATCAAATCATATGCATGCCCTAGGCATGAAATCATAATAAATATCTCAAACGACATCAAAACGAAGTCAGGTGCAACTGTGGTGCACAAAATACGTATCAATGCACTATAAGCACATATAAGCTATATCGAGTGCAAAAATCAAATCATCCGTATGAAATCCACGAAATCATAAACACATGATACGGAGGTACAAAATCGACATCAAAAGCAATAGATATGCACAAATCTCAAGTCAACACAACGGTGTAATAAATATATATATCAGGTGCGAAACTATGCGCAAATATGCAAATACCCAGTAGGTGCAACCATGGTGCACGAAATCAATATCAGGAAACTCATCATCAAAACTCATATCCAAGCGATATAAGCATGATACTCGGATCACAAACGCAAATCGCAACAAAGGACATTGAGGTACGCTTCCTACAATGTCGAAAAATGAATCGGTGCGCCTAAAACTGGCAGAACAAGAATGCCCGCTCGCCTCCTGCTCATGGTCTGGCGTCCTCGGTCTCTGGGTCTTTATCTTCTCTGTGGATTTACCAACCTCGCAATCAATCAGCTCATCGGCCCTGTCAGGTGTGCTAACGGGGACGGTTCCGTTTTGGCACTTCTCTGGTCATCTCTCGGTCAATCATCAAGACCACTCGTAAAGCAGCACGTTGCTGGCGTCGGCCTCTGGCTCTCTGAATACACGTGACACATCTGATCCTGGGTGCAAATCACATTGCAGCAGTATCCCGGAAGGAATCCCGCTCAGGGTCTCTTCCGATCTCGCCTATGCCGAACAGTACTGAGGCTGGTACTCTTACATAATCTTTTCTCGTTTTCTGGACATCTGCGTCCTCGGCACAGCATTTCCTCGGGAACTGGCCTTATCCCACAACGCCTCCATAAGTATATCAGGTCTCTGATCTCGATGGTGAGTAATAACAGCTCGTTAGCGTCTCGCACGAACTTCTGGTTCCACTCATCTTTATCGTCGTCCACTATGACGTCACGCCATGCTATCTGCGCACTGCAACTATTCTCGGCCATGGTCAATCCGAAGTCTCTCGCACGGACTCGAAATCATGAACTTGGTATCTTCATCACTCTGTAGAAGATGTCTGGCCGAACACGTCCTCGGGAACTCATCCCAACCATCAGAGGAATACTCAATACTTGTCCGTCCTCGATCAACTCACAACGCATCTGGGTGAGGTCCTCCAATCAAAGCTGGTCAGCTTGCTGATCTCTTATCACATGATATCTGGACAACATCAAACTTTCCGATCGAGTCATCGAGGTCCCAAAATTTCCCGAAGGCTCAACACCTGAGCGCGGTCTAAAAATATCTGGTACATACCACAGCACCTCTGGACCAGCCGTAGAAGGGCAAACCCAAGCCTCACTGATGGCACCGCTAAACTGCCACAAACCCTAAGGTTCAAAACGGTTCCATGGTCATCATGTCGAGTTAGGGTTTCATTCTTCTATAGGGTCCACAGAATTACCAGCATGTTCCTCCGAACACTTTAAACTTGGGGAAAATAGGTTTCTGACACTCGTTCGAACTTTTTAACTTCGCCTAGGCGACATTCGAATACCTTTCGTCTCTCAAATCGGGGTAGACTAGCTATCATCTGTCTCATATCTGCCTGGAAGCTCCGGCGATCTCAGTTTGTAAGCTCCGGAAGCGACATCCTATCAATCTCAGCAACAGCTGGGTCATCTGTCTGCACGGTAGGCGATATCAAAATCTCCGAGATATGTTATACATCAACAGTCCTCTCGCAACTGGCAGCTCTAACAATGGCCCAATCATCCGGTGTAAAACCAAGCACTCGCCTCCACAAGAGGTCACAATCATCAATACTAACTCGAGACGTTCCCAAGTCACCAGAAAACACAATGGTCGGCCCTCGTATCAAACGAGCTCGCCCTGACCGCAACACTAGCAGCAGCTCAAACTGTGCTCAAACTATGGTGACAGGAACCTCAATCGAGTATCGAAGAGAGCAGATCAACGGCAAGAAAGAAAACAACAGATCCAGAATGGATACATGATCATAATAAGGAACATCATCGATGAAGGTATGATCATGAAAACAAGTAGAATCAAGGATCTCAAATGGATGTATAATTATGTATACGAAGGGAATCACTGATCTCAAAAATATGTACATCCTAAGGTTTCTTAAGTGGAGTATCGTATCGTAAATATGCCGCGGAACATACGTACGGTATGTCACTCTACTCAAGCTACCTACTCAATCAATCAGGGTCAGCCCAAGAAACGAAAGTCCGGGTCTAATACCCCCCGTTCAAGTCTAAGTTCCGTAAGGAAAAGCCTAGGTTCCGAAATACATACCCGCCCCAGACTCCGCATAGTCAAACATAGACTCGAACAAAGGTTAAACCTAGCGCTCTGATACCAACTTTGTCACGATCCGAAATATCAGCTCGTGACCAGCACTTGAATCACGCAACGTCTAAAGGCGTAACAGAATTCAAGTAAGCTGAAACCGAGAAATCTAAACCTTTTTGAAAAAATAAAGGAGGTGAGGTTTTGAAATAAGGGTATACGAAATCAAGTTTTCTTACTACATAGAAAAGGAACATGAATGATGCAAGTGAAAATTTACTATTCTGAAAACATATTTCGTCTTTTAAAAATTTTGGCAGCACCTCCCTTGTAAATTTTGATCCAAAACCACAAATACATAATAAGAATAATGGCATCCCTAAGCGGGAGATAGCTCTTCGCCAAATGGCGGATCACAACCACGCAATACAGTGTAAATAAGTATACGACGCCCAACGGCGAAGTTCACCACAAAAGAATAAAGAAATGAGCAAGTTATAACCCCAAAAGTGAATATAAAACCCATCGCTCAAATCTCGCAACTACAAGTCTCACTAAGTCTCATCACTTATACAATTTACAAACTTTTGATTGATGGAGTTAACTAGATACAATATGAAATGTAGATACAATAGTGGGAATGATACAAATATCCTACCTACCCATGCAAACACCCGAATGCAACTGTGTGCCAGCGAAGCCGCTACTGATCCAAGTGGTCAACCTATAAGAACTGTGGCACAACGGGGGTGAGTTGCCAACTCGTGAATAGAAATATATCTACAAGTAGAAATCGAAGAAACAACGACTCCTAGGTCAACTATATCATAAGGTAATACTATAATATCTAGGGTGACCGGGTCGTATATGTGCCAACAATGTAGTCAATAACTATATGCATGCGGATAACATCTTACAGTAAAAATCAATGTATGCAGATATGTGAATCTCGTCCACCCATAAATCAATGTCTATAAGCATGTGTATAATCCCCAATAGTAGAATCAGTGTATGTATGTATGTATGTATGTGGATCTAGTCCACGCGTCAACCACTGACGCAACAATATCATGTATGTAAATATCATAAAAGAGTATGCATGAAAGTATGAGGATATATATATCAACGGTGTCCCTCCCGGCACATCAAATCATGGAACCTGAGTGCCTAGCATCGACACTTGAAAACATCATGAAAACCGTCCCCAGCATCGGCACGTAAATCCTCATATATCGGGATACGTCAGTCCGGATCGGCCCACGGGCCCCCTCAGTCCGAATCGGCTCCTATCATCTCTCGACTCCGGTCAGTATCCTCCGGATATCCGCCAAGCCCAAATACTATCACCGGTAGGTAGTGCTCCCCTACCGGGCTCACCGTCTAACATATACGAGTCTTCTTGCCCCGGGGTACCTTACCGGGGCCACTATGTACCCGCAATCAGTGCCTACCACTCCTCGAATCGGGTTTCACATGCCACTCTCAGAACCGAGAAAACGCATGGTGGACGCACCGAAATATCATATCAAGAGAAACCGGGTTTTTTAAAAAGTACATGTTTCCTTTTGGAATAGCCACGATTCTCAAATCCAGAAATCTCATAAAAACAGCATATCTCAATGCGTACAATAATAGAGCATGATGTGTGCGACATATAATAAAAATGTAAGCATATCATGTATCATGCAACGCGGAATAGTGATATGACATATTAAGGGAAAACCGCTCTTTTAAAATGATTCCAGGTTTTAAAATATAACATGCGGTTCCCAATTTTTACAATAACACCAGTTATCTATGTAGGTACAATATGTATATGCGCAAGTATAGATGTACCAACGTATGTGTTCACAAATATGGATATACAAATGTGTATATCCGCAAGTATGAATGTATCAATGTATATGTGCACGAATATGGATATACATATGTGTATATCCGCAAGTATGAATGTATCAATGTATATGTGCACGAATATGGATATACAAATGTGTATATCCGCAAGTATGAATGTATCAATGTAAATGCACAAGCAGGTTATGCGAAGAGTCACATCATAATGCAGCAATTCTACTGTGTAGTGACATGGCAATTATCGATGATGAAGTGTGTGAGCCTACAATCTGTGTACGTGTAACATACGCATCATCGATAATGGTGCAAGTGTACAAGCACAGGTATAAGCAATGCGATGAAAATAATATGAATGCAGCATAAGGTAAATCATCAGCTAAAAGCTAAAAGCTAAAAGCTATAAGGTATACGTAACTATCACATGTCCGAATCGGTGAATCTATCAATCGGCATCTAGCCTCACAGCATCACGTACGATATGATCCATCGTACGGCATTCTCTAGTCAAGGGTAAGGATCAATCAGCAAATCAAGCTCATCACGTACGGAAAATCATCGTACGGCGGCATTAAGCTAAAAGGGATCCTATCATCCTATACGACAAATGAGGGTACGGCCTAATATCACATACGACCTATCATCCATGATTCACAAAATTCTATAAATGTATGTATATCTATGTACCTATGTCCCGGTTCTTATCCGCAATATTCTCATATCAGGGGACCGGCAGGGTATAAATCATCTCGATCGACTCGCATCCGTATACCACATATCATCATATCATCATATCATCATATATTCTTTCATCGCATTTATATCTCATAACAAGTCGAGTTTACCTAAACATTCAATCTATAATATAAGTATAGGTATCTAATCTAGCATACACACCCGAACCATACAAGCAGATTTTTAAAAGAAGCGAATCGTAGTTTTGAAAATAGGGGTTACGGTGTTTTTAAGAAAAAGATATCATTTGAAAATCCATAACATCCTTCAAGTTATATATTTAAAATATACATACAATTCTTCGGTTTAGAAAAATGTATGGTTCGGATGACACATCTACATCGACTATCTAGTCCTGCAGTACCCTAAACGGTAATATCGCTAACGTCACCCTACGATAGTAGTAACATATCACTTCTAACTATCCTCTAGTTTCTAATATGGTTTCATAGCTATCTCATTCTAACCCTAGTTTCCTAATCTAGGTTTCCTAACCATATTCTATAAATCGGTTTTCCATCAAAAGTTTGCGGGGGTGCTATACGCCATCCACCCGACTTCCCCGGTAGATATAGGTCCACTCACCTTACTTCTTGCTTGCCGAAGTTGATGACGCCACGCTGCGTTGCCTCGGAATCCACGCGAAGGTACCTACAATAATCAACAGTCGCAATTCGTATTAAAATCCAATCCGGAAAACCGATATAGCGCACGGTGCGCTCATAGGTTAGAACCTATGGCCTACACGTGCAAAAACTATCAAACAACCCCGGTTGTCGATGTACAAACATCCAACAACCCAATACAAATCCAAATATCAAGAAAGTGCATTTTAAAATACGGAAAACATAGCCTAAAACACACCAAAATGCTCCCAGATTTTACCCAGGTGACAATTAGCCAAATCTGCATATAGGAGGGGTCTATTTTAGTGCAAAAGAAGCCATGGACCAAATCTGGCACCTTATTTCCCTGCTCTGGCCGCAAATTGCGTCCAGAATGGATAAATCTGCGGCCTGGGTGCAGGGGATAGGGCTCAGGTCCTGGTGGTAGCTTCCTAGGTGCCTGCACGACTCCCAGTAATCCCAAAATCATTTCTAGTGTCCCCGGGTTACTCCAGATTCCAAATTACCCTCTCAAATCATACATTTATCCGATGTCGGGGTTTCTAATTCCGTGTTTTGGGTTTCTAAGCTCTGTTCCAGGTCTTTAAACAGCACCCAAGTCTAGTTAACAGCCACTACACATCACCAATTTCAAACAACACTCAAACTTTCACTAGGGTTTCCCAATGTTCACTAATCTTCACAATATCACATCTAAACACATATGAATACTAAAGTAGATGAAAACTACCCAATTAGTGAAGGGATTACCTCATATAGCACCCATGAATCCCTAAGATCATCAAAACTGAATTTTTCTTGGTCCCATGTATAGAGGTTGAAGAGGGGATTAATTTTTGTGAAGGGTGTGTAGGGTTTTGGGGATTGTTTGGAGGTGGATCTAGGGATGGAAGGAGAGGGTTGTGGGGTGATGATATGAAGAGGGAGATGAAAAAAATGATGGGGGAATCAATGTGGCAGCAGCCCCCCTCTCTCTCACATACTCACACCTTCTCTCTCTCTCAAAGTCATTATTATGTCCCCTTTTTGACTTTCTCCTCAATCATTTCTCTTTTCTTTTCTCTCCACCAATAAACCATAATATATATCCCAAATGAAATGAAACATATAACAAAATGAAACATGTCATGGGGCACTAACCATGGAAACTGTAAAAACACGGATTTGGCTTAATCGCGATTAGCAGTGCACTAATCGGGTTTTTATCAAAATTGCATATAATAAATTTTAAAAATGCCAAATCCTTTAATTATATAATTGAATGAATAAATCATTTTAATTTCTATTTATTTCATAATTATTAGTATATATTTATACCCTTTTTCGAAAACCCCAATTTCGCAAATCGTGCAGTTTTCGGGAAAAATATTATTTTAATATTAAATTCCAAAAATAATATTTTATGTTTTCTGAAATGTTACACTACTGGAATACCTACCAGTAAATCTCACTAGCCTTGGCAAAGGACTTTGTGTAATGGCTCTCCAGACACAGCACGATATCAACCCCCAATACCGGGAGAGACGAATCCTGTCTAACCGCCACTACCTCCAAGTGTTTCGGGACTGCACCCAACTACTACCTGTTTGCATGACTCCTTTGAGCCGTGGTAGGGTAGTGTTCAGTCGAAAATTTTGCAATTTGTAACATAACAATTTCCTCACTATTCTATTCATCTAAGGGTGTTTATTGTAAATATAACACGTATTACAAATTCATCTAGAAAATATCAAATACCACGTGTTATATATATAATCATCATTCTTTAAAAGAAATTGTGTGATTATTATTTCATGCATGATATTACATATCTCGACAATTTTCAGTAAGATTTTGTGCAGAAAATTATTCAGGTCATAGAACTGGAATCGCAAAAGTTGCCGATAAAACGCAGCAAGAAAAAGAAATAAAATCTGGCAGAAATTCAGAAAAGATAATAAGATTACAGATGTCACATGAAGACCGAAATACCAATATCAGAAGATCCCATGAAAATGATGCAAAGAGCTCTTCATACGGCCGCGGAACCGTGGCCGATTCAGCCCGATCCGCCATGGATCCGTGGCTGAGTTGGGGGCGCCAGTGACGAAACTTCTCCAGAACCTTCTCTGTAACCGCCTAGATTCCTCAAGACGCTTCATAACCACGTGGCTTCTTCTGGAAGGCTTTGCATAACTACCAAGCTTCTTGTGGAAGCTTGATTTGAGATCTATAAAAGGGGATCTAGGCTTCATTGAAAAGGTTGTTGAATTTTAGGGTTAAAAAGTTGGGTAACACAACTTGAGATCCAATTCCAATTTCAAATCCAAATCCAATCAAATTAAGAATCAATTGAGATCAACATCAAGGGAGACATCGAAAATCCTTTATCGCAACGCCGATCATGATCAAGAGAAAGATATCCGCAACCGATCCACGTCTCACGAAGATCGAGCTGAGCAAAGATCGACGACAAATTCCCTTTCAATGGAGCGATTGAGAGCTAGTCTTGTGAACTCGAATTGAGAGGTGTAATTTGAAGGAGATTTAATAAAGGTGATAATTGTAATTCTCACTTTCTTTACATTCTTGCATTATGAAATTTTCAATTCTTGATTCTTTAATTTTCATGATGCGTGAGTGAAATCTCCCCTTATAAAGAAATCGAGAGAATCGGTAGATCTAATGATGATGAAATCCTAAACTAATATTAAGTTTTATGAGGATTTTGAACTTTAGAAAAAAGAATCATCTATGACCTAATTTGGAGCGAGATCACCTTCTTGATAATTTCGTTGCAAATTAGGGATCAAATTATTGATGATTTTCTTTGCTATAGGCTAGAATTGAATGATGATCAATGAAAAGACAAGGGATAGTGAAGGAGAAACCCTAGTTTCTTCAATAGATCCCTAATCTTCATTCATCGTCGTCGATCTAGCTACAATTCATCAATAGATAAGATTCCTAATTTTTAGTATTTATCATTGCTACTAATTTGATCGATTCCTACAAGCTATTCTTCATATTCTTGATAATTCAATTTGATTTTGGACACTTTCTTGATTTCTAATTCTTGATCATGTTCTTGATTTTCTTGAAATGACAACTCAATTAAATCTTGAATTACTTTCTTGAATTTTCTTTTATATTTTCTTTCAATTTATCTAAAGCAAGATCGAACAAATCCTCGCATCTCAGTGGACGATCCGTATTCATTAACGAGCTACAACGACACCGTTAATTGATTGCGGTTACAAATTCTTTGGTTGTGATTATATTTTTAAAACACGATCCGAATTTAGATCAATCAAATGGCGCCGTTGCCGGGGATCGCGTGCTATTTTGTTCGTTCTTTTTATTTGAGTTGAAATTTTATTATTCCATAAGAATTTTAGATCAAAATCGCATCATGAGCTTAACAATTAGTTGTGAATTTTGCAAGGAAATCTGGAATCTCTGCAGTAATGGGAAAAATATTCAGATCATTCCCGAGAGGAAAAAGGAGCAGCAGTACCAAAAAGCTTGCTAGGAACCGTTCATCTGAGCGCGGAACCGCGGCAATAAGCTACATTCTGCGGCGGATCCGCGGTGATCTTGACGAATTGGAGATCCGGTTCTTTGTTGTATATTTCTTACTTTCTTATCTCTTCCCTGCTCTGTCTAATAACCATTTTCTGCAGGATTCTTTGAAAAAATTCGCAGCACCGCTAAAAGAAATTTGCTGCGTATTTTGATATTTGTTGTTTTGCATATATTAACACGGAAATTAAGGGGCAAAGACCAAATTCAGATTAGGTAGGGATCTCATTACCCTTCCTAAGCCCCAAAAATCACAAAACTAGCATTCGCATCACCCTCATTAACTAAAAAATATATAGACAAGACTCTAAGGACCGTCGCGCTCAAATAGGATAGAAGAAGATCGTGGGTAATCTATTGCTTATCCACATTTCTTTTGTGGTGTCTAAGGCAAGTGTGTCTAAGGCAAGTGATTACTTAATTAGGCCCGCTACTTACGTAGCGGAGGACCTCCCACTTACCTGGCACTTACTTGGCCACAAAAGGAATAAAGAGGCAGTAGAGGCTTTATCCTGCGATTTATCTTCTGAAAGTTTAGGAGCGGTCTAGTAACTTGACCTAGGTGACCATTAGATCTAGGGTTGCTTATGCATTTTTGTGTGATTTTTTAAAATCCATCTTTTTCAAAACCAAACACCAAACACAAATCATTTTCTCTAATTAATTAACTCTGCCACTTGTGCTAAACCCTTTAGTGCATGCTTGGCTGGACACGGGATTCTAGTACCCGTCTTGTCCGCATTTCTCCTATCGACTCTGAAGTTGGTATTTCTACATTTTCTTTTTCCTCACCACACACCACATCCACCACGATGGACGGATCTCCATCGAATTTTCATAACACCACTTTGCCACCGCCCGCAGGTGCGGAAAACCTACCGCGTATGTCTATCCAAGAGAGATGCTACCCGATACGTGGTCCTCTTTCTACTTGTATTTCAATTCCACCAGCCAATGGGGACAATTTCGAAATTAAACCTCAATACATCAATATTTTACCAAAATATCACGGTCTCGAGTTTGAAGACACATATGTTTTTATTACTGAATTTGAAAACGTATGCGCTATGATGGGTACTTCACAGCTTTCTGTAGATGCTATGAGATTACATCTTCTCCCGTTCACTTTGTGCAATTTAGCCGAGAAGTGGCTTTATAACACAGATGCACATTCTATTTCAAACTGGGATGAATTCGTCATAGCATTCCTTAAGAAATTCTATCCGAATCATAAGAGCGCCCGTGTCTGTAGCGAAATCAATCAATTTACCCAGCTTCCTAATGAACAATTTTGGAAATGTTTTGAACGATTCAAGGATCTGTTAGTTCAATGTCCTCATCACGGAATCCATCGATGGATCTCTGTCGAATCATATATGAGGGCATTAATCCTACAACAAAACAGATGCTTGAATCCATGTGTCAATGAAATTTCATGTCTAAAGACGATGGTGAAGCTTGAAAATTTTTAGAAGATTTCGCTGAGAAAACTTTGCAATGGGAGAGTGTAAGTCAACCACCATCTAGGGGTGGTATTCATCAACTTGATGTTTCCATAGCAGTCAAAGCTGAAATGGCAGCAATGCAAAAGAATCTTGAAGCTATGGAACACAAATTTTTTTTAGCCTCCCTAAACCAGATGACACTCCCTAAAACTTCTTGTGGATGCTGTTCTGATCCATCACATCTGACGGAAGAATGTCCTTTGAATTCTCCATTTTAAGGTCAAGAGCACACTAATGCTACTTTTCAGCAATGACCTAGAAACGATCCTTATTCTTCTACTTATAATCAGGGTTGGAGGAATCACCCTAACTTTGCTTGGAACCAACACCAAACTCAAAACACGGTTCCTAACCAAAACAACTTTCAAAGGGTCCCTCCACAACAACAGCAACCACTACAACTGACTCAGCACCACTATCTGTTAGTTATATGTATGCCCTAGAGGCCATTATTGTACATGGGATGTATATTGTAGTGGATGCTTGGACATATAAAGTGAGGACTTTCTTGCTCGATATGATAGTATGCTATCTGGTTGCTCTTTGTCTTAACATGTTGACTTGTATACGTGATGCTGTCTTGCTCTCACATGTTGACAAAGCCCTTTAGGATGTGTACTTAACACCCAGGACTATGATGGAGATCAAACTAGTGGGGCCAAGGATAATCAACAAGTACACCCTATAATTGTTCATAGTCGAGAGAGTATCGAGATAGGGCATCGATGCTCCAGAGTAGACTAGCGTATACGCATCTTGACCCATATGATGGGCGATGGATGATTCCACATCTATTGGTGTTTGACATCAAAGATGGTGTACGGGTGCTCAGTGGAGACTGGGTACACTGAACGGACTCACCGAGAACTCTTAGATGGTATTATACCTATCGTCAGATAGCAGTTCTCTGATGACACTTGTACAGATTAGTCTGTCGACCCGAGATCGTCATAGAGTCTCATGTGATTCCCACTGTGCTTCGATTTCCACCTTACCACGGTCAAGAGATCATGAAAAACGGTGGTTTTTGGGTATAGTCCCGAGTCACATGGAGGCAATGAGCGATAGGAGGGGATTCGTCTCTTCCGGTATTGGGAGTTGATGTTGCGCTATGCTCGATTGGCCATAACAGGAAATCTCTAACCAGGGTTGCTGAGATTTACTGGTAAGTGTTATTAGTAGTTTATCGAACCGTTATGGACCTTGCATCGGCATGACTTATCTGGCTATTGGGGTCTGACGTTTTACCACCCCCAAGAGATGATATGCGATATATCAGACGAAGAGACCAGACTGTACGGTAGTGTTACTGTCAGGCTTTTGCAGGAGTTAGAGCGGGCTTGCTTGCTGATCTTCTGATCGTTCAATACCCGGGTAGCCGTTATGTCCAGCTAGTACCGCTGACGGCTTGTGGGTGCTTGATGTGATCATCACCTATGCCGGCGTATTGACGAGTCTTTAGAGTCATACACAGAGGTTTCACTGGCTCAGGCAAAACGAAGTAGGAGCACATATGTGATATGTGCGGGACCGAGATTAATACGAGTATGTGATACCGTATTCTATTCTCGCGATATAAAGTATCGATCGGTTATATATGATATAGCCGGGTTATCGAATCAAATGTTGATTTGATAAGTCGATAATGTATCGGTCGGTTATATGCGATATAGCCGGGTTATCGAATCAAGTGTTGATTCGATATAATGATATAAATAATATTAGTCGGCCATATGAGATATAACCGGATTATTAAATCAAGTGTTGATTTAATGATTTAATGTATAATTATATATTTGATATATTAATTTACATTAACTAATATTAGCTCACTTAAACATTTATTTTACTCACATGTGCACACTTAATATATATGTGATATATATTAATTGTGTTTTATTTTGTGTCATGGTTGATGATACAAGATACATAGGTGTATGAGACTTGCACCAGGATAAAGATAATGTAGGGTTTATTTATTTAGTGTAAATCAATTATTAGTTGGATAATTGTCACATGGCATGAAGTTTTGAGAAGCTTGGAGACCCATTGACTAGTCTACTAGTTTTGTTATATACTAGATATTTTGTTAACCCTACCATTATCTTAACTCATGGTTATGTCTCTACATGAGACATATTAGATATTTTCTCACCCATGGTTTCCATTCTCACTCACAATATTATCTCTCTTCATCTTCCTCTTCAAAGCTCAAGAGCTCTCTAGCTCTTGATCAAGTGAGAAACCCTAGTGAGAAAATTAATTCCAAAGTAAGCAAAATTCCTACTTTATCATTCTCTACTAGATTAGCACTTTAGTATAAGGTGTTAGCCTCACTAATCCCACATTAGTGAAAAGGATAGCTTGGGTTAGTGTCTCCTCGACGTAGATCATCTTCGGCCTCAAAGACTTCAAGCAAGATCGTTGCTTTCTTCTCATGGAGCCATTCAAGAGTCTACAAGATCATTTCATCGCAGTGAAGGGAATACTACATGGAGCTATTGAAGTGAAGGACTGGTCTACAAAGGTTGTATTCCTCATTCACTTAGATGTTAAGTTGTTAACATTGCTTGCTTGTTTAAATTTCTAGTTAAAGTTCTAGGTTAGAGTTATTTAGAACGGAAAAATTTTTAAAACGGCATGGATGATGCCCCCCGAAACCTTGCTGCCGTCCTAGGTAACCCTAAAGTTGTATCAGAGCCAATCTAGAAATTTAAATGATATTTTTTAGATTACGAAACCGAAAGTGCTCCGAAACTTGAAAATCCAAAACTGCAGTTTCTGTAGATTTTTTTTTGTTGTCAAAATTTTTTCCAAAGTACAGAGTGTTGTATATGATATAACATGAACACTGGCAAAATTTGAGGCAATTTAGTGAAAAAGTGGCCGGCCACCATACACCCCATCTCGGCCCAAAACCGAGCCCCCCTAAAATTTTGCCCGTGTTCCAGTCTCTGGGTTTTGATGTTTCAGGTGTTATTTGTTTTTGCTAAATTTGCATGTGATGTTAACTTTCTGCAAAAGCAACTCGGGGTGTTTCATAGTCGTAATTCTAACATGTATTCGGGTTATTTAGACGATGTTAAATTGTTTGTACGGATACCAATAACCCAATTTTTCCCTGCTGGAAATTTTCCGAGTGTTGGATTTTTCCCGAGTTTAAAAATTTCAGAAAATCATGCAGGCGATTCTGTGGATCCTCTAGAAGAACAAAACCTTAAATCGATTATGTGACCGTCAGAACCGCCACGAACCCTAGGTTTTTGGTAGTTCAGCGGTGCCACATGTGAGGCATTGGTTGACCCTTCTATGGCTGGTTCATAGGAGTTGTGGCATGTTCTGGAACTTTTTGAACTCCGCTCAAGTGTTGAGCTTATTAGGAAATTTTGGGTTCTTATTTATTCGATCGAAAAGTTTAACTTCGTCTAGCTATCTGTGATTGTGATACAATATTTGGAATCCACATATAGTTATGAGATAACTAGTTTTTATAAATCTATCGGTTTAGTCTTATTTGATCGGTTGCCACGGTATTTTGATGTGATCAAAAGTCCGTCGTAATTACGTAGTGTACGCGGATACTCGCCGGGTAACCATACTAGATAGCCACACCCAATAGCCCCGACCAAGTGACTGTAGGAGAACCCCGTCGCCAAAAGCATCCATTCGGGTGCTCGCGGCAGCGGTGTTCCGCCTTAGTGCACTTCGTCGACGGCATCGGGGGTGCGGCCATCTACTAAAGTTTCCGACGAGCATTCGATCAGGTTATCGGGAATCTTATTAAATTACCAGACAGGTTATTGAAAAGTGTTTTCAATATCGAGACTAAAATACGGGGTTTATAATTGTTAGGCATGTGATGTCTAAGGAATTCATTTGTTAGGCATGAAATCCAAAGTATGTGATACATTGGATTTATGATGTCTAAGGTGGTTGCGGATTCTAATTGTTGTAGTTTTTCACTTTCTTTTTTGCGACCGTAAGTGTAATATGTGGTGTATCGCCGATTTCGTTGCTATACGTCAATGACAATTGGGATACGCATATTTACTTACGTTGATGACATGTGATGTTATGTGTTGCTGTGATATGTTATATTGGATCTTCGTGTTTTGAATAGCCAAAGTTTTTTTGTGAGATGAGAGTTTTTCATTTTCATTCAAGTAAAAGCTTGTATGTAATTTTCTTTTATTGGGGCACTTCCGGGTTGAGGATTATGTCACCATTGATGTATATTATTTACTTTTCCGTATTAGGATAGACCCAAGGTGGAGAGCACAAGTAACCGGGTTCTAGGGTCCAGTGGGGGCCATCTCGAGGAGTCGAGACCGGGTCTCCTAACTCTAGAATTGGTAGGGTTTCTTGCCGCTCTCGTAGGGGTCTAGGTGTTAGTTGTATGTATGCCCTAGAGGCCATTATTGTACATATGGTGTATATTATAGTCGATGCTTGGACATATATAGAGAGGACTTTCTTGCTCGACATGATAGTATGCTATATGGTTGCTCTTTATCTTAACATGTATACTTGTCTGTTTATACTGTCTTATGGTTACATGTTGGTAAAGCCCTTAGGATGTGTACATGAATACCAGGATTGTGATGCAGATCATACTAGTAGGGCCATGGTAGTCCATAAGTTCATCCTTTAATGTTCCTAGTCGTGGGTGTATCGAGACGGGGTATCGATATACCAGAGTAGACTAGCGTATACGCTTCTCGACCAATGTGATGGGCGATGGATGATCCCATATCCGTTAGTGTTCGACATCAGAGATGGTATACGGGTGCTCAGTGGAGACTGGGTACACTGGACGGACTCGCCGAAAACTCCTAGATGGTAGTATACCTCACGTCAGATAGCAGTTCTCTGGTGACACTGGTACAGATTAGTCTGTTGAACCGAGATCGTCATAGAGTCTTGTGTGATTCCCACCGTGCTTTGATTTCCACCTTACCACGTTCAAGAGGACGTGCAAAATGGTGGTTTTTGGGTACAGTCCCGAGTCACATGGAGGCAATGAGCGATAGGAGGGGTTTCATCTCTCCCGGTATTGGGGGTTGATGTTGCGCTGTGCTCGATTGGCCATAACAGGGAAGTCCCTGGCCATGGATGTTTTAGAGATTTATCGGTAAGTGTTATCAGTAGTTTCTCTACCCGTTATGAGCCTCATATCGGCATGACTTATCGGTTATTGGGGTCTAACGTTTATCACCCCTAGACTTGATATGCGACATATCAGACGAGGAGACCGGACTGTATGGTAGTGTTACTGTAAGGCTTTTGCAGGAGTTAGAGCGGGCTTGCTTGCTGATCTTCTGATCGTTCAATACCTAGGTAGCCGTTACGTCCAACTAGTACCGCTGACGGCTTGTGGGTGCTTGATGTGATCATCACCTACTGCCGGCGTATTGACGAGTATTTAGAGTCCTACATAGAGGTTTTACTGGCTCAGGCAAAATGAAGTAGGAGCACATATGTGATATGTGCGGGACCGAGAATAATGCGAGTATGAGATACCGTATTCTATTCTTGCGATTTTTGTATCGGATGGTTATATGAGATATAGCCGGGTTATCGAATCAAGTGTTGGTTCGATAAGTTGGTACATTTAATATTATTCGGTTATATGTGATATAGCCGGATTATTAAATCAAGTGTTGATTTGATAATTTAGTGTATAATTGTATATTTGATATACTAATTTACATTAACTATTATTAGCTCATTTAAGCATTTATTATTCTCACATGTGCACACTTAATATATATGTGATATATATTAATTGTGTTTTATTTTTTGTATCATGGTTGTTGATACACACTACATGGGTGTATGAGACTTACACCATACTAATTATAATGTTTGGTTTTAGTATTTAAAGTAATTCCAAATTAGTGGATAATGGCTCACATGCATGAAGCTTGTGGATGCGTTGACTTAGTCCAATAATTTTGTTTTACTTAAGATATTTATTAACCTAACCATTATAATTTAGCTATGGTTATGTCTCTACATGAGTTAGTATATGTTACAAACTCACCTATGGTTCATTCTCTCACCTCATTAGTTCATTCTCATTTCTTTTGCTCATCTTCTTCTTCCTTGAGCAAAAAGCTTGCTAGGGCCTTCTAATGAGAGAAAATATTGTGAGAAAAAAAAACTAAAGTAAGCCCACTTCCTACTTCATCATCCTCTACTTGATTAGCACTTTAGCATAGGGTGTTAGCTTCATTAATCTCTCATTAGTGAAGTAGTAGCTTGAGTTAGTGTCTCCTCGACGTAGATCATCTTCGGCCTCGAAGACTTCAAGCAAGATCGTTCATTTCACCTTGAGAAGCCATGCTAGAGTCCGGGAGTTCCGTGATCGCAGCGAAGGGACCACTACAAGGAGCTATTGAAGTGAAGGACCGGTCTACAAAGGTTGTATTCCTAGTTCACTTAGATGTAAAGTAGTTTACATGTTGTTTAGTATGATTCTCTAGTTACCGATTCTAGTTTAGGGTTCTTTAAAACGGCAAATTTTTGAAAATGGCATGGATGATGCCTCCTAAAACCTTGTTGTCGTTCATAGGATCCCTACAATGGTATCAGAGCCTAGCTAGAGAATTAGACGGATATTGTTAGATTACGAAACCGAAACGAACTCCGAATCGTGAAACACCAAATACGAGTTTCTGTCGATTTTTAATGTTGTCAAAATTTTTTTTAAACAAGTACAGAGTGTTTTATATGATATAACATGAACACTGGAGAAATTTGAGGCATTTCTGTAAGATTTTGGACGGCCACCACCACCACCATCTCGGCCAAATTCCGAGCCCCCTGCCTGAAATTTTTTCTCTGTTCTATAGAATGGGTTTTTGTGTTTCAGGTGTTGTTTATTTTTGCTAAATTTGCATGAGATGTTAATTTACTATAAAGGCAACTAGGAGTATTTCGTAGTCGTAATTCTAACTGTTTTCGGGTTATTTTAGACGGTGTTAAAAAGTTCGATCGGATATCAAATACCCGCTTTAACCCTTGCCGCAAAATTTTCCAAGTGTTAGATTTTTTCTGTAGTTAAAAAGCATTCAAACATTATGCAAGTTATGCGATGGACCCTCTAGAAGAACAAAACCTTAACTCGATTATGTAACCATCAGAACCGCCACTAAACCCTCGGGTTTGTGGTGGTTCAGCGGTGCCATATGTAAGGCGTTGGTTGACCCTTCTACGCTGGTCCATTGGTACTGTGGCTGTGCTGAACAATTTTAAACTACGCTCAAGTGTTGAGCTTTTTGGGTAATTATGGGTGTTTGTTGATTCGATCGGAATGTTTAACATCGTCTAGTTTTTTCTGCGACCGTAAGTGTAATATGTGGTGTATCGCCGGTTTCGTTGCTATATGTCAACGACAATTGGGATACGCATATTTACTTACGTTTATGACATGTGATGTTATGTGTTGCTGTATATGTTATATAGGATATGTACTTGATTACCGGGACTATGATGAGATCATACTAGTGGGGCCAAGGTGGTCCAAAAGTACATCCCTTAATCAGTTCCTAGTCGAGGGAATATCGAGACTAGGGCATCGATATTCCAGAGTAGACTGGTGTGTACGTTTCTTGTTCCTTAGAGGGCGATGGTTGATCCCATAACCATTGGTGTGTGACATCAAAGATTGTACACAGGTGCTCATTGGAGAATGGGTACACCGAACAGGACTCGCCGAAGAATCCTATGTGCTAATATACCTATCGTCAGATAGCAGTCCTCTGGTGACACTGGTACAGGTTAGTCTGTAGGTCCGAGATCATCATAGAGCCTTATGCGTCTCCCACTGTGCTTTGATTTCCTTCCTACCACGCTCAAAGGAGACGTGCAAATAGGTGGATTTTGGGTACAGTCCCAAGTCGCATGGAGGCAATCAGCGATAGGAGGGGTTTCGTCTCTCCCGGTATTAGGGGTTGATGTTGCGCTATGCTCGATTGGCTATAACTGGAAGTCCCTGGCCAGGGATGCTGTCGAGATTTACTGATAAGTGTTATCAGTAGTTTCTCGAACCATTATAGGCCAGACACCAGTATGACTTATCAAGTTACTGGGGTCTAACGTTTACCACCCCTAGACATGATATGCGACATATAAGACGAAAGGACCGGACTGTATGGTTGTGTTACTGATAGGCTTCATGGAGACTATGGACAAGCTTGCTTGTTAATCTTCATATCGCTCAATACCCGGGTAGCCGTTACATCCAGCTAGTACCACTGTCACGACCCGAAATATTAGCTCGTGACCAGCACTTAAATCACACAATGTCTAAAGGCGTAACGTAATTCAAGTAAGCTGAAACCCAAAAATCTAAACCTTTTTAAGAAAATAAAGGAGATGAAGTTTAGAAATAAAGGTATAATAAAATCAAGTTTTCTTAATGCATAGAAAAGGAACATGAAAATGCAAGTGGATTATGCAAGTTTAAAAAACATATTTCGTCTTTTTGAAAATTTGGGCAGCACCTCCTTTGTATATTTTGATCCAAAACCACATATACAATATAATGATAAAGGCATCCCCAAGTGGGAGCTAGCTCTTCGCCAAACGGCGGATCACAACCACGCAAGACAATATAAATAAGTATACGACGTCCAACGGCGAAGTTCACCACAAAAGATAAATAAATAAGCAAGACATAAAAACCACAAGTAGCGGAAAACCCCTCGCTCTAAGTCTCACAACCACAATCTCACTAAGACTCATTACTTATACAAATTTACTAATTTTGATTGATGGAGTTTACTAGATACAATATGAAATATAGATACAAGAGTGGGTACGATACAAATATCCCACCTACCAATACAAAACACTCGAATGCAATTGTGTGCCAGCGAAGCCGCTACTGATCTGTGCGGTCAACCTGCAAGAACTGTAGCACAACGGAGGTGAGTTGCCAACTCGTGAAAAGAAAAACATCTACAAGTAGAAATCGAATAAACAACGACTTCTAGGTCAACTATATCATAAAGGTAATACTATGATATCTAGGGTGACCGGGTCATCATATGTGCCAACAATGTAATCAATACCTATATGTATACGGATATAATCCAACAATATAATCAATGTATGTATGCATGTGGATCTCGTCCAACCATATAATCAATGTATGTATGCATGTGGATCTCGTCCAACCATATAATCAATGTCTGTATGCACGTAAATATCATAAAAGAGTGTGCATGAAAGTATGAGAATATAAATCAACGGTGTCCCTCACGATACATTAAAATCATGGAACCTGGGTATCCAACATCGACACCCGAAAATATCATGAAACCCGTGTCCAGCATCGATACGTAAATCCTCATATCTCGGGCTCCGTCAGTCCATATCGTCCCACGGGCTCCGTCAGTCCTTATCGGCCCATATCATCTCTCGACTCCGGTCGGTATCCTCCGAATATGCGCCGACCCCAAATACTATCACCGGTAGGTAATGCTTCCCTGCCAGGCTCACCGTCTAACATATACGAGTCTTATTGCCCCGGGATACCTCACCGGGTCCACCATGTACCCGCAGACGGTGCCTACCGCTCCTCGAATCGGGTTTCACATGCCACTCTCAGAACCGAGAAAACACATGGTGGACGCACTGAAATATCATATCAAGAGAAACCGGGTTTTTTAAAACAGTACATGCTTTCCTTTAAAATGCCCACGGTTCTCAAATCTAGAAATCTCATGAAAACAACATATCTCAATGCGTAAAATCATAAATCATGATGTATGCGACATATGATAGAAATGTAAGCATATCCGTATATCTTGCAACATGGAACAGTGATGTATCATATTAAGGGAAAACCGCTCCTTTAAATGATTCCAAAGTCAAATGCAACATCATCTATGTATGCGCAATAAGTATGTATGTAAGTATGGATGCACAAGTGGTACATACGCATGTATGAATGTGCAAGGAGTCATATCATAATGCAGCAATCCTACTATGTAGTGACATGGCAATTATCGATGATGAAGTGTGTGAGCCGGAAAATCTGTGTACGTGTAACATACGCATCATCGATAATGGTGCAGGTGTACTGACACAGGTATATGTAATGCAATGCGAATAACATGCATGCAGCATAAGGTAAATCATCAGCTAAAAGCTATAAGGTATACATGTCTACTGTAAGTCCACGTTGCCCACCCCGGTGCTTGCGAGGAGGCGGAAAACGGAATAAAAATCGAATTTTTATGAACTTAGGCAACATGGACTAGACTATGAAGGATCTTTGCTAAACAAAAACAAGATAAAGCTAACTAGAAACTAGCTAAGTGCTAGAAAGGTTATACCTTGGGCTTTATGTCCTTCTCTCCTTGCTCCTTGGAGTGGTGGAAGGAGGTCACCTTTGTCGTCTTCTCACGTCGAAGAAAGATCCGCCCGAAAGCCTCGATCTTTGGTTTCAACTCCAAGCTAGAAGTAACTAGGGTGCAAGAAGTGCTAATCCTTGAACCCTAGATGAGAGTAGAAATTATCAAGAAAGGGTTTTTCTCAAGCTCAAGTGTTTCTCAACACATGAGAGGGGAGAGCTTGAGGGAGAGGAAGAACAAGAGAGAGAAAGTGAATGATAGAATGAGAATAAAATGAACCATTCTCACATATATGTGTGAATTATTGTAATTAGATAATTAGCTAGATAATTGTCATGGTTAATCAAGACATGACCATTATCATTTCATTTTTAATGCAAATTGCAAGGATCAAAGAGCATCTTCCAAATGAAATGATGATGGTCAAAGTGTCAACCTAGGTCAACAAGTCAAGGAGGTCAAATGGTTAACAACCATAACCATGCACAATTATTTAAACTAATATCAATTAACCATAATACACACATAAGCATTAGGGTTAATAAAATGACAATGGTCATTAACCCTAATCAAAGTCCTCTCCCTCTGTCTCAAGCAACTGTGTATACGCACCCGTATTCGTGATCCGAGGAATACGAATACAATGAGAAAAACCAATCCCAAATCATATACTAGGATCCGGCTTAAACCAAAGCCCGCTAGTATAAGCTGTCCGGACAGCAAACGTGCACAAGTGCACGGATGTGAACGAACCCTGTCGCAAAACCATGCGACCTCTACTCATTTTGCCTGAAGGCGAATAGCTCTCTGTGTGGGACTCTAAAGACTCGACACTACGCTGGCAGTGGGTTTAACCACAGACCGCAAGCGGCACTAGCTGTACGTAACGGTCCCCAGGTAGATGTCGATAAGAAGACTGACGAGGTGAACCCCATCTGAACTCCTACTGAGCCTGTATGTGACAATCTCCGTACAGTCCGGTCTGTTCGTCTGATACATCGCATGGCGGGCCTAGGGGGGTGAACGTCAGTCCCCTAATAGCGGTACAAGTCGTGTCGGAGTGTAGCCTAGAACACCCTGAGATAACACTGGAAACCTACCAGTATATCTCGCTTGCCCTGGCCAGGGAGTACTCGTGTAATGGCTCTCCTAGACACAGCGTGATGTCAACCCCCAATACCGGGAGAGACGAATCCTGTCCAACTGTCACTGCCTCCAAGTGCTTCGGGACTGCACCCAAAAACTACCTGTTTGCACGACTCCTTTGAGCCGTGGTAGGGTAGTAATCAAAGTGCAGTGGGAACACACTCGAGGCGAAATGACAGTGTCAAGTCAACGGACTAAGCTGTACTCATGTCACCTGGGAACTGATAACTGACGATAGGTATAATACCAACCAACAGTTCCCGACGAGTCCTGTCCAGTGTACTCATAACCTAATGAGCACCCGCATACTATCTCAAGTACGACGTACTGACGGCTGTGGGAAAGACCGTCTCCCACGCTGGGATGAGAAGCGCATACGCTAGTCTACTCCGGAGTATCGATGCCCTGTCTCGATAGTCCAACGACCAGGGACTTGAATAAGGATGTGCTTATGGATTACCCAGCTCCCACGAGTGTGAGCGCCATCACAACGCTGGTAATCAAGCAAAGATCCTAAGGGCTCTACTAATATGTATATCAGCGATATGCTAAAAGAAACACATGCACATATTGAAGCAGAGACAAACCAGGTAGTATACTACCATTTCGAGCAAGATTGTATATACAACTGTGAATATCCCAAGCTTCCATGAAGTAATATACAAACTAGTATGATACAGTAATGGCCTCTAGGGCATATACACTAACAATCTCCCACTTGCACTAAGGCCATGTACTGGCGTATCGAAGACCTATCATCTCGATCAGCCGCTCGAACTGAGTCTGGGGCAAGGCCTTGGTGAATGGATCTGCTGTGTTATCTTCTGAAGCAACCCTCCGAACCTCGATCTCCTGGTGATCCACGATCTCCCTGATCAGGTGATACAGCCTTAAGATGTGTCTGGATTTCTGATGGGACCTGGGTTCCTTGGCTAAAGCTATAGCCACGTTGTTGTCGCAATACAGAGGTATTGGGTCAACAATGGACGGAACCACATGAAGTTCTCTCAAGAACTTCCTCATCCAGACAGCTTCTTTTGCGGCATCAGATGCAGCGATGTATTCCGCTTCCATAGTCGAGTCAGCAACGGTTTCCTGTTTGGAGCTCTTCCAACACACCGCCCCTCCATTGAGGGTGAAGACAAAACCCGACATGGACTTGGAATCATCTTTGTCACTCTGGAAGCTGGAGTCAGCAAAGGCCTCAATCTGGAGGTCTTTTCCGCCATACACCAAGAACATCTCCTTAGTTCTTCTCAGGTACTTGAGAATGTTCTTTACTGCTATCCAATGTTTCTCCCCAGGGTTTGACTGATACCTGCTTACCACACTCAGTGCATAAGCCACATCCGGTCTGGTACACAACATCGCATACATTATAGAGCCTACCGCAGAAGCGTAGGGTATAATAGACATGCGATCCCTCTCCAAATCAGTCTTGGGAGACATCTCTTTGGAGAGGGTGATCCCGTGACAAGCCGGTAAATTACCGCGCTTGGAATCTTCCATACTGAATCTCTTTAGTATGGTGTCGATGTACCTGGACTGCGAAAGTCTTAATATACTCTTGGATCTGTCACGGTAGATCCGAATACCCAGAATGTATGAGGCATCACCCAGGTCTTTCATGGAGAACCTGTGTGACAAGAACCCCTTGAAAGATTGTAGCATAGGAATATCATTTCCTATTAAGAGAATGTCATCCACGTATAAAACGAGGAATACTACAGTTCTCGCTACAAATCTACAATAGATGCATGGTTCATCTGGATTTTTGATAAAGCCAAATTCCTTGACCGTCTCATCAAAACAGATGTTCAAACTCCGCGATGCCTGCTTTAGTCTATAAATGGACTTAAGCAACTTGCACACCTTTCCGCTGCTCCCACTCTGAATGAAACCCTCTGGCTGTTCCATATAGACACACTCCTCTAAATGTCCATTTAGAAAGGCTGTCTTTACGTCCATCTGCCAAATCTCATAATCGTGGAAGGCAGCAATGGCAAGAAGGATCCGAATGGATTTCAGCATAGCTACTGGAGAAAAGGTTTCGTCATAGTCCAAACCAGGTCTTTGACGAAAACCCTTTGCAACCAGTCTAGCTTTATAGGTCTCAACCTGTCCATCTACACCAATCTTCCTTTTGAAGATCCACTTGCATCCTACGGGTTTTACCCCATTTGGAGCAATGTCCAACGTCCATACTTTGTTGGTGTACATGGAATCCATTTCGGTCCGCATTGCATCCAGCCATTTTACCGAGTCGACGCTCTGAATGGCTTGCTGGAAGCTAGTAGGCTCATCAAAATCTATGATGTAATCCTCGCTATCCCCGTCAATGAGAAAACCGTAGTATCTCTCGGGCGGATGAGACTGCCTACTACTCCTGCGGAGTGGCGTGGGAATGTCCTGATCTTTCGAACCCTCTAGTTCTATTAAGCTTTCAGTAATAGCTTGTGGGAATTTCTTCCAGCTCTATTGCGCTCCCACTTAATTCTTTTTCTATGAACTGGTGTTCTAGAAAGTGGGCATGGCGAGAAACAAACACCTTTTGTTCCTCTTCGCAATAGAAGAAATATCCCTTGGAGTTCTTTGGATATCCCACAAACTTGCACTGTACTGAGCGTGCCTCGAGCTTGTCCGCATGCTGCTTTTTTACAAAAGCTGGACATCCCCATGTCTTAATGTGATTAAGATAGGGTCTCTTCCCACACCACATCTGATATGGTGTAGTAGGCACAGTCTTAGTAGGAACTCGGTTCAAAAGGTATGCAGCTGATTCTAGCGCATATCCCCAAAACGATCGCGGCAACTCAGCGTTACTCATCATGGACCGTACCATATCCAATAGGGTTCGGTTCCGTCTCTCCGATACACCGTTATGTTGCGGAGTGTATGGAGGAGTAAGCTGAGAGAGAATTCCATTCTCTTTTAAGTAACCCAGGAACTCGGCACTCAAGTATTCCCCACCTCGATCAGATCTTAGTGCCTTGATACTTTTGCCTATTTGTTTTTCTACTTCATTCTCATATTCCTGGAATTTTTCAAAAGCCTCGGATTTATGGTTCATTAAGAAGACATAACCGTACCTTGAAAAGTCATCCGTAAAAGTAATGAAGTAAGAATAACCACTTCGTGCATGTGTAGACATTGGACCGCACACGTCGCTGTGTACGAGTCCCAAGAGCTCGCTCGCTCTTACTCCGTGTCTAGTGAACAGTGTCTTTGTCATCTTTCCCTTGAGACAGGATTGACAAGTTGCATACGATTGATATTCGAACGGATCGAAATATCCTTCTGTATGTAACTTAGTCAACCTTCTCTCATTGATGTGACCCAGTCTACAATGCCATAAGAAAGTTTTATTGATTTCTGGAGACTTTCTTTTGTGTGTATTCTGGACATTGAAAATCTGTGGTTGGCTTAACACGTATATACCGTTGTTCAATGTACCTGACCCAATCAAAACTTGATTAAGGTGAATGTTCACTACATTACTTACAAATTCAAATTCATAACCTTCTTTAGATAATAAAGATACAGAAATGATATTACAGGTTGCATTTGGTACATAATAACAACTACGTAAAACCAAAAAGTGTCCATCCGACAATCCCAGGTGATAGTCCCCCACGGCCTCAGCATCCATGCTAGCACCGTTTGCAACTCTGAGGGTCATGTCACCTGCCTTCAAAACTCTACGCTTTCTCAACGCCTGCAAAGAATTACAGATATGAGATCCTGATCCGGTATCCAATACCCAGGATGTAGAGTTTATTGATAGACAGTTTTCAATAACATACACACCAGAAGCTGAAGCCGCAACTCGCTTCAAATCCTGTGTTCTGGCCTTCTAAGCCTTGCAATCCTGTTTCCAGTGACCACTTTTGTGACAATAAAAGCATTCTTCCTTCCCCACCAGCTTTCCCGCTATCTTTGTTGCTTTTCCTTTTCCCTTCGTATCCACTTTACTGACACCGCCTCTTGGTTTGGCGGGGGCTTTCTTCTTCTTGCCCTTGGCTTTCGCCCTGGACCTAGAAGAGGAAGATCCTCCTACAAACAAAGTGGATGTTTCCCTACCCTTCTGTAGGGTGCCCTCAGCACTCCTCAACATGTTCAGAAGTTCGGAAAGTTCAACCTCCTTTCCTTGCATGTTGAAGTTAAGGATAAACTGGGCGTAAGTGGAAGGAAGGGACTGGAGAATCAAGTCCGTATAGAGCTCATTCTCCAACGTGGTCCCAAGTTCTGCGAGCTCCTCTATGTAGCCAATCATCTTAAGCATGTGTTCCGCTACCAATGATCCGACGGCCAACCTTGCCGAAAACAACTTCTTCGACACTTCGTATCTTGCGATACGAGACTGCTCTCCATACAGTTATTTTGTATGAAGAAATATGGACTCTAGGTCCATATTCTCGTGCCTCCTCTGATGTTCGTTGTCCATCGAGGCAAGCACGAGGCATTTGGCCTTCGCGCAATCTATTTCCCAGGTCTTGTAGATTTCCCTATCTACGACACTGGTTTTGGGACCTGGGACAGGGGGAGCTTTGGTGGTAAGGAGATACCCCAGCTTGTCGTAAGTGATTGCCATCTTGACATTCCTGAGCCAATATTTGTAGTTTGGCCCTGTCAATATGTTTTTATCTAGTAATAACTCAAGTCCGGTCATGTTGAATGGTCGCTGCAATTAGGAGAGAGAAAAGAAACACTTCAGCATGATGCTCTTGCAAGTTTAGAGTGGTTTTTAGTGTAGGGTTCCTAGGCACACTATGGAGGTCTCACAAGGCATCAACCATGCCAATTTAACAATTTACATGTGCCGAGAAACCCTAATACGGATCGTTGGCTAGAAGTTTAGGCGAAAAAGAAACTAGTTAACAACTTAACTATGAGTTTACGAAAATACAACCTTTGTAGATCCGTTTCTCCACCTCCATAGCTCCATGATGAAGTCCTCTCCGCTGTCCAAATCGGATCTTGGGCTCTAGCGTCGGCTTCATCGGAGAAAAAGAGGGCTAGGTCATCGACGACGATGCCGAAGATGATCTACGTCGAGGCATCGCTAGATCAAGCTCCAACTTCACCAAGTCAAGAAAACTTGTGAAGGAAACACCCTATAATACTTGGCAAGAGGTAGAGGATGAAGAAATAGGAAGTGGGTTCACTTTAGAATTGGATTTCTCACTCTTATTATCAAGACACCATTGTTGGTAGCAAGCTTCTTCTTCATGAAGATGAAGATGAAGAAGATGATAAGTATTATCATGAGTATATGAAAATAGGAAATAAAAGAATACTTATCATAAACTAACCATGGTCAAGTGTAGAGAATAAACTAGGGTTAAGTGGAATGGTTAGGGTTAAGCATGAGACAAATTGGTCACTAAGTCAAAGCTTCATGAAGCTTCATAATACAAACAAAGTTAGCAACCATTTTCTCTTTATGCTTTCAAAATAAAATAAATAAAATAAATGAATAAGAAAATGAAAAACAAAACCCTAACCATTTAAATAACCATGGTTTAATCTTTACACAAACTCAAGTAAGCATGTATCATCAAACATGATACAATCAAGTGCACAAAACTATATCGAATATACAATGTGCACAAGCGAGTGAGAAAATCCATTTAAACTGAACCAATACTAGTTAATGCAAAGTAATATATCAAATATATAATTATACATCAAATCATTAAATCAACACTTGATTTAACGATCCGGTCATATCGCATATAACCGACTAGTATCCTATGTATCGGCTTACCAAATCAATCCTTGATTCGATAACTAGGTTATATCACATACAACCATTCGATACATTCATCGCGAGAATGGAATACGGTATCACATACACGCATTATTCTCGGTCCCGCACATATCTCATATGCGCTCCTATTTCGTTTCGCTTGAGCCAGGAAACCTCTGTGTAGGACTCTAAAGACTCGTCAATACGCCGGCAGCAGGTGATGATCATATCAAACACCCACAAGCCGCAAGCGGTCTGCTAAACGTAACGGCCACCCGGGTATTGAGCGATCAGAAGATCGATGAGCAAGCCCGCTCACACTCCTGTGAATCCAACCAGTAACACTTACCGTATAGTCCGGTCTGATCGTCTGATATGTCGCATATCTCGCCTAGGGGTGGTAAACGTCAGACCCCAATAGCTCGATAAGTCGTGTCGATATGAGGTCTATAACAGTTCGAGAAACTACTGGTAACACTTACCAGTAAATCTCAGCAACCCTGGCCAGGGATTTCCGGTTATAGCCAATCGAACACAGCGCAACATCAACTCCCTATACCGGGAGAGACGAATCCCCTCCTATCGCTCATTGCCTCCATGTGATTCAGGACTGTACCCAACAACCACCGTTTTGCACGCCCTCTTGGATGTGGTAAGATGGAAATCAAAGCACAGTGGGAACCACACAAGACTCTAGGACGATCTCGGGTCAACAGACTACTCAGTACCAGTGTCACCAGAGAACTGCCATCTGACGTAAGGTATAATACCATCTGGGAGTTCTCGGCGAGTCCGTCCAGTGTACCCAGTCTCCACTGAGCACCCGTATATCATCTCTGATGTCAAACACCAATGGATATGAGTTCATCCATCGCCTATCTGTATGGGTCGAGAAGGTATAAGCTAGTCTACTCTGGTATATCGATGCCCCGTCTCGATATACCCACGACTAGGGACATTGAAGGATGTACTTATGGACTACCATGTCCCCACTAGTATGATCTGCATCATAGTCCAGGTAGTCAAGTACACATCCTAGGGGCTTTACCAACATGTAACAGAGAGACAATCAGTGTACACGTTAAGGTAAAGAGTAACCAGATACCATACTATCATGTCGAGCAAGAAAGTCCTCCCTATATATGTCCCAGCATCCACTACAATATGCATCCAATATACAGTAATGGCCTCTAGGGCATACATATAACTAACAATCTCCCACTTGCACTAGGGCCATCTGATAGCAGTGGTTGTAGTATCTCATACTCAACCATCCCATAATCGTCTCTTTTTGGGAATAGGCCTTCGTGAGTGGATCCGCCGTGTTGTCCTCTGAGTCTACTCTCCTAACCTCGATCACTTAGAGATCAACCATCTCCATGATCAGGTGACACTGCCTTAGAATATGTCTGGATCACTGATGGGACCGGCGTTCGTTGGCAGAGCCATAACTCCATTTTCTCACAATGGTAGGAACGTAGTTCATCTCATGAACCAATATATACCCAAACAGCCTCTTTGGTAGCATCTTAAGTAGCGATGTATCCTGCCTTTATCATCTAGTATGCCACGGTAATTAGCTTGGAACCCTTCCAACATACCGTCCCTTTACTGAGGGTTAAGACAATGCCTGTAACTGACACTCAGTCGTCTTTATCACCCTGGAACCCTTCCAGTGATTCTCCCAAGATCGATTGATACCATCTCACTACAACTAGTGAGAATCCTAACATCCAATTAAATCTATCTCATAGATCCAAAACTCAGGATTTAGGAGGTATTATTTTGATCCTACACGGAGAATCTTTGTGATAAACGGAGATTGATCGAGCGTAGCATAAGAAACTCCTTTCTTATCAAGAGTAAGTCATCCACGTACTCTACGAGGATCACCACCATACTCCCTACTACCTTTTTGTTTATACAAGGTTCATCTACCATATTGATGATGTCAAACTGTTTGAGTAACTCATCAAAACAGATGTTCTAACTCCGCGATGCCTGCATTATTACATAAAACATCTTGCACACGTTTCCGCTGCTCCCACTGTCTACGAGGCCCTCTGGCTGTGTACTTATAGACGCTCTCTTCCAAAACATCATTTAGAAAAGCAGTCATGGCACCCAACCATCAGATAACGTAGTCATGGTATGTAGCCGTGACAAGTAGGATCTGGATAGGCTTAAGCATAGCCATTGGAAAAAGGTTTCATCATTATCCACGCCTGGTCGATGACGAAAACCTTTAACAAGTCTAGCTTTGAAAGTCTCAACATTTCCATCTACACCAAGTAATCTTCTCAAGATATACTTGCTCCTGATGGGGATTTAACCCTTCAGATATAGCAACCAAAGTCCATACTTTGTTGGTGTATAAGGATTCCATCTCAGATCACTAAGCATCCAGCCATTCTTACAGAGTCTTACTCCTGATGTCCAGCTCGAAGCTAGTTGGGTCATCATCTCATGATGCATTCCTCGCTCCCACTTTCATAGAGAAACCGAAGTAACACTCAGGTGGGTGAAGAACCCTACTAGATCGGCGGAGAGGCTGAGGTTCGTTGGAATCTACTAAATCCTTTGGTTCTACCAAATCATCTGCTGTAGTTCGTATAGCTGGAACCTTACCAGTTCTACATTACAGACCTTGCCTCGAGTTTTTTCGGATTTTGCTTTTAGACATAGGCCGGACAATCCCAAATCTTAACTAGCTTAAGACATGGGCTCTTCCCTTTCCATATCATATATGAAGTGGTAGGCAACTGATTTGATTTGAACCTAATTCAATAGGTATGCAGCTTCTCAAGTGCATAACTCCCAAAAGGAAATAGGAAACTCAGTAGTACTCATCATAGAGCATACCTTATCATATAGGGTGTGATTGCTCCGCCCCGATATACCATCGTGCTATGGTGTATACGGAGGAGTAAGGCTGAGTGAGAATCTCATTCTCCTTTAGAATAATCCAGGATTTCCGTGCTCAAGTATTCTCCTCCTCGATCTCATCAAAGGACATAATACTTATACCCGTGTTTTGGTTCTCTACTTCTCGCTTATATTCCGTGAATATCTCAAAATGTTCGGACTTTTGTTTCAACAGGAACATATGACTGAACCTTGAGAGATTATCAGAGAATGTAATGAAGTACAAAGAACCGGTCTTGGTATGTGTAGACAGGGGACCTTACATACATCAACATGTATCATCCCAAGAGTTTACTAACTCTTTCTCTGCTTCCCGTAAACAGAGCTATGGTCATTGTGTCTTTGTGACATGACTGGCAAGTTTCATAAGATGTAAATTCAAACAAATTTAAATATGCATCTAAATGTAACTTCAGCTAGTCAGGTCGCATTGATATGACCTAGTCTACAATACCTCAAGAAGGATTCGTTCATTTCTGAACTCTTCCTCTTGTGTGTGTTCCGTATACTAAAGAACTGTAGTTTGATTTAGAACATCAATGCTTTTAGATAACGTGCCTGAACTGATCAACTTTTGATATAGAAAATGTTCAAAACATTATCCAACAATACAAAATTTTATCATTTCTTTACTTATAAAGAGACTGATATGATTTTGTATATCAGGTTCGGTATCTAATAACATTCGTTCAGAATCAATGTATTTGGAATACAGGGTGACAGTGACCAACAGACTTGGCTGCAACTCTTGCCCCGTTTTCTGCCTCATGAAACTTATCACCCGTTCTCAGTCCTCTACCTTTCTGTAGCCCTATGTAACAGATTACATATCTGGGATCCTGATCTGGTATCACATACCCAGGACGTAAAGGATACTGAGAAACAGTTCTCTGTAATGAACACACCCGAAGATGATGCATCAGTATGCACTCTCTTCGTTTGGGCGGCATGGGAATTCTGGTAATCCCTAATTTCCTGCTCTGTCTTATAACAATTATAAGGTGGAGCGGGACCAACGTTCCCCAGCTCAGTATAATCAAGCGGGTTCGGTCAATATTCCGTATTATTATCTTGATTAAGGCGTGACATGGTCGCTACCTGGAGAGAGAGAGAAGAAAACACTCAGCGTGCGCTCTTACAAGAATAGATTGGTTATTATTTTATCTAATCAGGATGGCTCCCACTGTTTTTATCAAATCTTCCTTCAAACCCAAAAAGGAAAGACTAGCCGGGATTAATTACACACTACAAGTTCGCTAATCTTTCAGCCAGGCCAGTGTCGGTACTTTGAGGGAGGTTCCCCGTGCTTTCGCACGGACCTAATTAATGTAAACCTCGTTTTCCCAGAGGCGTAACCCCGTTGACACCTTTCTAGACACCTACTTGATCGGCTAATTGTAATATGTAAAACTCTCCCAGGAGTAACAATTACTCGCAGCGGGTATCGGGATCCAACTATCTCATAGAAGGTATGCAATCTCATTGCAAATTTCAACACTTGAAATTCCCGATAATATTTTGCCCCTAACGAGCTATGACCTTGACGAAAGCCAACAAACCATAGCCCGCTAGTCAATTTCAACCCGTACATTTCTTGATCGAATTAAACCTACCCGCACGACCCTTGACGAAAGCCAACAAAGCCGTACGACTACCCTAATCCAATCGCATCGTATGCAGCAGATAAGCAGCATATAGCTACCGCACACTACACGTTGACGAAAGCCAACAAATGTAGCACGAATACTATATTCAACTTATCTGAAATGACGGAGGGCTACGTCAGGTTTTTCTGAAAACCTATTGCGTAATGAACTTGATATCGTTGTACAATCAAATGATTTTAAAAATGGAGTGCTTTTGAGGTTTTTCTAGTTTTGCTAAAGGAGTCACTCCCGGTGAAGGGATCGTCGGTCCTTTCCTCGTCGAATGAGGTGCGGGATATATCATATATATCACTGTGCAAAGCAAAAATTCTTAAAAGCAATCAAAAGACAAACCGAGTGTGTAGCATCAGCCAGTTATTGCTAAAGGAGTCACTCCCGGTGAAGGGATCTCGGTCCTTTCCTCATCGAATAAGGTGCAGGATATATCATATATACCGCTGTGCAAAGCAAGAACTGTAGCTACCTAGTTTATTTTGAAATTCGATTCTACAACATCTTAGGTTTCTTTTCTTTCATTAATCACATTAATGAAGTCCCATCATTAAGTTACCTAAACATCACAGATAAATACGACGTACACTTATGCCATCCGCATTCGCCTCGATGTCCTCTCGTGCACCGTTAGGTTAGGTAACTAACGACAGAGCGGGGCAGGGCTAGCACGGGTGTAAAACTTAAGTAACGCCTGTATAATATATCATATATACTATATAAAGTATCCATCACAGAACATATCACATGATCACATCACAGATATCGCTGCAGAAGAATCATATGAAATATTGGATATACTAGGACGTCCGTGTTTTCAATACGAGTCAGTATAAAACACGGATTCCACGGTCGTGATGAATAGCCAAACCCACACCCCTAGACCCCTACGAGAGCGGCAAGCAACCCTACCAATTCTAGAGTTAGGATACCCGGACTCGACTCCTCGAGTTGGTCTCCCACTGGACTCCAGAACCCGGTTACTTGTGCCCTCCTCCTTGGGTCTATCCTAGTGCGGAAAAGTAAATAATATACAAAGGGTGACATCTTCCGCAACCTGGAAGTGCCCCAATAAAAGAATATTACATACTAGTTTTTTACATGAATGAAAATGAAAAACACTCATCTCACATAAAAAAACCGCGGCTATTCAAACACGACAATCCAATATAACATATCCAGCAACACATAACATCACATGTCATCAACGTAAGTAAATATGCGCTTCCCAATTGTCGTTGACATATAGCAACGAAACCGGCGATATCACATATTACACTTACGGTCACAGAAAAGAAAGTGTAAAACTACAACAGTTGGAATCCGCAAAGTCTTTAGACATCGCATGCCTAATCAAATGAATTCCTTAGACATCGCATGCCTAACAATTATAAACCCCGCATTTCAGTCTCATTTATCGAAAACTCTTTTCAATATCATGTCGGGCAATTCAACAAGATTCCCGACATCCTGATCGAATGCTCGTCGCAAACTTCAATAGACGGCTGCACCCCCGATACCATCGATGAAGTGCACCAAGGCGGAACACCGCTGCCGCGAGCACCCGAACGGATGCTTTCGGCGACGGGGTTCTCCTACAGTCACTTGGTCGGGGCTATGGAGTGAGGCTGTCTATTAAGTTTACCCGGCGAGTATCCGCGTACGCTACGTGATTGCGACGGACTTTTGATCACATCAAAATTCCGTGGCAACCGATCAAGTGAGACTAAACTGCTAGATTTATAACATTCATTCAGTTATCTCATAACTTCTTGTGAATTCCAATTATTGTATCACATTCCAGATAAACAAAAAATGTTAAACTTTCCGATCGAACAGTCGAACACCCAAGTTTTCCCAAAACAGATCAACACATGAAACAAGTCTAAAAACATTCAGTTCGTGCCTCAGTACCAACGGTCCAGCCGTAGAAGGGTCAAGCCAACGCCTCATATGTGGCACGCCGTACTGCCCCAAATCCTAAGGTTCAAAGGGCAGTTCAAGACGGTCACATAATCGAGTTAAGGTTTGTTGTCTTCTAGAGGGACCATCTCATTACTTGCACTACTTAGATCGTCTTTAAACCACGGAAAAATCCAACACTTGGAAATTTCCCGACAGGGGAAAAGTTGGGTATTTATATCCGGTCGAACTTTCTAACATATTCTAAAATATCCGGAAAGACACATAGACAGAGTTTGACAATCCGATCGAATAAACGAATCCCCAAAACAACCCCAGAAAATTCAACTCTTGAATAAAATTTAAAAATACCCAGAGAACTCAGCACTGAATAAAGGAAGTTATTGTGCAAAATTGGGTGGGTGATGTCATCATACGGCCGCGGAACCGCCGCAGAAGGCAGGCTTCTGCCGCGGTTCCGCCGCACTTTGGAGGAATCATGCACACGAGTTGCACAGTAATTCTTAGGATTCCCTGCTGATTTTTCTGCATATTTTTAATTTGGAAAAATCCCCGTTTTTAGAAAAAGTCCAGAGAGCTATTTTGGGGTTAGGGTTTTGGTTCGATCGGGTTTCAAACGTCGTCTACTCATCGCCTAAGGCTCTAGCTAGGCTCTGATACCACTGTAGGGTTCCTAGGCACACTAAGGAGGTCTCACAAGGCATCAACCATGCCAATTTAACATTTTACATGTGCCGAGAAACCCTAATACGGATCGTTGGCTAGAAGTTTAGGCGAAAAAGAAACTAGTTGACAACTTAACTATGAGTTTACGAAAATACAACCTTTGTAGATCTGTTTCTCCACCTCCATAGCTCCGTGATGAAGTCCTCTCCGCTGTCCAAATCGGATCTTGAGCTCTAGCGTCGGCTTCATCGGAGAAAAAGAGGGTTAGGTCATCGACGACGATGCCGAAGATGATCTACGTCGAGGCATCGCTAGATCAAGCTCCAACTTCACCAAGTCAAGAAAACTTGTGAAGGAAACACCCTATACTACTTTGCAAGAGGTAGAGGATGAAGAAATAGGAAGTGGGTTCACTTTAGAATTGGATTTCTCACTCTTATTATCAAGACACCATTGTTGGTAGCAGGCTTCTTCTTCATGAAGATGAAGATGAAGAAGATGATAAGTATTATCATGAGTATATGAAAATAGGAAATAAAAGAATACTTATCATAAACTAACCATGGTCAAGTGTAGAGAATAAACTAGGGTTAAGTGGAATGGTTAGGGTTAAGCATGAGACAAATTGGTCACCAAGTCAAAGCTTCATGAAGCTTCATAATACAAACAAAGTTAGCAACCATTTTCTCTTTATGCTTTCAAAATAAAATAAATAAAATAAATGAATAAGAAAATGAAAAACAAAACCCTAACCATTTAAATAACCATGGTTTAATCTTTACACAAACTCAAGTAAGCATGTATCATCAAACATGATACAATCAAGTGCACAAAACTATATCGAATATACAATGTGCACAAGCGAGTGAGAAAATCCATTTAAAGTGAACCAATACTAGTTAATGCAAAGTAATATATCAAATATATAATTATACATCAAATCATTAAATCAACACTTGATTTAACGATCCGGACATATCGCATATAACCGAATAGTATCCTATGTATCGGCTTACCGAATAAATCCTTGATTCGATAACTAGGTTATATCGCATACAACCATTCGATACATTCATTGCGAGAATAGAATACGGTATCACATACACGCATTATTCTCGGTCCCGCACATATCTCATATGCGCTCCTATTTCGTTTCGCTTGAGCCAGGAAACCTCTGTGTAGGACTCTAAAGACTCGTCAATACACCGGCAGCAGGTGATGATCATATCAAACACCCACAAGCCGCAAGCGGACTGCTAAACGTAACGGCCACCTGGGTATTGAGCAATCAGAAGATCGACGAGCAAGCCCGCTCATACTCCTGTGAATCCAACCAGTAACACTTACCGTACAGTCCGGTCTGATCGTCTGATATGTCGCATATCTCGCCTAGGGGTGGTAAACGTCAGACCCCAATAGCTCGATAAGTCGTGTCGATATGAGGTCTATAACAGTTCGAGAAACTACTGGTAACACTTACCAGTAAATCTCAGCAACCCTGGCCAGGGATTTCCGGTTATAGCCAATCGAACACAGCGCAACATCAACTCCCTATACCGGGAGAGACGAATCCCCTCCTATCGCTCATTGCCTCCTTGTGATTCGGGACTGTACCCAACAACCACCGTTTTGCACGCCATCTTGGACGTGGTAAGATGGAAATCAAAGCACAGTGGGAACCACACAAGACTCTATGACGATCTCGGGTCAACAGACTACTCTGTACCAGTGTCACCAGAGAACTGCCATCTGACGTAAGATATAATACCATCTGGGAGTTCTCGGCGAGTCCGTCCAGTGTACCCAGTCTCCACTGAGCACCCGTATATCATCTCTGATGTCAAACACCAATGGATATGGGATCATCCATCGCCCATCTGTATGGGTCGAGAAGGTATACGCTAGTCTACTATGGTATATCGATGCCCCGTCTCGATATACCCACGAGTAGGGACTTTGAAGGATGTACTTATGGACTACCATGTCCCCACTAGTATGATCTGCATCATAGTCCAGGTAGTCAAGTACACATCCTTGGGGCTTTACCAACATGTAACAGAGAGACAATCAGTGTACACGTTAAGGTAAAGAGTAACCAGATAGCATACTATCATGTCGAGCAAGAAAGTCCTCCCTATATATGTCCCAGCATCCACTACAATATACATCCAATGTACAGTAATGGCCTCTAGGGCATACAAATAACTAACAATCTCCCACTTGCACTAGGGCCATCTGATAGCAGTGGTTGTAGTATCTCATACTCAACCATCCCATAATCGTTTCTTTTTGGGAATAGGCCTTCGTGAGTGGATCCGCCGTGTTGTCCTCTGAGTCTACTCTCCTAACCTCGATCACTTAGAGATCAACCATCTCCATGATCAGGTGACACTGCCTTAGAATATGTCTGGATCACTGATGGGACCGGCGTTCCTTGGCATAAGCCACAACTCCATTGTCTCACAATGGTAGGAACGTAGTTCATCTCATGAACCAATATACACCCAAACAGCCTCTTTGGTAGCATCTTAAGTAGCGATGTATCCTGCCTTTATCATCTAGTATGCCACGGTAATTAGCTTGGAACCCTTCCAACATACCGTCCCTTTACTGAGGGTTAAGACAATGCCAGTGACTGACACTCAGTCGTCTTTATCACCCTGGAACCCTTCCAGTGATTCTCCCCAGGATCGATTGATACCATCTCACTACAACTAGTGAGAATCCTAACATCCAATTAAATCTATCTCATGGATCCAAAACTCAGGATTTAGGAGGTATCATTTTGATCCTACACGGAGAATCTTTGTGATAAACGGAGATTGATCGAGCGTAGCATAAGAAACTCCTTTCTTATCAAGAGTAAGTCATCCACGTACTCTACGAGGATCACCACCATACTCCCTACTAACTTTTTGTTTATAGAAGGTTCATTTACCATTTTGATGATGTCAAACTCTTTGACTAACTCATCAAAACAGATGTTCCAACTCCGCGATGCCTGCTTTATTGCATAAAACATCTTGCACACGTTTCCGCTACTCCCACTGTCTACGAGGCCCTCTGGCTGTGTACTTATAGACACTCTCTTCCAAAACATCATTTAGAAAAGCAGTCATGACACCCAACCATCAGATAACGTAGTCATGGTATGTAGCCGTGACAAGTAGGATCTGGATGGGCTTAAGCATAGCCATTGGAAAAAGGTTTCATCATTATACATGCCTGGTCGATGATGAAAACCTTTAACAAGTCTAGCTTTGAAAGTCTCAACATTTCCATCTACACCAAGTAATCTTCTCAAGATATACTTGCTCCTGGTGGGGATTTAACCCTTCAGATATAGCAACCAAAGTCCATACTTTGTTGGTGTATAAGGATTCCATCTCAGATCACTAAGCATCCAGCCATTCTTACAGAGTCTTACTCCTGATGGCCAGCTCGAAGCTAGTTGGGTCATCATCTCATGATGCATTCCTCGCTCCCACTTTCATAGAGAAACCGAAGTAACTCTCAGGTGGGTGAGGAACCCTACTAGATCGGCGGAGAGGCTGAGGTTCGTTGGAATCTACTGAATCCTTTGGTTCTACCAAATCATCTGCTGTAGTTCGTATAGCTGGAACCTTTCCAGTTCTATATTACAGACCTTGCCTCGAGTTTCTCCGAATTTTTCTTTTAGACATAGGCCGGACAATCCCAAATCTTAACTAGCTTAAGACATGGGCTCTTCCCTTTCCATATCATATATGAAGTGGTAAGCAACTGATTTGATTTGAACCTAATTCAATAGGTATGCAGCTTCTCAAGTGCATAACTCCCAAAAGGAAATAGGAAACTCAGTAGTACTCATCATAGAGCATACCTTATCATATAGGGTGTGATTGCTCCGCCCCGATATACCATCGTGCTATGGTGTATACGGAGGAGTAAGGCTGAGTGAGAATCTCATTCCCCTTTAGAATAATCCAGGATTTCCGTGCTCAAGTATTCTCCTCCTCGATCTCATCAAAGGACATAATACTTATACCCGTGTTTTGGTTCTCTACTTCTCTCTTATATTCCGTGAATATCTCAAAAGGGTCGGACTTGTGTTTCAACAGGAACATATGACTGAACCTTGAGAGATTATCAGAGAATGTAATGAAGTACAAAGAACCGGTCTTGGTATGTGTAGACAGGGGACCTTATATACATCAACATGTATCATCCCAAGAGTTTACTAACTCTTTCTCTGCTTCCAGTAAACAGAGCTATGGTCATTGTGTCTTTGTGACATGACTGGCAAGTTTCATAAGATGTAAATTCAAACAAATTTAAATATGCATCTAAATGTAACTTCAGCTAGTCAGGTCGCATTGATATGACCTAGTCTACAATACCTCAAGAAGGATTCGTTCATTTCTGAACTCTTCCTCTTGTGTGTGTTCCTTATACTAAAGAACTGTAGTTTGATTTAGAACATCAATGCTTTTAGATAACGTGTCTGAACTGATCAACTTTTGATATAGGAAATGTTCAAAACATTATCCAACAATAAAAAATTTTATCATTTCTTTACTTATAAAGAGACTGATATGATTTTGTTTATCAGGTTCGGTATCTAATAACATTCGTTCAGAATTAATGTATTTGGAATACAGGATGACAGTGACCAACAGACTTGGCTGCAACTCTTGCCCCGTTTTCTGCCTCATGAAACTTATCACCCGTTCTCAGTCCTCTACCTTTCTGTAGCCCTATGTAACAGATTACATATCTGGGATCCTGATCTGGTATCACATACCCAGGACGTAAAGGATACTGAGAAACAGTTCTCTGTAATGAACACACCCGAAGATGATGCATCGGTATGCACTCTCTTCGTTTGGGCGGCATGGGAATTCTGGTAATCCCCAATTTCCTGCTCTGTCTTATAACAATTATAAGGTGGAGCGGGACCAACGTTCCCCAGCTCAGTATAATCAAGCGGGTTCGGTCAATATTCCGTATTATTATCTTGATTAAGGCGTGACATGGTCGCTACGTGGAGAGAGAGAGAAGAAAACACTCAGCGTGCGCTCTTGCAAGAATAGATTGGTTATTATTTTATCTAATCAGGATGGCTCCCACTGTTTTTATCAAATCTTCCTTCAAACCCAAAAAGGAAAGACTAGCCGGGATTAATTACACACTACAAGTTCGCCAATCTTTCAGCCAGGCCAGTGTCGGTACTTTGAGGGAGGTTCCCCGTGCTTTCGCACGGACCTAATTAATGTAAAACCTCGTTTTCCCAGAGGCGTAACCCCGTTGAAACCTTTCTAGACACCTACTTGATCGGCTAATTGTAATGTGTAAAACTCTCCCAGGAGTAACAATTACTCGCAGCGGGTATCGGGATCCAACTATCTCATAGAAGGTATGCAATCACATTGCAAATTTCAACACTTGAAATTCCCGATAATATTTTGCCCCTAACGTGCTATGACCTGGACGAAAGCCAACAAACCATAGCCCGCTAGTCATGTTCAACCCGTACATTTCTTGATCGAATTAAACCCACCCGCACGACCCTTGACGAAAGCCAACAAAGCCGTACGACTACCGTAATCCAATCGCATCGTATGCAGCAGATAAGCAGCATATAGCTACCGCACACTACACCTTGACGAAAGCCAACAAATATAGCACGAATACTATATACAACTTATCTGAAATGACGGAGGGCTACGTCAGGTTTTTCTGAAAACCTATTGCGTAATGAACTTGATATCGTTGTAGAATCAAATGATTTTAAAAATGGAGTGCTTTTGAGGCTTTTCTAGTTTTGCTAAAGGAGTCACTCCCGGTGAAGGGATCGTCGGTCCTTTCCTCGTCGAATGAGGTGCGGGATATATCATATATATCACTGTGCAAAGCAAAAATTCTTAAAAGCAATCAAAAGACAAACCGAGTGTGTATCATCTGCCAGTTATTGCTAAAGGAGTCACTCCCGGTGAAGGGATCTCGTTCCTTTCCTCATCGAATAAGGTGCAGGATATATCATATATACCGCTGTGCAAAGCAAGAACTGTAGCTACCTAGTTTATTTTGAAATTCGATTCTACAACATCTTAGGTTTCTTTTCTTTCATTAATCACATTAATGAAGTCCCATCATTAAGTTACCTAAACATCACAGATAAATACGACGTACAATTATGCCATCCGCATTCACCTCGATGTCCCCTCGTGCACCGTTAGGTTAGGTAACTAACGACAGAGTGGGGCAGGGCTAGCACGGGTGTAAAACATAAGTAACGCCCATATAATATATCATATATACTATATAAAGTATCCATCACAGAATATATCACATGATCACGTCACAGATATCGCAGCAGAAGAATCATATGAAATATTGGATATACTAGGACGTCCGTGTTTTCAATATGAGCCAGTATAAAACACGGATTCCACGGTCGTGATGAATAGCCAAACCCACACCCCTAGACCCCTACGAGAGCGACAAGCAACCCTACCAATTCTAGAGTTAGGATACCCGGACTCGACTCCTCGAGTTGGTCTCCCACTGGACTCCAGAACCCGGTTACTTGTGCCCTCCTCCTTGGGTCTATCCTAGTGCGAAAAAGTAAATAATATACAAAGGGTGACATCTTCCGCAACCTGGAAGTGCCCCAATAAAAGAATATTACATACAAGTTTTTTACATGAATGAAAATGAAAAACACTCATCTCACATAAAAAAACCCGGCTATTCAAACACGACAATCCAATATAACATATCCAGCAACACATAACATCACATGTCATCAACGTAAGTAAATATGCTCATCCCAATTGTCGTTGACATATAGCAACGAAATCGGCGATATCACATATTACACTTACGGTCACAGAAAAGAAAGTGTAAAACTACAACAGTTGGAATCCGCAAAGTCTTTAGACATCGCATGCCTAATCAAATGAATTTCTTAGACATCGCATGCCTAACAATTATAAACCCCGCATTTCAGTCTCATTTATCGAAAACTCTTTGCAATATCATGTCGGGCAATTCAATAAGATTCCCGAAATCCTGATCGAATGCTCGTCGCAAACTTCAATAGACGGCTGCACCCCCGATACCGTCGACGAAGTGCACCAAGGCGGAACACCGCTGCCGCGAGCACCCGAACGGATGCTTTCGGCGACGGGGTTCTCCTACAGTCACTTGGTCGGGGCTATGGAGTGAGGCTGTCTATTAAGTTTACCCGGCGAGTATCCGCGTACGCTACGTGATTGCGACGGACTTTTGATCACATCAAAATTCCGTGGCAACCGATCAAGTGAGACTAAACTGCTAGATTTATAACATTCATTCAGTTATCTCATAACTTCTTGTGAATTCCAATTATTGTATCACATTCCAGATAAACAGAAAATGTTAAACTTTCCGATCGAACAGTCGAACACCCAAGTTTTCCCAAAACAGATCAACACATGAAACAAGTCTAAAAACATTCAGTTCGTGCCTCAGTACCAACGGTCCAGCCGTAGAAGGGTTAAGCCAACGCCTCACATGTGGCACGCCGTACTGCCCCAAACCCTAAGGTTCAAAGGGCAGTTCAAGACGGCCACATAATCGAGTTAAGGTTTGTTGTCTTCTAGAGGAACCATCGCATTACTTGCACTACTTAGAACGTCTTTAAACCACGGGAAAATCCAACACTTGGAAATTTCCCGACATGGGAAAAGTTGGGTATTTATATCCGGTCGAACTTTCTAACATATTCTAAAATATCCGGAAAGACACATAGACAGAGTTTGACAATCCGATCGATAAACGAATCCCCAAAACAACCCCAGAAAATTCAACTCTTGAATAAAATTTAAAAGTACCCAGAGAACTCAGCACTGAATAAAGGAAGTTGCTGTGCAAAATTGGGTGGGTGATGTCATCATACGGCCGCGGAACCACAGCAGAAGGCAGGCTTCTGCCGCGGTTCCGCCGCACTTTGGAGGAATCATGCACACGTGTTGTACAGTAATTCTTAGGATTCCCTGCTGATTTTTCAGCATATTTTTAATTTGGAAAAATCCCAGTTTTTAGAAAAAGTCCAGAGAGCTATTTTGGGGTTAGGGTTTTGGTTCGATCGGGTTTCAAACGTCGTCTACTCATCGCCTAAGGCTCTAGCTAGGCTCTGATACCACTGTAGGGTTCCTAGGCATACTAAGGAGGTCTCACAAGGCATCAACCATGCCAATTTAACATTTTACATGTGCCGAGAAACCCTAATACGGATCGTTGGCTAGAAGTTTAGGCGAAAAAGAAACTAGTTAACAACTTAACTATGAGTTTGCGAAAATACAACCTTTGTAGATCCGTTTCTCCACCTCCATAGCTCCGTGATGAAGTCCTCTCCGCTGTCCAAATCGGATCTTGGGCTCTAGCGTCGGCTTCATCGGTGAAAAAGCGGGCTAGGTCATCGACGACGATGCCGAAGATGATCTACGTCGAGGCATCGCTAGATCAAGCTCCAACTTCACCAAGTCAAGAAAACTTGTGAAGGAAACACCCTATACTACTTGGCAAGAGGTAGAGGATGAAGAAATAGGAAGTGGGTTCACTTTAGAATTGGATTTCTCACTCTTATTATCAAGACACCATTGTTGGTAGCAAGCTTCTTCTTCATGAAGATGAAGATGAAGAAGATGATAAGTATTATCATGAGTATATGAAAATAGGAAATAAAAGAATACTTATCATAAACTAACCATGGTCAAGTGTAGAGAATAAACTAGGGTTAAGTGGAATGGTCAGGGTTAAGCATGAGACAAATTGGTCACTAAGTCAAAGCTTCATGAAGCTTCATAATACAAACAAAGTTAGCAACCATTTTCTCTTTATGCTTTCAAAATAAAATAAATGAATAAGAAAATGAAAAACAAAACCCTAACCATTTAAATAACCATGGTTTAATCTTTACACAAACTCAAGTAAGCATGTATCATCAAACATGATACAATCAAGTGCACAAAACTATATCGAATATACAATGTGCACAAGCGAGTGAGAAAATCCATTTAAAGTGAACCAATACTAGTTAATGCAAAGTAATATATCAAATATATAATTATACATCAAATCATTAAATCAACACTTGATTTAACGATCCGGTTATATCGCATATAACCGACTAGTATCCTATGTATCGGCTTACCGAATCAATCCTTGATTCGATAACTAGGTTATATCGCATAAAACCATTCGATACATTCATCGCGAGAATGGAATACGGTATCACATACACGCATTATTCTCGGTCCTGCACATATCTCATATGCGCTCCTATTTCGTTTCGCTTGAGCCAGGAAACCTCTGTGTAGGACTCTAAAGACTCGTCAATACGCCGGCAGCAGGTGATGATCATATCAAACACCCACAAGCCGCAAGCGGTCTGCTAAACGTAACGGCCACCCGGTTATTGAGTGATCAGAAGATCGACGAGCAAGCCCGCTCACACTCCTATGAATTCAACCAGTAACACTTACCGTACAGTCCGGTCTGATCGTCTGATATGTCGCATATCTCGCCTAGGGGTGGTAAACGTCAGACCCCAATAGCTCGATAAGTCGTGTCGATATGAGGTCTATAACAGTTCGAGAAACTACTGGTAACACTTACCAGTAAATCTCAGCAACCCTGGCCAGGGATTTCTGGTTATAGCCAATCGAACACAGCGCAACATCAACTCCCTATACCGGGAGAGACGAATCCCCTCCTATCGCTCATTGCCTCCATGTGATTCGGGACTGTACCCAAAAACCACCGTTTTGCACGCCCTCTTGGACGTGGTAAGATGGAAATCAAAGCACAGTGGGAACCACACAAGACTCTATGACGATCTCGGGTCAACAGACTACTCTGTACCAGTGTCACCAGAGAACTGCCATCTGACGTAAGGTATAATACCATCTGGGAGTTCTCGGCGAGTCCGTCCAGTGTACCCAGTCTCCACTGAGCACCCGTATATCATCTCTGATGTCAAACACCAATGGATATGGGATCATCCATCGCCCATCTGTATGGGTCGAGAAGGTATACGCTAGTCTACTCTGGTATATCGATGCCCCGTCTCGATATACCCACGACTAGGGACTTTGAAGGATGTACTTATGGACTACCATGTCCCCACTAGTATGATCCGCATCATAGTCCAGGTAGTCAAGTACACATCCTAGGGGCTTTACCAACATGTAACAGAGAGACAATCAGTGTACACGTTAAGGTAAAGAGTAACCAGATAGCATACTATCATGTCGAGCATGAAAGTCCTCCCTATATATGTCCCAGCATCCACTACAATATACATCCAATGTACAGTAATGGCCTCTAGGGCATACATATAACTAACATTTAGTTTGTCTAAACTGGATGGCTCCCACTGTCTCTCGAATCCCTTCTCAAATCGTAAAGAAAGGATTTGTCAGAATCAATCTCACCGTACAATACTTGCTTAACCGTTCAGCCAGGCCAGTGTCGGTACTTCGAGGGAGGTTTTCCAACGTTTTCGCGAAGTTCCTTAATTAAGTAACCTCTTTTCTCTGTGGGCGTAGCCCCGCTAACACCTTTCTAGACACCTACTAAGTTTATAGCATTGATCGTTATGTGAGAGTTTTCCCGAGGAGTAGCATATACTCACAGTAGGATCGGGATCCAAATATCATCGCGTGATAAAACCGAAGGAATCCTACCAGAATTATCACACTCCAAATGGTATGCAGCGCAAGCAAGTTTCAGTACTTATGAAACTCCCGATGTGGATTTTTGCCCTATGCTCTTATGACCTTGACTTTGGCCAAAATATCATAAGTCACATGTCAAGTTCTACCCGTCATTCTCCTGGTTAATTTGGACCCACCCGTACCTACCCTTGACTTTGGCCAAAATGGCAGCATGACTGTCCCAAACCAACGCATCTATCTATGCTGCACATGAATACCCAATAGCTACCAATCACTATGCCTTGACTTTGGCCAAAATACATAGCTTGAATACTTTTTGACCATTCATATGGAATGACGGAGGGCTACGAATGGTTTTGGCAAAACCGTGAACGTAGTGAACTTGATATAATCGATGGAACGAGATAGCTTTTAAAAAGAGTGGTTCAAGCTCCGCGTTTAAAAGTTTAGTTTTGAAAAGAACCGAGTGGTTTTCAAAGTGTTCCAATCGACTTTTACTTGGTTTATTTTCTTGCATTAGTTCTTTTAATGCGTCCCATCATTTAATCCTACCATTGCAGAAAACAACCAAAATATGACGTACGCTTATGCCATTGGCATTCGCCACGGGGCCCCGTCATCACCCATTAGGTTACTTAACTAACGACAGAGCGGTGGCTGGGCTAGCGCGGCTGTAAAATATAAGCAACGCCTAAATAGTTATCATATATAAATATATAGCAATGACAGACATTACAGATCACAGATGAATATATTGGATATACTAGGAATCCGCAATCCGTTCGAGCCTGCAACGAAAAGCGGATTACACGGTCGCGGTGAATAGCCAAATACCCCACCCAAGACCCCTACGGGTGCGGCAAACTACCCGCCAAGTACCCGAAGCGAAGCAACCTCCCTCACCACCGTGAGTAGGCCACTCGGCACTTCAAGATACCCGGTAGTTTGTGCACCCCCTCCATGGGTCTATCCTAGGAGAAAAAACAGTAAAAAGAATTATACAATGACGGCTACAACCCCGACCCGGTTGTGCGGCCAAACAAATATTATTACATCAATTTACATATTACAATGAATGAAAGAAAAAGCAACACTCATCTCACATCCATCCCGACTATTCATCCGCGACAATCCAACCCATTCAGATACACATACCATCATCAATCACAGATCACAGATATGTATAACCCCGACTAATCGACATATAGCGATTAGCCGACGTTCAATACATATAAACATCACAGATATAACCTTTTAGTCAAAGTGTATTGAAGTTCGATAAAAAATAAGGATTTATAGGCCCCCAAAAACAAATTTTTATTCTGGAAAACCTGGGCACATATAAACCATCTTAAAAATCCCAAAACCAAGCCAGAAATACACTGCACCAAACTCGACCCAGTGAAGAGCCAAGACGGCCGCGGTTGCGCGGCAATAGCTTGCTATTGCCGCGGAACCGCGGCTCTTTGGTCGAATCACTGGATCGTTTTTGGTGGCTTTCTTCACAAAACCCTGAGATAATTTTTGGAGTATGATTTATTCTGTTTTCAACAGAAAAAATTTTAACAGAAACTTAGGGTTTTGAAAACTCGGTTTTTCGATTTTTCCGATTCGAACTTCGATACACTCTACTACCTAGCTAGTTTATGTTTAGTTAGGCTCTGATACCACTGTAAGTCCACGTTGCCCACCCCGGTGCTTATGGGGAGGCGGAAAACGGAATAAAAATCGAATTTTTATGAACTTAGGCAACATGGACTAGACTATGAAGGATCTTTGCTAAACAAAAACAAGGTAAGCTAACTAGAAACTAGCTAAGTGCTAGAAAGGTTATACCTTGGGCTTTATGTCCTTCTCTCCTTGCTCCTTGGAGTGGTGGAAGGAGGTCACCTTTGTCGTCTTCTCACGTCGAAGAAAGATCCATCCGAAAGCCTCGACCTTTGGCTTCAACTCCAAGCTAGAAGTAACTAGGGTGCAAGAAGTGCTAATCCTTAAACCCTAGATGAGAGTAGAGATTATCAAGAAAGGGTTTTTCTCAAGCTCAAGTGTTTCTCAACACATGAGAGGGGAGAGCTTGATGGAGAGGAAGAACAAGAGAGAGAAAGTGAATGATAGAATGAGAATAAAATGAACCATTCTCACATATATGTGTGAATTATTGTAATTAGATAATTAGCTAGATAATTGTCATGGTTAATCAAGACATGACCATTATCATTTCATTTTTAATGCAAATTGCAAGGATCAAAGAGCATCTTCCAAATGAAATGATGATTGTCAAAGTGTCAACCTAGGTCAACAAGTCAAGGAGGTCAAATGGTCAACAACCATAACCATGCACAATTATTTAAACTAATATCAATTAACCATAATACACACATAAGCATTAGGGTTAATAAAATGACAATGGTCATTAACCCTGATCAAATTCCTCTCCCTCTGTCTCAAGCAACTGTGCATACGCACCCGTATTCGTGATCCGAGGAACACGAATACAATGAGAAAAACCAATCCTAAATCATATACTAGGATCCGGCTTAAACCAAAGCCCGCTAGTATAAGCTGTCCGGACAGCAAACGTGCACAAGTGCACGGATGTGAACGAACCCTGTCGCAAAACCATGCGACCTCTACTCATTTTGCCTGAAGCCGAATAGCTCTCTGTGTGGGACTCTAAAGACTCGACACTACGCTGGCAGTGGGTTTAACCACAGACCGCAAGCGGCACTAGCTGTACATAACGGTCCCCAGGTAGATGTCGATAAGAAGACTGACGAGGTGAACCCCATCTGAACTCCTACTGAGCCTGTATGTGACAATCTACGTACAGTCCGGTCTGTTCGTCTGATACATCGCATGGCGGGCCTAGGGGGGCGGTGAACGTCAGTCTCCTAATAGCGGTACAAGTCGTGTCGGAGTGTAGCCCAGAACACCCTGAGATAACACTGGAAACCTACCAGTATATCTCGCTTGCCCTGGCCAGGGACTACTCGTGTAATGGCTCTCCTAGACACAGCGCGATGTCAACCCCCAATACCGGGAGAGACGAATCCTGTCTAACCGTCACTGCCTCCAAGTGCTTCGGGACTGCACCCAAAAACTACCTATTTGCACGACTCTTTTGAGCCGTGGTAGGGTAGTAATCAAAGTGCAGTGGGAACACTCTCGAGGCGAAGTGACAGTGTAAAGTCAATGGACTAAGCTGTACTCATGTCACCTGGGAACTGATAACTGACGATAGGTATAATACCAAACAACAGTTCCCGACGAGTCCTGTCCAGTGTACTCATAACCTAACGAGCACCCGCATTCTATCTCAAGTACGACGTACTGACGGCTGTGGGACAGACCGTCTCCTACGCTGGGATGAGAAGCGCATACGCTAGTCTACTCCGGAGTATCGATGCCCTGTCTCGATAGTCCAACGACCAGGGACCTGAATAAGGATGTGCTTATGGATTACCCAGCTCCCACGAGTGTGAGCGCCATCACAACGCTGGTAATCAAGCAAAGATCCTAAGGGCTCTACTAATATGTATATTAGCGATATGCTAAAAGAAACACATGCACATATTGAAGCAGAGAAAAACCAGGTAGCATACTACCATTTCGAGCAAGATTGTATATACAACTGTGAATATCTCAAGCTTCCATGAAGTAATATACAAACTAGTATGATACAGTAATGGCCTCTAGGGCATATACACTAACATCTACAAGACCGAGACGGTGAATCTATCAATCGGCATCCATCCTAAAAACATCGCGTACGGTATAATTCATCGTACGGCAACCTCTAATCAAGGGTAAGGATCAATCATCAAGTCAAACTCATCACGCACGGAAAATCATCGTACGGCGGCATTAAGCTATCAGGGATCCTATCAACCTATAAGATAAATGAGGGGTACGGACCTAACGTCTCGTACGACAATCTTTCACGATTCACAACATATATAAATAGCTCTATATACCTAAGTCCCAGGTCACATCCGCAACAATCTCATATCAGGGGACCGGAAGGGTATAAATCATCTCAATCCCGTATACCATCATATCATCAAATCATCATATCGCGTCATATATTCTTTTCATCGCGTTTATCTCTCTCATCAAGTCAATTTTACAAATACATTCTATCTTTACTATAAACATACGAATCTAATCTAACATACACACCCGAACCATACAAACAGTTTTTGAAAGATGCGAATCGTAGTTTTGAAAGTAGGGGCTAAGGTGTTTTTAAAGAAAGGATATCATTTGAAAATCCGTAACATCCCTCAAGGTATCTGTTTAAAAGATGCATATGATTCTTCTTTTTGAAAAATTGGTATGGTTCGGATGACACACCTACGTCGACTATCTAGTCCTATAGTGCCCTAAACGGCAATATCGTCAAATATCATCCTCAAGTTCCGTCATCACATACTAGTCGTATCATATTACTTCTAACTATCCTTAGTTTCTAATATGGTTCTCTAACTACCTCTTTACTCTATCTATAGTTTTCTATTAAAGCTTTCATTAATCATAATCTATATATAAATCGGTTTCCATCAAAGTGTGCGGGGGTGCTATACGCCATCCACCCGACTTCCCCCGTAGATATAGATCTACTCACCTTGCTTTTTGCTTGCCGAAGTCGATAACGCTACGCTCCGTCGCCTCGGAATTCACACAAAGGTACCTACAATAATGACACATATCGCAACGCTATTAAAATCAAGTTCTGAAAACCGAAACGGCACACGGATCGCCTATAGGTTAGAACCTATAGCCTACGCATGCAAAACTAACAAATTACTCCTAGTCGTTGATGTACAAACATCCAACAACCAAACACAAATCCCAATATCAAAATCAAGCATCCCAAAATACGGAAAACATAGCCAAAAACACCCCAATGTGCTCCCAGATTTTACCCTAGGTCAAATCAGCCAATTTTGCATATGTGGAGGGTCTAAATTACAGATACTGGAGCCATGAAACAAACACGAGCCCACAAGTCCCTAGTTTGGCCCTAATTTGTGGCCAGAATGAATAAAACTACAGCCAAAAGGTGGAGTTGGGGTCTTGGGTATCTGTGGTAGCTTCATAGGTGCCTGCATGTGTTACTGTGTTCGCTAAATAATTTTCCAGGTCCCCGAGTGTTAGCAGATTCCAAAATACCATCACAATTTTCACAATTTTCCAATGTCGGGTTTCTAAGTTTGGGGTTTGAGGTTCTATATCTGGTTTCAGTCCAGTAAAAACACCTCTTAAGTCTAAGTAAACACCCACTACTGGTTATAGGTCAACAAGGTAAACCATCCCTTCTCTTGAATCTCCAAACATCACAATACCACACTAAAACAACTCCTAAACTAAACTAAAATTCTAGGAATACATAACTAAACTAAATGGAAGGGATTTTACCTCATGGGTGCAGCTCAAGAAAAAACCTATTTCTCCAAAGTCATTAAAATCCTACTTTGCTTGGTCCAATGTGTAGAGAATGAGGAGGGGATCATTTATTGTGAAAGGGATTTAGGGTTTTGATGGAGTTTTTGAGGTGGATCATGGGGTTTATGGTGGAGGGAAGTGAGGTTGAAGGAGATGAGGAGAAGATGAAGGAAATAATGGGGGTGAACTATAGATGGCAGCCCCCCTCTCTCTCACTCTCTTATTCTCACCCTCTCTCACTCATTTTCTCATTCTCTATCTCTCTAATCATCATGACATCTTTTTCCCTTTTTTTTCTTTTCTCACCACTAAACACACAAACCCAAATAATACAACACAAATGAAATAACATGTAATATGTCATGATGCACTAACCATGGAAAACTATAAAAATACAAATTTAGCCTAATCGCGATTAGCAGTGCGCTAATCGGCTTTTTATCAAAACTGCTATACAATAAATTTTAAAATGCCAAATCCTTTAAATGTATTTTTAAATGAATAAATCATTTTAATTTCCAATTATTTCAAAATTATTGGTATATATTTATACCCTTTTTCGAAAACCCCAATTTCGCAAATCGGGCAGTTTTCGGGAAATATATTATTTTAATATTAAATTCCAAAAATAATAATTTATATTTTCTGAAATGTTACAACCGCTGACTGCTTATAGGTGACTGATGTGATCATCACCTACTGCTAGCATATTGACGAGTCTTTAGAGTCACACACAGAAGTTCCCTGGTTCAAGCGAAACGAAGTAGGACACATATGTGATATGTGTGTGGGCCTGATTAAATACGTGTATGTGATACCGTATTGTAATCTGGCAGTTATCTGTTATCGGTTCGGTTATATGTGATATAACCAGATCGTCGAATCAAGTGTTGATTTAATAATGTGATATACAGATATATGATATTAGTCGGTCAAATGTGATATAACCGGATTATTAAATGAAGTGTTGATTTAATAATGTGATATACATTATATGTGATATAATTATATCTTAACTAATATCATTTTCTCACTAATTATTCTTCCTAATGTATATATTAATATATATGATATATATATATATAGTAATGAAGCATGGCTTGATTTTCTATTTTTGAGAAAAATAGAAATGAGGTGTAAATTGAGAGCATGGTTGCAAGAATGGGAGTTATATTTGTTTATTCATCTTGACTCACTATTCAAGCATGGTTGCAATTTTATATTGCAAAATTCCATGTTAAAATGAGTGGGGGTCAAGAGTTTCCATTCATTCTTTGCTCATTCTCAACACTTAGCCATTTTTCCTTAGTTGCTCCCATGGTTGCTCTCTAGCTTCTTCATCTTCCTCATTGCCATTATTCAAGCTTCAACCCTCACATGAGATGTGAATCATGAAGCTTGAACACAAACAAGTGAGCTTTAACATCCCCTACTTCACCATCCTACACTTGATTAGCAATCGAGTGTAACGTGTTTCCTACGCTAAAGAGTTTAGTGTAGAGGTAGCTTGAGGTGGAGGGACTTCGCGTGGATCATCTTCGGCACGAAGGTCATCGGAAGAAGGTCATCCAAAGCCTCAAGTGGAGCCTAGTGGAGTCGCGGGACTACTACACGGAGCATGTGAAGTAAAGGACTCGAATTACAAAGGTTGTATGCTCTTTTCTTTTCTTTAGTTGTTCACATCATCAAAACATAACCCTAATATTCTAGCAAAGATCATGTTTAGTCTAGCTTATCACTACTAAAAATTAAAATTGGGCATGCTTGATGCCACAAGAACCTTATGGTGGTGCTAGGGTCGACTTTCAGCTTTCAGTAATAGATTGTGGTTCTGGAATTTCTTCCAGTTCTATTGCGGTCAAACTAGTTTCTTTTTCTAAAAATTGATTTTCCAAAAAGTGGGCATGATGAGAAACAAAAACCTTTTATTCCTTTGCGTAATAGAAAAGATACCCCCTGGAGTTCTTTGGGTATCCCACAAACTTACACAGTACTGAGCATGCCTCGAGCTTGTCTGTATGCTGCTTTTTGACAAAAGCTGAACATCCCCATATCTTCAGATACTGAAGATAGTGTTTCTTCCCACTCCACATCTGATATGGTGTGGTAGGCGCAGTCTTGGTAGGAACCTTGTTCAAAAGATATGCAGCTGATTCTAGTGCATAGCCCCAGAATGATCGCGGTAACTCAGCGTTACTCATCATGGAACACACCATATCCAATAAGGTTCAGTTCCGTCTCTCCGATACACCGTTGTGTTATGGCGTGTATGGAGGAGTAAGCTGAGAGAGAATTTCATTCTCTTTTAGGTAATCCAGGAACTCGGCACTCAAGTATTCACCACCTCGATCAGATCTCAGTGTCTTGATACTTTTGCTGGTTTATTTTTCCACTTCATTCTTATATTCTCGGAATTTCTCAAAGGCCTCGGATTTTTGTTTCATCAAGAAGACATGTCCATACCTAGAGAAATCATCCGTAAAAGTAATGAAATAGGAATAACCACTTATTTCATGTGTAGACATTGGACCACATACGTCGCGGTGTATGAGTCCCAAGAGCTCGCTCGCTCTTACTCCGTGTCCAGTGAACGGAGTCTATGTCATCTTTTCTTTGAGACATGATTGACAAGTTGCATAAGATTGATATTCGAATGGATCCAAATATCCATCTTTATATAACTTCGTCAACCTTGTTTCGTTTATGTGAACCAGTCTAAAATTCCATAAGAAAGCTTGATTTAATTCTGGAGTTTTTCTTTTATGTGTGTTCTCGACATTGAAAACTTGTAGTTGGTTTAATATGTATATACCGTTGTTTAGAGTACCTGACCCAATCAGACCATGATTAAGGTGAATGTTTACGACATCACTTACAAATGTAAAATCATAACCTTCTTTAGATAACAAAGATACAGAAATGATATTACAAGTCAAACTAGGTACACAAAAACAGTTGCGCAAAACCAAAATATGTCCACTTGTCAACCCTAAGTGATATTCCACTACGGACACAGCAGCCACGCTCGCTCCGTTAGCAACCCTGAGGGTCATTTCACCAGTCTTCAGAACTCTACGGCTTCTCAGTGCCTACAAAGAATTATAGATATGAGATCCTAATCCGGTATCCAATACCCAGGAAGTAGAGTTGATTGACAGACAGTTTTCAATTACAAACACACCTGAAGCCGAAGCCACAACCTGCTTCGAGTCCTGCTTCTTAGCTCTCCAGGCCCTGCAATCTTTCTTCCAATGGCCCTTCATATGACAGTAGAAGCATTCTTCCTTCCATACTGTCGGCCCTGCCACTTTTTCCTTGCCCTTCGCTTCCACCTTACTAACACCGCCTCTTGGCTTGGTAGGGGCCATCTTCTTCTTTCCCTTGGCTTTTGCCTTGGATCTAGAAGAGGAAGCTCCACCAACAAGTAGAGCGGGTGTTTCCCTGGATTTCTGCAGGGTGCCCTCAGCACTCCTCAACATGTTGATGAGTTCCGGAAGTTCAAGTTCTTTACCATGAATATTAAAATTTAAGATAAACTGGGCGTATGTGGAAGGGAGGGACTACAGAATTAAGTCTGTATACAGCTCATTCTCCAACGTGGTCCCCATGTCCACGAGCTTCTCAATGTAGCCGATCATTTTAAGGACGTGGTCCCCCACAGATGACCCGACAGCCAACTGAAAGGTTCCTAGGCACTCTAGTAAGGTCTCACAATGCATCGAACATGCCAATTTAAAATTTTTGGTGCCGAGAAACCCTAGACTACGGATCTTAAACTAGATGTTTAGGCGAAATGAAAACTTAGTTAACACTTAACTACTGGGATACGGAAATTACAACCTTTGTAGATCCGGATATCCACCTCCACGGCTCCGCAAGGGCGTCCTCTCGCTGTCCATCTTGAAGCTTGAACTCTCGTGATGGCTTCATCGGAGAAACGTGCGGAATAGGTCGTCGGCTTCGTGTCAAAGACGATCTACGTCGAGGTTGCACAAACTCAAGCTCCGACTTCACAAACTTGTGAAACTTGTGAAGTAAACACCCAAAACAACTTGGCAAGAGGTAGAGGATGAAGAAATAGGAGGTGGGTTCACTTTAGATTTGGATTTCTCTCACTAAATCTCAAGTTGCCATTAGAGTAGCAAGCTTGAAGAAGAAGAAGAAGATGGAGCTCAAGAAAAGAATATCATAAGTCTTGTGATAAAAATAAATTTAAATCAAATACTTATCATAACTTGAACTAGGGTTAAGTGTAGAGAATTAACCATGGTCACTTGGATGGGTTAGGGTTAAGCATGAAGATAAGGATGGTTAGCAAAGTCAAAGCTTCATGAAGCTTCAATATAAAACAAATAAAGCCACCATTCTTATCTTAATCCATTTCAAATAAATAAATAAACAAATAAATAAATAAATGAATATGCAAAACCCTAATTATCAAATTAACCATGGATTAATTCTATAAACTTAACTATATGATCAAGTATCATCAAACATGATACAAAGTAGTGCACTAAAGCATATCACATATACAATGTGCATCAAGTGAGAAAAATCCGTTTAAAGTGAACCAATACTAGTTAATGCAATGCAAAATATCAAATATATAATTATGCATTAAATCATTAAATCAACATTTGATTCAATGATCCGGTCATGTCGCACATAACCGACTAGAATCCAATGTATCGATTTATCGAATCAATGATTCGATAACTAGGTCATATCGAATATGACCAATCGAAACATATATCGCGAGAATGAAATGCGGTATCACATACATGCATTATTCTCGGTCCCGCACATATCTCATATGCGCTCCTATTTCGTTTCGCTTGAGCCAGGAAACCTCTGTGTAGGACTCTAAAGACTCGTCAATACGCCGGTAGCAGATGATGATCATATCAAGCACCCACAAGCCGCAAGCGGTCTGCTAAACGTAACGGCCACCCGGGTATTGAGCGATCAGAAGATCGACGAGCTAGCCCGCTCACACTCCTGCAAATCCGACCAGTAACACTTACCATACAGTCCGGTCTCTTCGTCTGATACGTCGCATATCAAGTCTAGGGGTGGTAAACGTCAGACCCCAATAACCCGATAATTCGTGCCGATGTGAGGCTCGTAACGGGTCGAGAAACTACTGGTAACACTTACCAGCAAATCTCTGATCAGCCCTGGCCAGGGACTTCCCTGTTACGGCCAATCGAGCACAGCGCAACATCAACCCCCAATACCGGGAGAGACGAAACCCCTCCTATCGCTCATTGCCTCCATGTGACTCGGGACTGTACCCAAAGACCACCGTTTTGCACGCCCTCATGGACGTGGTAAGGTGGAGATCAAAGCACAGTGGGAATCACATAAGACTCTATGACGATCTCGGGTCTACAGACTAACCTGTACAAGTGTCACCTGAGAACTGCCATCTGACGTGAGGTATAATACCATCTGGGAGTTCTCGGCGAGTCCGTCCAGTGTACCCAGTCTCCACTGAGCACCCGTACACCATCTCTGATGTCAAACACCAATGGATATGGGATCATCCATCGCCCATCACATGGGTCGAGAAGCGTGTACGCTAGTCAACTCTGGTATATCGATGCCCCGTCTCGATACACCCACGACTAGGGACCTTGAAGGATGTACTTATGGACTACCATGTCCCCACTAGTATGATCTGCATCATAGTCCAGGTAGTCAAGTACAAATCCTAAGGGCTTTACCAACATGTAACTATAAGACAGTATAAAGAGACTAGTGTACATGTTAAGATAAATAACAACCAGATAGCATACTATCATGTCGAGCAAGAAAGTCATCTCTATATATGTCCAAGCATCCAATATAATATACATAATCTGTACAATACTGGCCTCTAGGGCATACATACAACTAACAATCTCCCACTTGCACTAGGGCCAGCTGCTGTAGTATCTCATACCGAGCATCCCGAAGAGTCTCTCAAACTGTAACTGGGGAATGGCCTTCGTGAGTGGATCCGCCGTGTTATTCTTCGTGTCAAACCTCCTGACCTCGATCTCCCGGCGATCAACTATCTCCCGGATCAGGTGATACCGCCTCAGAATATGCCTGGATCGCTGATGGGACCTGGGTTCCTTGGCCAAAGCCACTGCTCCATTGTTATCGCAATACAAAGGTATTGGATGCTCAATGGATGGAACCACACCAAGTTCAGTAATGAACTTCTTGACCCAGGCAGCTTCTTTAGCAGCATCGTTGGCAGCGATGTATTCAGCCTCCATCGTCGAGTCTGCCACGGTTTCCTGCTTGGAACTCTTCCAGCTAACCGCCCCTCCGTAAAGGGTAAAGACAAAGCCCGACTGCGACTTAGAGTCGTCCTTATCACTCTGGAAGCTCGAATCGGTAAAGGACTCCACTTGGAGTTCTCCGTTACCATACACCAAGAACATATCTCTAGTCCTTCGCAAGTACTTGAGAATGCTCTTCACAGCTGTCCAGTGACTCTCTCCAGGATCAGCTTGATACCTGCTTACTACACTTAGTGAGTATGCTATATCGGGTCTGGTATATAGCATCGCATACATGATAGAGCCTACTGCCGAAGCATAAGGTATCCCTTGCATGCGAGCTCTCTCCAAATCAGTCTTGGGAGACATCTCTTTGGAGAGAGTGACTCCAGAGATCGTGGGCAAGTTCCCATGCTTGGACTCTTCCATACTAAACCTCTTTAGTATGGTGTCAATGTACCTGGATTGGGACAATCCCAAAATCCGTTTGGATCTATCTCTATAGATCCTGATTCCCAATATGCAGGAGGCATCACCAAGATCTTTCATTGAGAATCTTTGTGATAAGAAGAGCTTGACCGATTGCAGCATAGGAATATCATTTCCTATCAAGAGTATGTCGTCCACGTACAATACGAGGAAGACAACCTTACTCTCTGCCACCTTCCTGTAGATACAAGGCTCATCTGGATTTTTGACGAAATCAAACTCTTTGATAACGACGTCAAAGCAGATGTTCCAACTCCGCGATGCTTGCTTTAATCCATAAATGGATTTAAGCAGCTTGCACACCTTCCCGCTGCTCCCACTGTCTACGAAGCCCTCTGGCTGAGTCATGTACACGCACTCTTCTAAATCACCATTTAGAAAGGCGGTCTTAACATCCATTTGCCAGATTTCGTAGTCATGAAAGGCAGCAATGGCAAGCATGATTCGGATTGATTTAAGCATAGCCACTGGAGAAAAGGTCTCGTCATAGTCCACACCTGGTCTTTGACGAAAACCCTTTGCTACAAGTCTAGCTTTGAAAGTCTCCACTTTCCCATCTACACCAAGTTTCTTCTTGAAGATCCACTTGCTCCCAATGGGTTTTACCCCTTCAGGAGCAACTTCCAAAGTCCATACTTTGTTGGTGTACATGGATTCCATCTCGGACCGCATAGCATCCAGCCATTTCACTGAGTCACCACTCGTGATGGCTTGCTCGAAACTAGTCGGGTCATCATCCTCCATGATGCAATCCTCGCTTCCACCATCCATGAGAAAACCGTAGTATCTCTCAGGTTGGCGAGGAACCCTACTAGATCGGCGGAGAGGCTGAGGTTCATTGGGAGCTACTGAATCCTCTGGTTCCACTAAATCTTCAATTATAGTTTGTGTTTCTGGAATTTCTTCCAGTTCTACCTCAGAGCCACTAATCTCTTTTGCAAGAAATTCCTTTTCTAAAAAGGTGGCATGTTGAGCAACAAACACCTTTTGTTGTTCACTGTGGTAGAATAGATATCCATACGAATTACTTGGATATCCTACAAACTTACAAAGAACTGATCGTGCCTCGAGTTTGTCCGGGTTTTGCTTTTTAACATAAGCCGGACAACCCCATATCTTAACTCTTTTAAGAGATGGTCTCTTTCCATTCCATATCTCATATGGAGTGGTAGGCACAGATTTAGTTGGAACTCTATTCAATAGGTATATGGCTGTCTCCAGCGCATATCCCCAGAAGGAAATAGGTAACTCAGCTGTGCTCATCATAGAGCGCACCATATCTAATAGGGTGCGGTTCCTCCGTTCTGATACACCGTTGTGCTGTGGTGTATATGGAGGAGTCAGCTGAGAGAGAATCCCATTCTCTTTTAGGAAGTCCAGGAATTCATTGCTTAAGTATTCTCCTCCTCGATCAGATCGTAGGATTTTAATACTTTTTCCGGTTTGGTTCTCAACTTCTTGCTTATATTCCCTAAATTTCTCAAAAGCTTCTGATTTGTGTTTCATCAGGAACACATACCCGAACCTAGAGAGATCGTCAGTGAATGTAATGAAGTATGAAGAACCATCCCTGGCATGTGTAGACATGGGACCGCATACATCACTATGTATCAGTCCCAAGAGTTCGGTAACTCTTTCTCCGTGTCCCGTAAACGGAGTTTTGGTCATCTTGCCTTTGAGACATGACTGGCAAGTGTCATAAGATGAAAATTCAAACGGATTTAAATATCCATCTTTATGCAACTTAGCTAGTCGTGTCGCATTGATGTGACCCAGTCTACAATGTCACAAGAAGGATTCGTTGAGTTCAGAACTCTTCCTCTTGTGTGTGTTTGTTATGCTCAGAACTGTTGATTGATTTAGAACATAAATGCCATTGCACAACGTGCCTGATCCAACCAACTTTTGGTCATGGAAAATGTTCATAACATTGTCCTGCAATACAAAATTATATCCCTCTTTACTCAATAAAGAAACCGATATAATGTTGCATATCAGGTTCGGCATGTAATAGCATTCGTTCAGAACCAATGTATCACCAGTTGGTAATACAAGGTGATATTCCCCGACAGTCTTAGCTGCAACAATTGCACCATTTCCAACTCTAATGTCTTTATCACCTTCTCCAAGTTCTCTACCTTTCTTAAGCCCATGTAACTGATTACATATATGGGATCCTGACCCGGTATCCAATACCCAGGACGTAGAGCAAATGGAGAAACAGTTCTCAGTAACGAACACACCCGAAGAAAATGCATCAACATGTACTTTCTTCATTCGGGTGGCATGGGAATCCTGGTATTCCCCTATATCCTGTTCATTCCTATAACTCTTATAGGAAAGAACGGAACCAACATTCCCCAGCACAGTATAACATGCGGGTTCGGTCAATACATCCATATTATTATCTTTATTAAGGCATGAAATGGTCGCTACCTGGAGAGAGAGAGAAGAAAACACTTTAGCGTATGCTCGTGCAAGATCAGATTGGTTATTATCTTATCTAATCAGGATGGCTCCCACTGTTTTTTATCAAATCTTCCTCCAAACCCTAAAAGGAAAGACTAGCCGGGATTAATTACACACTACAAGTTCGCCAATCTTTCATCCAGGCCAGTGTCGGTACTTTGAGGGAGGTCTCCCGTGCTTTCGCACGAACCTAATTACTGTAAACCTCGTTTTCCCAGAGGCGTAACCTCGTTAACACCTTTCTAGACACCTACTTGATCAGCTAATTGCAATGTGTAAAACTCTCCCAGGAGTAACTCTTACTCGCAGTGGGTATCGGGATCCAACTATCTCATAGAAGGTATGCAATCTCATTGCAAATTTCAACACTTGAAATTCCCGATAATATTTTTTTTTGCCCCTAGCAACTTATGACCTTGGCTAAGGTCAACAAATCATAAGCGCTAGTCAAGTTCAACCCGTCATTTCCTGATTGAATCAAACCCACCCGTACGACCCTTGGCTAAGGTCAACAAAGTCGCACGACTGCCCTAACTCAATCACATCTCATGTTTTAGCAGATAAATACTAATTAGCTACCGTACACCACGCCTTGGCTAAGGTCAACAAACGCAGCACGAATACTAACTAGTCTCTATCTGAAATGACGGAGGGCTACGCAGGTTTTTCTGAAAACCTAGAGCGTAATGAACTTGATATCGTTGTAGAATCAAATGAAGTTTTGAAATGGAGTGATTTTGAGGCTTTTCCAGTTTTGCTAAAGGAGTCACTCCCGGTGAAGGGATCTCGGTCCTTTCCTCGTCGAATGAGGTGCGGGATATATCATATATATCGCTGTGCAAAGCAAAAACCCAAAAGCAGTCAAAAGCAAACCGAGTGTGTAGCATCTGCCAGTTATTGCTAAAGGAGTCACTCCCGGTGAAGGGATCTCGGTCCTTTCCTCATCGAATAAGGTGCGGGGTATATCATATATACCGCTGTGCAAAGCAAGAACTGTAGCTACCTGTTTTATTTTAAAATTCGATTCCACAACATCTTAGGTTTCTTATCTTTCATTAATCACATTAATGAAGTCCCATCATTTAATACCTAAACATCACAGATAGATATGACATACACTTATGCCATCCGCATTCGCCTCGATGTCCCCTCGTGCACCGTTAGGTTAGGTAACTAACGACAGAGCAGGGCAGGGCTAGCGCGGGTGTAAAACATAAGTAACGTCTATATAATATATCATATATACTATATACTATATCCATCACAGAATCACAACACAGATATCGCAGCAGAATAACCATATGAAATATTGGATATACTAGGACGTCCGTGTTTTCAATACGAGCTAGTATAAAACACGGATTCCACGGTCGTGATGAATAGCCAATCCCACACCCCTAAACCCCTACGAGAGCGACAAGCAACCCTGCCAATTCTAGGGTTAGGAGACCCGGACTCGACTCCTCGAGTTGGTCTCCCACTGGACCCCAGAACCCGGTTACTTGTGCTCCCCTCCTTGGGTCTATCCTAATGCGGAAAAGTAAATAATATACAAAGGGTGACAACTTCCGCTACCTGGAAGTGCCCCAAATAAAAGAATATTACATACAAGTTTTTACATGAATGAAAATGAAAAACACTCATCTCACATAAAAACCCCCGGCTATTCGAACACGACGATCCAATATAACATATCCAGCAACACATAACATCACATGTCATCAACGTAAGTAAGTATGCATACCCCAATTGTCGTTGACGTATAGCAACGAAACCGGCGATATGAACATACTACACTTACGGTCACAGAAAAGAAAGTGTAAAACTACAACAGTTGGAATCCGCAACCTCTTTAGACATCGCATGCCTAACAGATATAAATCCCGTATTTTAGTCTCATTATCGAAAACTCTTTTCAATATCGTATGGCACTAAACTGCTAGATTCATAACATTCATCCAGTTATCTCATAACTGTTTGTGAATTCCAATTATTGTATCCAATTCCGGATAAATAGAATATATCAAACTTTCCGATCGAACATTCGAACACCCAAGTTTTCCCGACACCGATCAACACATGAAATAGGTTCAAAGACATTCACTTCATGCCTCAGTACCAACGGTCCAGCCGTAGAAGGGTCAAGCCAACGCCTCACATGTGGCACGCCGTACTGCCCCAAACCCGAAGGTTCAAAGGGTAGTTCAAGACGGTCACATAATCGAGTTAAGGTTTGTTGTCTTCTAGAGGGACCATCGCGTTACTTGCACTACTCAGAACGTCTTTTAACCACAGAAAAATCCAACACTTGGAATTATTCCGGCAGGGGAAAACCTGGTTATTTATATCCGGTAGAACTCTTTAACATATTCTACAGTTATCTGGAAAAACACTTAGACAAAGTTTGATATTCCGATCGAATCGTCTATTCCCAATATAACCCCAGAGCACTCAACCCTTAAATCAATTTAAAAATACCCAGAAAACTCACCAGAATTTATCAGGTATTACTGTGCAAAGAAGTGGGGCTGACGTCACTATCTGACCGCGGAACAGCGGCAGAAGCCATGATTCTGCCGCGTTTCCGCGGCTCATTGAACTGTTCATGGGAAACGTTTTACACAGTAATTCTTAGAATTCTTTGGTGAATTTTTTAAGCATTTTTAATATCAAAAATTCCCAGATTTCATGAAATGTCCAGAGAGCTCTTGGGCATCGGGGTTTCGGGTTCGTCCGGACTTCAAACTCCGTCTAGACTTCGCCTAAGGCTCTAGCTAGGCTCTGATACCAGTGAAAGGTTCCTAGGCACTCTAGTAAGGTCTCACAATGCATCGAACATGCCAATTTAAAATTTTTGGTGCCGAGAAACCCTAGACTACGGATCTTAAACTAGATGTTTAGGCGAAATGAAAACTTAGTTAACACTTAACTACTGGGATACGGAAATTACAACCTTTGTAGATCCGGATATCCACCTCCATGGCTCCGCAAGGGCGTCCTCTCGCTGTCCATCTTGAAGCTTGAACTCTCGTGACGGCTTCATCGGAGAAACGTGCGGAATAGGTCGTCGGCTTCGTGTCAAAGACGTTCTACGTCGAGGTTGCACAAACTCAAGCTCCGACTTCACAAACTTGTGAAACTTGTGAAGTAAACACCCAAAACAACTTGGCAAGAGGTAGAGGATGAAGAAATAGGAGGTGGGTTCACTTTAGATTTGGATTTCTCTCACTAAATCTCAAGTTGCCATTAGAGTAGCAAGCTTGAAGAAGAAGAAGAAGATGGAGCTCAAGAAAAGAATATCATAAGTCTTGTGATAAAAATAAATTTAAATCAAATACTTATCATAACTTGAACTAGGGTTAAGTGTAGAGAATTAACCATGGTCACTTGGATGGGTTAGGGTTAAGCATGAAGATAAGGATGGTTAGCAAAGTCAAAGCTTCATGAAGCTTCAATATAAAACAAATAAAGCCACCATTCTTATCTTAATCCATTTCAAATAAATAAATAAACAAATAAATAAATAAATGAATATGCAAAACCCTAATTATCAAATTAACCATGGATTAATTCTATAAACTTAACTATATGATCAAGTATCATCAAACATGATACAAAGTAGTGCACTAAAGCATATCACATATACAATGTGCATCAAGTGAGAAAAATCCGTTTAAAGTGAACCAATACTAGTTAATGCAATGCAATATATCAAATATATAATTATGCATTAAATCATTAAATCAACATTTGATTCAATGATCCGGTCATGTCGCACATAACCGACTAGAATCCAATGTATCGATTTATCGAATCAATGATTCGATAACTAGGTCATATCGAATATGACCAATCGAAACATATATCGCGAGAATGAAATGCGGTATCACATACACGCATTATTCTCGGTCCCGCACATATCTCATATGCGCTCCTATTTCGTTTCGCTTGAGCCAGGAAACCTCTGTGTAGGACTCTAAAGACTCGTCAATACGCCGGTAGCAGATGATGATCATATCAAGCACCCACAAGCCGCAAGCGGTCTGCTAAACGTAACGGCCACCCGGGTATTGAGCGATCAGAAGATCGACGAGCTAGCCCGCTCACACTCCTGCGAATCCGACCAGTAACACTTACCATACAGTCCGGTCTCTTCGTCTGATACGTCGCATATCAAGTCTAGGGGTGGTAAACGTCAGACCCCAATAACCCGATAAGTCGTGCCGATGTGAGGCTCCTAACGGGTCGAGAAACTACTGGTAACACTTACCAGCAAATCTCTGATCAGCCCTGGCTAGGGACTTCCCTGTTACGGCCAATCGAGCACAGCGCAACATCAACCCCCAATACCGGGAGAGACGAAACCCCTCCTATCGCTCATTGCCTCCATGTGACTCGGGACTGTGCCCAAAGACTACCGTTTTGCACGCCCTCATGGACGTGGTAAGGTGGAGATCAAAGCACAGTGGGAATCACATAAAACTCTATGACGATCTCGGGTCTACAGACTAACCTGTACAAGTGTCACCTGAGAACTGCCATCTGACGTGAGGTATAATACCATCTGGAGTTCTCGGCGAGTCCGTCCAGTGTACCCAGTCTCCACTGAGCACCCGTACACCATCTCTGATGTCAAACACCAATGGATATGGGATCATCCATCGCCCATCACATGGGTCGAGAAGCGTGTACGCTAGTCTACTCTGGTATATCGATGCCCCGTCTCGATACACCCACGACTAGGGACCTTGAAGGATGTACTTATGGACTACCATGTCCCCACTAGTATGATCTGCATCATAGTCCAGGTAGTCAAGTACAAATCCTAAGGGCTTTACCAACATGTAACTATAAGACAGTATAAAGAGACTAGTGTACATGTTAAGATAAATAGCAACCAGATAGCATACTATCATGTCGAGCAAGAAAGTCATCTCTATATATGTCCAAGCATCCAATATAATATACATAATCTGTACAATACTGGCCTCTAGGGCATACATACAACTAACACCAACCTCGCCTGAAATAGCTTCTTCGAGGTCTCGTATCTTACGATATGAGATTTCTCTCCATATAATTCCTTGGTATGGAGGAATATGGATTCAAGATCCATATTCTCGTACCGCCTCTGGTGTTCATTGTCTATAGAGGCCAGCACTTGGCTTTCGCGCTGTCAATTTCCCAGGTCTTACGGATTTCCTTATCCGCGGCGCTGGAATCTGGACCTGGGACGGCGGGGGCTTTAGTAGTAAGAATATAGCCCAATTTGTCATATGTGATTGTCATCTTGACATTCCTGGGCCAATCTTTATAGTTTGACCCTGTCAATATGTTTTTATGTAATAGTAACTTAAGGCCAGTCATCATGGTCGCTGCAATTAGAAGAGAGAGAAGAAATACTTTAGCATGATTCTCTTGCAAGTTTAGATTGGATTTTAATTTATCTAAACAGGATGGCTCCCACTGTTTCTTGAGTCCTTCTTCAAAGCATAAAAGAAGAATTAGTCAGGATTAATCTCACCATACAATTCTTGCTTAACCTTTCAGCCAGACCAGTGTCGGTACTTCGAAGGAGGTTTTACGACGCTTTCGCGAAGTTCCTTAATTAAATAACCTCTTTTCCCTGGAGGCGTAGCCCCGCTAACACCTTTCTAGACACCTACTTGGTTTATAGCATTGATCGTTAAATGAAAAAATCTCCCGAGGAGTAGCATATACTCACGGTAGGATTGGGATCCAAATATCATCGTGTGATAAAGTCGAAGGAATCATACCAAATTATCACACTCCAAATGGTATGCAACACTAACAATTTTCAGTTTCTTTAGAAACACCCGATGTGGATTTTTTCCCCATGCTCTTATGACCTTGACGAAGGCCAACATATCATAAGTCACATGTTAAGTTCTATCTTTCATTGTCCAGGTTAATTATAACCTACCCGTACATACCCTTGATGAAGGCCAAAATAGTAGTACGACTGTCCCAAACCAACGCATCTATTTATGCTACAGATGAATATTCAGCAGCTACCAATCACTATGCCTTGGCGAAGGTCAAAATACATAGCTTGAATACTTCTGAATATCCAACTGAAATGACGGAGGGCTACGAATGGTTTTGGAAAAACCGTGAACGTAGTGAACTTGATATAAACGAAGGAACCTGATAGATTTAAAAAGGAGTGGTTTAAGCTCCACATTTTAAAAGTTTTGCTGTTTTGAAAAAACCGAGTGGTTTTAAAATTGTTCCAACGATTTAGCTTTGGTTTGTTTGCTTTGCATTAATGTAATGCAGTCCCATCAATTAACCTACCATTGCAGAAAAATACGAAAATACAACGTACACTTATGCCATCCGCATTCTCCACTGGGCCCCGTCTTACACCGTTAGGTTAGATAACTAACGCCAGAGCTGGGGGCTGGACTAACGCGGATGCAAAACATAGGCAATGTCTATTATATAATATATATATATATATATATATATATAATATTCATTCGTCAGACGCAATAATAGGCATTCCAGATCATAGATGAATATATTGGATATACTAGGAATTCCGCGTTTCGTTTAAGCCTGTAACGAAAGACGGATTCCACGGTCAAGATGATTAGCCAAAACCCCACCCTAGACCCCTACGGGTGCGGCAAACTACCCGCCGAATACCCGATGTGAAGCAACCTCACTCAGTAAAATGAGTAGGCCACTCGGCACGTCAAAGTACCCGGTAGTTTGTGCACCCCATCTTGGGTCTATCCTAGGAGCAATAAACAGTAAATGAAATAATACAACGGTGGCTACAATCTCAACCCGGATGTGCCCCGCGAAAAATTATTACATCAAATTACAATTTACATGTGAATAAAAGAAACTCTCATCTCGCATCCCCGGCTATTCATTCATGACGATCCAACAATATTCATATACACAAACCAATCATCACAGATATGTGCAACCCCCAACTAACTGACATATAGAAATTAGCGAGAGTTTACGAACACATATATCAAACACAGAAACGATATATAGCCAAGAACGATAGAAATTTGATCGAAACATATTTTAGTGTCTACCACAATTGCCAACCAACACACAGGCAATAGTGGGTAGAAACAAAATACACCAGAAAGTATAACACAACAGAAGAGACCAACACAAGAAAAACGAGTCAACTCTGCTCGGCCGCAGAACGGCGGCGAATCACACCGACTCGCCGTGCTTCCGCGGCAGTCTTGACGAGTTAGCGACTCATGTTTCTTGAGTGATCTTATAACTGTAAGTCTACGGTAGCTCCCCGGCCGTCGATCCGAGGCCAATATGCGGAAACAAAAACTTTTTCATAAACTTGAAACTGGCGCTATCGTATACTTTCTCCCGGATCGAACCATTAACTTATAACTAGCAATCTAGAAGAAGTTAAGAAAGGCTATACCGATCGATCCGTGTCCTTCGGTCTCTGGTCACCATCCCAAGCTCCTCGCGGTATCTCCAATCTCCGGTCTCCTCGTCGTAAGGGCACCACATCAATGAGTCTTTTTACGGGCTCCCGCTTCATCCGAAGCAACTCGGGCACGAAGTTCGCTAGCCGACGTGTCCAAGGTGAAGTAGAGAATGTGTGCGATCACTTTGTCTCAAGCATCCATTGATTCTCAACGTATGAGAGTGTATGGATGGAGGTTGAAGATGATGCCATTAATAGAGATAGTGAGCTCAAGAGAAGAAATAAGAAGAAGAAGAAGAAGCCTTTTTTTCTTTTGTGTTGCTATGATAAAATGAGAGTAAGAAGAAATAAACACAAGAGCATACCTCAACCATATGGATGCCCTCCCTCTCTCCTCTTATCATTTCAATACTTAAATCAATCAATAATGTGACATATGCACAAATAAAGAGACCATGAGTGATCACTTGTGTATGTGTCACAATTAATGCTCCTAATCATGACTTTGAACTCATTATTTCCATTTGCAAACATTAATCCAAATGTTTGCAACAATAAAAAGAGAATGGCATCTACTAAAGTAAACTCGTGACGGATTACAAGGATACCCCTCACCTGTATATACATACCTGCATCCGCATTCCGACTGAATGCGAATGCAATGAGACTAAAGTAATCCAACAAATCTAATACTAGGATCCGGCTTAAACCAAAGCCCACTAGTATGATCCGTCCGATCAAGATCCATGCACTACTGCACGTATATGGTCGAACCCTGCCATAATACCATACGGCCTCTACAACGTTTCGCCCGAAACTTGAGAAACTATCTGTGGGGGACTCTAAAGACTCGTCAATACACTGGCTGTGGATTTAACCACTAGCACGTCGGTGGTACTAGCTGTACGCAACGGGCCATCAGGTATTGACCAAAAGGGAGGTCGATGAGCGAACTCATCCTAACACCCTACTGAGCCTGTCAGTGACAATATCCGTACAGTCCGGTCCGTTCGTCTATGAGTATCGCATGTCGGGCCTAGGGGGATAGTAAACGTCAGACCCCCAAAAGCGGTACAAGTCATGTCAGAGTGTAGCCCAGAACACCCTGAGATACTACTGGAATACCTACCAGTAAATCTCCTGCCTTGGCCAAGGACTTCGTGTAATGGCTCTCTTAGACACAGCGCGATCTCATCCCCAATACCGGGAAAGACGAAACCCCTACCGATCCGCTCACTGCCTCCATGTGGCTCGGGACTGTACCAAACAAAAACCTGTTTGCATGACTCTTTTGAGCCATGGTAGGGTAATAATCAAAGCACAGTGGGAACTCACACGAGACAAATGACGATCTCTGGTCGATGAACTAACCTGTACACATGTCACCAGGAAACTGCTATCTGACGTCAGGTATAATACCAACTAGCATGTTCCCGGCGAGTCCTTTCCGGTCTACTCATAACCCAATGAGCACCTGTATACATCTTATATGAACCAACTGACACCAATGGCTTGTAAGACCGGCCACCGCCCCTCGTCGGTGCCTCGACTGTATACACTAGTCTACTCCGGATTATCGATACCCTGTCTCGAAAACTCCCACGACTAGGGACCTTTTAAGGATGTGCTTATAGACCCCAGCTCCCACGTATATGATCGCCATCATACTGCTGGCAGTCAAGCAAGAATCCTAAGGGCTCTATCAACATGTAATAGAGACCTGTAAGGTCACCTAAAGCAGTACACGATGATAAAGATAAACCAGATAGCATACTATCATCTTGATTAAGACTGTCCTACCGGCATATGTCCTCCCTCAATCATTGCAATCACGTGCCTGGGATCCAATAATTGACTTTGAGGGCACTATATCCAATAATAACTACCTGTATTATTTTTTAAGGACTCTAAAATATTTTTATGACCAGATTTTAAAAAAGGACAGAAAGCTAGGGTTTTGTGTTATTTTTTCGGGTTTTTCCAACGATCGAAGTTCTAACGACTTGCTAACAGCTTAGTTATGGTTTAGTTGGCTTTGATACCACTGTAAGTCGATGCCACGTACCCCACATGTTTGCGGGGAGGCGGAGTTTGAAAAAAACGATTTTTATATACTTCGTAACATCGACTAAACTCCAGGATCGATACTAAACCGTAACTAACAAACAAATGAAGAGGTTTAACTACTATGTGAGAGTGTTATACCTCAAGCTACTGTCCTTCTCCTCGTGTGTTCGTTGATGCGAGAATGGATCGCGTCACCTCGTCGGCTTCTCGAAGTCGAAGAAGATCCACCCGAGAGTGTCTACCTTGAGCTTTCACCTCCAAGATGAGGTAACTAGGTCACTTGGTGTGCAAAACTAAGTAGCCTAGAGTGAGTAGAGAGTGTTAAAGGATCTAGTTATCTCACAAAATCTAGGATTCTCAACTTATGAGACAATTAGGCTTTTGAGGGAGATGAAGAGAGCTTGAAAGGAGAGAGAATCTATTTGTGATAATGAAAATGATAAATGAATATGGCTCAATTTTTAGACTTTAAAGCAAATGAAAATATCTCACAAATATCTCAAAATATCTAAGTCTTCAATTGCCCTCATATGGTCCAAGAAAGTAAACAAGAATCTATGTTCATTTTTCACAAAAATACCACAAAGTTTTCCACCTCACAATATGCACCTCATTAAGCATTTAACCTAAATGCTAAACTAAATAATGAGGTGTAATCATCATGTTGCAAACTTGAGTAATTACAAGAATGCCTCTCACGTCCGTATATACATACCCGTATTCGTATTACGAGAAACACGAATACAATGAGACATAACCAATCCAATAATCAAATACTAGGATCCGGCTTAAACCAAAGCCCACTTGTACTGTCCGCCCGAACATCATATGCCCGCAAGTACACGTATGTGATCGAACCCTGTCGTAAAACCATACGTCCTCTACATCGTTTCTCCTGAAGCAGGAAAACCCTCTGTGTGGGACTCTGAAGACTCGACAGTACGCTGGCAGTAGGTTTAACCACAAGCACGTCAGCGGTACTAGCTGCACGTAACGGCTACCCAGGTATCTGTCGATAAAAAGGACGAGAAGGAAACTCATCCGAACTCCTACTGAGTCTGTCTGTGGCAATCTCCGTACAGTCCGGTCTGTTCGTCTAAGAGTATTGTTGGATATGTATGCCCTAGAGGCCATTATTGTATATGTATACATATGGATGCTTGGACATATATATGTACAGGACAGTCTTGCTCGATATGATATTATGCTATTTGGTTTGACTTTATCTTAACATGTGTATGTTTTACTTCCTATTACATATCTTTTATACATGTTGATAAATCCCGTAGGATCAATGCTAGACTACCTGCGTTGTGATGGCGATCATACTTATGGGAGCTGGGTAGTCGGTACGCACATCCTTAAATGGTCCCTAGTCGTGGGAGTATCGAGACTGGGCTTCGATATTCCAGAGTAGACTAGTGTATACGTTTCTAGACCCCGACTTGGGGAGATGGTTTGGTCCCGCAACCATTGGTTTTTAGACCAAAGATCGTATACAGGTGCTCACTGGGGGTCAGTACACCGGACGGACTCACCGAGAACTTCCAGATGGTACTATACCTATCGTCAGATGGAAGTTCTCAGGTGACATGAGTACAGGTTAGTCTTTAGACCTGAGATCGGCATTTGTCTCGTGTGAGTTCCCGATGTGCTTTGATCACTACCCCACCACAGCTCTACTGAGTCGTGCAAATAGGTTTTGGTTGGGTACAGTCCCGAGCCACATGGAGGCAGTGAGTGATTGTCGGGGATTTGTCTCTCCCGGTATATGTAGTTGATATCGCACTGTGTTTGATTGGTCAGCACCATAAGACCTTGGCCAAGACAGTTGGGATTTACTGATAGGCTGATCAGTAGTTTCCCGGATTCGTACTGAGCCACATCTGTAAGTCGACGTTGTACACCCCACGAGTTGCGGGGAGGCGGAAATATGAAAAACAATCTTTTTCTTTAAACTAACATCGACTAACCGAAAGGATCTTTGCTAAACTATAACTAACACTATCATAGGAGTAGTTAGCTACTATTAAAGAAGATTATGCCTAATGAACCAAGTCCTTCTTCTTCTTGTTAACCACTTCCTCGTCGGCCTCCACATTGTAATAGACGATCCACCCGAAAGCTACTACTCCAAGCTTTGCCTCTAACTTGAGGAAACTAGGTTACTCCAATTGCTAATCAAAGTTGTAGGGTAATTAGGCACACACAAGAGGTTCCACAAGGAATCAACCATGCCAAATTCAAAATTTTCCGGTGCCGAGAAACCCTAAACTAGATCGTTAACTAGAGATTAGGCGAAAGAACATGCAAGCAAACTACTTTGCTACTAAGTGAATGGAAATACAACCTTTGTAGATCCGGTTCTCCACTTCTAAAGCTCTGTGTTGACTTCCCTCCACTGCGATCATCGGATCCCGGACTCTAGCGATGGTTTCGTCGGAGAAATGATCGGGCTAGGTCATTGACTTCGAGGCCGAAGATGAACTACGTCGGGGAGACTCAAACTCAAGCTATTCCTTCACTTGGTCAAAAACTTTGTGAAGAGAACACCCTATACTACATGGCAAGTGGTAGAGGATGAACAAATAGGAAGTGGGTTCACTTTAGAATTGGATTTCTCACTTTTTTTCTCATGGCACCATTGGAGCTAGCAAGCTTTTGTGAGCTTGATGAAGATGAAGAAGAAGAAAAGAATTAAAAAGATAATGAAATAAGAATGAAACTTATCCTTTTAATTATGGTACCATGGTTAAGTTAAGCCCTCATGCTTAACTTGTGTAGAGAATTAACCAAAGACTTAAGTTAAGGGTTGGGTTAACTAATATCTTATACAAATGACAAAAGAGTTGACTTTGTCAATATTTATCAAGCTTCATGAAGCTTGATAAATTTTGACCAAAGTCACACTCTTTTGTTATATGCTAGGAAAATAGTAAACCCTAATTTAACCTTGATTTGGTTCAAGTCTCATACACACAACTTGTTTGTATCATCAAGCATGATACAAACATGTACACTTGCATATATCACATATAAACAATGTGCACATTCAAGTAAGAAAATCAATCTTAAGTGAACCAATACTAGTTAATGTAAAGTAATATATCAAATATATAATTATACATTAAATCATTAAATCAACACTTGATTTAACGATCCGGTCATATCGCATATAACCGACTAGTATCAATAGTAACAACTTATCGAATCAACACTTGATCCGATAACCCGGCTATATCGCATATAACCGATCAATGTCACAAATCGCGAGAATAGAATACAGTATCACATACTGGTATTATTCTCGGTCCCGCACATATCTCATATGCGCTCGTGTTTCGTTTCGCTTGAGCCAGGAAACCCCTGTGTTGGACTCTAAAGACTCGTCAATACGCCGGCAGTAGGTGATGATCATATCAAACACCCACAAGCCGCAAGCGGTCTGCTAAACGTAACGGCCACCCGGGTATTGAGCAATCAAAAGATCAACGAGTAAGCCTGCTCACACTCCTGTGAATCCAACCAGTAACACTTACCGTACAGTCCGGTCTGTTCGTCTGATATGTCACATATCTCGTCTAGGGATGGTAAACGTCAGACCCCAATAACTCGATAAGTCGTGTCGATATGAGGCTCATAACGGGTCGACAAACTACTGGTAACACTTACCAGTAAATCCCTAAAGCAGCCTTGGCCAAGGACTTCCTGTTATAGCCAATCGAGCACAGCGCAACATCAACTCCCTATACCGGGAGAGACGAAACCCCTCCTATCGCTCATTGCCTACATGTGATTCAGGACTGTACCCAAAAACCAACATTTTGCACGCCCTCTTGGACGTGGTAAAGTGGAAATCAAAGCATAGTGGGAATCACACAAGACTCTATGACGATCTCGGGTCTATAGACTAACCTGCACCAGTGTCACCAGAAAACTGCCATCTGACGTAAGGTATAATACCATCTGGGAGTTCTCGGGGAGTCCGTCCAGTGTACCCAGTCTCCACTGAGCAACCGTATATCATCTCTGATGTCAAACACCAATGGATATGGGATCATCCATCGCCCATCTATATGGGTCGAGAAGCTACACGCTAGTCTACTCTGGTATATCGATGCCCCGTCTCGATACACCCACGACTAGGGACTTTGAAGGATGTACTTATGGACTACCATGTCCCCACTAGTATGATCCGCATCATAGTCCAGGTAGTCAAGTACACATCCTAAGGGCTTTACCAACATGTAACAGAGAGACAATCAGTGTACACGTTAAGGTAAAGAGTAACCAGATAGCTTACTATCATATCGAGCAAGAAAGTCATCCCTATATATGTCCAAGGATCCACTACAATATACATCCTATGTATAGTAATGGCCTCTAGGGCATACATATAACTAACAATCTCCCACTTGCACTAGGGCCATCTGATAGCAGTGGTTGTAGTATCTCATACTCAATCATCCCATAAAAGTCTCTCTCTGGGAAAAGGCCTTTATGAGTGGATCCGCCGTGTTGTCCTCTAAATCTGCTCTCCTAACCTCGATCCCCTGGAGATCAACCATCTCCATGATTAGGTGATACTGCCTTAGAATATGTCTGGATCACTGATGGGATGGGCGTTCCTTGGCATAAGCCACAACTCCATTGTCACACAATGGGAGGAATGAAGTTCATCTCATAAACTAATATACACCCAGACTGCCTCTTTGGTAGCATCTTAAGTAGCGATGTACCCATCCTTTTTCGTCTAGTATGCCACGGTATCTTGCTTGGAACTCTTCCAACATACCGTCCCTTTACTGAGGGTAAAGACAATGCCTGTGACTGACATTCAGTCATCCTTATCACTCTGAAACCTTTCCAGTGATTCTCCCCAGGATCGATTGATACCATCTCACTACAACTAGTGAGTATCCTAACATCCAATTTGATCTATCTCATAGATCCAAAACCCAGGATTTAGTAGGTATCACATTGATCCTATATGGAGAATCCTTGTGATAAGCGGAGATTGACCGAGTGTAGCATAGGAAACTCCTTCCCTATCAAGAGTATGTCATCCACGTACTCTACGAGGATCACCAGTATACTCCCTACTACCTTTTTGTATATATAAGGTTCATCTACCATTTTGATGATGTCAAACTCTTTGACTAACTCATCAAAACAGATGTTCCAACTCCGCGATGCCTGCTTTATCATATAAAACATCTTGCACACGTTTTCGCTGCTCCCACTGTCTACGAAGCCCTCTGACTATGTACTTATAGACTCTGTCTTCTAAATCATTATTTAGAAAAGCAGTCTTGACACCCAACTGCCAGATATCGTAGTCATGGTATGTAGCCGTCGCAAGTAGGATCTGGAAGGACTTAAGCATAGTTACTTAGAAAAGGTTTCATTATAATCCATACCTGGTCAATGATGCAAACCTTTAACAAGTCTAGCTTTGAAAGTCTTAACTTTTCCATGTACACCAAGTAATCTTCTCAAGATATACTTAATCCTGATGGGGATTTAACCCTTCAGATAAATCAACCAAAGTCCATTCTTTGTTCGTGTATAAGGATTCCATCTCAGATCGATAAGCATCCAGCCATTCTTACAGAGTCCTGCTCCTGATGGCCATCCCGAAACTAGTTGGGTTATCATCTCATGATGCAATCCTTGCTCCCACTGTCATAGAGAAACCGAAGTATCTCTCAGGTGGGTGAGGAATCCTACTAGATCGGCGGAGAGGCTGAGGTTCGTTGGTTGCTATTGAATCCTTTGGTTCTACCAAATCATCAGCTGCAGTTTGTATAGCTGGAACTCTTTCCAGTTCTTCCTCATGCCTACAAATTTCTTCATAAGAAATTCCCTTTCACAAAGGTGGCATGCTGAGTAACAAAACATCTTTTGTTCCTCGGTTAGGTAGAAAATATTCCCTTGCGTATGCTTGGGATATCCAACAAACTTCTACAGTACTGACTTTGCCTCGAGCTTCTCCGGATTTTGCCTTTTAGACATAGGCCGGACAACCCTAAATCTTAACTGACTTAAGAGATGGGCTTTTCCCTTTCCATATCTCATATGAAATGGTAGGCATCTGATTTGATCGGAACCCTATTCAATAGGTATGCAACTTCATAAGTGCATAACTCCCTAAAAGGAAATAGGAAACTCAGTAGTACTCATCATAGAGCACACCATATCACATAGGGTGCTATTGCTCCTCCCCGATATACCATCGTGCTATAGTGTATACGGAGGAGTAACGCTGAGAGAGAATCTTATTCTTAGAATATTCCAGGAATCCCATGCTCAAGTATTCTCCTCCTTGATCACATCAAAGGACATAATACTTATACCCGTTTTTGGTTCTCTACTTCTAACTTATATTCTGTGAATATCTCAAAAGGATCGGACTTGTGTTTCAACAGGAACATATGTCTGAATCTTGAGAGATCATCAGAGAAGGTAATGAAGTACAAAGAACCGGTCTTGGCATTTATAGACAGGGGACCTTCATACATCAATATGTATCATCCCAAGAGTTCACTAACTCTTTCTCTGTTTTCAATAAACAGAGCTATGGTCATCTTATCTCTGTGACATGACTGGAAAGTTTCACAAGATGTAAATTCAAACTAATTTAAATATGCATCTTAATGTAACTTCAGCTAGTCGGGTCGCATTGATATGACCTAGTCTACCATGCCTCAAGAAGGATTCGTTCATTTCTGAACTCTTCCTCTTGTGTGTGTTTTATATACTAAGAACTGTGGTTTGATTTAGAACGTTAATGCTTTTAGATAATGTGCCTGAACCGATCAACTCTTGATATAGGAAATGTTCAAAACATTATCAAACAATACAAAATTATATCCTTCTTTATCTAAATAAAGAGACTGATATGATTTTGTATATCAGGTTCGGTATCTAATAACATTTGTTCAGAATCAATGTATTCTGGTCATACAGGGTGACAGTGACCAATAGACCTGGCTGCAACACTTGCACCATTTTCTGTCTCATGAAACTTATCACCCGTTCTCAGTTCTCTATAATGAACACACCCGAAGATGATGCATCGGTATGCACTTTCTTCGTTTGGGCGGCACGGGAATTCTGGTAATCCCCAATTTCCTACTCTGTCGTATAACATTTATAAGTTGGAGCGGGACCAACGTTCCCCAGCTCAGTATAACAAGCGGGTTCGGTCAATACATCCGTTTTATTATCTTGATTAAGGCGTGACATGGTCGCTACTTGGAAAGAGATAGAAGAAAACACTCTGCGTGCGCTCTTGCAAGATCAGATTGGTTATTATTTTATCTAATCATGATGGCTCCCACTGTTTTTTATCAAATCTTCCTTCAAACCCCAAAAGGAAAGACTAGCCGGGATTAATTACACGCTACAAGTTTGCCAATCTTTCAGCCAGGCCAGTATCGGTACTTTGAGGGAGGTTCCCCGTGCTTTCGCACGGACCTAATTATAGTAAACCTCGTTTTCCCAAAGGCGTAACCCCGTTGACACCTTTCTAGACACCTACTAGATCGGCTAATTGTAATGTGTAAAACTCTCCCAGGAGTAACAATTACTCGCAGTGGGTATCGGGATCCAACTATCTCATAGAAGATATGGAATCTCATTGCAAATTTCAACACTTGAAATTCCCAATAATATTTTGCCCCAAGCCATCTATGACCTTGACTGAGTCAACAAACCATAGACCGCAAGTAAAGTCCAACCCGTCATTTCTTGATTGAATTAAACTCACCCGCACGACCCTTGACTGAGTCAACAAGGCTTCACGACTACCCTAATCCAATCGCATCATATGCTTTGCAGATAAGCACTAATCAGCTACCGCACACTACGCCTTGACTGAGTCAACAAATGCAACACGAATACTAACTATTACTTATCTGAAATGACGGAGGGCTACGACAGGTTTTTAAGAAAACCTTTTGCGTAATGAACTTTATATCGTTGTAGAATCAAATGATTTTAAAATGGAGTGTTTTTTAGGCTTTTTTCTAGTTTTGCTAAATGGGTCACTCCCGGTGAAGGGATCGTCGGCCCTTTCCTCATCGAATAAGGTGCAGGATATATCATATACACCGCTGTGCAAAGCAAGAACTATAGGAGCAATCAAAAGACAAACCGAGGGGTGTAGCATCTGCCAGTTATTGCTAAAGGGGTCACTCCCGGTGAAGGGATCTCGGCCCTTTCCTCATCGAATAAGGTGCAGGATGTTCTACAAGGAACACCGCGATGCAAAGCAAGAACTGTAGCTACCTGTTTTTGAAAATTCGATTCTACAACATCTTTTAGGTTTCTTTTTCTTTCATTAATCATATTAATGAAGTCCCGTCATTTTGTTAGTTATGTATATGCCCTAGAGGCCATTGTTGTACATTTGATGTATATTATAATGGATGCTTGGATATATACAAAGAGGACTTTCTTGCTCGTCATGATACTATGCTATTTGGTTTTACTTTATCTTAACATGTTGACATGTATTGGTTTACTGTCTTTCTCTCACATGTTGATAAAGCCCTTAGGATCTGTACTCGACTATAGGGATTATGATGAGATCATACTAGTGGGGCCACGGTAGTCGATGAGTACATCCTATAAATGTTCCTAGTCAAGGGTATATCGAGACAGGGCATCGATACACCAGAGTAGACTAGCGTATACGCATCTTGACCCATATGATGGGCGATGGATGATCCCATATCCATCGGTGTTTGACATCAAGGATGGTGTACGGGTGCTCAGTGGAGACTGGGTACAATAGACGGACTCACCGAGAACTCCCAGTTGGTGATATACCACACGTCAGATGGCAGTTCTCCGGTGACACTGGTACAGGGTAGTCTGTAGACCCGAGATCGTCATAGAGTCTTGTGTGATTCCCACTGTGCTTTGATTTCCACCTTACCATGCCCAAGAGAGCATGCAAAACGGTGACTTTTGGGTACAGTCCCGAATCACATGGAGGCAATGAGCGATAGGAGGGGATTCGTCTCTCCCGGTATAGGGAGTTGATGTTGTGCTGTGTTCGATTGGCTATAACTGGAAGTCCCTGGCCAGAGCTGATATAGAGATATACTGGTAAGTGTTACCAGTAGTTTCTCGACCTGTTATGAGCCTCACATCGACACGACTTATCGGTTACTGGGGTCTGACGTATACCACCCCTAGACTTGATATGCGACATATCAGACGAACAAACCGAACTGTGTAAGTCGATGTTCAACACCCCAATACTTATGGGGAGGCGGAAATATGAATAACAATCTTGTTCTATGATTAAACATCGAATAACCGTATGAATCGTTTGCTAAACAAGTTTTAACAAAAGCTATAGAGTTCTAAACTACTATGTTAAGAGATTATACCAAACGGTTCTAGTCCTTCGTCTTAATGTTATCTACGGCCTCTTTGGATCTCCACGTCCTCTTCGGCTTTCTTCCGTGATAGACGATCCACCCGAGAACCCTAATCCAAGCTATAACCTCTAAACTTGAGGTTACTTAGTTTCTCTAGTTGCTAAATAGAGTAGCTAAGGTGATGTAGAGATAGGTTATGGAGTAATTAGTCTTTCCTAATCCTTGTTCTCAACTCATGAGGGGTAGGATTAGGCTTTGGTGAAGGAGAGAGAGCTTGAAGAGAGAGAGTGAGAAGATGATAATGATAATAATAATAATGAAATAGCTTCTCACTTGATATATGAAACATAATGAATAAAAAGAAATGAATAATATGAGATTATTCATCATGTTTCATAAATGCAAGTGGGTGATTCATTATGTGAGTCATTAAGCATTTAATAATGCATTAATGACATGATGAATCACTCACAATGAGTCACTAAATCATTAAATGAAAATGCCACCTCTCCCTCCATGTCACATCCTTCTAGAAGCTTCTCGGAAAATTACGAAAACGCTCCTCTCATCCGTGAAAACACGGAAAAACTTTAGACTGTATAAATTCAATAACCTGATAATAGAATCTGGCTTAAACCAAAGCCAGCTAGTAAAAACTGTCTGAATGTCGCACGTGCGTTTAAACACGTACGCGTTCGAACCTTTGTCGTAAAACCATACGACCTCTATATCTTTTCGCCTGGGTTTGGGAAATCTTTATGTGGGACTCTAAAGACTCAACTACTACGCTGGCAGTGGGTTTAACCACAGACCGTAAGTGGCACTAGCTGTACGTGTAGCGTCTTGAAAAGTCGTTTTGGTGTTTTCCTGAAATTCGGTGAAAATTCGGTATTTTTCTGAAAACCGTCTTTCTCGTTATTTTGCAGTTTAGGGCTAATTATACCTAAAATGGATAGGTAATTGCTTGTTTTTAGTAGCTAATGAGTTACTTATGAAATTCTGGTCGTTTAAAAATTTTTCCCTATTTTTCAATTTTTTAATACTATTTTAAGCCGGTAAGAAAATACATTAAATTAGCGATAAATACAAATTTTTCCGGGCTAATTTTAATCTTTAAAATTATTATAATTAAAATCTAGTTGTAACATAAATTTTTAGTATTTTATTTTGATTTTTAACAAATTTTTATGATAGGAAACGAATTTATTGACTTTTAAGCTAAAACTTGCAATTTTTGACTTGTAGGGGGTCTTTTTGCATAAAATTTCTTTTGTAAAACCCCTCTCTCTCTTCCCTCAGCCCTAGGACAGCCCCATCTTGATCAAGTCCAGAAATTTCTGGCCTCACCTTGCTTTTTCTTCATGTGTGGAATTGTTTTGTTTAGGAATTTATTTTAAAAATAGTTGTTGAAGTATGGTGCTTTGACTTTTGGGAGAGTTGACCAATGACTTTTCCTACACACCCACACCCTCCCCTTCCCCTAATCTGGCCGAAACCTGCACCCCCTCCTCTTCATCTCTTTTCTTTTCATTTCTTCAAAATTCTTCATGTTTAATTCAACAAATTGCAATTTCAAGCTTACAAATAAAAACCATCCTTCATCTTTCTTTTCCTTCACCTCCCTAGCTTGGATCTTGATGCTTGAGGCCATCATTTGGAGCAAATTTATTCTTGCTAGATCTCAAATTGAGGTATAATTTCCATCAAGTTAATTTCTTTTGGCTAAATTCCTTTAATTATATGGTTTTAGTGTTAAAAGTTTAGTTAATTTCTAATCTAGTTTATAAAAGAGTAGTTTGTTTTAAACTAGGGTTTGTTAGCACACCATTATGTGGTTAATTAAATTTATTTTGCTTGCTAGTTCCTACACAACCAAATCAAAGAAGTTACCTTGTTTATGTGGTCTTCAAATTATGCTAATTTAGTTAATTTTAAAAGTTTGATTTTGGTTGTAAATTGTTGATTTAGGAAATTAAAGAGAGGGTTTATGTATGGAAAATGGGTTGTGAAGCATGATAAATGAGTTGAATTAGGGTTTAGAAACCATTATTTAGTTGATTAAATCCAATTTGTTATCTAGTTGTTTTGCTAACCTAATCTAGAAGGTTAACTTGCTAATTGAGTTATAAATTAGTGTTAATTTATGGTTTTCATATATAGTTTGGATTAAGAATTGCTAGGTTATATAATTCAAGTAATGGTTGTTTATGGAAAATAGGTTTTGAATCTTTGCTAATGTGTTGTAATTATAGTGTTTATGGATTGCTTGTTGTGTGGTTGGATTGTGATAACCGTATCGCTAAGTTTCGATTTTTGCACCAAAATTGCTAGTTTGTGCTTACTAGGTTTTTATTAAAATTATTTGGTGAATTATTTGTGATACCTTGGGGATATTTTTAGCATCTCCTATGACGTTTAGGATGCGTGAGTGCGGATTTTTGGGTAGTCGGGTTTTAGTTTTGCCCGGCGACCAAATCGGCGTTTTTTGGCAGTTTTTGCGATTTTCGCGTGTGTTCCGCGCACTTTGTGCACGTTGTACCTAGCTAGCGAACATTAGTAGTTTCGTTGGGGTTTTGCGTCGTTCTTGATATGTAACCTTATGTTTGGTATTGATGTAAATTCCAGGTTCGTTAGCGGAGACGTCAGACGCGGCGCGAAAGGGGAAGGCGGTGATTGGACACAGCTAGCCAGGGATTCCGGTGAGTAGATGTAACATCTACGGGGGACTATCGTTGGATGGCACAAGCCGCCCGATAGTTTTAGTAACTTACAAGATCCTTAGTGATGTTAGTAATTAGGGGTGAAATACTTATTTGACTATTTGCTGCATCCATGCATTATATTGACATACCTATACGAAACCATTTTATAGGACACCTGCACCATTGCCAGGGTTTTTATATGCAGCACGAGCACTATTCATGCTTACACACACACCCTGGTAATTGCCATGCCACCACACTAGATAACCTTTAAATTTAAACCTTTTACTAATTGATATTTAAACTTGTGCTATTGCCTTTAATTCCTTAAAATGAAACCGTAGGATTGCTATTCATGTGCATGTACTTCATCATATTAATTGTTCATGCTTAATCAATTAATCACACATCGCAACTTGATTATTGATACCATATGCATTCATTATCACTGATATATGCACTTATGAGGATTTCTTGAGATTTTATGATATTGTTGGATTTCGGGGGAAAGCCGCAAAATTTCTAAACTTATTATATTTTTAAAATATGTAAATTGCGGTTTTCTAGTGATGTAAGTGTCGTCCACCATGAGTTTGCTGTGGTTTTGGAAATCCGTGTCGAGGAGTGGAGGAACCGGCACGGGTACATGGTGGGCCCGGTAAGGTACCCCGGGGCAAGAGGAATGTGGTGTTGACGTTGAGCCTGGCAGGGGACGGATTACCTACCGGTGACTGTTTGGGACGGCGGATATCCAGAGGATACCGACCGTGGCCGCTAGATGATGAGATATTGATATTTGAGATGGGTCAGCCGGACGGCTGAGGCCAGAGATACATTTATGAGATTTGAGACAGCTTTTGGGTGTCGTTGCTGGACACCGGTTCTCGTCGATTCTTTGAGTATTATGCTGGCATTCTAAAAGAGTTTCAAAAACAAAAAGAGATAAATGTTTCTTATATATACCTATTGAGACCTCAGATATTCATGTTGCATACATATTCGTACACTGATGTTGTATACACACCTGCTAGTGCACCCATTCATACCTGTATTTTAGATGCTAGGATGCTTGTGTGCATGCATACGATAGCCTTTGTAGGTGTTATTTATTACTCACGAGTTGGCAACTCACCCCCGTTGTGCCACAGTCTTTTGCAGGTCCGCTCCGTCAGTTCAGTAGCGGCGGGCGCACTTGTTCTTTTGCCTCCTTTGCCTGGACTCGAGGTTTTGCTCTTAGGTGGGTTATGTTACTATTTTTGTACCACCTTGTATATTCTTTGTATCTAGTGCACTCCATCTACTGTATCTACCAGTATTGTTGTATATTGACTTAGAGATGAGACTGTGAGGTTTGTGGACTTTTATGCTGTATTTTGGGGTCGAGCTCACTTGAGTCGACATGCTGTTTTTCTTATGCTTCATTATGATTATTTTGCATGCTGTCGTTTTATATTGCGTGGGATTTGTGACCGTCTTGTGGCGAAGAGCTAGCTCCCGCTTGGGGATGCCCTATTTTGTTGGATTCATATATATTTTGTTGTACCCATTTTGGGGGCCAGTATTTACAAAGGAGACTCTGCCGAAATTTTCGGAAAAATTGGTATTGTTTTTAAAAAGGGATTTACATGACTTATTTGATAAACTCGCTTTCAATTGATTGGGTTTTCTTCACTCTTTTGCTTAATTGGTTTTGTTTTCTGGGCTTTGGCTTACTTATTTTACGGACGTCTTTAGACGTTTCGTAAACTTAAGTGCCAGTCACGTTCCGTACCCTGCGGGTCGTGACAGTACGTAACGGTCCCCAGGTAGTTGTCGATAAGAAAGCTGATGAGGTAACCCATCTGAAATCCTACTGAGCCTGTCTGTGACAATATCCGCGCAGTCCGGTCTGTTCGTCTAAGAGTATCACATGTACGGTCTAGGGAGGTGGTGGACGTCAGACCCCTAATAACCGTACAAGTCGTGTCGGTATGGTTCAAGACCACCCGAGAATCTACTGATCATTCCATCAGTAATTCTCAATCAGCCCTGGCCAGGGACTTATGGTAATGACCAACCGACCACAGTGCGATATCAACTCCCTATACCGGGAGAGACGAATCCCTAATAGTCGCTCACTGCCTCCACGTGGCTCGGGACTGTGCCCAACTGAAACCTGTTTGCACGACTCCTTTGAGCCGTGGTAGGGTAATAATCAAAGCACAGTGGGAACTCACACGAGACAAATGATGACCTTAAGTCAACGGACTATCTGCACACATGTCACCTGAGAACTGCTATCTGACGTTAGGTATAATACCATCCAGTCAGTTCTCGGCGAGTCCTGTCCGGTGTACTCACACCCAGTGAGCATCTGTATACAATCTTAGGTGACCACCACCAATGGTTGCGGGACCAATCCATCGCCCCTCGTCAGGGTCTAGATATGTATACACTAGTCTACTTCGGAGTATCGATGCCCAATCTCGATACTCCTGCGACCAGGGACATCTAAGGGTGTGCCTATTGACTATCCAGCTCCCACTAGTATGACTGCCATCACAACGCCGGTAGTCAGACAAACACCCTATGGGCTTTATCAACATATATATATAAATACCAAGTAAAATATATCATACGTTAAGACAAAGTCAAACCAAATAGCGTACTATCATATCAAGCAAGACTATCATGTACATACATATCCCAAGCATCCTATACAATGTAGGCCTCTTGGGCATATATATCCAACAATCTCCCACTTGCACTAAGGCCTATAATTGATGCAATGAGTACCCACTGTCTCTACCAGATCCAGTTGCTGGCGTACCGCATGCCCAACATCTCAAATAACCTCTCAACTGTACTTGAGGAATGGCCTTGGTGAATGGATCTGCCGTGTTGTCTTTTGTGTCCACTCTCCGTATCTCGATCTCCCGACGATCCACGATCTCCCTGATCAGGTGAAACCGCCTTAAGATATGCCTGGATTTCTGATGGGACCTTGGTTCCTTCGCTAAAGCTACAGCGCCATTGTTATCGCAATACAAAGGTATTGGATTGGCAATGGACGGAACCACCTGAAGTTCAGAAATGAACTTCCTCATCCAGACGGCCTCTTTTGCGGCTTCACTAGCAGCTATATACTCAGCCTCCATAGTTGAGTCTGCGACGGTATCTTCTTTGGAACTCTTCCAACATACCGCCCCTCCATTGAGGGTAAACACAAAACCCGAAATGGATTTAGAATCATCTTTGTCACTTTGGAAGCCGGAGTCGGTAAAAGCCTCTACCTGGAGGTCCCCATTACTGTAAATCAAGAACATCTCCTTATTCCTTCTCAGGTACTTGAGAATGTTCTTCACCGCTATCCAATGTTTCTCACCTGGGTCGGACTGATACCTGCTTACTACACTAAGTGTGTAAGCTACATCCGGTCTGGTACATAACATCGCATACATTATTGATCCTACCGCCGAAGCGTAGGGTATAATGCCCATGCGAGCCCTCTCTTCATCAGTCTTTGGAGACATCTCTTTGGAGAGGGTGATTCCGTGACAAGCGGGCTTATTGCCGCGCTTGGAATCTTCCATACTAAATCTCTTTAGTATAGTGTCTATATACCTGGACTGTGAAAGTCCCAATGTTCTATTAGATCTATCACGATAGATCTTAATACCCAGAATGTATGATGCATCTCCCAAGTCTTTCATGGAGAATTTTTGTGATAAGAAGAGCTTTACTGATTGTAGTATAGGGATATCATTCCCTATCAGTAGTATGTCGTCGACGTACAAAACGAGAAAGACTACTGCTCCTTCTACAATCTTCCTATAAATACATGGTTCATCTATATTTTTGATAAAGTCAAATTCCTTGACTGTTTCATCAAAGCAGATGTTCCAACTCCGCGATGCTTGCATTAACCCATAAATGGATTTAAGCAATTTGCACACTCTTCCGCTGCTCCCACTTTCTAAGAAACCTTCTGGTTGATCCATGTAAACACTCTCTTCTAGATGTCCATTTAGAAAAGCTGTTTTTACATCCATTTGCCAGATTTCATAGTCATGGAAGGCAGCAATGGCAAGCATGATCCGAATGGATTTAAGCATAGTTACTGGTGAAAAAGTTTCATCATAGTCCAATCCTGGTCTTTGACGAAAACCTTTTGCTACTAGTCTAGCTTTGTAGGTTTCCACTTGTCCAAATGTGCCAATCTTCTTTTTGAAGATCCATTTGCACCCAACTGGTTTTACCCCAGGAGGAGCAACTTCTAAAGCCCATACTTTATTGGTGTACATGGATTCCATTTCGGATCTCATTGCATCCAGCCACTTCACTGAGTCGCTACTTGTGATAGCCTGCTGAAAACTAGTAGGCTCATCATCATCGATGATGCAATCCTCTCGATCCCCATCAAGAAGAAAACCATAATATCTTTCAGGAGGATGAGAAAGCCTACTAGATCTGCGGAGTGGCGTTGGTTCGTCATGTTCTATTGAAATCTGAGATTCTTCTAAGTCCTCGGTTGCAGTTTGAGGTTCTGGAATTTCTTCCAGTTCTACAGCACTCCCACTAATTTCTTTTGCAAGAAATTCGCTTTCTAAGAAGACAATGTGGCGAGTGACAAACACCTTTTGTTCTTCAATGTGGTAGACCATATACCCCCTTGAATGCTTGGGGTATCCTACAAACTTGCACAAAATCGATCGTGCCTCGAGCTTGTCCGGATTATGCTTCTTAACATATACCGGACACCCCCATATCTTGATATACTTGAGATATGGTCTCTTCCCACACCATATTTCATATGGAGTGGTAGGTACAGACTTAGTTGGAACTCTATTCAATAGGTATGCGGCTGATTCTAGAGCAAATCCCCAGAAGGAAAGTGGCAACTCAGCACTACTCATCATTGAACGCACCATATCTAATAGCGTGTGATTCCTCCTTTCTGATACACCATTATTCTGAGGTGTATAAGGCGGAGTAAGCTGAGAGAGAATTCCATTCTCTTTTAAGTATTCAAGGAAACTGGTACTTAAGTATTCTCCACCTCGATCAGATCGAAGTGTCTTGATGCTTTTACCAGTCTGTTTCTCTACTTCATTTTATACTCCTTAAACTTCTCAAAGGCCTCGGATTTATGTTTCATTAAGAATATATGTCCATACCTAGAGAAGTCATCAGTAAAAGTTATGAAGTAGGAGTGACCGCTTCGTGCATGCGTAGACATCGGACCACATACATCACTGTGTACTAGTCCTAAGAGTTCAGTGGCTCTTTCTCCGTGTCCGGTGAACGGAGATTTGGTCATTTTTCCTTTGATATATGATTGACAAGTTGCATAAGATGAATATTCAAACGGATCTAGATATCCATCTTTATGTAACTTAGTCAACCTTGTTTCATTTATATGACCAAGTCTACAATGCCATAGGAAGGCTTGATTCGAATCTGGAGCCTTTCGTTTACGCGTGTTTTGAATATTGAAAATTTGAGGTTGATTAAGTATGTATATGCCGTTTTCCAGTGTGCCAAACCCAATCAGTTCTTGATTTAGGAGAATGTTCATGACATTTCTTTCAAGCGCAAAATTATATCCTTTATTAGACAACAAAGATACTGATATAATATTATACAACATACTGGGAATACAAAAACAGTTGTACAATACCAAAATGTGTCCACTATTCAACCCTAGGTGATATTCCCCTATTGCAACTGCATCTACATGCATTCCATTGCCCATCCGAAGAGTCATATCACCTGCCCCCAGTACTCTACTATTTCTCAGATCCTGCAAAGAATTACAGATGTGAGAACCAGAACCGGTATCAAGTACCCATGAAGTAGAGTTTACTGAAAGACAATTTTCGATTACGAACACACCTGAAGCAGAAGCAACAGCTTGCTTCATGTCCTTGGCTTTGAAGGCCATACAGTCCTTCTTCCAGTGCCCTTGCTTGTGACAATAGAAGCACTCATTCTTTTCTGCCTTCACCCTTCCTGCCTTGTTCGTTCCCTGCACCTTCTTGACCCCACCCTTCGGTTTGGTGGCTTTCATCTTCTTCTTCCCTTTAGCTTTCACTTTAGATTTAGAAGAAGATGATTGGCCAACATACAGAACGGGGGTCTTCTCCTTTTTCAAGGAGGTCTCTGCTACCCTCAACATATTGAGGAGTTTTGGAAGATCCGCTTCCATTTCGCGCATGTTGAAGTTCAGCACGAACTGAGAGAAGGTGTGGGGAAGGGACTGCAAAATCAAGTCGATATACAAATCATTCTCTAGCACGCATCCCAGGTTTGCGAGTTCCTCAATGAGGGTGATCATTTTGAGGACGTGCTCTCCAACAGGCGATCCTGGAGCTAGCCTCATCTGGAAGAGTTTCCTTGAGGTTTCGTACCTTGCGATACGGGAGTGTTCACCATACAATTCCTTGCAATGGAGGAATATGGATGCAATATCCATACTCTCGTGCTGTTTCTGGAGTTCATTATTAATGGACGCCAGCACGATACACTTAGCTCGCTCACAGTCTAGATCCCAGGTTTTACGAACTTCCTTGTCCGCAACTGAGGAATCTGGTCCTGGGATAAGGGGAGGAACAGCGGTGGTAACATATGCAACTTTGTCATAAGTCAGAGCAATATTGACGTTCCTTGGCCAATCTTTATAGTTCTGCCCGGTCTGTATATTCTTTTCAAGTAATAGTTTTAGTCCAGTCATGGTAGCTGCCAGAGAGAGAGAAAAGAAACACTCAGCATACGCTCTTGCAAGTTTAGATTGGTTATTAATTTATCTAAATAGGATGGCTCCCACTGTTTCCTCAAATCCTTCTTCAAAACCTAAAAGAAGAACTAGTCAGGATTTAATCACACACGTCATAATTCTTGCTTAACCTTTCAGTCAGGCTGGTGTTGGTACTTCGAGGGAGGTTTTTCAACGCTTTCGCGAAGTTCCTTAATTAAAGAACCTCTTTTCCCTGGAGGCGTAGCCCCTCTAACACCTTTCTAGGCACCTACTTGGTTTATAGCATTGATTGTTAAGTGAGAGAAATTTCCGAGAGTAATCCTACTCATCAGTGAGATCGGGATCCAACTATCATTGCATGATGTCCTAGATGGAAGCCATTCTAGTCACCACACTCCAGAAGGTAAGCTAAATCTGCAAGTTTCCTTTATGTTTGAAACTCCCGATGTGATTTTTACCCCAAGCTCTTATAGACCTTGACGTAGGCCAACAAGTCATAAGACGCAAGTCAAGTTCTACCCGTCGTTGTCCTGATCAATTTAAATACATCGTACAAGCCCTTGACGTAGGCCAACAAGGTGTACTTCTGTATTAAACTAATGCATCTATCTATGCAACAAATAGGCACACACACTGCTACCATACACTATGCCTTGACGTAGGCCAACAAGCATAGCATGAATACGATGTGCTGTCTATCTGAAACGACGGAGGGTTACGGCTGGTTTTTGGCAAAAAAACCGTTAACGTAGTGAACTTGATTTGATCGAAGGAACTAAGATAGCTTTTATTAAAAGGAGTGGTTTAAGCTCCGCATTTAAAATTTGCTTTTTCAAGAAAACCGAGTGGTTTTTAGAAATTGTTCCAACGATTCAGTTTAGGTTTTATTTTCTTTGCATTAATAATAATGCGTCCCATCTTTAACCTATCATTACAGATAACAACGAAAATACAACGTCCTCTTATGCCATCCGCATTCGCCACGGGGTCCCGTCATCACCCGTTAGGTTACTTAACTAACGACAGAGCGGGGGCTGTGCTAGCGCGGGTGTAAAATATAAGCGACGTCTAAATAGCTATCATATATAGATATTGTACATTCGTCAGACGCAATAATAGGCATTCCAGATCACAGATAAACAATATTGGATTTGCAAGCAATCCGCATTTCTTTTGAGCCTGCAATGAAAGACGGATTACACAGTTGTGATGAATAGCCATTTTCCCACCCCAGACCCCTACGGGTACGGCAAACTACCCGCCAAGTACCAGAAGTGAAGCGGTCTGCCCCAACACTTCAAAATACCCGGTAGTTTGTGCACCCCACCTTGGGTCTATCCTAGGAGCAAAAACAGTAAAAAGAAATAATACAACGGTGGCTACAACCGCAACCTGGATGTGCCCCGCAAAATAATATTACAACTTATTACATTTACATCAAATGAATTAATACAATAACCCATCACTAAACCCGGCTAAACACCACAACAGTCCAATACAGTTTATATACACAAACAGTTATATATAACATCACAGATATGTGCAACCCCCTGCCAACCGACATACTAGCAGTTATGGGAGGTTTACGAACACATAAAACATTTCACAGATATAATCAAACAAGCAAATACCGTATAATTTCGATCGATTAAACACATTTAATTTTGCTCCAATACTTCTCTGTAAATCTGAAACCTGAGCAAAAATAAAAATTACCAGAAAACACCAAATATCACAGAGAATCAACACAAGAAACTTGGGATGATGAATCGTCCAAAGCGCGGCGGAATCGCGGCGGATCGGTGGGATCGGCCGCGGTTCCGCGGCGCTATGGCCGATTCATGAGCCCAATTTTCTTGGGTGTTCTAATACATTCATTTAGGTCAATCTGAAGGTCCCTAAAAAATTTTTGGACCTCATTTAAAATTCGACAGAAAGTACATGATATCGGGGTTTTTCCGGTTTGTTTTTCCGTTCGAAATTCATACAAATTTGCAAGTATGTTAAATACTGTTTAGCTAGGCTCTGATACCACTGTAAGTCGATGTTCAACACCCCAATACTTATGGGGAGGCGGAAATATGAATAACAATCTTGTTCTATGATTAAACATCGAATAACCGTATGAATCGTTTGCTAAACAAGTTTTAACAAAAGCTATAGAGTTCTAAACTACTATGTTAAGAGATTATACCAAACGGTTCTAGTCCTTCGTCTTAATGTTATCTACGGCCTCTTTGGATCTCCACGTCCTCTTCGGCTTTCATCCGTGATAGACGATCCACCCGAGAACCCTAATCCAAGCAATAACCTCTAAACTTGAGGTTACTTAGTTTCTCTAGTTGCTAAATAGAGTAGCTAAGGTGATGTAGAGATAGGTTATGGAGTAATTAGTCTTTCCTAATCCTTGTTCTCAACTCATGAAGGGTAGTATTAGGCTTTGGTGAAGGAGAGAGAGCTTGAAGAGAGAGAGTGAGAAGATGATAATGATAATAATAATAATAATGAAATAGCTTCTCACTTGATATATGAAACATAATTAATAAAAAGAAATGAATAATATGAGATTATTCATCATGTTTCATAAATGCAAGTGGGTGATTCATTATGTGAGTCATTAAGTATTTAATAATGCATTAATGACATGATGAATCACTCACAATGAGTCACTAAATCATTAAATGAAAATGCCACCTCTCCCTCCATGTCACATCCTTCTAGAAGCTTCTCGGAAAATTACGAGAACGCCCCTCTCATCCGTGAAAACACGGAAAAACTTTAGACTGTATAAATCCAATAACCTGATACTAGAATCTGGCTTAAACCAAAGCCAGCTAGTAAAAACTGTCCGAATGTCCCACGTGCGTTTAAACACGTACGCGTTCGAACCTTTGTCGTAAACCCATACGACCTCTATATCTTTTCGCCTGGGTTTGGGAAATCTCTATGTGGGACTCTAAAGACTCAACTACTACGCTGGCAGTGGGTTTAACCACAGACCGCAAGCGGCACTAGCTGTACGTAATGGTCCCCAGGTAGTTGTCGATAAGAAAGCTGATGAGGTAACCCATCTGAAATCCTACTGAGCCTGTCTGTGACAATATCCGCGCAGTCCGGTCTATTCGTCTAAGAGTATGACATGTACGGTCTAGGGAGGTGGTGGACGTCAGACCCCTAATAACCGTACAAGTCGTGTCGGTATGGTTCAAGACCACCCGAGAATCTACTGATCATTCCATCATTAATTCTCAATCAGTCCTGGCCAGGGACTTATGGTAATGACCAACCGACCACAGTGCGATATCAACTCCCTATACCGGGAGAGACGAATCCCTAACAGTCGCTCACTGCCTCCACGTGGCTCGGGACTGTGCCCAACTGAAACCTGTTTGCACGACTCCTTTGAGCCGTGGTAGGGTAATAATCAAAGCACAGTGGGAACTCACACGAGACAAATGATGATCTTAAGTCAACGGACTATCTGCACACTTGTCACCTGAGAACTGCTATCTGACGTTAGGTATAATACCATCCAGTCAGTTCTCGGCGAGTCCTGTCCGGTGTACTCACACCCAGTGAGCATCTGTATACAATCTTAGGTGAACACCACCAATGGTTGCGGGACCAATCCATCGCCCCTCGTCAGGGTCTAGATATGTATACACTAGTCTACTCCGGAGTATCGATGCCCAATCTCGATACTCCTGCGACCAGGGACATCTAAGGGTGTGCCTATTGACTATCCAGCTCCCACTAGTATGACTGCCATCACAACGTCGGTAGTCAGACAAACACCCTATGGGCTTTATCAACATATATATATATAAATATCAAGTAAAATATATCATACATTAAGACAAAGTCAAACCAAATAGCGTACTATCATATCAAGCAAGACTGTCATGTACATACATATCCCAAGCATCCTATACAATGTAGGCCTCTAGGGCATATATATCCAACAAACTGTACGGGAGTGTTACTGATTGGATTCACAGGGTTGATCTTCTGATCGCTCAATACCTGTGTGGTTGTTACGTTTAGCTGACCGCTTGCAGCTTATGGGTGTTTGATATGATCATCACCTGCTACAGGCGTATTGACGATTCTTTAGAGTCCTACACAGAGGTTTCTTGGCTTAGGCAAAACGGAGTAGAGGCACATATGTGATATGTGCAGGACCGAGTATAATGCGATATGAGATACCGTATTATATTCTCGCGATATTTAGATATGAATCGGGACATCAGATCAATTTTTTATTAAAATGAATCGGTACATGATATATTAGTCGATTATATTCGATATAACCGGATCGTCGGATCAAGTGTTGATTCGATGATTTAATGTATAATGATATATATGATATATTGTATTACATTATCTAATATTGGCTCGCTTTATTATTTCATTTTCTCACCGGATTAATACATTGATATATATGCGATATATGTTAATTGTATTATTTTCTTTTGTTGCAAATATATAATATATATGTGATATATATTATTGTGACATGATATGATTTATTATTAAACATGTTTAAGGATGATTAAATTGGATTAGGGTTTGATTAGGGTTAGCTTCTTCTTGCACATTCTAGAAGCTTTTCCTTTTATCTTGGTTAAGATATTATGGTTGATACTTATCCTTAATCTAACCAAACACTATCTCTAGTTTATTCTCTACAAAGTTTTAGCCTCTCATCCTTGACCATGGTTCAATAATCAATCATATATTCTTTACTTCTATTCATCACAAAAGGATTATTCATTCATTCTTCATCTTCTTCTCTCTTGAGTTTTGAGAGAGAGCTTACTAGTTAATTCTTTTATGATGATTTATTGTGAGAAAGTGAGATAAAAAGATAGCATAAATACTACTCCATCATCCTCATCTAATCTAGCCCATTAGATTAGGGTGTTCATCTCTTTAGAGTGTGAAAGCTTGGGTTATAGCAACTTCGACGTAGATCATCGGAGAATCGGAACACTTCAAGCTAGCATGGATCGTTCGAGTCCTGGAGCCTCTCTTGAGTCCGGGAGATCGTGGATCGCGGCGAAGGGACTTCTACTCGGAGCTTGTGAAGCGAAGGAGCGGACTACAAAGGTTGTAATCCCTCACACTTAGCTATAAAGATATCATCTTGCATGCTAAACCCTAATAATCTAGCAAAGATCCCGTCTTTGGGTTGTTCGGCACATGTAAAATTTTATTCGGGCATGTTTGATGCTTTATGAACCTTCACAAGTGTGCCTAGGAACCCTTCACATTTAAATCACCTAAACATCACAGATAAATACAACGTACACTTATGCCATCCGCATTCGCCTCGATGTCCCCTCGTGCACCGTTAGGTTAGGTAACTAACGACAGAGCGGGGCAGGGCTAGCGCGGGTGTAAAACATAAGTAACGCCTATATAATATATCATATATACTATATACTGTATCTATCATAACATATCAATTGATCACATTGTTGGAGATAGTGCCCTCAGAGTCAATTATTGGATCACAGGCACGTGATTGCAATGATTGAGGGAGGACCTATCCCGGTACGACAGTCTTACTCGAGATGATAGTATGCTATCTGGTTTACCTTTATCATCGTGTACTGCTTCAGGTGACCTGACAGGTCGCTATTGCACGTTGATAGAGCCCCTAGGATTCTTGCTTGACTGCCGGCAGTATGAGGGCGATCATATAAGTGAGAGCTGGAGTCTATAAGCACATCCTTAAAAGGTCCCTAGTCGTAGGAGTTTCGAGACTGGGCATCGATTCTCCAGAGTAGACTAGTGTATACAGTCGAGACCCCGACGAGGGGCGGTGGCCGGTCTCATAAGCCACTGGTGTCAGTTGGATCACCTAAGATGTATACAGGTGCTCATTGGGTTATGAGTACACCGGACAGGGCTCGCCGGGAACATGCTAGTTGGTCTTATACCTGACGTCAGATAGCAGTTCCCAGGTGACATGTGTACAGGTTAGTTCATCGACCTGGGGATCGTCATTTGTCTCGTGTGAGTTCCCACTGTGCTTTGATTACTACCCTACCACGGCTCAAAGGAGTCGTGCAAACAGGTTTTAGTTGGGTACAGTCCCGAGCCACATGGAGGCAGTGAGCGGATCTTCAGGGGTTAGTCTCTCCCGGTATTGGGGGTGAGGTCGCGCTGTGTCTAGGAGAGCCATTACACGAAGTCCTTGGCCAAGGCAGGAGATTTACTGGTAGGTATTCCAGTAGTATCTCAGGGTGTTCTGGGCTACACTCCGACACGACTTGTACCGCTTTTGGGGGTCTGACTTTTACCCACCCCCTAGGCCCGACATGCGATGCTCATAGACGAACGGACCGGACTGTACGGATATTGTCACTGAAAGGCTCTGTAGGGTGTCAGGATGAGTTCGCTCATCGACGTCCCTTTTGGTCAATAGCTGGTGGCCCGTTACGTATTGGCTTATACCTCTGACGTGCTAGTGGTTAAATCCACAGCCATAGTATTGACGAGTCTTTAGAGTCCACCACACTTTCAGTTACTCAAGCTTTCGGGCGAAACGCTGTAGAGGCCGTATGGAGATATGGCAGGGTTCGATCAGATACGTGCGGTATTGCACGGATCGTGATCGGACGGTTTTTACTAGCCGGCTTTGGCTTAAGCCGGATCCTAGTATTTGACAGTGTAGTTTTGTCTCTTTGCATTTGTATTTCGGTCGGAATACAAATGCGGGTGTGTATGCACAGTATCGGGGTTTTCCTGTAATTTATTACGGGACCGGTTTTCTGGAGTTGCCAGTTTGCATTCCGTTCCGGCCGGTTTTCGTTTGTTCTTTCCCGGCCGGACTTTTCCGATGGAGGGTGTTATTTGCAAGTTTGCAAATAACATTTTGTGGAGGGTTTATTTGTAAGATAAGAGATTATGAAAGCATCTTTTGATACCATTCTTATCTATCATCATCACTTGCTTTTTGTTGATTAGATGTGATTAGAGTTTGATGTGAGATGGTTATGATGATGTTTTGGATGTGGTCACCACTTGTGCTCCTACCATCACCTCCCTTCATGCTTCATATTCTTTCCTCCACCATTTTCTAAGATGATAAGTTTTTCATACTTGAGAGAAGAAGAAGAGAGGATCATTTTCAAGAGGGAAAATTTGTTCATCTCATTTCATGCTAGAAAAATGCAAGCACCATTTTTCTTATCTTGATTCCTCCATCATCTTCAAAGGCAACAAACCCCAAATGAGACATAAGCTCTACACTACACTTTCTACAGCAAATCTTGGACGCGTCGACTCGCCAGCTTCGCGCCCGAGTTGCCTCGGTATTGAGGTGGGAGCCCGTAAAAGATGCAGGCGATGTGGTGCCCTTCCGGCGAAGAGGCGACAACGAGGAGATGACGGACGAAGCATCCGCGGGAGATCGAAGTGGAGATGAAGACCGAAGGACTCGGATCATTCGGTATATCTCTTCCTTATCTTGTTAGTTAGCTAGGACAAGTTTAATGGCCCGATCCGGGGTTAGTGCGCGGTGGTGCCGGTTTGCAAAGTTCGCAAAATTAAAGTTTATCACCGTTTCCGCATTTGGCCGTCGGATTGACGGCCGGGGCGCCGCCGTGCACTTACACACATCATAGATATCGCAGCAGAAGAAACATATGAAATATTGGATATACTAGAACGTCCGTGTTTTCAATACGAGCCTGTATAAAACACGGATTCCACGGTCACGATGAATAGCCAAACCCACACCCCTAGGCCCCTACGAGAGCGGCAAGCAACCCTACCAATTCTAGAGTTAGGAGACCCGGACTCGACTCCTCGAGTTGGTCTCCCACTGGACTCCAGAACCCGGTTACTTGTGCTCTCCTCCTTGGGTCTATCCTAGTGCGGAAAAGTAAATAATATACAATGGTGACATCTTCCGCAACTTGGAAGTGCCCCAATAAAAGAATATTACATACAAATGAAATTTACATGAATGAAAATAAAAACTCTCATCTCACATAAAAAAAACCCGGCTATTCAAAACGCGACGATCCAATATAACATATCCAGCAACACATAACATCACATGTCATCAACGTAAGTAAATATGCGCATCCCAATTTTCGTTGACATATAGCAACAAAACCGGCGATATCACATATTACACTTATGGTAGCAGAAAAGAAAGTGTAAAACTACAACAGTTGGAATCCGCAACCTCCTTAGACATCGCATGCCTAACAGTTATAAACCCCGCATTTTAGTCTCTATATCGAAAACTCTTTTCAATATCAAGTCGGGCAATTCAACAAGATTCCCGACATCCTGATCGAATGCTCGTCGCAAACTTTAGTAGACGGCCGCACCCCCGATACCGTCAACGAAGTGCACTAAGGCGGAACTCCGCTGCCGCGAGCACCCAAACGGATGCTTTTGGCTACGGGGTTCTCCTACAGTCACTTGGTCGGGGCTATGGGGCGTGGCTGTCTATTAAGTTTACCTGGCAAGTATCCGCGTACGCTACGTGATTGCAACGGACTTTTGATCACATCAAAATTCCGTGGCAACCGATCAAGTGAGACTAAACTGCTATGTTTATAACATTCATATTAGTTATCTCATAACTACTTGTGAATTCCAAATATTGTATCACATTCCAGATAAATAGAAAATGTTAAACTTTCCGATCGAACAAACAAACACCCAAGTTTTCCCGAAACAGGTCAACTCTTGAAATAAGTTCAAAAACATCCATTTCATGCCACAGTACCTACGGTCCAGCCGTAGAAGGGTCAAGCCAACGCCTCACATGTGGCACGCCGTACTGCCCCAAACCCTAAGGTTCAAAGGGCAGTTCAAGACGGTCACATAATCGAGTTAAGGTTTGTTGTCTTCTAGAGGGTCCATCGCATTACTTGCACTACTTAGACGTTCTTAAACTTCGGAAAAATCCAACACATGGAAATTTCCTGGCAGGGGAAAAAGTGGGTATTTATATCCGGTCGAACTTTTTAACATATTCTAAAATTACCCGGAAAAAATCATAGACAAAGTTTGACAATCCGATCGAATCTACGAACTCCCAATACAACCCAGAAAACTCAACTCTTGAGCAGTAATTAAAATTACCCAGAAAACACAGACATTACAGACGGGGATTACTGTGCAAAGAACGTGACAAGAAGCTTCTTTATGGCCGCGGAACCGCCGCAAATGCCAGGGTAGGGCCGCGGTTCCGCGGCGATTTAGTTGATTCAGGGACACGTGCTTCACAGTAACCCCTAGAAAACCCTGCTGAATTTTTTGGATATTTTTAATTCACAAAATTCACAGTTTTGAAAAATTGTACAGAGAAGGGTTTTGAATTGGGGTTTCGGGTTCGATCGGACTTCTAACATCGTCTACACTTCGCCTAAAGCTCTAGCTAGGCTCCGATACTACTGTAGGGTAACTAGGCACACACAAGAGGTTCATCAACCATGCCAAATTCAAAATTTTCCGGTGCCGAGAAACCCTAAACTAGATAGTTAACTAGAGATTAGGCGAAAGAACATGCAAGAAAACTACTTTGATACTAAGGGAATGGAAATACAACCTTTGTAGATCCGGTCCTCCACTTCTAAAGCTCTGTGTTGACGTCCCTCCGCTGCGATCATCGGATCCCGGACTCTAGCGATGGTTTCGTCGGAGAAATGATCGGGCTAGGTCATTGACTTCGAGGCCGCAGATGATCTACGTCGGGGAGACTCAAACTCAAGCTATTCCTTCACTTGGTCAAAAACTTTGTGAAGAGAACACCCTATACTACATGGCAAGTGGTAGAGGATGAAGAAATAGGAAGTGGGTTCACTTTAGAATTGGATTTCTCACACTTTTTCTCATGGCACCATTGGAGCTAGCAAGCTTTTGTGAGCTTGATGAAGATGAAGAAGAAGAAAAGAATTAAAAGGATAATGAAATAAGAATGAAACATATCCTTTTAATTATGGTACCATGGTTAAGTTAAGCCCTCATGCTTAACTTGTGTAGAGAATTAACCAAAGACTTAGGTTAAGGGTTGGGTTAACTAATATCTTATACAAATGACAAAAGAGTTGACTTTGTCAATGTTTATCAAGCTTCATGAAGCTTGATAATTTTGACCAAAGTCACACTCTTTTGTTATATGCTAGGAAAATAGTAAAACCTAATTTAACCTTGATTTGGTTCAAGTCTCATACACACAACTTGTTTGTATCATCAAGCATGATACAAACATGTACACTTGTATATATCACATATAAACAATGTGCACATTCAAGTGAGAAAATCAATCTTAAGTGAACCAATACTAGTTAATCTAAAGTAATATATCAAATATATAATTATACATTAAATCATTAAATCAACACTTGATTTAACGATCCGGTCATATCGCATATAACCGACTAGTATCAATAGTAACAACTTATCGAATCAACACTTGATCCGATAACCCGGCTATATCGCATACAACCGATCAATGTCACAAATCGCGAGAACAGAATACAGTATCACATACTGGTATTATTCTCAGTCCCGCACAAATCTCATATGCGCTCCTATTTCGTTTCGCTTGAGCCAGGAAACCCCTGTGTTGGACTCTAAAGACTCGTCAATACGCCGGCAGTAGGTGATGATCATATCAAACACCCACAAGCCGCAAGCGGTCTGCTAAACGTAACGGCCACCCGGGTATTGAGCGATCAAAAGATCAACGAGCAAGCCCGCTCACACTCCTGTGAATCCAACCAGTAACACTTACCGTACAGTCCGGTCTGTTCGTCTGATATGTCGCATATCTCGTCTAGGGGTGGTAAACGTCAGACCCCAATAACTCGATAAGTCGTGTCGACATGAGGCTCATAACGGGTCGACAAACTACTGGTAACACTTACCAGTAAATCCCTAAAGCAGCCTTGGCCAAGGACTTCCTGTTATAGCCAATCGAGCACAGCTCAACATCAACTCCCTATACCGGGAGAGACGAAACCCCTCCTATCGCTCATTGCCTACATGTGATTCAGGACTGTACCTAAAAACACCGTTTTGCACGCCCTCTTGGACATGGTAAGGTGGAAATCAAAGCACAGTGGGAATCACACAAGACTCTATGACGATCTCGGGTCTACAGACTAACCTGCACCAGTGTCACCAGAGAACTGCCATCTGACGTAAGGTATAATACCATCTGGGAGTTCTCGGGGAGTCCGTCCAGTGTACCCAGTCTCCACTGAGCACCCGTATATCATCTCTGATGTCAAACACCAATGGATATGGGATCATCCATCGCCCATCTATATGGGTCGAGAAGCTACACGCTAGTCTACTCTGGTAAATCGATGCCCCGTCTCGATACACCCACGACTAGGGACTTTGAAGGATGTACTTATGGACTACCATGTCCCCACTAGTATGATCCGCATCATAGTCCAGGTAGTCAAGTACACATCCTAAGGGCTTTACCAACATGTAACAGAGAGACAATCAGTGTACACGTTAAGGTAAAGAGTAACCAGATAGCATACTATCATATCGAGCAAGAAAGTCATCCCTATATATGTACAAGCATCCACTACAATATACATCCTATGTATAGTAATGGCTCTAGGGCATACATATAACTAACAATCTCCCACTTGCACTAGGACCATCTGATAGCAGTGGTTGTAGTATCTCATACTCAACCATCCAATAAAAGTCTCTCTCTGGGAAAAGGCCTTTGTGAGTGGATCCGCCGTGTTGTCCTCTGAATCTGCTCTCCTAACCTCGATCCCCTGGAGATCAACCATCTCCATGATCAGGTGATACTGCCTTAGAATATGTCTGGATCACTGATGGGACGGGCGTTCCTTGGCATAAGCCACAACTCCATTGTCATACAATGGGAGGAACGAAGTTCATCTCATAAACTAATATACACCCAGACTGCCTCTTTGGTAGCATCTTAAGTAGTGATGTACCCAGCCTTTATCGTCTAGTATGCCACGGTATCTTGCTTGGAACTCTTCCAACATACCGTCCCTTTACTGAGGGTAAAGACAATGCCTGTGACTGACATTCAGTCATCCTTATCACTCTGGAACATTTCCAGTGATTCTCCCCAGGATCGATTGATACCATCTCACTACAACTAGTGAGTATCCTAACATCCAATTAGATCTATCTCATAGATCCAAAACCCAGGATTTAGTAGGTATCACATTGATCCTATATGGAGAATCCTTGTGATAAGCGGAGATTGACCGAGTGTAGCATAGGAAACTCTTTCCCTATCAAGAGTATGTCATCCACGTACTCTACGAGGATCACCAGTATACTCCCTACTACCTTTTTGTATATACAAGGTTCATCTACCATTTTGATGATGTCAAACTCTTTGACTAACTCATCAAAACAGATGTTCCAACTCCGCGATGCCTGCTTTATCATATAAAACATCTTGCACACGTTTTCGCTGCTCCCACTGTCTACGAAGCCCTCTGACTGTGTACTTATAGACTCTGTCTTCTAAATCATTATTTAGAAAAGAAGTCTTGACACCCAACTGCTAGATATCGTAGTCATGGTATGTAGCCGTGGCAAGTAGGATTTGGATGGACTTAAGCATAGCTACTTAGAAAAGGTTTCATTATAATCCATACCTGGTCATTGATGCAAACCTTTAACAAGTATAGCTTTGAAAGTCTTAACTTTTCCATGTACACCAAGTAATCTTCTCAAGATATACTTGCTCCTGATGGGGATTTAACACTTTAGATAAAGCAACCAAAGTCCATACTTACAGAGTCCTACTCCTGATGGCCAGCCCGAAACTAGTTGGGTTATCATCTCATGATGCAATCCTTGCTCCCACTGTTATAGAGAAACCGAAGTATCTCTCAGGTAGGTGATGAACCCTACTAGATCGGCGGAGTGGCTGAGGTTCGTTGGTTGCTATTGAATCCTTTGGTTCTACCAAATCATCAGCTACAGTTTGTATAGCTGGAACTCTTTCCAGTTCTACCTCATGTCCACAAATTTCTTCATAAGAAATTTCCTTTCACAAAGGTGGCATGCTGAGTAACAAAACATCTTTTGTTCCTCGGTTAGGTAGAAAATATTCCCTTGCGTATGCTTGGGATATCCAACAAACTTCTACAGTACTGACTTTGCCTCGAGCTTCTCCGGATTTTGCCTTTTAGACATAGGCCGGACAACCCCAAATCTTAACTGACTTAAGAGATGGGCTCTTCCCTTTCCATATCTCATATGAAATGGTAGGCATCTGATTTGATCGGAACCCTATTCAATAGGTATGCAACTTCATAAGTGCATAACTCCCTAAAAGGAAATACGAAACTCAGTAGTACTCATCATAGAGCACACCATATCACATAGGGTGCTATTGCTCCGCCTCGATATACCATCGTGCTATGGTGTATACGGAGGAGTAATGCTGAGAGAGAATCGTATTCTTAGAATATTCCAGGAATCCCATGCTCAAGTATTCTCCTCCTTGATCACATCAAAGGACATAATACTTATACCCGTTTTTGGTTCTCTACTTCTAACTTATATTCTGTGAATATCTCAAAAGGTTCGGACTTGTGTTTCAACAGGAACATATGTCTGAATCTTTAGAGATCATCAGAGAAGGTAATGAAGTACAAAGAACCGGTCTTGGCATTTGTAGACAGGGGACCTTCATACATCAATATGTATCATCCCAAGAGTTCACTGACTCTTTCTCTGTTTCCAATAAACAGAGCTATGGTCATCTTATCTCTGTGACATGACTAACAAGTTTCACAAGATGTAAATTCAAACTAATTTAAATTTGCATCTTAATGTAACTTCAGCTAGTCGGGTCGCATTGATATGACCTAATCTACCATGCCTCAAGAAGGATTCGTCCGAACCCTTGTCGTAAAACTATACGACCTCTATATCGTTTCGTCCGGAGCAGGGAAACTCTCTGTGTGGAAGACTACTACGCTAGCAGTGGGTTTAACCACAGACCGCAAGTGGCACTAGCTGTACGTAACGGTCCCCAGGTAGATGTCGATAAGAAGGCCGATGAGGAAACCCATCCGAACTCCTACTGAGCCTGATGTGACAATCTCCGTACAGTCTGGTCTGTTCGTCTAGGACTATCGCATATCGGGCCTAGGGGGGCAGCTAGCGTCAGTCCCCTAAAAGCGGTATAAGTCGTGTCGGAGCGAAGCCCATTACACCTTGAGAAACTACTGGAAAACCTACCAGTAAATCTCGCTTGCCCTGGCCAGGGACTTTGCGTAATGGCTCTCTGACACAGCATGATATCAACTCCCAATACCGAGAGAGACGAATCCTGTCTAACCGCCACTGCCTCCAAGTGCTCGGGACTGCACCCAACTGCTACCTGTTTGCACGACTCCTTTGAGCCGTGGTAGGGTAGCAATCTAAGAACAGTGGGACACACTTGAGGCGAAGCAGCAGTGTCAAGTCTGCGGACTATGCTGTACTCATGTCACCTGGGAACTGTTAACTGACGACGGGTATAATACCAACCAACAGTTCCCCGCGAGTCCGGTCCGGTGTACCCGTAACCCAACGAGCACCTGTATACTATCTCCAATACGATGTACTGATGGCTGTGGGACAGACCATCTCCCCAACTGGGATGAGAAGCGTACACACTAGTCTACTCCGGAGTATCGATGCCCTGTCTCGATAATCCTATGACTAGGGACCTGAAAAACGATGTGCTTATAGACTACCCAGCCCCCACTAGTGTGACTGCCATCACAACTCTGGTAGTCAAGCAAGATCCTAAGGGCTCTATCAATACGTACACACATATTAAGATAGATATAACCAAGTAGCATACTACCATATTTAGTAAGACTGTTAATATAACTGTGAATATCCCAAGCTTCCATTAAGTAATATACAAACTAGTATGATACAATAATGGCCCCTAGGTCATATACACTAACAACCTCCCACTTGCACTAGGGCCATATACTGGTGTATCGAAGACCGATCATCTCGAGTAGCCTCTCGAACTGAATCTGAGGTAAAGCCGTTGTGAATGGATCAGCAATGTTCTCCTCTGTAGCAACTCTCCGGACCTCGATCTCCCGGCGATCTATGATCTCCCTGATCAGGTGATACCGCCTTAAGATATGTCTGGACTTCTGATGGGACCTGGGTTCCTTCGCTAAAGTTATAGCTCCGTTGTTGTCGCAATACAGCGGTATTGGATCAACAATGGTAGGAACCACCTGAAGTGCTATTAGGAACTTCTTCATCCAGACCGCTTCTTTTGCGGCATCGCAAGCAGCAGTATACTCTGCTTCCATCGTCGAGTCAGCAACGGTGTCCTGCTTGGAACTCTTCCAGCACACCGCCCCTTCATTGAGGGTAAAGACATAACCTGACATGGACTTAGAGTCATCCTTATCACTTTGGAAGCCGGAATCAGCAAAGGCCTCGATCTTGAGGTCTTTCCCGCCGTAAACCAAGAACATCTCCTTAATCCTTCTCAGGTACTTGAGAATGTTCTTCACTGCTATCCAGTGCTTCTCCCCTGGGTCTGACTGATGCCTGCTTACCACGCTCAGTGCGTAAGCTACATCTGGTCTGGTGCACAACATCGCATACATTATAGAGCCTAACGCATAAGCGTAGGGTATAATAGACATGCGATCCCTTTCCATATCAGTGTTGGGAGACATCTCTTTGGATAGGGTGATTCCGTGACAAGCCGGTAGATTACCGCGCTTAGAATCTTCCATACTGAATCTTTTCAGTATAGTGTTGATATACCTGGACTGTGAAAGTCCCAACATCCTCTTGGATCTATCACGATAGATCTAGATCCCCAGAATGTAAGAGGCATCACCCAGGTCTTTCATGGAGAACCTGTGTGACAAGAATCCTTTGACAGATTGTAGCATAGGAATGTCATTTCCTATCAATAAAATGTCATCCACGTACAAGACGAGGAATACAACAGTTCGTGCTACAATTTTACTATATATACATGGTTCATCTGGATTTTTGATAAAGTCATATTCTTTGACCGTTTCATCAAAACAGATGTTCCAACTCCGCGATGCCTGCTTTAGTCCATAAATGGATTTAAACAACTTTCACACTTTCCCGCTGCTCCTACTCTGATTGAAGCCTTCTGGCTGATCCATATAGACGCACTCTTCTAAATTACCATTTAGAAAATTCGTCTTTACGTCCATCTGCCAGATCTCATAATCATGGAAGGCGGCAATAGCAAGAAGGACTCGAATGGATTTGAGCATAGCCACTGGAGAAAAGTTTCGTCATAATCCAAACCAGGTTTTTGACGAAAACCCTTTGCAACAAGTCTAGCCTTATAGGTTTCCACCTGTCCATCGACACCAATCTTTTTCTTGAAGATCCATTTGCATCCTATGGGTTTTACCCCATCTAGAGCAAAGTCCAAAGTCCATACTTTGTTGGTGTATATGGACTCCATCTCGGTCCGCATTGCATCCATCCATCGTACCGAGTCACCGCTCTGGATGGCCTGCTGGAAGCTAGTAGGTTCATCATCATCAATGATGTAATCCTCTCTATCCCCATCTATGAGAAAACCGTAGTATCTCTCAGGTGGATGAGACGGCCTACTACTCCGGCGGAAGGGTGCGGGAATGTCCTGTTCTTCTTGAACTACTGGTCTAACTAAACTTTCAGTAGTAGTTTGTGGTTCTGGAATTTCTTCCAGTTCTATTTCACTCGCACTTGTTTCCTTTTCTATAAACAGCTATTCTAGAAATGGGCATTACGAGAAACAAAAACCTTTTGTTCCTCTGCGAAATAGAAATAATACCCCTTGGTGTTCTTTGGATATCCTACAAACTTACACTGTACTGATCGTGCCTCGAGTTTGTCCGCATGCTGCTTTTTAAAAAAAGCTGGACATCCCCATATCTTCATATGCTGAAGATGGGGTTTCTTCCCACTCCACATCTGATATGGCGTGGTAGGCACAGTCTTGGTAGGAGCCCTGTTCAGAAGATATGCTGCTGATTCTAGCGCATAACCCCAGAAAGATCGCGGTAACTCAGCATTACTCATCATGGAACGTACCATATCCAATTGGGTTCGATTCCTTCTCTCCGATACACCGTTATGCTGTGGAGTGTATGGAGGAGTAGGCTGAGAGAGAATTCCTTTCTCTTTTAGGTAACCTAGGAACTCGGCACTTAAGTATTCACCACCTCGATCAGATCTCAGAGTCTTGATACTTTTGCCGGTTTAGTTTTCTACTTCATTCTTATACTCTTGGAATTTCTCAAAAGCCTCGGATTTATGTTTCATCAAGAAAATGAATCCGTACCTAGAGTAATCATCCGTAAAAGTAATGAAATAGGAAAAACCACCTCTTGCATGTGTAGACATTGGACCACATACATCGCTCTGTATGAGTCCTAAGAGCTCGCTCGCTCTTACTCCATGTCCAGTGAATGGAGTCTTTGTCATCTTTCCTTTGAGACATGATTTACAAGTGGCATAAGATTGATATTCGAAAGAATCTAAATATCCTTCTCTATGTAACTTAGTTAACCTTGTCTCATTGATGTGACCTAGTCTACAATGCCATAAGAAATCCTTTTTTAAATCTGGAGACTTTCTTTTTAGTGTGTTCTGGACATTGAAAATCTGTAGTTGGTTTAAGACATATATACCGTTATCCAGTGCACCGGACCCAATCAAACCATGATTAAGGTGGATGTTAACAACATCGCTTACAAACGTGAAATCATAACCTTCTTTCGATAACAAGGAAACTGATATGATATTACACGTTAAACTAGGTAAAAAAAACAGTTATGCAAAACCAATATATTTCCACTCGTCAATCCAAGGTGATAATCCCCTACGGACACAGCTCCCACGCTAGCTCCGTTAGCAACCTTCAGGGTCATATCACCAACCTTCAGCACTCTACGGTTTCTCAGTGCCTGCAATGAATTGCATATATGAGATCCTGATCCGGTATCCAATACCCAGGAAATAGAGTTGATTGACAGACAATTCTCAATTACAAACACACCTGAAGTCGAAGCCATAGCTTGCTTCGGTTCCTGGTTCTTAGCGTTCCAAGCCTTGCAATCTTTCTTCCAGTGCCCTTTCCTATGGCAGTAGAAGCACTCACCCTTTGCCACTACTGGCACCGCAATCTTTTTCTTTCCCTTCGCTCCTACCTTACTAACACCTCCTCTAGGTTTGGTGGCGGCCTTATTCTTCCTTCCTTTGGCCCTAGCCTTGGACCCGGAAGAAGAAGTACCGCGAACAAACATAGCGGGTGTATCCCTTGCCTTCTGCAAGGTACCCTATGCACTCCTCAACATGTTAAGGAGTTCTGGAAGTTCAACTTCTTTTCTTTGAATGTTGAAATTCAGAATCAACTGGGCGTAGGTAGAAGGGACTGGAGAACCAAGTCTGTATAGAGCTCGTTCTCCAAAGTCATCCCAAGGTCTGCGAGCTCTTCTATATAGCCAATCATCTTTAGGACATGTTCTCCTACCGATGATCCGACGGCCAACCTCGCCTGAAACAAGTTCTTTAAGGTCTCGTATCTTGCTATACGAGATTGCTCTCCATAAAGTTCCTTTGTGTGGAGAAATATGGAATCAAGATCCATATCCTCGTGCCTCCTCTGATGTACATTATTCATCGAGGCAAGCACGATGCACTTGGCCCTCGCGCAATCTAACTCCCAGGTTTTGCGGATTTCCTTATCCGCATTACTGGATTTGGGACCAGGGATAGCAGGTGCCTTAGCGGTAAGGACATACCCCAATTTGTCATAGGTCAAAACCATCTTGACATTCCGCAGCCAATCTTTATAGTTTGGCCCTGTCAATATATTTTTTTCTAGTAGTAACTTAAGTCCTGTCATTATCTGGGTCGCTGCAATTAGGAGAGAGAGTGAGAGAACACTTTAGCATGATGCTCTTGCAAATTTAGAGTGGTTTTTAGTTTATCTAAACTGGATGGCTCCCACTGTTTCTCGAATCCCTCCTCAAACCAAAAAGGAAGAACTAGCCAGGACTATTCTCACTGTATAATACCTACTTAACCGTTCAGCCAGGCCGGTGTCGGTACTTCGAGGGAGGTTTTCCAACGCTTTCGCGAAGTTCCTTAATTAAATAACCTCTTTTCTCTGGGGGGCATAGCCCCGCTGACACCTTTCTTGGCACCTACTTGGTTTATAGCATTGATCGTTAAGTGACGAATCTCCTGATGAGTAGCATATACTCACAGTAGGATCGGGATCCAAATATCATCGTGTGATAATCTTGAAGGAATCCTACCAACATTCATCAAACTCCAAATGGTATGCATCTCTTTGCAAATTTCAGTTTCTTTAGAAATTCCCGAATATAAATTTCTGCCCCATGCTCTTATGACCTTGGCTTTGGTCAAAATGGCATAAGTCAGATGTCAAGTTCTACCCATCATTATCTTGTTAATTTGAACCCATCCATACATACCCCTGACTTTGGTCAAATGATAATACGACTGTCCCAAACTAACTCATCTATCTATGCAACAAATGAATACCCAGCAGCTACCAAACACTATGCCTTGACTTTGGCCAAAATACATAGCTTCAATACTACTGAATACCCAAATGAAATGACTGAGGGCTACGAATGGTTTTGGCGAAACCGTGAACGTAGTGAACTTGATATGACCGAAGGAACCTGATAGCTTTTAAAAGGAGTAGTTAAAGCTCCGCAATTAAAAAATATCTTCTGTTTTAAAAATAACCGAGTGGTTTCTTTTAAACTGTTCCAACGATTCAACTTTGGTTTATTTTCTTTGCATTAATAATAATGCGTCCCATGATTAACCTATCATTGTAGAAAACAACGAAAATACAACGTCATCTTATGCCATCCGCATTCGCCACTGGGTCCCGTCATCACCCGTTAGGTTACTTAACTAACGACAGAGCGAGGGCTGGGCTAGCGCAGGTGTAAAACATAAGTGACGTCTAAATAGCTATCATATATAGATATTGTACATTCGTCAGAAGCAATAATAGGCATTATAGATCACAGATGAACATTATTGGATACACAAGCAATCCGCGTTTCCTTTGAGCCTGCAACGAAAGACGGATTACACAGTTGTGATGAATAGCCAATACCCCACCATAGACCCCTACGGGTACGGCAAACTACCCGCCAAGTACCCGAAGTGAAGCGGTCTCCCTCAACAACGTGAGTAGGCCACTAAACACTTCAAAGTACCCGGTAGTTTGTGCACCCCACCTTGGGTCTATCCTAGGAGCAAAAACAGTAAATGAAATAATACAACGGTGGCTACAACCGCAACCTGGATGTGCCCCGCAAAAGAATATTACAACATATTACAATTTACATCGAATGAATGAATATTAAAACCCATCTCAAACCCCGGCTAATCATCACAACGATCCAATCAAGTTCATAAACACAAACAGTAAAATCATTACAGAAATGTGCAACCCCCTGCCATCCGACAAACTAGCAGTTAGGGGAGGTTTACGAACACATTATACAAATCACAGATATAATCAAATTAGCCAAACATTATAGAATTTCGATCGAGCAAACAAAATTGATTCTACTCCAAAAACTTCTCTGGGCACCTGAGACTTGAGCAGAAACAAAACATTCCAGAAAGAACAACATTAACACAGAAGAGTTACTGGGGAAATTTGAGTCAACTCGGCTTCAACTCGGCGGAGGATCCGCGGCGGATCGGTAGGATCGGCCGCGGTTCCGCGGCGGTTTGGCCGAGTTAGGACCCCAAATTTCTCCAGTGTTCTTAAGTTTCCCTGCTTGTAATTTTAAGGGTCCTTGAAAAATTTTTAGACCCTGTTTTAAAATCGACAGAAACTTGGTGAAATTGATGTTTTTTCCGGTTCGTTTTGCGATCTAATTTCTAACGACATTGCTAACAAGTTAGTTATAGTTTACCGAGGCTCTGGTACCACTGTAAGTCGACGTTGTTGTTCATCACAGAATACTGCATTTTATACCGCCCATTCTTACGCTCGGTTGTTTATAGGTAGGTGCTTTTAATCCGTGTTTGTTATATATTTGCAGGATACAGGTTCTCGGTTCTAAAACGGTAAATTCATGGAAAACACGACAAAATCCGGGTTCCTGCCAACCACTGAGAAAATACGGTCTCCGCTCGTCATCCGTATGTTGCCAGATACCAGTTTAGGAAGACAAAATGTCAAATCAATGTCACCTTCATGCACAAGGCTCAATGGCAACAACAAGTTCCAAGAAATCTACGCAGAGCTCGATGCAATCATGACAAAAACATCCACAAAAAGTCCACCTTTCCTCAACAGAAATTCTGGAAGAATTGTGAAAGAATTATCAGAAAATATGTGTACCAGACAACAGGGGACAGCAGATCAGGGGCCGTACAAGAAACCCCACACCCTAAACCTACTGTAGGGGCGCGGATCCGCGGCCAATAGGGGGTATTGGCGGCGGATCCGCGGCTAGGTGGGCCCTCTCTGCGTCAACTTTTGGGGGTATTTTGGGTATTTCCCATGTGGTCTGGTGGTTGCCCTAGAACTCCATTCTCCTGCCTATAAATACAGCAGTTTTGAGCACAACCAAGGGTCATTCTTTTAGTTCATTCTTGTAGCCTCTTTTGTTAGGATTTTGTATAGTTCTTCTTCTTCTTCTTCATTCCTCTTCCATTAAATTGTAGTGAGAGCTTTTGAGTGGGAGATTAATGAAGATGAGGGTTTTGTATCATTCTCTTGTGTTTCTTCTTCCCCTTTGAGATTTTTGCTTTCTCTTTCTCATTCAACCTCTTCATTGAGCTTGAATGGGTAAGGGTTAGTTATTGATCTCAAGGGTCGTATTTTCTCACGGGACTAGTTCTTCACTTCACATGCGTTCTCTACCCTTCCCTTGATCTTTCAACCTCTTCATTGAGCTTGCAAGTTTAAGGGTTGGCTATTGAGCACATGCTTGGCTTGGGTTCTACTTCCGTGTTCTTTTTATCTGCTTATTTATTACTTGCATTTTTCATTCTTGCTTTTTATTACTTGCAATTTATTTCATGCACTTAAATTCCTTGCACTTAATTATTTGTAATCTTTTCTTTTCTTTGTTCTTTTCTTTTTTGTTCTCTTTTATTCATTTTGTGAATGATGTAATTATTATTGTTAAGAAGAAATACGAGATTATAAGTTAAAGATTCTCTTTTCTCTTTTCCTTTTCCCGTTATTCTCCATTGAACTCCGCCCAAACCATACGCAAGCGCTCCGTTAGGCACCCTACCATGACAAGGTAACGGTGATTCCTAACCGCGACCGGTTGCGTTCGGTTTGGCCGGAGGCGAAAGCAAGAGACAAGAACGGAAGGACAAGGGTAAATAAGCCGGATTCCACGAATACCGCGCTTAAATCCCCTAATCCACGTTGTTGCCGATTGCTTAGCTTCAATTGGTCAAGACTCGGCTCAAAGGTTTTGAGTACGGATTTCTTAGCTTACAATCTCGTATCTTTTCTTAACAACTTTATACTTGCAGATATACACATAGGTTAGAAACAAACATACACATATTCTTTATTGACTCGTCTAAGACAAGAAGGTAAGATAACACCATCTCCTTGTGGACCGACCCGTGCTCACCGGCTAGCTGCAAAGCGACACCGTCTTGATTGCGGTAAAACTTAAATTCATATCAATCAAATGGCGCCGTTGCCGGGGAGATGGTAGCGTATTTTCTTTCTTGTTATTCGGGTTAATATTCTTTTTGTATATATATATAAAAAAAAAAAATCTTTTTGTTGTTTTTGATCATTTTTGTGGGCAAGAGTGCAGATTTTTGCAGATTTGCAAACTGCGATTGTGGGGAGCAAAGTGTGCATTCAAGGCAAGGGTGATTGCAAAGTACAGTGCCAAAGATCTGGGTAGTTTGACCCGCGCAAGCGAACCTTTCAAGCTTACCGGATTTGATTCAACGGGGGTTTCCTAACCCAAAACTTAATGGTACGTACTTTACTAACACCTTCTTCTCAAATCCGACGCTTCCAATATACTATTCTTTGCAGGATTCTTTGCAAGTTCGCTAGCAAACGCTAAAAAAAAAAATTTTGACTAACCCGTATTTGTTGCAGCGCCGCGCTTAAACTAAAAAACGATTGTTTTATTCTTTATAGAATTTTTATTGAATTGCGCATTGCATACATTAATACGGACTTAAGGGCAAGCGAACCCCACAACATACGGTAAAGGATTTCATCACCTTTTCCGTGGCCCACAAATCACGAACTTGAGCATAACGATTACCCGCACAAATTTTAAAAGAAACTAGACTTTAAGCCTTAAGGACTTCACGCTCACTAGGAGAAGTTAACTGTGTTTAGAACCTTGCTTAACGGTATATTATTTACGGGGTGTCTAGGAAAGTGTTAACGGCGAAACCGCCAAAAGAGAAAGGGTTATTTAATTAAGGAACTTCGCGAAAGCGTTGGAAAACCTTCCCTTATCTCTGCACTTACCTGGCCTCGTGATCAGTGTATCTTGAGCCTGTTTCTCGACACAGTCTTACTTCGACAATCAAGTTCTGGAGCAGGTCTAGTTGACCTAGATGAACCCTAGAACGATTAAGTGTGTGGTATTTTTACGTCGTGATTTTTTTTGTCCATATTGTTTTTTATTCTTTTGTTAATATATAAACTAAAAAAAAATAAAAAATTTATCACATTCTTTTTTCCCCTTCTTTTCTCTGCCTTTCTTTCTCTCTCTTCATATCATGGGTACCCCACCTCGCAAAACACTTGCCGAACTTTGGTACCCACAACCAGACATTACTTCATACGGTTCTTGTTTTGGTCGAACTTCAAACAACCCCTCCATGCCAAAAATTTCTTTGAAAGATCGGATAGACGCGTCTAGGACGAACAACTGGACCCCGCAATCCACTTCGTACCAACCGTTTCAAACATTCATCCCTTCTTGCGTTGATACCCCTTTTGAAAGTCCAGTTGTAGCCACAAGACCTATGTCTCTTGCTGAACATATTGAACAATCTCGTAGCCGATCTTTCACTCCTTTCACCACTTCAAATTCTTGGGATCAACAATTCCATTCACCTTCCTATCCAGATGTTGATCCTGCTCCTGTCCAGCCATTCAATTCCTACCAATCATACCCTACTTTTGCACCTTCCCTAGACATTGCTTCAAAACCGCCATTTGGGAGTTTTCAGTATCCAAACAACTTTGAATCTTTTCCTGAAACCCCTTCGCAACCAATGTCTAGTCTAGAACAGTCGTTGGAAGAATTTAGGGTAGCGTCAAGCCAACAAATGATGGATTTGAATGCGTCCATGGCCGCTCTCATACAACCAACTGACCCGGTAGCTAGTTTTCAGCTAGCTCCAAATTTTCCAATGTATGATGAGGCGGTAGGACAGGCTGTGAATTTGAGTAGAGAGAGTGAGCTGTACCCCCTTCCAAATCAAACCTACCTGTCTCAAATTGAATCCCACAACTCCTATTTTGAAAGTCTATCGAGTATCCTACTTGATTTATCAATTGAAGATAGAATGATGAATGAGTTGTGCGACTTCGTAGTGTTTGATTTGCCCGATTGTGAAGGGTCCCTTCCAAGTGAAACCATACCTAATCCTTTTGACCTCTACACCTATATCTTAGAACCAGAATCGATTAATATCCATGCTTTTGATGAGGTGTCAGAGAATTTTGATTTTCACTTGATTGAGGATATTGGCGCTGGGGATATTTTGGATAATGAACCCGTAGATTTGGCTGAGTTTGTCTCTTCAAATCATCATCCCGAGTCATTAAATGTTTTTCCCGAACCCCATATGCGTCTGGACTTTGAAGAGAAGAGCATGGATGAGCTTAATTTTGAGGAGAATTTTGAGGATATTTTTGAGGATGAAACAGTTCTAGATGATGAGTCGGATTTTCCAATTCATCCTGTTCCTTTTACTGACTGTGTACACCCTCCAGAACCCTTAACCGATACCCTTCCTCAACCCCTTACCTCCATCCTTTCCATCGTTCCGTCCTTGCAAGAACCTGTCTCACTTTCATTTCATATGTCTGGTTTACCAAGTTCGGCGTACCCATGGGTTCTCACGAATCTTGAGGGATTTGACCCCATTTCTCGACGGGTTAATAGATTAGCACAATCACTTTTTACACATCGCTCATCACAAATTGTGCTAATCTATTCACTCCATTTGCACCCTCAAGTTCGTACTCCACTTCTTTTTCCCTTCCGCCATTCTTCTTCTTCTGATATACCGAGACCGTATCCCGCTTCTATCTCCATACGGTCTCGCGTATTCTCCATCTCTTTTCTCTGCGCCTTCTTTGACCAACCACTGCTTTATCATGATAAGATCTTTGAATGGTTGGTGCTCACTTTTGGCGTTTGTAAGGCCTTGTATAGCTTGATACTATTCTCTTTCCCCCCTAATCCTGAACCTCAACGCCTAACAGTGGAAACACTGTTTTACTTAAGTTTGGGGGGAACACCTTTTTTGTATATATTTTTGGTTTTTCTTTTTGTATATAATTTGTTTTTAGGAAGCGCCGGCAATTTTAACCCTCTTGGTATAGCCTGACAGTGAGGGCACTGTCAAGTTTAAGTTTGGGGGTGTGCTCGGTAAGCTTTCTTCCTTCGCATTCATATGTATATTTTGCATCTGCATATTAAATCCATAAAATCCATAAAAATCTGAAAATTTTCTAAAAATATAAAAACTTTTTTGTAAAGTTAGATTGTGGAAGAACTCTGATTCAACATTCGACGGTTTTTGTTTGAAAAAATAGGAATAACTAAATCTTATGTTTAGATTTTGAAAACCTGAAAGATAACTCTCCTTTGAAGTTAACTATAGCTGATATACGTCTTTACATCATACTACACGTGTTGTGAGTCTTGGAAATTAGATGACAAGTCTTTTATGTTTAAAAACATTTAAATAAGATAAATGATTTTCTGAGGATCAAATAGGTTTGTTCTGAAATAAGTAATATATCAAGAATAGTTTATGAAGTGAGTGAATATGAAGGAATGTTATTGATGCCGTAATTGGAACTAAGTCTGAAAAATAACCCATCTAAAACTTGATTGGAATGATTACACACCAAACCCACTAAACACGTCTTTTATCCAAAAAAATAATTGAACTGCCGACTATATCTCCGTTCGTATTGAATCATCATGTTTTTCACGCCAAAATGTCTTTTGTTTTTGGACCTAGGTAACTTGAGTAATTAAGTCCGCTGGGGTGTTTCTACACCTAATGCCCTAAAACCAACTGGTTTGGGTGCATTGACCCAAAGCTCGCTAAGAAGCCTAGAAAGTCCAGTTTAAAACAAAATCAAGCAAGTGTTCCCTCCGAGTTAAAATTCCTAACGGTTCTTTGTGTGAGAATAATCTTGATAAAAGACAGGCTTTTATAAAAATTTTAGCGGAGATATGAAGGTTTTACTCCATGATAAAGACTATTGCACGTTCACAGAGGTGTGTATGAAATGAAAACAAGAAAAAGGTGGAGTGAAGAATAAGACCTAGTTTCCTGTTAGGGAAGATAGAAATTCTGAAGTTGAAACTTTACTGGAAAACGAAACTTGAAAAATGCTTAACTCGTTATAGAACTTATGTGATCCTTTTAAAATTGTTATCTGGGCTTTATTGTGCGACATGATGACTTTATTCGACCTTTCGGGAACTTAACGACACTATTTGCACTGCACGTAAAGACATATAAAATCTGTAGTTAAATAAGATGCGAGGTGTGAAAAATAAAGGTTCGATAGTCTAGACTAAGGATAATAGAATTGTTATTTTCTGAAACAAAACTTTAGGGTTTGAATCTTAGTTATTTTACAAAACCAACTTGACCGGATTTTGTGGGTAGTATCCGCTGAAAACCCTCAGGAGACAACACTCCTCCTACTAGGGACACCTAGAGGTTTAACGGCTTGTTGCACGTGCTCAGTGCAATCGCGTTCCCTGCGAAAGTGCGGTTATCATTTTATTTTTATGAATAATTGGTTTTGCTCGGGACGAGCAAAAGTTAAGTTTGGGGGTATTTGTTCATCACAGAATACTGCATTTTATACCGCCCATTCTTACGCTCGGTTGTTTATAGGTAGGTGCTTTTAATCCGTGTTTGTTATATATTTGCAGGATACAGGTTCTCGGTTCTAAAACGGTAAATTCATGGAAAACACGACAAAATCCGGGTTCCTGCCAACCACTGAGAAAACACGGTCTCCGCTCGTCATCCGTATGTTGCCAGATACCAGTTTAGGAAGACAAAATGTCAAATCAATGTCACCTTCATGCACAAGGCTCAATGGCAACAACAAGTTCCAAGAAATCTACGCGGAGCTCGAGGCAATCATGACAAAAACATCCACAAAAAGTCCACCTTTCCTCAACAGAAATTCTGGAAGAATTGTGAAAGAATTATCAGAAAATATGTGTACCAGACAACAGGGGACAGCAGATCAGGGCCGTACAAGAAACCCCACACCCTAAACCTACTGTAGGGGCGCGGATCCACGGCCAATAGGGGGTATTGGCGGCGGATCCGCGGCTAGGTGGGGCCCTCTCTGCGTCAACTTTTGGGGGTATTTTGGGTATTTCCCATGTGGTCTGGTGGTTGCCCTAGAACTCCATTCTCCTGCCTATAAATACAGCAGTTTTGAGCACAACCAAGGGTCATTCTTTTAGTTCATTCTTGTAGCCTCTTTTGTTAGGATTTTGTATAGTTCTTCTTCTTCTTCTTCATTCCTCTTCCATTAAATTGTAGTGAGAGCTTTTGAGTGGGAGATTAATGAAGATGAGGGTTTTGTATCATTCTCTTGTGTTTCTTCTTCCCCTTTGAGATTTTTGCTTTCTCTTGCTCATTCAACCTCTTCATTGAGCTTGAATGGGTAAGGGTTAGTTATTGATCTTAAGGGTCGTATTTTCTCACGGGACTAGTTCTTCACTTCACATGCGTTCTCTACCCTTCCCTTGATCTTGCAACCTCTTCATTGAGCTTGCAAGTTTAAGGGTTGGCTATTGAGCACATGCTTGGCTTGGGTTCTACTTCCGTGTTCTTTTTATCTGCTTATTTATTACTTGCATTTTTCATTCTTGCTTTTTATTACTTGCAATTTATTTCATGCACTTAAATTCCTTGCACTTAATTATTTGTAATCTTTTCTTTTCTTTGTTCTTTTCTTTTTTGTTCTCTTTTATTCATTTTGTGAATGACGTAATTATTATTGTTAAGAAGAAATACGAGATTATAAGTTAAAGATTCTCTTTTCTCTTTTCCTTTTCCCGTTATTTTCCATTGAACTCCGTCCAAACCATACGCAAGCGCTCCGTTAGGCACCCTACCATGACAAGGTAACGGTGATTCCTAACCGCGACCGGTTGCGTTCGGTTTGGCCGGAGGAGAAAGCAAGAGACAAGAACGGAAAGACAAGGGTAAATAAGCCGGATTCCACGAATACCGCGCTTAAATCCCCTAATCCACGTTGTTGCCGATTGCTTAGCTTCAATTGGTCAAGACTCGGCTCAAAGGTTTTGAGTACGGATTTCTTAGCTTACAATCTCGTATCTTTTCTTAACAACTTTATACTTGCAGATATACACATAGGTTAGAAACAAACATACACATATTCTTTATTGACTCGTCTAAGACAAGAAGGTAAGATAACACCATCTCCCTGTGGACCGACCCGTGCTCACCGGCTAGCTGCAAAGCGACACCGTCCTGATCGCGGTTACACTTAAATTCTTTGAACATCCGACACGCCAAAAGTGTGCGATCAGTTGTACACCCCACGAGTTGCGGGGAGGCGAAAATATGAAAAACAATCTTTTTCTTTAAACTATCATCGACTAACCGAAAGGATTTTTGCTAAACTATAACTAACACTATCATAGGAGTAGTTAGCTACTATGAAAGAAGATTATATCTAATGAACCAAGTCCTTCTTCTTCTTGTTAACCACCTCCTCGTCGGCCTCCTCTTTGTAATAGACGATCCACCCGAAAACTACTACTCCAAGCTTTGCCTATAACTTGAGGAAACTAGGATACTCCAATTGCTAATCAAATTCGCCTAGGTAATATAGAGTGTGATTAGGGATTAACAAGTCTTACTAATCCTTCATCTCAACACATGAGAGGTTAGGATTAGGGTTTGAAGAGAGAGAGCTTGAGGAGAGAGAAGGTGAGAGTGAGAATCAAATGAAATAATGATTCATTTTGAATATCTGAAGCATGATGATTTATTAAATGAATAAATCAAATGATTTATCAACCATGCTTCATTCATTCACCTTGTGTGATTCATCTCATGAGTCATTAGCCATTAAATGCATCATTAACTCCATGGATGAATCACACAAATGAGTCACTAAATCAAAAAATGCAAATGCCACCTTAACCCCCAAGTCATCATCCTTCTAGAAGCTTCTCTCCAAATTACGAGAACGCCCCTCCTATCCGTGAAAACACGGAAAAACTTTAGGCTGTATAAATCCAATAATCCGATACTAGAATCTGGCTTAAACCAAAGCCGGCTAGTAAAAACTGTCCGAACATCACACGTGCTTAAAAACACGTATGCGTCTGAACCCTTGTCGTAAAACCATACGACCTCTATATCGTTTCGCCCGAAGCAGGGAAACTCTCTGTGTGGGACTCTAAAGACTCGACTACTATGATGGTAGTGGGTTTAACCACAGACCGCAAGCGCCACTAGCTGTACGTAACGGTCCCCAGGTAGATGTCGCTAAGAAGGCCGATGAGGAAACCCATCCGAACTCCTACTGAGCCTGATGTGACAAACTCCGTACAGTCCGGTCTGTTCGTCTAGGACTATCGCATATCGGGCCTAGGGGGCGGCAAGCGTCAGTCCCCTAAAAGCGGTATAAGTCGTGTCGGAGCGAAGCCCATTACACCTTGAGAAACTACTAGAAAACCTACCAGTAAATCTCGCTTTCCCTGGCCAGGGACTTTGCGTAATGGCTCTCTGACATAGCACGATATCAACTCCCAATACCGGGAGAGACGAATCCTGTCTAACCGCCACTGCCTCCAAGTGCTCGGGACTGCACCCAACTGCTACCTGTTTGCACGACTCCTTTGAGCCGTGGTAGGGTAGCAATCTAAGAACAGTGGAACACACTTGAGGCGAAGCAGCAGTGTCAAGTCTGCGGACTATGCTGTACTCATGTCACCTGGGAACTGTTAACTGACGACGGGTATAATACCAACCAACAGTTCCCCGCGAGTCTTGTCCGGTGTACCCGTAACCCAACGAGCACCTGTATACTATCTCCAGTACGACGTACTGATGGTTGTGGGACAGACCATCTCCCCAACTGGGATGAGAAGCGTACACACTAGTCTACTCTGGAGTATCGATGCCCTGTCTCGATAATCCTATGACTAGGGACCTGAAAAAGGATGTGCTTGTAGACTACCCAGCCCCCACTAGTGTGACTACCATCACAACGTTGGTAGTCAAGCAAGATCCTAAGGGCTCTATCAATACGTACACATATATTAAGATAGATATAACCAAGTAGCATACTACCATGTTTAGCAAGACTGTTAATATAACTGTGAATATCCCAAGCTTCCATTAAGTAATATACAAGCTAGTATGATACAATAATGGCCCCTAGGGCATATACACTAACAACATCAGCACGACTTATCGGATTATTAGGGTCTGACGTTTACCACCCCTAGACCCGGTATGCGATACTCTCATACGAAGAGACCGGACTGTACAGAGAATTTCGTAGACAGGCTCAGTAGGGATCCGGATGAGTTTGCTCGTCGGCCTTCCTTTTCGACAGGTACCCGGGTAGCCGTTACGTACAGCTAGTGTCGCTGACGTGCTTGTGGTTATGGGTTTATCCAGTAACTCACTACCGGCGTACTGTCGAGTCCTTAAAGTCCCACACAGATAGTTTCCCTAGTTCAGGCGAAATGATGTAATAGCCGTATTGGATACGTGCAGGGTCTCGATCGATTGATGTACTTTGTACTCGGACTTTTGATCGGAAAGTTGGTAATACTAGCCGGCTCGGGTGTGAGCCAGATTATTAAATCAGGTATTGATTTAATAGTTTACATATATGTATTTCGATATGTATATTCTAGTATTACGTTCTTCGTGTTATTCTATCTCTTTGGGCATTCGGATTTTTATCCGAATGCACGTATGTATATACAGTAGATTGTAATCCGTATTTATTACAGATTACCTTCTAGATGGTGGCCACCTCATTATGTTTTTTCCATTTATTTGATAAATGAAAATAAGGTGTAAAGTGTGAGGTATGGGAGGAATGGAAAACCATGCTTCAATATTTAACAAATGAATTTTTAATTCATTTGGAGTTACTATTGAAGCATGGTTGTTGATTGTTTATTCAAAAAATTCATACACAAAACCATTGTGTGTATTTTTCTCTCTCATGGTTGTTTCATTATTTTCTTGAGCTCCCATTTCTCTTCACTCTCCTCCCTCCTCTTGAGTTTCCTCCAACTTCATCTTCTTCCTCTTCACTACCATTCTCATGGGTTGAGAAACAAGTGAAGAGGCTAGAAAGAGATAGCAAACACTTAGATCATCACACTACATCCTAGACTACTTGGTTTAGCAACCCAAGTTCTCTAGTTGCTCCACTTGACATATTGTGAGGAGCTAAATCCATGGATCAAATCCCTCGGTAGATCATCTACGACAAAGGAAGGCCAGAGAACAAGCTCGATCCCGGAGGACCGATGGCGCCGGAAATGGAGATTAAGCATGTTTGAGGTGGCCACTAGGAGCACATGATGTGGAAAGAAGACAGAAAGACTTGGATCGTTTGGTGAGGTTTCTTTCATAGTAGATAGCACTACTTTAATTTTGCTAGTTAGGTTTATGGTTATGATCCGGTTTAGGTTTATTCTAGCGCCAAGTTTCGTATCGTTAGAAAATTTTTGTTCCGCATTTGGCCTCGGGAGTTGGTCGGGGCGCTAGGGTAACCCTTCATGGTATCAGAGCCAGCCCATAAACCCTACACTAGCAAGTTTAAACAATGTTAAAACAACGAAACTGAAACAACTCCGTAACATCAAAACCTAAACTGCAGTTTCTGTTGAATTTTTAATGGCTTAAAAAAAAATTTAAAAAAAACTGCAGAGTGATCCTTAGACTGTGAGATATACCCAGAACAAAAACGAAGCATTTCTACCATGATATGGCCGGCCAAAACCCTTCTAAAACTAGCCTCCTCGGTTCAAGTTTGGAGAAATGGGTCGAGTTTTGTTCTAGGCTCTTATCTTGAGGAGTTTAGTTGTCTGGTGTTACTAGTTTTTTTGCCCAAGTTTGATTTTCTGTTGTTTTCTGTACGGGGCAATACGGAGTGTTTCGAAGTCATTATATTTGACACTGTTTAATAGTTTACAGTACATTCACTTTTATCTGCGACCGTGAATTTCATTTGATCGGTAAACTCTTCTGATTGCTATATGTTCTTTTAGACGGGTTTGCCAACGTGACATTCGCGTTGATGTTTTATGCTTGTGCTGTGATTGTGGTTGGATAGTCGTGGTGGATAGCAAGTGGTGCAATGTTAGTGGTACAGTTTGTATTCATTTGTACATTTGTTATTGCAAGGCGAGCGTCCGACATGTGGACTGCCGTTTTTTCCGGGTTGTATATTATTTTGGGGCACCACCGGGTTAAGGTTGATGTCACCATTTGTACATATTATTTTCTTTTTATGTACTAGGATTACCCCGTGGTGGAGTGCACGAATAGCCGGGTTCTAGAATTGGCGGGCTATTCTCCGCACTCGTAGGGAGTATAGGATGACCCACGGAGGGGCGCCCAAGTTACCGGATTCCGTGAAGTGCTGGGTGGCCCATTCACTTTGATGAAGGGGGTTGCCTCACTTCTGGGATTGGTGGGTAACTTGCCGTGCTCGTAGGTGTCCAGATTTTCATTGCACAGGCTATCCACACGACCGGGAACATCGGGTTTTATATGCGGCTCAAATGAAATCCGGGGCTCGAAGATTATCCACCTTTCTGTATTGTTGGCTGAGATTCTGTGATGTTGCTTATTATCATGCCTGGGACGAATGTTATATATACATATATATGTACTAGTAGATGTTGTATATATTTTGCACCCGGCTTGTCCAGCCCCCGCTCTGTGTTAGTTAAGTAACCTAACGGGTAATGACGGGGCCCAGTGGCGAATGCGGATGGCATATACGTACATTGTATTTTCGTTCTTTTCCGGTGTGACAGGATTAAAATGATGGGACCGCATTAATTTTGATTAATGCAAGAAAAGAAACCTAAAAAATTGTTGTTGGAACAGATTTCGAAAAACTGACATTACAGACGTTCTCTTTTGCTTTGCACGGTGGTATTCGGTTATGAATATCCAGCACCTCATTCGACGAGGCAAGGGCCGAGATCCCTTCATCGGGAGTGACCCCTTGAGTAAAAGTTTTTGTCAACGTAATAACTTCACTATAGTCGATTATTTTTTGCTTTGCATCGTGGTATTCATTTGGGAATATCCTGCACCTTATTTGACGAGGAAAGAGCTGAGATCCCTTCACAGGGAGTGCCCTCTTTAGCAAAAGTTTTTGCCACTATGTATATTTGTAAAAACCACTTGGGTTCCTTCAACGATATCAAGTTCATTACGTTAACGGGTTTTTCGCCAAAAACCCAGCCGTAGCCCTCCGTCATTTCGGATTGGTATTGCTTAGTATTCGTGCTACGCATTTCGATATTTAGTCGAGGCATAGTGTTCGGTAGCTATGTAATGCTTTTCTGTTGCATATGCGATTGGTTAGGGCAGTCGTGCAATCATTTTGATCTTTAGTCACGGCTCTTACGGGTGGGTCTAATGCAATCAAGATAATGACGGGTAGAACTTGACTAGGACCTTTTGACATTTTGATCTTTAGTCAAGGTCACTTGGGTCCTAGGGGCAAAAACCACATCGGGAGTTTCAAACATACAGGAAACTTGCAGATCCAGCATACCTTCTGGAGTGTGGTGACTAGAGTGGATTCCATCTAGTGCATCACACAATGATAGTTGGATCCCGATCCCACTGATGAGTAGGATTACTCTTGGGAGATTATTTCACTTAACAATCAATGCTATAAACCAAGTAGGCGTCTAGAATGGTGTTAGCAGGGCTACGCCTCCAGGGAAAAGAGGTTATGTAATTAAGGAACTTCGCGAAAGCGTTGGAAAACCTCCCTCGAAGTACGGACACTAGCCTGGCTGAAAGGTTAAGCAAGTATTGTGACGTGCGATTAATCCCAACTAATTCTTCTTTTTAGGTTTGAAGAAGGATTCGAGGAAACAGTGGGAGCCATCCTGGTTAGATAAATTAATAAACCAATCTAATCTTGCCTGAGCGCACGCTGAGTGTTTCTTTTCTCTCTCTCCAGGTAGCAACCATTTCATGCCCTAATCACGATAATAAAATGCATCGCTTGACCGATCCGAATTCTTATTCGGGGCTGGGGAACGTCAATTTAGCTCTAACCTATGACAGCAGTCATGAATATGAGCAGAGGAAAGAGGAGAACATGAATTCCTTGATAACCTCATCCAAGAAGAAGCACACTATTACGTCTTCTTCAGGTGCTTTTGTTATTGAGAACTGTTTTTCGGTCAGTCTTACCTCCTGGGTACTAGATACCGGATCAAGATCTTATATCTATAATTTATTACAGGGACTGAGGAAAAGTAGGATAGTTGGACCAGGTGATATGTCCCTCAGAGTAGAGAATGGAGCACAAATTGATGTTGCTGCCGTCGATGAATATCACCTAGTATAGCCAAGAGACAACACTGTGATTTTGAACAATTGCTACTATGTACCTTCCATGGTTTGCAACATAATATCAGTTTCTTTACTTGATAAAGATGGATATAAGTTTGTTCTTGATAGAAATATCATGAACATTTACCTTAATCAGGTATTGGTTGCAGAAGGTACACTGTATAATGGTATCTATGTTCTTAATCAAAACACAGTTCTCAATATACAAAACACACGCAAGAGGAAGAGTTCAGATGTGGACGAATCCTACTTGTGGCATTGTAGACTTGGTCATATCGGAGAGAAAAGACTGACTAAGTTGCAAAAAGATGGACTTTTGGATACGTTCGAATTTTCATCTTATGAAACTTTTCAATCTTATCTCAAAGAAAAGATGACCAAATCTCCGTTCACTGGACAAGGAGAAAGAACAACAGAGCTCTTGGGACTCATACACAGTGATGTATGTGGTCCAATGTCTATATGTCACGACCCGAAATTGGCACGTGACGGCTCTTAAACTACGCAACGTCTACAGGAGTAACGCGATTTAAGTAAACCGAAAACCCAGCAATCTAAACCATCAAAACTAGTAAGAAATAATAGCATTTTCGAAACCTTTGAAATCTCAACCCAAATTCTTTAAAAGTCCAACTTTATTTCCTTTAAAATTTTGGCAGCACCTCCTTTGTAAAAACCAGCCCCAAAAATGGGTACAACATAAATATAAGTAAAGCATCCCCAAACGGGAGCAAAAACACGACCAAAAGCGGAAAACAACCACCATAACAGATATACAACGCCGTAGCGAAGAAATAAAATACGATATAAGTAAAACTGCATAAAGGACGTCCAAGTCACCAAAATAATATACAATATCGTTCTCACATCAAGTCTCTAAGTCATACAAGATAATGGTAGATGGAGAGTACATGATACAATGAATATACAATAAGTAACATGAACGGATAACCACAAAACCCACCGAAAGCAAAACTGCACACTGTGAGCCGAAGCGCTATCCGCAGCAAAAGATAATATGATAGATGATAATAGCCCTGTCTCGACTACTCTGGGGAACAACCTGCAAAACATTATGGCACAACGGGGGTGAGTTGCCAACTCGTGAATAGTCAATAACATATGCAGGTAATCGCAAGTATGCACGTACAACGCGAATCTAACATGTGCAAGCTAATAGCAATAAATGGTCATATGTATGCAATAGTCATGAAAGGTACACTAGCAGGTACAACTAATACATGAAGCAAAAATATGACAATATGTATGCAACGATCATATAAAGTACTCTATCACGTACAACTAATACATGAAGCAATAATATGACAATGTATATATGCAACAGTCATGAAAGGTACGCTAGAAGGTACATCTAATACATGAAGCAATGCATATAAAATAAAGTATGTAAATGCAACAGTCATGGAAGGTACTCTATCAGGTATAACTAATACATGAAGCAGTACATAAACAATAAATGTGGAGTATGGAATGAAACATGTCATTTCTACGGAATCCTGACATCGTGGTAGGTCCAAAATCCATCAAGACAATCCAAATCCCAATTTCCTCAAATCAGCCCCTAAATTTGGCTCTCATATCATGTAAATCTCACAAACCCTGAATGTACAATATCAAGTAAATCTCATATATCCTGAATGTACAAAATCAGCAATCTCATATATATCCTGTATCCAATCTCAAATGAATCTCCTATATCCTAAATCCAATATCAAGTGAATCTCATATATCCTGAATAAGTATATTTGCACGAATAATTATGATGATGTATATTAACTGATATGTATACATATATATTAGCGTCCCATTCCACTAATATATATATATATATATGCATATATAACAGCGTCCCATTCCACTGTTATATATACTTAGGAGTAAAAATATCATGAAAACCTATGCCAAGCATCGACACATAAAGGCTGATCTATCAGGTGCTGTCACCACGACTGACACCCTGAAAGGTACATATCATACTCTATACCGAAAGCTCGAGTTCCTAGCTCTGACCCTCGCCTCTCGACGTATCCATACGTACATGACTCCCGTCGGTATCCCCATGATAACCGCCGAGTCATTGGTACTGTCACCGGAAGGTATGGTTCCCCTGTCAGGCCTCATCGGCATGTTACATCGACATCCCTTTCTTGCTCCGGGGTATCTCCGGGCCCCACCATGTACCCTCATACGACCCACGATGCTCCTCTCATGGGGTATATATATCAGAACCGATAAAACTCATGGTTGCTGCTGAAATATCATATCAAAAGAAACCGGGTTTTTCAAATAATTCATAATTTCATGAAACTACCACGGTCCTCAAATCCAGAAAACATCATGAAATATCCATATCTCAATGCGAAAATATATGAATATAATATATGCAACAGAAAACTGTAATGTAAGCATATAAAGGAAAAGCCGCTATTTAACTGCAACAAGTAAAAATATATATTATGCGGTTCCTAATTTCTCCAAGTCTATATAACATCAAGTAAAGGTAAACATTTAGCTATAACCAGATATATGTGTAAACATAAAGGTATAGCAAGGTATAAGTATCTACCTACCAGTAGTGATGTAATATACTCTCCAGGTATAAGTGAAGTATGTATGCAAGGTATACATGTAGTTATGTCATTATGTGTGTATGTACCTATCGCTAATGGTACAATACCTTATAGTTATACTGGTAACTAGCATGTAAGCATGTCTAGGTATATGTGTAAGCATGTAGGTATACGGGTATGCTATATGTCATATACATAAAGAAATATGAATCAATGTCTCAATGTCACTAACCAAACAATATCATGTAGGTATGTGTGTTGTGCGTGTCATGGCAATTATTAACGGTGTGTATGGCATGCAATCAGTGCTCGTGCAACATGAGCCGTCAATAATAGTGCAGTGTTCTAACGGTACTAGTCTAAGCACAACAAGTAACTAAGCAATAAGGTGTATGCGCAACTCTATTTATGAAATAGAATATGCGACAATATTATAACATCTCTAGCCCAGACGCATAACGCCATGCGGGCAATTCCCCTGTAGATGTTAAATCTACTCACCAACGCTCCTGGTTAAGTGAAGCTTACCACCTGTTTCCCTTTCTTCGTAGCGTCTGACGTCCCCGCCTGCGAACCTAAAGCATAACACAACAAAATAAGTATATATTAGCAATAGACCCAAAACACGTACAAACTACACGGACCAACGTGACAACACAAACGTACTCTCAAGTGTTCGTATTGTCGCTAACGTGCATAGCACCACTACGAAACCAACTCAAAAGCAACAGAACACAGAACACGAACCGTATCGAATAACGTAACGCGTGAAACAAAACACATAAAATAAGCAAATGGTCCCAGATTTTTCTGTACCAATAATTTGTAAAAGTTGCAAGTACCATGAGACCACATACAACCCCAGAGACCCCTACACAAAAACCCAAACCCTAACTCCCTAGTCTGGCTGCAAATTGCGGCCAGAAGCAATAAATCTACGGCCGTACGGAAAGAAAAGGGGCTCGTATGTTTGAGGGTAGGTTCTAGGTCACTACACTAGGTCACTGTGATGGGAACTTTTGGAACAATTACCTGGTTTGATAGCAGATCATCCCAGACCCAAAACAACACTAAAAATACGATATTTACCCGAAACGATACGATATGCGATCCAAACTGAAACTTAAAAGCTAAGCGACACAATAAGCACTTAAAGAACAGAAAGAGATCATTACCTAACCAAAAAAACTCAAAGATCCTAACTTTGCAAGCTCCAAGGCATCCAAGAGGCAAATCCAAGCAAAAGATGTGATTTTTGTGAGTTTGGATGAGGTTTTGAGATGGATTGTGAAGGAAACTCAAGTGTTCAGTTTGATGTAAGAAAGAGATGAAGAATATGAGAAAGGAAATGAGTGTGAGGGAAAGAGAAAAGGAAAAGATAAAGGGAAAGAGAGAGGTGAGTGTAACCCTTGCATTAATGCACCATCAATGCATTCACACTATCATGCCACCTCTTCTCTCCAAAACAAATATCTTCTCACAAAAAAATAATATCTAGATATTTAGGGTTAAGGCAACGCAAGGAATTAGATTATAGCAAAGAATTAAGTTAAGGGTTAAGTTGTCATGGTTGCTAAGAACAAGATTACACAAACACACCCTCACATTAACGTGCACACGTGCGTGCATGCCATAACAAATAAAAATAAATTATTAATTTAAATGTTATAAAATGTGAGGAACCTAAATTGGTAAACCTTTTATAGTAAACTCGCATTAACGTCTAAACTAACACTAACCGAAATCTATGGCGTTACAATCTCCCTCCTTATAAAAATTCTTCCCCGAATTTAAAATTCTCACTAAGCGTACCTTAAAAGAGAAGATTACAAAACTCTCATATCTCGCTCGCAGCCTCCCAAGTGATCACCTCACTATATGGCTACGTCCAAGAAAACCCTCCACAGATGGCAAGACCCTTGACCGAAGTTTCTCCACCTGCCGAACCACGAACACAATTGGTTGTCGGTGAACGAAAAGATCACGTCCCAATTAATTGGTCTGTTGTTGAATCATGTCAGAAAGGTCATGAAGGTATTTGCAAAGTATCGACACAAGGAAAACTGGGTGAATACTCAATAATCTGGGCGGAAGTACCAAATTATAAGCAACGGAACTAACTCGCTTGAGGATCTCAAAAAGACCTACAGTCCTAGAATAAGCTTCCCAAAACTCAACACGTCATTCATCGGAAAATCCGTAGGAATACACGATCTCCCACTGTGAACTCAAGTCTGCGACCACCACGGTCGGCATAAGACCTCTGTCTGCACTGGGCTACTCTTATCCTGACCTGAATCAACTGGATCATCTCCGAAGTCTCTAGACTAGCTGGGGTTCAAAAATCCTATTTACGCAGAGTCAGAAAAACAGAATGGCGATCGACACGACCTAATAACTAAACCTAAAGGTTGCCAATTGGAGTGCCTCCTGATAACGGCTATCGAAGGAGAACCCTAATAATGGCAAGTGACGATCCCAACTGCCAAAAACAATTAGTACATACGCACAAGCATATCCTCCAGAGTTTGTTTAGCCCGCTCTCACAAGACCGTCATCCTGCGGATGGAAAAGCGGAGCTAAAGCTCAACCAGTACCTAAGGCTTCCTGAAGCTTCTGCCAAAGACGGCAAGCGAAAAGGGTGCCTCTATTAGATAAAACGCATGAAGGAACTCCGTGCAAACGTACAAACTTAACAAAGAACAACTGAGCAAACTGAGCATAACCGGAAAACAAACACCCAAATGGAGTCACACCCTGTCTAGCCCGGGGTAGACACCACAAAGAAATTCATGGAGATCTGCTCCCATTCCCACTCCGTAACGGTTAAAGGTTGCAACTCTCCAGCCGGTCTCAGATGCTCAACCTTAGCTCACAACAAGACAGACACCTTGAAACGAAATCAGAAACTTCACTATTCATCCCTGTCTACCCGTAACTATCTCACAAGTCACGCTACAAATTGGTAGAACTTGAATGAACACCGAAAGTTGACTGATGTGCCTGCTCTAGGATTTCGCGTCTATGCCTATCAGCAACAGGTACACACAAACGCGTCCCAAAACGTAGCACATCTGGTCATAAATCAAGGACTCCGAATCTTTACCCAGCCGAATATGCTCAAGATTCTCTGACAAACGAGCATCGGCGGGCTGTGCCTCGCCAAAATGATTAAGGAAAATGGACGGGCGCGGACATGAGTAAGCTGTCCCCTCAGTAGAGGCCAACTTAAGTTGTACTCAACGATCGCACAAGAACTATAAATCTGCAGACGACAGTCTCAACAATCAAAACCCGCTGCAGGAAGATCTACATTAAGCTCTGGTGGTCCATGAAAAATCTGACACGACTCTCCACACAAGTAGTGTCCCAAATCTTCAACGCACGACCACCGTGGCCATCTCCAGATCATGAGTGGGATATCCTGCTCGTACTTCCTCCAACTGTCGGGAAGAAAAAGAGATAACTCTATAATGCCACATCAGCGCAAAATCGAGCCCCACTGGCGAAACATCACAGTAAAACAACAAAGTCGCCCGAACCAGAAAGCAAAGAAAGAATTGGTGCAGTTGTCAACCGAGTCTTCAATTGCTGAAAACTCTGCACGCATGCCTCAGTCCAAAGAAAAAAACCTCCTTTCCGGTCAGTCCATGTAAGTGCACGGCGGTGCCCCGGCCGTCAGAACGAGGCCAAAATGGGGAAATGATACTTTTACGAAACTTGTAAACCGGCACCACCGCGCACTAAAATCCCGGATTGGGCCATTAACCTACTCCTAGCTAACAAGAGAAGGGGTAGAGAGATATACCGAGCGATCCGTGTCCTTCGGTCTTCTCGTCGTCGTCCCGATCTCCCCGCGGAATCTCCGGTCTTCATCTCCTCATCGGAAGGGCACCACATCGCCGGATTCTTTTACGGGCTCCCACCTCTGGACCGAGGCAACTCGGGCACGAAGTTGGCGAGTCGACGTGCCCAAGAATTGCTGTAGAAGAAGTGTAGAACTCTTTTGTCTCGATGGGGTTACTAGAAGTTGCCTTTTTGGTGGAGGAGAAGGAGTATACTTTGGGGATGAACAAAAGGATTTTGTAAGCCAAAAGTGAGAACCATTTTCCTCTCCCCAAATTTTTGGACAGCCCCACTCCCTCTTGTGGCCGGCCATGACATCAATGGAATGAGATGAGAGAGTTAGCCAATAATGCAAGAGAGAGAAGAGATGATCACAAACAAAGTCCAACACTCCATCAACCATCATAACTCCAAAAGTCAAGCAATCATGAAGTAAAGAAGTCAAATGAAAGTAGCATCATCATGAAGAAACAACTTGAAAATAACACCCTCCACTAATCAAATTTGCATGCTAGCAAAAAAAAAACCTCTCCACCAATTTCCAGCCAAAGAAAGAAACAAAGGAAAATGGCCGAAACGGAAATCAAACTGGCAACTTCAGAAAACCGATCCCGTAATAAATTACAGGAAAACCCCGGGACTGTATATACATACTCGCATTTGTATTGCGACCGAATACAAATGCAATGAGACAAAATCTACACTGTACAGTACTAGGATCCGGCTTAAACCAAAGCCCGCTACTATTATCCGTCCAATCATGATCCGTGCAATACCGCACGTATCTGATCGAACCCTGCCATATCTCCATACGGCCTCTACAGCGTTTCGCCCGAAAATGGAGAAACTGTTTGTGGGGGACTCTAAAGACTCTTCAATACATTGGTTGTGGATTTAACCACTAGCACGTCAGAGGTATTAGCCATATGTAACGGGCTACCAGGTATTGACCAAAAGGGACGTCGATGAGCGAACTCATCCTGACACCCTACTGAGCCTGTCAGTGACAATATCCGTACAGTCCGGTCCGTTCGTCTATGAGCATCAAATGGCGGGCCTAGGGGGTTGGTAAAAGTCAGACCCCCAAAAGCGGTACAAGTCATGTCGGAGTGTAGCCCAGAACACCCTGAGATACTACTGGAATACCTACCAGTAAATCTCCTGCCTCGGCCGAGGGCTTCGTGTAATGGCTCTCCTAGACACAGCGCGACCTCACCCCCAATACCGGGAGAGACGAACCCCTGAATATCCGCTCACTGCCTCCATGTGGCGCGGGACTGTACCCAACTAAAACCTGTTTGCACGTCTCCTTTGAGCGTGGTAGGGTAGTAATCAAAGTACAGTGGGAACTCACACGAGACAAATGACGATCTCAGGTCGATGAACTAACTTGTACACATGTCACCAGGGAACTGCTATCTGACGTCAGGTATAAGACCAACTAGCATGTTCCCGGCGAGTCCTGTCCGGTGTACTCATAACCCAATGAGCACCTGTATATATCTTAGGTGAACCAACTGACACCAGTGGCTTGTGAGACCGGCCACCGCCCCTCGTCGGGGTCTCGACTGTATACACTAGTCTACTCTGGAGTATCGATGCCCTATCTCGAAACTCCCACGACTAGGGACCGTTTAAGGATGTGCTTATAGACCCCTGCTCCCACGTATATGATCGCCTCATACTGCCGGCAGTCAAGCAAGAATCCTAGTGTCACGACCCGAAAGTACGGAACGTGACTGGCACTTAGATTACGAGACGTCTAAAGGCGTACCGTAACCTAAGTCAGCCAAAGCCCAGAAAATCTAAACCAAGATCAAAAGAGAGTGAAGGAAAACCTTTAATGAAAACGGTTTTTAAATCGATTAAGTTGCATAGAATCCCTTTTTAAAAACATCAAAAATTCCCAAAAATTTCGGCAGAGTCTCCCTTATATTTTCTATCCCCCAAATTGGGTACAACAAGATATATATAACCTGTAATCATAAAATGGCATCCCCAAGCGGGAGCTAGCTCTTCGCCCAAGGCGGATCACAACCACATGCAATATATAAGTAATATCAAGAAAAGAGCATAAAAGAAACGCAAATATCAGAAAACACAACGCCGGCTCCAGTGAGCTCGACCCAAAAGAAACCACAAATATACAAATCTCTCAGTCTCATCACTAGGTCGCATATACAATATAAAGTGGTAGATGGAGAATACTAGATACAATGATAAAGCAAAAAGAAATAAAGTGTGCTCGCAACCCACCTACGGGCGATGTCGCGAGTCTGAGCAAAAGGAGCTGACGATAGGATAGCCCGCCGCTACAAGGGTGACGGGTCCGACCTGCAAGACACTGTGGCACAACGGGGGTGAGTTGCCAGCTCGTGAGTAGAATATAACATCTAGTAAAGCAATTGTAAGAATGCACGCAATGCACCACAACATGTATGTCCATATGTGATACAATAGCTCTAGTATGCATGCACATGTATGCAATGTCATTACTAAATCTTTAAGTGTTTTAAATGCTAAGGATACTACATTCTTAACTTTAGAAAATGAATATCTGTATAATAGCTAAGTACCATCAAGAAATCATCTGAAAACCCGTGTCAAGCATCGACACCAAAAATGAATCATCTCTGTCTCAATATCTCACTGTATCAATGTCTCAAATATCGGGCTCCGTCAGTCCGGATCGGCCCACGTCATCAAATCTCACGACAATGGTCGGTATCCTCTGGATATCCGCTGCGCCAGACAGCACCGGAAGGTAGTTTTCCCCTGCCAGGCTCATCATCTACAACTCGATCTTCTTGCCCCGGATTACCATACCGGGCCCACCATGTACCCGAAACGGTTCATCCACTCCTCGAATCGGGTCTCGAAATCCAACAGAAAACATGAAAACTCATGGTAGACGACACATACATCACGAGAAAACCGCAACTTTGTTTTTAAAAATGATAAATATAAGCTTTTGTTAAATTCTTGCGGTTTTCCCCAAAAATCCAGAAATCGCAGCAATACTGAAATCCTCAAGAAAATCATAATGTTCACATGTTATATATAATAAATGTCTATGATATCAATGTATATGATGTGAATTTTGGATAGAATCTATGTAAATATGATGATAATGCGAGGTATATGCATGCTATGCAATTTCATATATCATGTATGAATGCAAATGGCGATATTAAGTTAAACAGGTTCTATAGTGCATGTGGCATGGCAATTACCAAAGGCGTGTGTGTCACAAGAATAGTGCGCGTGCAACAGATGCCAATGGTAATTGTGTTCGTGTCCTACGAAGTGATATCGCATAAGTGTAGATGAATGTCCATGCAATCTAATATACGGTTAGACATAAGGGTATGCAATGTACATAAAAGGAATAAGTTAACTAACAATATAAATCTTGCAAGAAGTAAGGAAATCCTAACTAGGGGGCGCATCGCGCCATCCAGACGATTCCCCCATAGATGAATACATCTACTCACCTGAAATCCCCGCTAATCCGATCCGACCACCGCCTTGTCTTTACGCGCCGTGTCCGATGTTTCCCCGACCGATCCTATATTTGCACAACACCAAGCATAAGATTACAAAACCTAAAACGATGTAAGTCACAATCTACAATTGTCGACGCTCTCGAATTAAACATAGCATGCACTCGGTGCGCGTGAAAACGCACGAAAATCGCTAATCGTTAACTAGAATCGTCATTTCGGGGAAATCGACAAAACTAAAACCCGACTAGACAAAACCCCGCATTCGCGCACTCTAATAGTCCTATACGAAGCTAATTATATCGCTAAAATAACGCAATTTGATCGCATTCTATTTTGCATAAAAATCTAGCAAGCAAAAGCATACCGATTCGATGCAAACGTAGCAATTTATCGATTTAGCGAGCGTAACCTTACACAATTAACCACTCTAACCAATTAAGTAACCAAAGCCCTAACTTAATCCATCAACCATGCTTCAAACCCTAGTTCAAAATCAAATCCCATTCTTGATTTTCATGAACAAATAATTACAACTAAATTATTACTTCAAATTTCAATTTTATCACACTTAAACTACAAGTTAACAAACTAGTTTAGAATTTCACCTCACAAGTGGAACCTTAGCATGATCAAGCCACCAAAGAAGCCTCCTTTCTTCTAGTTTTGAACTAAATTTGGTTGAGGAGAGAGTGGATTAGGGTTTTGCTTTGAATGGGAGAATGAATTTGTGGATTTTGTATGAATTTTGAGATGGAAAATGAAGCAAAATGAAGTGAGAAGAGAGGGGATTTCCTGTAGAATGGGGTCGGCCAGCAGCTAGAGGGGAGTGGTGTGGGATTTTTGGAGATGTTTCTAGGTCTAAAAACACCTCATGTTCTCATTTAATGCTTTCACATCAACATTTTACGAAAAAAACCCTCATTTTGCATCATTTTTTCATTAAATTTCCAACCCTAAAACCAAAATCTTGCAAGTCATGATACAATTTTATTAACACCATATTTTAGCTTATAAGACTCCTAATTAACAAATTTACCTAATTAAATTTGTATTTATCACTAATTTAATGTATTTTAGAAAGCTTAAAATATTAAAAAAATAATTAATTACGAATTTTTTTTATTTAACTAGAAAATTATAAGTGACATTTTAGTGACAAAATTATAGTAATATCTTATCTGAATTTTGTATAATTAGGCCTACAATGAAAAATACCTATTTTGACTTTTTACGGAAAAAGCCGAAAAATTAGCCGATTACCGAAAAACTGCCTAAACGATTTTCGAAGGGTTACAATCTTCCCCCCTTAAAGAAATTCGGTCCCCGAATTTAGAATTTAATTACGCGTACCTTCAAAAAGATGGGGATATCTCTTCCTCATCTCGACCTCGGTCTCCCAGGTGACCTCCTCGCTGTTCGGGCCACGCCAAAGGACTTTGACGGACGGTATAACCTTCGACCTCAATTTCTTCACCTGCCGATCCAAAATGACAACCGGCTGCTCGGTGAAAGAAAGATCACGCTCTAGCTGGATCGTCGGGTGCTGAATCGCCTGGGAAGGATCATGAAGGTACTTGCGGAGCATCGAGACATGGAACACGGGGTGAACATCGGGGAAGCTGGACGGAAGAGCTAACCGATAAGCGACAGGACCAACATGCTCTAGGATCTCGAAAGGACCAACATATCTAGGACTCAGCTTCCCTTTCCGCCCAAATCTCATCACACCTTTCATCGGAGAGACCTTCAGGAAAACATGATCGCCAACAGCGAACTCGAGTCGGCGACGACGCTTGTCAGCATATGATTTCTGCCTGCTCTGTGCCGCTCCCATCCTGTCCCGAATCAACTGTATCTTCTCGGTCGTCTCCTGAACAATCTGCGGCCCTAAAATACTACTCTCCCTAAGCTCTGTCCAACATACAGGCGATCGACATCTCCTCCCATATAAAGCCTCGAAAGGTGCCATCTGAATTGTCTCCTGGAAGCTATTATTGTAGGAAAACTCGATCAAAGGCAAATGACGATCCCAGCTACCACCGAAATCTAAAACACAAGCTCTGAGCATGTCCTCAAAAGTCTGAATAGTACGCTCCGACTGACCGTCAGTCTGCGGATGAAAGGCTGTGCTAAAACTCAATCGGGTGCCCAAAGCTTCCTGTAGTTTCTGCCACAATCGGCTGGTAAACTGGGTGCCACGGTCGGACACGATGCAAGTCGGAACGCCAAGCAGTCGCACTATCTCATCAATATAAACCTGGGCGTACTGAGAAAATCCAAAAGTGGTCTTCACTGGCAGAAAGTGATCCGCTTTCGTCAGTCGATCCACAATCACCCAAATAGAGTCATACCCTCGACTGGTCCTGGGTAGACCCACAATGAAGTCCATGGATACCTGCTCCCACTTCCACTCAGGGATGGGCAAAGGCTCTAACTCGCCGGCTGGCCTCTGGTGCTCGGCCTTGACTTGCTGACAAGTCAGGCATCTCGACACAAAGTCTGTAATATCCTTCTTCATCCCGTCCCACCAGTAAACCTCTCTCAAATCACGGTACATCTTGGTGGAACCTGGGTGAACACTGTATACTGATCTATGTGCCTCCTCAAGAATATCACGCCTCAGTCCCTCTGAATCTGGCACGCACAGTCGAGTCCCAAATCGAAGTATCCCCTGATCATCAATCACGAACTCGGAAACTCTGCCCTGCCGAATCTGCTCAAAAATCTCTAATATACGGGCATCGCCGGACTGTGCCTCGCGGATACGGTCAAATAACTGTGGGCGTGCTCTGAAATGGGCCAGCTGTCCCCCTGTAGGAGTAAACTCGAACTGCACTCTGCTGTCACATAACACCTGCCAATCCGCCGTCGACTGCATCTGCACTGCGCTCAAACAAGATAAGCTACCTCCGGGCCTCCTACTCAAAGCATCTGCCACCACATTCGCCTTGCCCGGATGGTATAGAATCTCGCAGTCATAATCCTTCACCAACTCCATCCAACGGCGCTGTCTCAGGTTCAGATCTCGTTGCTGGAAGATATACTTCAAACTCTTATGGTCAGTGAATATCTGGCACGACTCACCGTATAGGTAATGTCTCCAGATCTTAAGTGCAAATACCACAGCAGCCATCTCTAAATCATGGGTGGGGTAGTTCTGCTTGTGTTTCCTCAGCTGCAGAGAAGCATAAGCGATAACTCTGTCGTGCTGCATCAATACACAGCCCAGCCCCACTCGAGAAGCATCACAATATACCACGAACCCACCTGATCCTGAAGGCAATGCTAACACTGGTGCAGTAGTCAGACGAGTCTACAACTGCTGGAAGCTATCCTCACATGCCTGGGTCCAATCAAAAGGAACCCCCTTCCGGGTCAACCCGGTCAACGGTGCAGCAATGCGGGAGAAATCCTGGACAAAACGTCGATAATAGCCGGCCAGACCTAGAAAGCTGCGAACCTCTGTAACTGATACTGGTCTAGGCCAACGCTGAACTGCCTCGATCTTCTTCGGGTCCACACAAATACCGTCTCTCGTCACCACATGACCCAAGAAGTCGACACTGTCTAGCCATAATGCGCACTTGGAGAATTTGGCGAACAGCTGATGCTCCCTCAAAGTCTGCAATGTGGTACGTAAGTGCTGCTCATGCTCCTCCCGGCTCCGAGAATAAACCAAGATGTCGTCAATGAACACAATAATGAACGAATCGAGATACGGCCTGAATACACGGTTCATCAAATCCATAAATGCTGCCGGGGCATTGGTAAGCCCGAACGACATCACTAAGAACTCATAATGACCATATCGAGTACGGAAGGCGGTCTTCGGAATATCCTCCTTCCGAACTCGCAACTGGTGATAACCTGACCGTAAATCAACCTTCGAGAAGAACCCTACACCCTGGAGCTGATCGAATAAGTCATCAATGCGGGGTAGGGGATACCTGTTCCGCACAGTAACCCGGTTCAGCGGACGATAATCAATGCATAAACGCATACTTCCGTCCTTCTTCTTAACAAACAAGACGGGAGCACCCCAAGGTGACACACTCGGTCGGATAAGCCCTTTGTCCAGCAAGTCCTGTAACTGATCATTTAGCTCTCTCAGCTCTGCCGGGGCCATCCGATAAGGCGGTATAGAGATAGGCCCCATGCCGGGGATCAAGTCAATACAGAACTCAATCTCGCGCCCTGGTGGCAGACCAGGCAGCTCGTCAGGGAATACATCAGGAAACTCTCTCACAACAGGGACCTGGTCCAACGGAACCTCTGTGGAGCTAGTATCATAAATATAGGCTAAGAATCCCTGACACCCTTTCCTTAAGAGCTGACCAGCGTGAAGAGATGAAATCAAGCTGGGAAGGGTAGCACTACGATCTCCCTGAATAACAAGAACCGGCTCACCAGGAAAACTGAATCTGACTGCTTTTTCACGGCAGTCCACGGATGCATAACAGGTGGCTAGCCAGTCCATACCAAGAAGAACGTTAAAGTCCAGCATATCGAGGAGAATCAAATCAACTGAAGAATCTCTCTCCCCGATACGAACGGAACACGATCGGTACACAAAACGGGCAACAAAAGACTCGCCTACCGGGGTAATAACGACAAGCGGCTGATCTAACGGAGAAGACTCTCGGCCCAACCTCGGTGCAAAATACGTGGAAACATAGGAATGTGTGGAGCCTGGATCAAATAATACCCGTGCATCAAAAGAACATACTGGCAGAGTACCTGTCACGACGGCATTGGATGCCTGTGCATCCTCAGGAGTCAACGCAAACACTCGAGCCTGTCCACCACTAATAGCTGGCTGTCCTCTGCCTCTACCTCGGCCTCTGCCTCTGCCTCTGTCGCCTCGTCCTCTCTGAACCGGACCGCCACGCCCACGGCCTCTAGAAGCATCTGGCTGGCGTGAAGCATCATCGGGAGTAGGAAGTAAAGCTCTCTGAGAAGGTGGTGAGGATGGTAAAGTCACATGCGGAACTGTCGCCGTGCCCGGACGCCCCATGGTACAGTCTCTGATACGGTGGTACTGACTCCCGCACCGAAAACATCCAGGAGACGACTGCTGGGTCTGTGGATATGAACCAAATAACTGACCTCGTCTCAATCCTCTGCCTCCACCATCTCCCGGAAATAATCTATCGCGGTGTCTACCCATCTGCCGCTGAGCTGGCGTATCAGTACGGATCCTCTTCGGCCCAGAAACGACCGGAGTCTCAGAAATACGTTCCTCCAAAAGTAAGGCTGCATCCATCGCGGCTGCGTATGTATCAAAGTGCTGGGTGCCGATGGCAAGGAATAGCTGTGTATCAAGCCCTCGTACAAACCACTTTATTCTCTTCTCTTCTGTGTCGACTAGGTACGGAGCATATCGAGACAACTGGGTAAACTGTATATCATACTCCGACACTGTCATCCCAGGAGTTTTGCGCAAAGACTCAAAACTACGGGCTCGAGCATCTCGGACACTCTCCGGAAGAAAACGGGCAAGCAATGCAGCTGTAAACTCATCCCAGGTCATAGAAAGTAGACCTGCAGCTCGGCCTCTCTCTACTGAATCGTACCATGTCTGGGCAAGACCCTCCAGACGAAAACTCTCCACCAATCTATCATCAGAACACCTCAACGAACGGCAAATCCGAGCCATCCTATCAAGAAAAGCCTGTGGGTCCTCTGTCGCATCTGTACCGGTAAAAGCTGGAGGTCTCAATCTCATGAACTCCTGTAGTGAAACAGGGATAGTCTCCGTAGTAGCAGCAGGAGTGCCATCTGTGCAGCAGGTACGATCGTGGTCTGTGCGGTGGAAGGAACGTCCTCGGATCTCTGTGCCCGGCTGGACTCAACTAAAGATCCCATCATCTGCCGCAACTCTTGCATGCCGGCCTCTAATCTGGCAATACGGTCTGGATAAGGCGGATCAGTATGACCCTGAGGGACAGGCGTATCAAACCGCTCGATCCTCGCCTCAGACGGGCCCGCCCGAATCTCATCCCTAGCGGCAGCCCGCTGAGCTCTCGTAGACTTTGGCGGCATCGAAGCTAGAATAAGAAACAGGACAGATAAGGACATTGCAATTGAATCAAGGAATGCAAGGAATCAAGAAAGGAAATACAAGCAATTATGTCCTAAGGTCACTTAGGCGGATTACCGTATCGTAAGTATGCCGCGGATCATACCCAAGCTACGCCACTCTGCTTAAGTCACCTACTCCATCTACCAAGGTCGTCCTACACTCAGAAAGGTAAAACCTATGCTCTGATACCAACTTTGTCACGACCCGAAAGTACGGAACGTGACTGGCACTTAGATTACGAGACGTCTAAAGGCGTACCGTAACCTAAGTCAGCCAAAGCCCAGAAAATCTAAACCAAGATCAAAAGAGAGTGAAGGAAAACCTTTAATGAAAATGGTTTTTAAATCGATTAAGTTGCATAGAATCCCTTTTTAAAAACATCAAAAATTCCCAAAAATTTCGGCAGAGTCTCCCTTGTATTTTCTATCCCCCAAAATGGGTACAACAAGATATATATAACCTGTAATCATAAAATGGCATCCCCAAGCGGGAGCTAGCTCTTCGCCCAAGGCGGATCACAACCACATGCAATATATAAGTAATATCAAGAAAAGAGCATAAAATAAACGCAAATATCAGAAAACACAACGCCGGCTCCAGTGAGCCCGACCCAAAAGAAACCACAAATATACAAATCTCTCAGTCTCATCACTTGGTCGCATATACAATATAAAGTGGTAGATGGAGAATACTAGCTACAATGATAAAGCAAAAAGAAATAAAGTGTGCTCGCAACCCACCTACGGGCGATGTCGCGAGTCTGAGCAAAAGGAGCTGATGATAGGATAGCCCGCCGCTACAAGGGTGACGGGTCCGACCTGCAAGACACTGTGGCACAACGGGGGTGAGTTGCCAGCTCGTGAGTAGAATATAACATCTAGTAAAGCAATCGTAAGAATGCACGCAATGCACCACAACATGTATGTCCATATGTGATACAATAGCTCTAGTATGCATGCACATGTATGCAATGTCATTACTAAATCTTTAACAGATTTAAATGCTAAGGATACTACATTCATAACTTTAGAAAATGAATATCTGTATAATAGCTAAGTACCATCAAGAAATCATCTGAAAACCCGTGTCAAGCATCGACACCAAAAATGAATCATCTCTGTCTCAATATCTCACTGTATCAATGTCTCAAATATCGGGCTCCGTCAGTCCGGATCGGCCCACGTCATCAAATCTCACGACAACGGTCGGTATCCTCTGGATATCCGCCGCGCCAGACATCACCGGTAGGTAGTTTTCCCCTGCCAGGCTCATCGTCTACAACTCGATCTTCTTGCCCCAGGGTACCATACCGGGCCCACCATGTACCCGAGACGGTTCATCCACTCCTCGAATCGGGTCTCGAAATCCAACAGAAAACATGAAAACTCATGGTGGACGACACATACATCACGAGAAAACCGCAACTTTGTTTTTAAAAATGATAAATATAAGCTTTTGTTAAATTCTTGCGGTTTTCCCCAAAAATCCAGAAATCGCAGCAATATTGAAATCCTCAAGAAAATCATAATGTTCACATGTTATATATAATAAATGTCTACGATATCAATGTATATGATGTGAATTTTGGATAGAATCTATGTAAATATGAAGATAATGCGAGGTATATGCATGCTATGCAATTTCATATATCATGTATGAATGCAAATGGCGATATTAAGTTAAACAGGTTCTATAGTGTGTGTGGCATGACAATTACTAAAGGCGTGTGTGTCACAAGAATAGTGCGCATGCAACAGATGCCAATGGTAATGGTGTTCGTATCCTACGAAGTGATATCGCATAAGTGTAGATGAATGTCCATGCAATCTAATATACGGTTAGCCATAAGGGTATGCAATGTACATAAAAGGAATAAGTTAACTAACAATATAAATCTTGCAAGAAGTAAGGAAATCCTAACTAGGGGGCGCATCGCGCCATCCAAACGATTCCCCCATATATGAATACATCTACTCACCTGAAATCCCCGCTAATCCGATCCGACCACCGCCTTGCCTTTACGCGCCGTGTCCGATGTTTCCCCGACCGATCCTATATTTGCACAACACCAAGCATAAGATTACAAAACCTAAAACGATGCAAGTCACAATCTACAATTGTCGACGCTCTCGAATTAAACATAGCATGCACTCGGTGCGCGTGAAAACGCACGAAAATCGCTAATCGTTAACTAGAATCGTCATTTCGGGGAAATCGACAAAACTAAAACCCGACTAGACAAAAACCCACATTCGCGCACTCTAATAGTCCTATACGAAGCTAATTATATCGCTAAAATAACGCAATTTGATCGCATTCTATTTTGCATAAAAATCTAGCAAGCAAAAGCATACCGATTCGATGCAAACGTCGCAATTTATCGATTTAGCGAGCGTAACCTTACACAATTAACCACTCTAACCAATTAGGTAACCAAAGCCCTAACTTAATCCATCAACCATGCTTCAAACCCTAGTTCAAAATCAAATCCCATTCTTGATTTTCATGAACAAATAATTACAACTAAATTATTACTTCAAATTTCAATTTTATCACACTTAAACTACAAGTTAACAAGCTAGTTTAGAATTTCACCTCACAAGTGGAACCTTAGCATGATCAAGCCACCAAAGAAGCCTCCTTTCTTCTAGTTTTGAACTAAATTTGGTTGAGGAGAGAGTGGATTAGGGTTTTGCTTTGAATGGGAGAATGAATTTGTGGATTTTGTATGAATTTTGAGATGGAAAAGGAAGCAAAATGAAGTGAGAAGAGAGGGGATTTCCCGCAGAATGGGGTCGGCCAGCAGCTAGAGGGGAGTGGTGTGGGATTTTTGGAGAAGTTTCTAGGTTTAAAAACACCTCATGTTCTCATTTAATGCTTTCACATCAACATTTTACAAAAAAACCTCATTTTGCATCATTTTTTCATTAAATTTCCAACCCTAAAACCAAAATCTTGCAAGTCATGATACAATTTTATTAACACCATATTTTAGATTATAAAGACTCCTAATTAACAAATTTACCTAATTAAATTTGTATTTATCACTAATTTAATGTATTTTAAAAAGCTTAAAATATTAAAAAAAATAATTAATTACGAAATTTTTTTTATTTAACTAGAAAATTATAAGTGACATTTTAGTGACAAAATTATAGTAATATCTTATCTAAATTTTGTATAATTAGGCCTACAATGAAAAATACCTATTTTGACTTTTTACGGAAAAAGCCGAAAAATTAGCCGATTACCGAAAAACTGCCTAAACGATTTTCGAAGGGTTACACCTAGGGACTCTATCAACGTGCAATATAGACCTGTAAGGTCACCTAAAGCAGTACACGATGATAAAGATAAACCAGATAGCATACTATCTTGAGTAAGACTGTCCTATTGGCATAGGTACTCCCTCAATCATTGCAATCACGTGCCTGTGATCCAATAATTGACTCTGAGGGCACTATCTCCAACAATCTCCCACTTGCACTCAAGGATAATTATTGCGATGTCGCATACTCACAGCCCGTGTGATACCGAACACCAAACTCCTCTACTAGTCAGTCTCACAAAACCCGTTTGCGAAACTATTGCGTTCGAGAAATAGCCTCAGTGAGTGGATCCGCTTTGATGTTTCTTTCTATGTCTCTTTATATCTCAAGTTTGCGGAGAAAGCCATCTCCCGAAATGAGTAATACCTGTCTTAGAATGTGTCTGGATGTCTGATGGGACCTTGTTCATAAATGAACTCCAAATCCAAACTTCTTAGACTGTATCGACGACTGAACTTAATCAGTATCCTGCGTAATGCCTCCCTCAGTGTCCGCTTGGATCACCTGTCCAAAACACTGCCCCTCGTCAGAGGGAAAACTATAGCTCTGACAGTCACTCTGTCATCCAGGTCACCTTGGAAGCCTGGAATGATAACTGTCTCCTGAATGAGGCTGTCGTTATCATATCCCTAGAGCATCCACTTATGTTCTAAAACTGCTTCCGAATGTTTTTCCAGGATTGGATCAATATTAACTTACTGCAGCTCGTGCAAAAACAACATCTGATGTGGTACTTGACATCTCATGATTGACTCAATTGCCTAAGCAAGTGATCTGACAATCATGCACATCCCTCTCCCCTTTAGTCTGTAAGACACCTTTGGAGAGGGTGACTCCACCACCTGCAGGTACACTACCTTGCATGGAGTCATCCATTCTAAAACACCTGTAGAATGCTGTCTAAGTACCCATATTGGGAAACTGCCCAAATCTAGATCTAAAACCATAGATCTAGTAACCAGAATGTCTGATATAATATCCATATCCTTTGTAGAGAAACCACTGTGTGACAACCAAAATATAACCGACCGTAGTATAGGAATTTCACTTCCTACTCTGTGTATGTCATCCAAATACCAGGACATCACACCCTACTACCTTCTTAACAGATCCATCCCCTATTCTGATGAAGTCAAACCTATGACTGTCACATCAGAAATAGATGATCTATCTCCGCTACATCTGCTTTAGTCTCTAAATAGACATAAGCCACTTGTCCACTATGCTTCCGCTGCTCCCACTGACTACGACAACCCTCTGGCAGAGTCATATACACGTGCACTTCTAAAGCCAGTTTAGAATGAAGCTATACTCATCCTCCTGCCGGGTCTCATAGCCTGGAACAACAGTAGTGTCAAGTCTGGGTAAACAAGAACCTCCCTGTCACCGTCTTTGAGCATACCGAAGTACCTCTCGAGTGCCTGAGGTTACCCACCATATCTGCGGAGTGGCCAATGGAATGTCAAATCAGATTGAAACATTAGGTCCTATTAAATTTTCAGTAATTGTTTGCGGTTCTGGAATCACTTCCAGTTCTACCATACTCCTACTTTTGTTTTCTAAAAAAATCCATTTTACTTAAAACTGTGGCGAGTCTAGAACAATATCACTATTGATCTTCCAGATGGTAGAAAATCAACCCTCGTCATAGCCTAGGTCAACCCACAAACTGCCATTACAGAAACGTGCCTTGAGTTATCCAGAGTCTGGTTTTAAGCATATGCCAGATAACTCCCCGTACCTTAACATCGTTAAGATATGAACCGTTCTATATCCAATATAGAAACAGAGGAACTGATTTAATTGAACCAGATTCAAATCATGCAGCTGTCTCCAGTGCATGTCAACTAAATGGAAAGAGGCCGATCAGCATTACTCAACTTAGGAGTACTTCCAATTATGAGTAACCTGAAAGAGAAGCAAGTTCTCTTAATCATTACTATCAACTGAATACCATACACAAGTATCTACATCTTCGATCACCTTGAAGAATACTGATACTTGCAATACCTGGTTCTCTACTTTACTTTTATACCTATAACTTCTCAAAACTTGTACCTTGTGTTTCTACGAAACACCTGTCTAAAACTAGAGAAGTCATAAGTAAACCGAATATGGTACGAGGACCAACCCCTCTGTCCTAATGGACACTGGATAGAATACAATACTCTGTACAAGTCCCTTGAGTCTAATAACTCACTCCCTGTGTGTCGTAGGTTGAAAACTGTACTTATGATTAAGAAGAATTAGACCGCTGTTTAATGCTCCTTACCTAACCATCAACTGATATAGGTAAATTTCATCGACATAATTTCAAAAAGGTATATCTCACTCTATAAAGATAGACGTACATATATATCAATTTGAAATTGGTGCATTAGAACGGATATTCAAAACCAAATATTTGTCGTCCGGCAAACAGCCCAGGCGATTTCCTCAAATATCACCAATTACAATGAATTCCGATATAATGAGGATAATCACCTAATTCCTAATAACTTACTCCCACTCATCATCTGTAAAACTATACAGATGTGAGAATCATACCTGGTAAATACATACCCTGGAGTAAGGACTAATTGGGAAATCAGTTTTCTTTTAACAGTACACAGTGAAACTGAAACATTGAAATGTTTCGAAGGGGTATCCGGGTATTCCTAGTAATGCCTCTTCCATTATCCAGATTCACAATTGTAACCATATATTTCTTTGCCACTTCTCCAAATCCCTTTATATGTCTTTAGTCATTACCTTCTGTACACCCTCTTAGGCCAAATGGTTTTCTTCCTTCCCTACCGTTCGGCACCAGCCTATGGTTTGGAAGAAGACTATCCAATAAGCATAATGGGTGTACCGTCCTAATCCTAGGAGCACTCGCAACCCGAGAGAAGGTAAAGATAAAAGACACCTGAATAAACTTTATTCCTATCTCTCCTGAACCAGAATCCATCCCCGAACTGGAACAAGTTCCTTTCGAGTTCGTATATAACCATACGATGGAGTATCCAAATAACTGTGGATCTTCGTAGTGATACGGAGTGTCCTGGAGAAATACAAAGGTGAAGTAGGAGTGGTAATGAAATACTTGGTTTGGTCGTGAATAGCAGTCGCAATTTACTTTGCCCTCCTTCTAATCCCTTTATTTGTCTTTACATAATACCTTCTGTACACCATCGTTAGGCTAATTGGTTTTCTTCATTCCCTACCGGTCGGCACCTGCCTATGGTTTGGAAGAAGACTATCCAATTTACGTAATAGGTGTACTATCTCCTAATTTAAGGGGCACTCGCAACCTGAGAGAAGGTAAAAGGAAAAGACAACTGAATAGTCCTATTCGTTTTCTCCAGAACCGGAAACCATCCTCGAATTTGGAACAAGTTCCTTCGAGTTCGTATTTAACCATACGATGGTTTTATCCAATGGAAGTGGACGTTCGTAGTAATACGGGGTGTCCTGGAGGAAAGGGTAAAAGTAGGAGTGGCAATGAGGTATGCAACTCGGACAATCCAAAAGCCAATCTTATAAGAAGGTTTGGTTAATTTTGATCTCTGAGTCATAGTCTAAGGTCGGGTCAATGGTCACTGCCAAAGAGAGAGAGAAAAGAAACACTCAGTGTGCACTCTAACCTAGATCAAAATGGTTACCAATTTATCTAATCAGGAAACCTCCCACTGTCACGTCAAATTCTCCTCCAAACCTGAAAGAAGAATTAGTCGGGATCACCCGAGGAGTAAACTAACTCATCAGTGGGAATCGGGATCCAACTATCATCGCATGATAACGTGACAGAATCCGCTCACGTTATCACACTCCAGAAGGTATGCGCATATCTGGCAAGTTTCAGTTTCTTTAGAAACTCCCGATGTGATTTTTACCCCATGCTCTTATGACCTTGGCGTGAGGTCAAAATGTCATGAGTCACATGTTAAGTTCTACCCATCATTATCCAGGTTAATTTGAACCCACCCATACCTACCCTTGACGTAGGCCAAAATGGCAGTACGACTGTCTCAAACCAACGCATTATATCTATGCAACAGATAAATATCCGGCAGCTACCAATCACTATGCCTTGGCGTGAGGTCAAAATACATAGCTTGAATACTACCGAATATTTAACTGAAATGATGGAGGGCTATGAATGGTTTCTAGCGAAAACCTTTAACGTAATGAACTTGATATCGTTGAAGGAACCGGATAGCTTTATAAAATTATAGTGGCGAAAACCTTTGCTAAAGAGGTCACTCCCGGTGAAGGGATCTCGGCTCTTTCCCCGTAGAATGAGGTGCAGGATATTCCAACTGAATACCACGATGCAAAGAAAAAGTAATCGACTATAGTGAAGTTATTGCCCTGACGCAAACTCCTGTCCAAGGGGTCACTCCCGGTGAAGGGATCTCAGCCCTTACCTCGTCGACTGAGGTGTTGGATATTCATAACCGAATACCACTATGCTAAACAAAAGAGAACGCCCTTGCAATAACAGCTTTTTAGAAAAAAGTTCCAACAACATCAGAATAGGTTTGTTTAGCTTGCATTGATCCAAATCAATGCAGTCCCATCAATTGATCACAACAATAAAGAACGAAAATAATGATGTACGTATATGCCATCCGCATTCGCTACTGGGTCCCGTCATCACCCGTTAGGTTACTTAACTAACGACAGAGCGGGGACTGGACTAGCGCGGATGCAAAACATATACAACATCTACTAGTATATATATCAATATATAATATTCGCTCAAGGCGTGATAAAATGCAACATCACAGAAATGAAATAAGCATCACAAAACAATACAGATATCTGGGATCCCCGGGTTTCATAGAGCCGCTACTGAAACCCGACGTTCCCCTGGTCGTGTGGATAGCCTGTGCAATCAAAATCCTAGACCCCTACGGGCACGGCAAGTTACCCGCCAAAACCTGAAGCGAGGCATCCCCTTTCAGCAACGTGAATGGACCACCCAGCACTTCACGGAAACCGGTAACTTGGGCACCCCTCCTTAGGTCAACCTGTACCCCCTACGAGTGCGGCGAATAGCCCGCCAATTCTAGAGTGAAGCCCCCTTAGTAGAGGCGAACTTAAGTTGTACTCAACGATCGCACAAGAACTGTAAATCTGCAAACGACAGTCTCAACAATCAAAACCCGCTGCAGGAAGATCTACATTAAGCTCTGGTGGTCCATGAAAAATCTGACACGACTCTCCACACAAGTAGTGTCCCAAATCTTCAACGCAGGACCACCGCGGCCATCTCCAGATCATGAGTGGGATATCCTGCTCGTACTTCCTCCAACTGTCGGGAAGCAAAAGCGATTACTCTATAATGCCACATCAACGTAAAATCGAGCCCCACTCGCGAAACATCACAGTAAAACAACAAAGTCGCCCGAACCAGAAAGCAAAGAAAGAATTGGTGCAGTTGTCAACCGAGTCTTCAATTGCTGAAAAATTCGCACGCATGCCTCGGTCCAAAGAAAAGAACCTCCTTTCCGGTCAGTCCATGTAAGTGCACGGCGGCGCCCCGGCCGTCAGAATGAGGCCAAAATGCGGAAACGATACTTTTACGAAACTTTTAAACCGGCACCACCGCGCACTAAAATCCAGGATCGGGCTATTAACCTACTCCTAGCTAACAAGAGAAGGGGTAGAGAGATATACCGAGCGATCCGTGTCCTTCGGTCTTCTCGTCGTCGTCCCGATCTCCCCGCGGAATCTCCGGTCTTCATCTCCTCGTCGGAAGGGCACCACATCGCCGGATTCTTTTACGGGCTCCCACCTCTGGACCGAGACAACTCGGGCACGAAGTTGGCGAGTCAACGTGCCCAAGAATTGCTGTAGAAGAAGTGTAGAACTCTTTTGTCTCGATGGGGTTACTAGAAGTTGCCTTTTTGGTGGAGGAGAAGGAGTATACTTTGGGGATGAACAAAAGGATTTTGCAAGCCAAAAGTGAGAACCATTTTCCTCTCCCCAAATTTTTGGACAGCCCCACTCCCTCTTGTGGCCGGCCATGACATCAATGGAATGAGATGAGAGAGTTAGCCAATAATGCAAGAGAGAGAAGAGATGATCACAAACAAAGTCCAACACTCCATCAACCATCATAACTCCAAAAGTCAAGCAATCATGAAGTAAAGAAGTCAAATGAAAGTAGCATCATCATGAAGCAACAACTTGCAAATAACACCCTCCACTAATCAAATTTGCATGCTAGCAAAAAAAACCTCTCCACCAATTTCCAGCCAAAGAAAGAAACAAAGGAAAATGGTCGAAACGGAAATCAAACTGGAAACTTCAGAAAACCGATCCCGTAATAAATTACAGGAAAACCCCTCGACTGTATATACATACCCGCATTTGTATTGTGACACAAATCCAATGAGATAAAATCTACACTGTACAATACTAGGATCCGGCTTAAACCAAAGCCCACTAGTATTTTCGTCCAATCATGATCCGTGCAATACCGCACGTATCTGATCGAACCCTGCCATATCTCCATACGGCCTCTACAGCGTTTCGCAGAAACTGTTTGTGGGGGACTCTAAAGACTCGTCAATATTTTGGCTGTGGATTTAACCACTAGCATGTCAGAGGTATTAGCCATACGTAACGGGCTACCAGGTATTGACCAAAAGGGATGTCGATGAGCGAACTCATCCTGACACCCTACTGAGCCTGTCAATGATAATATCCGTACAGTCCAGTCCATTCGTCTATGAGCATCGTATGGCGGGCCTAGGGGGTTGGTAAAAGTCAGACCCCCAAAAGCGGTACAAGTCGTGTCGGAGTGTAGCCCAGAACACCCTGAGATACTACTGGAATACCTACCAGTAAATCTCCTGCCTTGGCCAAGGACTTCGTGTAATGGCTCTCCTAGACATAGCGCGACCTCACCCCCAATACCGGGAGAGATGAACCCCTGCAGATCCGCTCACTGCCTCCATGTGACTCGGGACTGTACCCAACTAAAACCTGTTTGCACGTCTCCTTTGAGCGTGGTAGGGTAGTAATCAAAGTACAGTGGGAACTCACACGAGACAAATGACGATCTCAGGTCGATGAACTAACTTATACACATGTCACCAGGGAACTGCTATCTGACGTCAGGTATAAGACCAACTAGCATCTTCCCGGCGAGTCCTGTCCGGTGTACTCATAACCTAATGAGCACCTGTATACATCTTAGGTGAACCAACTGACACCAGTGGCTTGTGAGACCGGCCACCGCCCCTCGTCGGGGTCTCGACTGTATACACTAGTCTACTCTGGAGTATCGATGCCCTATCTCGAAACTCCCACGACTAGGGACCATTTAAGGATGTGCTTATAGACCCCTGCTCCCACGTATATGATCGCCCTCATACTGCTGGCAGTCAAGCAAGAATCCTAAGGGCTCTATCAACGTGCAATAGCGACCTGTAAGGTCACCTAAAGCAGTACACGATGATAAAGATAAACCAGATAGCATACTATCATCTTGAGTAAGACTGTCCTATCGGCATAGGTCCTCCCTCAATCATTGCAATCACGTGCCTGTGATCCAATAATTGACTCTGATTTCACTATCTCCAACAGTCCAGTCAACGGTGCAGCGATACACTAGTAACACTGCACGAAACGGCGTTAAAAACCTGTTAAGCCCAAAGATCTACGGACCTCCGTCCCGTACACAAGTCTGGGCCAAAGCTGTACGGCCTCGATCTTCCTTCGGACCATACAAAAACCGTCTCCCGTAACTACAAGACCTAGGAGTCAACGCAATCAAGCCTGAAGGAACACTCCGAGAATTTAGCAAACTGCTGGTGCTCTCCCAGTATCTGCAACACAAATCTTCAAGTGCTGCTCCTGTTCCTCACGACTCTTAGAAAAGACCAGAATGTCATCAATGACACAACAATAAACTGGTCGAGGAACGGCCTGAAGAAATCTGGTTCATCATATCCATGAATGCTGCTACAGCATTGGTGGGTCCAATGACACCACAAAAACACATAAAGCCCATAGCACGCACAAAAGCATACTTCGGAATGACATCACTCCGAACCCGCAACAATGATGACCTGATCCCAAACAACTTAGAAAAATGTCTCGCACTCTGGAGATGATCAAGAAATCGTCAATGCGAGGTAAAGGATACTTATCCGCACCGTAAGCCGGTTCAATTGACGATCAATCAATACACAACCTCAAACTGTCGTCTTCCTCCTGATGAACAGAATAGGAGCTCACCAAAGCGAAACACTCAGATTCACAAGCCCCCCAATAAACAACTCTGCAGCTGATCCTTAAGCTCCCTAAACTCTGTCGGCTCATCTGGAACAACGTCGGAAAACTCTCGCACGATAGAAACCCGGTCCAACAATCCCATTGTGGCTCCGGTATCATGACTGAAAGCCAAGAATCCTCGACATCCACTCCTCAATGCCGACTAGCGAAAAAGGCTGAACTCAAGCTGTGAGAGGCGGCACCACTATCCCCATGCACAACAAGAACTGACTTGCCGAGAAAACAAAACCTGACTGTTTCCTCGCGGCAGATCCACAGACGCCTAGCTTATAGCTAACCAGTCCGTGCCCAGGAGAACGTCAAATCCAACATCTCTAGAAGGATCAACATGATGGACGAATCTCTATCTCCTATCCGATTGGCACACGACCGAAATACGTGTCGCGCAAAAAAAGAATCGCTGACAGAAGTTAACACAACAAACGGCTGATCTAGCAAACACGACTCTTGGCCCAACCACGGCACAAAGTGTGTAAAAAAAACAAGTGCACCAAAGAACAAACGAATTAAGAATACCTGAAAACTCTGCAATGGACGCCCGCGCGTCCCGATGAGTAGAAGCAAACTCCCGTGTCTTCCCCCTACCCGTAACTGGCTGAAATCCTCCTCTGCCAACCTGTCCACTCTGAGCGAACCCTCCGTGTCTACGACCTCTCTGAATACGACCCTGACACGGTGTTAGGGAACAACTCCTGATGTGGTGATGAAGGTTCTCGCACCGATAGCATCCTCTCCATAGCTACCGACCCTCCTGGGAATACGAGCTAAAAGACTGACCACGTCCTAAGCCTCCGCTACTCCCTCGACGTGCCCGAAATCTGTCTCGACGACTAAGCCTCTGTCTCTGAGCTGGTACACCGGTACGAATCCTCCACTATTCCGGAACTCCCAAAGTCTCTGGAAGACGTGCCTCGTCAACTGGCGCTGCATCCACTGGTGCTATGTAGGTGACGGAATTCTGTGTGCTGATCGCAAGGAACAACTGGGTAACAGGGGTGACAACCTCTTGTCGCTGCGCTCTGCTGGCCTCAACTAAAGACCTCATCATCTGGCGCAAGTCCTGCATCTCTGCCACAAGCCTATTGATACGATCTGTCGAAGGCGGATACATCTGCTCCAGTGCAATGAGCGTGCCATCCTGGTCAGTCCTCGTCCCACCCGAGTCGACTCTGACCTCGGCCCTCGCTGCATCACTTTGAGTCCCCATAATCATCGGCGGCAAAGGCTATAATGGAAAAGGATTCGATAAGAACACGGAAATCGAATCACAAGGATATATATCATCAAGGAAGGAATTTCATGCAATTTGTACTTAGGTCACTTTAGGCGGAGTACCGCGTCGTGAGTATGCCGAGGACATACACACACTACGTTACTCTGCTTAAGCTACCTACTCCATCATACCAAGGTCATCCTACACTCCGAAAGGTAAAACCTGGCGCTCTGATACCAACATTGCCACGACCCGAAATTGGCACGTGACGGCCCTTAAACTACACAACATCTACAGGCGTAAAGAAATTTAAGTAAGCCAAAAACCCAGCAATCTAAACCATCAAAAGAAGTATGAAATAATAGCATTTTTGAAACCTTTGAAATCTCAACCCAAATTCTTTAAAAGTCCAACTTTATTTCCTTTAAAATTTTGGCAGCACCTCCTTTGTAAAAACCAGCACCAAAAATGGGTACAACATAAATATAAGTAAAGCATCCCCAAACGGGAGCAATAACACGCCCAAAGGCGGAAAACAACCACCACAATAGATATACGACGCCGTAGCGAAGAAATAAAAGACGATATAAGTAAAACTGCATAAAGGACGTCCAAGTCACCAAAATAATATATAATATCGTCCTCACATCAAGTCTCTAAGTCATACAAGATAATGGTAGATGGAGAGTACAGGATACAACGAATATACAATAAGCAACATGAACGGATAACCACAAAACCCACCTAAGGCAAAACTGCACACTGTGAGCCGAAGCGGTATCCGCAGGAAAAGATAATATGATAGATGATAATAGCCCTGCCTCGACTATTCTGGGGAACAACCTGCAAAACACTGTGGCACAACGGAGGTGAGTTGCTAACTCATGAATAGTAAATAACATATGAAGGTAATCGCAAGTATGCACATACAGCGCGAATCTAACATGTGCAAGTTAATAGCAATAAATGGCCATATGTATGCAATAGTCATGAAAGGTACACTAGCAGGTACAACTAATACATGAAGCAATAATATGACAATATGTATGCAACAATCATATAAAGTACTCTATCTGGTACAACTAATACATGAAGCAATGATATGACAATGTATATATGCAACAATCATGAAAGGTACGCTAGCAGGTACATCTAATACATGAAGTAATGCATATAAAATAAAGTATGTAAATGCAACAGTCATGGAAGGTACTCTATCAGGTACAACTAATACATGAAGCAGTGCATAAACAATAAATGTGGAGTATGGAATGAAACATGTCATTTCCACGGAATCCTGACATCGTGGTAGGACCAAAATCCATCAAGACAATCCAAATCCCAATTTCCTCAAATCAGCCCCCAAATTTGGCTCTCATATCATGTAAGTCTCACAAACCCTGAATGTACAATATCAAGTAAATCTCATATATCCTGAATGTATAAAATCAGCAATCCCATATATATACTGTATCCAATCTCAAATGAATCTCCTATATCCTAAATCCAATATCAAGTGAATCTCATATATCCTGAATAAGTATATTTGCATGAATAATTATGATGATGTTTATTAATTGATATGTATACATATATATTAGCGTCCCATTCCACTAATATATATATATATATATATATAACAGCGTCCCATTCCACTGTTATATATACTTAGGAGTAAAAATATCATGAAAACCTGTGCCAAGCATCGACACATAAAGGCTGATCTATCAGGTGCTGTCACCACGACTGGCACCCTGATAGGTACGTATTATATGCTATACCGAAAGCTCAAGTGCCTAGATCTGACCCTCGCCTCTCGACGTATCCATACGTACATGACTCCCGTCGGTATCCCCACGATAACCGCCGAGTCATTGGTACTGTCACCGGAAGGTATGGTTCCCCTGTCAGGCCTCATCGGCATGATAGATCGACATCCCTTTCTTTCCCCGGGGTACCTCCGGGCCCCACCATATACCCTCATACGGCCCACGACGCTCCTCGCATGGGGTATATATATCAGAACCGATAAAACTCATGGTGGCTGCTGAAATATCATATCAAGAAAAACCGGGTTTTTCAAATAATGCATAATTTCATGAAACTACCACGGTCCTCAAATCCAGAAAACATCATGAAAAATCCATATCTCAATGCGAAAATCCATGAATATAATATATGCAACAGAAAACTGTAATGTAAGCATATAAAGGAAAAGCCGCTATTTAACTGCAACAAGTAAAAATATATATTATGTGGTTACTAATTTCTCCAAGTCTTTATAACATCAAGTAAAGGTAAACATGTTGCTATAACCAGATATATGTGTAAATATAAAGGTATAGAAAGGTATAAGTATCTACCTATCAGTAGTGATGTAATATACCCTCCAGGTATAAGTGAAGTATGTATGCAAGGTATATATGTAGCTATGTCATTATGTGTGTATGTACCTATCGCTAATGGTACAATAACCTATAGGTATACAGGTAACCAGCATGTAAGCATGTCAAGGCATATGTATAAGCATGTAGGTATACAGGTATGCTATATGTCATATGCATAAAGAAATATGAATCAATGTCTCAATGTCCCTAACCAAACAATATCATGTAGGTATGTGTGTTGTGCGTGTCATGGCAATTATTGACGGTGTGTATGGCATACAATCAGTTCTCGTGCAACATGAGCCGTCAATAATAGTGCAGTGTCCTATGGGTACTAGTCCAAGCACAACAAGTAACTAAGCAATAAGGTGTATGCGCAACTCTATATATGAAATAGAATATGCGACAATATTGTAACATCTCTAGCCCAGACGCATAACGCCATGCAGGCGATTCCCCTGTAGATGTTAAATCTACTCACCAACGCTCCTGGCTAAGTGAAGCCTACCGCCTGTTTCCCTTTCTTCGCAGCGTCTGACGTCCCCGCCTGCGAACCTAAAGCATAACACAACAAAACAAGTATATATTAGCAATAGACCCAAAACACGTACAAACTACACGGACCAACGTGACAACACAAACGTACTCTCAAGTGTTCGTATTGTAGCTAACGTGCATAGCGACACTACGAAACCAAATCAAGAGCAACAGAACACAGAACACGAACCATATCGGATAACGTAACGCGTGAAACGAAACACAAGAAAACAAGCAAGTGGTCCCAGATTTTTCTGTACCAATAATTTATAAAAGTTGCAAGTACCATAAGACCACATACAACCCCAGAGACCCCTACACAAAAACCCAAACCCCAACTCCCTAGTCTGGCCGCAAATTTCGGCCAGAAGCAAAAAATCTGCGGCCGTACGAAAAGGAAAGGGGCTCGTATTTTGAGGGTAGGTTCTAGGTCACTACACTAGGTCACTGTGATGGGAACTTTTGCAACAATTACCTGATTTGATAGCAGATCATCCCAGACCCAAAACAACACTAAAAATACGATATTTACCCGAAACGATACGATACGCGATCCAAACTGAAACTTAAAAGCTAAGCTACACAATAAGCACTTAAAGAACAGAAAAAGATCATTACCTAAGCAAAAGAACTCAATGATCCTAGCTTTGCAAGCTCTAAGGCATCCAAGAGGCAAATCCAAGCAAAAGATGTGATTTTTGTGAGTTTGGATGAGGTTTTGAGATGGATTGTGAAGGAAACTCAAATGTTCAGTTTGAAGTAAGAAAGAGATGAAAAATATGAGAAAGGAAATGAGTGTGAGGGAAAGAGAAAAGGAAAAGATAAAGGGAAAGAGAGAGGTGAGAGTAAGAGGTGAGTGTAACCCTTGCATTAATGCACCATCAATGCATTCACACTATCATGACACATCTTCTCTCCAAAACAAATATCTTCTCACAACAAAATAAATATCTAGATATTTAGGGTTAAGGCAAAGCAAGGAATTAGATTATAGCAAAGGATTAGGTTAAGGGTTAAGTTGTCATGGTTGCTAAGAACAAGATTACATAAACACGCCCTCACATTAACGTGCACACGTGCGTGCATGACCATAACAAATAAAAATAAATTATTAATTAAATGTTATAAAATGTGAAGAACCCAAATTGGTAAACTTTTTACAGTAAACCTGTAACGCCTTGAAAAGTTGTTTTGGTGTTTTCCCGAAAATCGGTGAAAATTTGGTATTTTTCCGTAAATCGTCTTTTTGTTATTTTGCAGTTTAGGACTAATTATACCTAATTTGGATAGGTAATTGCTATTTTTTAGTAGCAAATGAGTTACTTATGAAATTCTGGTCGTTTAAAATTTTTCCCTAATTTTTCAATTTTTAATATTATTTTAAGCCGGTAAGAAAATACATTTAATTAGCGATAAATACAAATTTAAATGGCATAAATTTAAGCTTTAAAATCATGTCAATTAAAATCTAGTTGTAACATAAATTTTTAGTATTTTATTTAAGTTTTAACTAATTTTTATTATAGAAAACGAAATTTATTGAAATTTAAGCTAAAACTTGCAATTTTGGACTTGTGGGGGGTCTTTTTGCATAAAATTTCTTTGTAAAATCACTCTCACTCACCCCCCTCCTCTAGGCCGGCTCCACCATCATCAGGTCCAGAAATTTCCTTGCCTCACTTTGACTTTATTCATGTGATGAAATGTGGTGTTTTGAAAGGTTTTTTAATATGTTAATTTTGGAGGTATGGTGTACTTGTTAGGAGAGGGGTTTGACTTTGATTTTTCCACACAAATCACACACACACCTCCCCTTCCCATTGCTGGTCGAGAGCAGCTCCCCCCCTCCATTATTTTTTTTTCCATCTCTTTTCTTCAAGAAAATTCCAAAAGTTCAACAATAATCAACAATTTCCTTTACAATTTCAAAGCAAAACCTTATTCCCTCTCTTCTTTAACCTAATTGGTTCAAATCTTGGAGAAAAATGGCATCTTTGGAGGTATCTTGTTCTTGCTAGATCCATAGATCTTGAGGTATAATTTCCACCAAGTTAAGTTCTTATGGTTAGAATTCTTTAATTGAGTTGTGTTATTGTTAATATTAGTGCTAATTTCATTCTAGATTTTTAAAGTTAATGGTTTGAGTTAACTAGGGTTTTAAAAACCATTATTTAGTTAATTAAATCTATTTAGCTATCTAGTTGTTTACTAAACCAATCTATAAGGTTACTTTGCTTAAGTGGCTTCATGTTATGCTAATCTAAGTTAATCTTGTGTGAAATTTTCATTTTAATTGCTAATTACATGAAATCAAGAAAGGGGTTTGTGTATGGAAATAGATTGAAGCATGATTGTTGTGTTGGAATTATGGTTTGATGCTTTGTAAATGGTTTAAAATTAGTGTAGTGGCTATCTAGTGGGTTAGTTTGGATGTTTGTGTTGGATTGTGAGCACTTTATCGCATAACGGCGATGTTGCGCCGATTTTTGGAATATTTGTGCTTACTAGTTTTGTTATAAAATTATGTGATGAATTATTTTTGATATCTCGATGATTGTTTTGGCTTATAATATGACATTTAGGATGTGTGAGTGCGGATTTTTGAGTGGTTAGGTTTTAGTTTTGCCGGGCGACCAAATCGACGATTTTAGTTAGTTTTTGCGATTTTCGCGTGTGTTTCCGCGCACCTTGTGCACGTTGTACCTAGCTTGTGAACGTTGGTAATTTCGTTTGGGATATGCGTCGTTTCATGGTATGTAACCTTATGTTTGGTATTGATGTAAATTCCAGGTTCGGTCGCGGAGACGTCAAACACGGCACGAAAGGGAAAAGCGGTGATTGGACGTGACCAGCTAGGATTCCGGTGAGTAGATGTAACATCTACGGGGGACTATCGTTGGATGGCACAAGTCGCCCGATAGTTTTAGTAGCTTAAAAAGATTCTTAGTAATGTTAGTAATTAGGGGTGTAATACTTGTATGATTATTTGCTACATCCATGCCTTATATTGACATACATATGCGAACCCATTTTATAGGACACCTGCACCATTGCCAGGGTTTTTATATGCAGCACGAGCACTATTCATGCTTACATCCACGCCCTGGTAATTGCCATGCCACCACACTAGAAAACCTATAATTTGAAACCTTTTACTATAATTGATACTTAAACTTGTGCTATTGCCTTTAATTCCTTAAAATGAAATCGTAGGATTGCTATTCATGTGCATGTACCTCATCATATTATTTGTTCATGCCTAGTCTATTAATCACACATTGCAACTTGATTATTGATACCATATGCATTCATTATCATTGACATATGCACTTATGAGGATTTCTTGAGATTTTATGATATTTCTGGATTTCGGGGGAAAGCCGCAAAATTTCTAAACTTACTATATTTTTAAATATGTAAATTACGGTTTTCTAGTGATATAAGTGTCGTCCACCATGAGTTTGCTGTGGTTTTCGAGACCCGTTTCGAGGAGTTGGATGAACCGTCTCGGGTACATGGTGGGCCCGGTAAGGTACCCCAGGGCAAGAAGCTCGTGGTGCTGACGATGAGCCTGGCAGGGGACGGATTACCTACCGGTGACTGTTTGGCACGGCGGATATCCAGAGGATACCGACCGTGGCCGCGAGATGATGAGATATTGATATTGAGATGGGTCAGCCGGATGGCTGAGGCCAGAGATACTATGACATGGATATATGAGATTTGTGGTAGTTTTGAGGTGTCGTTGCTGGACACAGGTTCTTGTTGATTCTATTGGTATTGTGCTGGTATTTCAAAAGAGATTCCTAAAGGAAAAACATGATTCTTATACTTACACATTCAGATCATGAGTTGATTCGCATTGCATTCATACCTGCTAGTATATTCATATTGCATACATACCTGCTATTATGTCCTGCCTTACCTGTATTTTAGATGCTAGGATGCTTGTGTGCATGCATTCGATAGCCTGTGTAGATGTTATTTATTACTCACGAGTTGGCAACTCGCCCCCGTTGTGCCACAGCCTTTTTCAGGTCCGCTCCGTCAGTACAGTAGCGGCGGGCGCACTTGCTTCTTTTGCCTCTTTTGCCTGGACTCGAGGTTTTGCTCTTAGGTGGGTTATATTATTATTTTTGTACCACCTTGTATATTCTTTGTATCTAGTGTACTCCATCTACTGTATCTACCAGTATTGTTGTATATTGACCTAGAGATGAGACTGTGAGATTTGTGGACTTTTTATGCTGTATTTTGGGGTCGAGCTCACTTGAGTCGACATGCAGTTTTTCTCATGTTTCTTTATGATTATTTTGCATGTTGTTGTTTTATATTGCGTGGGATTTGTGACCGCCTTGTGGCGAAGAGCTAGCTCCCGCTTGGGGATGCCTTATTTGTTGGATTTATATATATTCTTGTTGTACCCATTTTGGGGGCCAGTATTTACAAAGGATACTCTGCCGAAATTTTCGGAAAAATTGATATTGTTTTTAAAAAAAAAGGTTTTATATGACTTATTTGATAAACTCGCTTTCAATTGATTGGTTTTCCTTCATTCTTCTGCTTATTTGGTTTTGGTTTCTGGGCTTTGGCTTACTTATTTTACGGATGTCTTGAGACGTTCGTAACTTAAGTGCCAGTCACGTTCCGTACCTGCGGGTCGTGACAAAACCCGCATTAACGTCTAAACTAACACTAACCGAAATATAAGGCGTTACACTATATATGCAAAGGGTGGGTTTTCGTACTTCATCACATTCACTGACGATCTCTCTAGGTTCGGATATGTGTATCTTCTGAAACACAAATCTGAAGCTTTTGAGAAATTCAAAGAATTCAGAAACAAAGTAGAGAACCAGAATAGCAAAAGTATCAAGATCCTCCGATCTGATAGAGGTGGGGAGTACTTAAGCACAAAATTCCAAGATTACCTACAAGAGAATGGAATTCTCTCTCAGTTTACTCCTCCGTATACGCCACAGCACAACGGTGTATCAGAGCGGAGGAACCGCACCCTATTGGACATGGTTCGCTCCATGATGAGTAATGCCGTGTTACCTCTTTCATTTTGGGGATTTGCGATTGAATCAGCAGCCTACCTATTGAATCAGGTTCCGTCTAAATCTTTTCCTAAGACTCCATAAGAAGTATGGAGTGGGAAAAAACCATGTTTTAAATTCATTAAGATATGGGGTTTGGCTTATTTGATAAACTCGCTTTCAATTTATTGGTTTTCCTTCATTCCTTTGCTTATTTGGTTTTGGTTTCTGGGCTTTGGCTTACTTATTTTACGGATGTCTTGAGACGTTCGTAACTTAAGTGCCTGTCACGTTCTGTACCTGCGGGTCGTGACAAAGTTGGTATCAGAGCAATAGGTTTTACCTTTTTGAGTGTAGGATGACCCTTGGTAGATGGAGTAAGTGACTTAAGTAGGGTAACGTAGCGTGCGTATGTCCGCGGCATACTTGCGATACGGTACTCCGCCTAAGTGACTTTAGGATATACTTGCTTGAAATTCCTTCTTCAATTCCGTGTATCCAATGATTCTATTGCACTGTTCTTATTATCCTTTTTCCTGTACCAGCCACTATGCCGCCGAAGGCTACGAGGGCACAGAGGGCTGCCGTCCGAGACGAGATTCGAGCTGGCTCGTCCGAGACTAGGACTGAGCAGGGTGGTATGCCTACGCCGCAGGGACAGACCGATCCACCTTCCCCAGGCCGTATGGATAGGCTTGAGACTGGTATGGAGGAGTTGCGACAGATGATGGGGAGCATGCAGGAGCTACGTCAGATGGTAGGATCCCTAGTTGCAGCCAGTCGTACACCGAGGCCGGATGACGTACCTACTACATCACAGACGACCATGATACCTGCTCCTACTACTACCGCCGTGACCATCCCGGTTTCACTACAGGATTTTATGAGGCTGAGACCTCCAGTATTCACCGGCACCGAGGTAGCGGAGGACCCACAGACGTTCCTTGACAGTTTAGCCAGGATCTGCCGTTCGCTGAGATGTTCGGATGATCGATGGGTAGAGCTTGCGAGTTTCCGACTAGAGGGTCTTGCGCAGACATGGTGGGAGTCAGTCTTGAGAGGTCGAGCTGCAGGTCTACTACCTATGACTTGGGCCGAGTTTACAGCAGTCTTTCTAGCTCGTTTCCTCCCAGAGAGCATTCGTGACGCCAGAGCTCGTAGCTTCGAGGCCTTAGTCAAGACACCTGGGATGACGGTGTCTGAGTATGACATCCAGTTTACACAGTTATCCCTATATGCTCCGTATTTGGTGGATACCGAAGAGAAGATGGTGAAGAGGTTCGTACAGGGACTTGATGCCCAGTTATATCTTGCCATTGGCGCCCAGCACTACGACACTTATTCAGCTGCTATGGATACGGCATTACGGATGGAGGCATGCATATCACAGACTTTGGCCGTTTCTGGGCCGAAGAGGATTCGCACCGATGTACCGTCTCAGAGGCAGCGTGCCAGATTCTTTCCGAGGGATGGGCCCGGCAGAGGATTTGGACGGGGACAGTTATATGGTTCATATCCCCAGGGACAGCAGCCGTCGCCGGGGTGTTTTGGGTGCGGGAGTCCGCACCATCTGGTCAGAGACTGTCCGGCGAGACGACAGGGAGCAGCAACAGTTCCGCATGTGACCCTACCACCATCACCACCCCCTCCTCAGAGAGCCCTACTTCCTACCACAGGCGATGCTCCACGCCAGTTAGGTGCACCCAGAGGCCGTGGACGCGGCGGTCCAGTTCAAAGAGGACGAGGAGGCAGAGGCCGAGGTCGAGGACAGCCCGCTATCTGTGGAGGACAGGCTCGAGTATTTGCTTTGACACCGCAGGATGCGCAGGCATCCAATGCCGTTGTGACAGGTACCTTGCCAGTTTGCTCTTTTGACGCACGGGTATTATTCGACCCAGGTTCCACACATTCGTACGTCTCTACACACTTTGCACCGATGTTGGGTCGTGAGTCGTCGTCGTTAGATCATCCGCTTGTTGTTGTTACCCCGGTAGGCGAGTTGTTTGTCGCTCGTTTTGTATTTCGTTCGTATCGGGAAGAGGGATTCATCGGTTGATTTGATTCTCCTAGATATGTTGGACTTTGATGTGCTTCTGGGCATGGACTGGCTGGCCACTTGTTATGCTTCGGTGGACTGCCGTGAGAAGGCAGTCATATTTAGCTTTCCGGGAGAGCAAGTCCTTGTTATTCAGGGAGACCGCAGCGTCACCCTTCCCAGCTTGATTTCGTCTCTTCACGCTGGTCAGCTCTTGCGGAAGGGATGTCAGGGATTCTTAGCGTGTATTTGTGATACTTGAGCTGCAGAGGTTCCGTTGGACCAGGTCCCGGTTGTTTGTGAGTTCCCTGATGTTTTCCCTGATGAGCTACCTGGGCTACCACCTGAGCGCGACGTTGAGTTCTGCATCGATTTGATTCCCAGCTCGGGGCCTATTTCTATACCGCCTTATCGGATGGCCCCGGCAGAGCTTCAAGAGCTGAAGGATCAGTTGCAGGATTTGTTAAAGAAGGGGCTTATTTGACCTAGTGTTTCTCCGTGGGGTGCTCCGGTCCTGTTTGTCAAGAAGAAGGACGGAAGTTTGCGCTTATGTATCGACTACCGCCAGCTGAACAAAGTTACCGTTCGGAACAGATATCCGTTGCCACGCATTGATGATTTGTTCGACCAGCTTCAGGGTGCGGGGTATTTTTCGAGGATCGACTTGCGATCAGGATACCATCAGCTGCGAGTTCGACAGGAGGATATACCGAGGACAGCTTTCCGCACGCGCTACGGCCACTATGAGTTTTTGGTGATGTCGTTCGGACTCACCAACGCCCCAGCAGCATTCATGGATTTGATGAACCGTACATTCAGGCCGTATCTCGACTTGTTCTTCATCGTGTTTATCGACGATATCTTGGTGTACTCCCGGAGCAGAGAGGAGCACGAGCAGCACTTGCGGATTATGTTACAGACTCTGAGGGAGCACCGGCTATTCACAAAGTTCTCCAAGTGTGCATTCTGGCTGGACAGCGTCGGATTCTTGGGTCACGTGATTATGAGAGAAGGCATATGTGTGGAGCCGAAGAAGATTGAGGCTGTTCAGCAGTGGCCCCGACCTACATCGGTTACTGAGATCCGTAGTTTTCTAGGCCTGGCGGGCTACTACATGCGTTTTGTTCAGGACTTCTCCCGTATAGCTGCACCTTTGACCGGTTTGACCCGGAAGGGGGTTCCTTTCGTTTGGACAGAGGAGTGCGAGCGCAGTTTTCAGCAGCTACGGACTTGTTTGACTACGGCGCCGGTATTATCTTTGCCTTCGGGATCAGGTGGATTTGTGGTCTACTGTGATGCTTCGCGAGTAGGGTTAGGATGCGTATTGATGCAGCATGGCCGGGTGATCGCATATTCTTCTCGGCAGTTGAAGAAGCATGAACAGAACTACCCCACTCACGATTTGGAGATGGCTGCAGTGGTCTTTGCACTGAAGATTTGGCGACATTACCTATACGACGAGTCGTGTCAGATATTCACTGATCACAAGAGCTTAAAGTACATATTTCAGCAGCGAGACCTGAACCTCAGACAGCGTCGTTGGATGGAGTTGGTGAAAGACTACGACTGCGAGATCTTATATCACCCAGGCACGGCGAATGTAGTGGCAGATGCTTTGAGCAGGAGGCCCGGGGGTAGTCTATCCTATTTGCGCGCAGTGCAGAGGCAGTCGTCAGCAGATTGGCAGATGTTATGCGACAGCCGAGTTGAGTTCGAGTTCACTCAGACAGGGGGACAGCTCGCGCATGTTCATGCACGCCCACAATTGCTTGACCGTATATATGAGGCACAGCGCAGTGACGACCGTTGCTCAGAGATCATGGCACAGATGGGACAGGGCAGACTTTCCGAGTTCGTGATTGACGATCAGGTGATTTTACGCTATGGATCTAGACTGTGCGTACCGGATGCTGATGGATTGCGGCGCGACATTCTTGAGGAGGCACACCGATCAGTGTATAGTGTCCACCCCGGTTCCACCAAGATGTACCATGATATGAGAGAGACCTACTGGTGGGACGGGATGAAGAGGGACATTGCGGAGTTTGTATCGAGATGCCTGACTTGTCAGCAAGTCAAGGCCGAGCACCAGAGGCCCGCAGGAGAGCTACAGCCGTTACCCATTCCGGAGTGGAAATGGGAGCAGATTTCGATGGATTTCGTTGTGGGCCTACCCAGGACCAGTCGAGGGTATGACTCCATCTGGGTGATCGTAGATCGATTGACGAAAGCGGCTCACTTCCTGCCAGTGAAGACGACTTTCAGCTTCGCTCAGTATGCCCAGCTTTACATCGACGAGATCGTGCGGTTGCATGGCGTACCGACTTGTATCGTGTCAGATCGAGGCACCCAGTTCACCAGCCGACTTTGGCAGAGACTTCAGGAGGCTTTGGGCACTCGTTTGAGCTTCAGCACAGCGTTTCATCCGCAGACCGACGGACAGTCAGAGCGGACCATTCAGACTCTCGAGGACATGCTCAGAGCGTGCGTTTTAGACTTCGGCGGTAGCTGGGATCGTCATTTACCTCTAGTGGAGTTCTCCTACAACAACAGCTTCCAGGATACTATTCAGATGGCACCTTTCGAGGCATTGTATGGGAGGAGATGCAGATCGCCCGTTTGTTGGACAGAGCTCAGCGAGAGCAGTATACTGGGGCCGCATCTTGTTGAGGAGACGACAGCGAAGATACAGTTGATTCAAGACCGGATGAGAGCAGCTCAGAGCAAACAGAAATCATATGCGGACAGGCGCCGTCGCAGATTAGAGTTCGCAGTTGGCGATCATGTTTTTCTAAGAGTCTCTCCGATGAAGGGCGTGATGCGTTTTGGGCGAAAGGGGAAGCTTAGCCCTAGATTCGTAGGTCCCTTCGAGATCTTTGAGCGTGTCGGCGCTGTTGCATATCGTTTGGCTCTTCCACCCAGCTTTCCCGATGTTCACCCCGTCTTCCATGTTTCGATACTCCGCAAGTACCTTCACGACCCTTCGCATGCGATTCAGCACCCGACAGTCCAGCTAGAGCGTGACCTTTCTTTTGCAGAGCAGCCGGTGGCCATCCTGGATCGGCAGTTGAAGAAGTAGAGATCGAAAGTTATACCGACCGTCAAGGTCCTTTGGCGTGGCCCGAGCAGCGAGGAGGTCACCTGGGAGACCGAGGGCGAGATGAGGAAGAAATATCCCCATCTCTTTGAAGGTACGCGTAGCTATATTTTTAAATTCGGGGACCGAATTTCTTTAAGGGGGGAAGACTGTAACGCCTTGAAAAGTCGTTTTGGTGTTTTCCCGAAAATCGGTGAAAATTTGGTATTTTTCCGTAAATTGTCTTTTTGTTATTTTGCAGTTTAGGACTAATTATACCTAATTTGGATAGGTAATTGCTAGTTTTTAGTAGCAAATGAGTTACTTATGAAATTCTGGTCGTTTAAAATTTTTCCCTAATTTTTCAATTTTTAATATTATTTTAAGCCGGTAAGAAAATACATTTAATTAGCGATAAATACAAATTTAAATGGGCTAAATTTAAGCTTTAAAATCATGTTAATTAAAATCTAGTTGTAACATAAATTTTTAGTATTTTATTTTAAGTTTTAACTAATTTTTAATATAGAAAACGAAATTTATTGAAATTTAAGCTAAAACTTGCAATTTTGGACTTGTGGGGGGTCTTTTTACATAAAATTTCTTTGTAAAATCTCTCTCACTCACTCCCCTCCTCTAGGCCGGCTCCACCATCATCAGGTCCAGAAATTTCCTTGCCCCACTTTGACTTTCTTCATGTGATGAAATGTGGTGTTTTGAAAGGTTTTTTAATATGTTAATTTTGGAGGTATAGTGTACTTATTAGGAGAGGGGTTTGACTTTGATTTTTCCACACAAATCACACACACACCTCCCCTTCCCATTGCTGGCCGAGAGCAGCTCCCCCCCACCATTATTTTTTTTTCCTTCTCTTTTCTTCAAGAAAATTCCAAAAGTTCAACAAAAATCAACAATTTCCTTCACAATTTCAAAGCAAAACCTTATTCCCTCTTTTCTCTAACCTAATTGGTTCAAATCTTGAAGAAAAATGGCATCTTTGGAGGCATCTTGTTCTTGCTAGATCCATAGATCTTGAGGTACAATTTCCACCAAGTTAAGTTCTTATGGTTAGAATTCTTTAATTGAGTTGTGTTAGTGTTAATATTAGTGCTAATTTCATTCTAGATTTTTAAAGTTAATGGTTTGAGTTAACTAGGGTTTTAAAAACCATTATTTAGTTAATTAAATCTATTTATCTATCTAGTTGTTTACTAAACAAATCTATAAGGTTACTTTGCTTAAGTGGCTTCATGTTATGCTAATCTAAGTTAATCTTGTGTGAAATTTTCATTTTAATTGCTAATTACATAAAATCAAGAAAGGGGTTTGTGTATGGAAATAGATTGAAGCATGATTGTTGTGTTGGAATTATGGTTTGATGCTTTGTAAATGGTTTAAAATTAGTGTAGTGGCTATCTAGTGGGTTAGTTTGGATGTTTGTGTTGGATTGTGAGCACTTTATCGCATAACGGCGATGTTGCGCCGATTTTTGGAATGTTTGTGCTTACTAGTTTTGTTATAAAATTATGTGATGAATTATTTTTGATATCTCGATGATTGTTTTGGCTTATACTATGACATTTAGGATGTGTGAGTGCGGATTTTTGAGTGGTCAGGTTTTAGTTTTGCCGGGCGACCAAATCGACGATTTTAGTTAGTTTTTGCGATTTTCGCGTGTGTTCCGCGCACCTTGTGGACGTTGTACCTAGCTTGTGATCATTGGTATTTTCGTTTGGGATTTGCGTCGTTTCATGGTATGTAACCTTATGTTTGGTATTGATGTAAATTCCAGGTTCGGTCGCGGAGACGTCTGACGCGGCACGAAAGGGGAAAGCGGTGATTGGACGTGAGTACCTAGGGATTCCGGTGAGTAGATGTAACATCTACGGGGGACTATCGTTGGATGGCGCAAGTCGCCCGATAGTTTTAGTAGCTTAAAAAGATTCTTAGTAATGTTAGTAATTAGGGGTGTAATACTTGTATGATTATTTGCTACATCCATGCCTTATATTGACATACATATGCGAACCCATTCTATAGGACACCTGCACCATTGCCAGGGTTTTTATATGCAGCACGAGCACTATTCATTCTTACACCCACGCCCTGGTAATTGCCATGCCACCACACTAGATAACCTATAATTTGAAACCTTTTACTATAATTGATACTTAAACTTGTGCTATTGCCTTTAATTCCTTAAAATGAAATCGTAGGATTGCTATTCATGTGCATGTACCTCATCATATTATTTGTTCATGCCTAGTCTATTAACCACACATCGCAACTTGATTATTGATACCATATGCATTCATTATCATTGACATATGCACTTATGAGGATTTCTTGAGATTTTATGATATTTCTGGATTTCGGGGGAAAGCCGCAAAATTTCTAAACTTACTATATTTTTAAATATGTAAATTGCGGTTTTCTAGTGTTGTAAGTGTCGTCCACCATGTGTTTGCTGTGGTTTTCGAGACCCGTTTCGAGGAGTTGGATGAACCATCTCGGGTACATGGTGGGCCCGGTAAGATACCCTGGGGCAAGAAGCTCGTGGTGCTGACGATGAGCCTGGCAGGGGACGGATTACCTATCGGTGACTGTTTGGCACGGCGGATATCCAGAGGATACCGACCGTGGCCGCGAGATGATGAGATATTGATATTGAGATGGGTCAGCAGGATGGCTAAGGCCAGAGATACTATGACATGGATATATGAGATTTGTGGTAGTTTTGAGGTGTCATTGCTGGACACAGGTTCTTGTTGATTCTATTGGTATTGTGCTGGTATTTCAAAAGAGATTCCTAAAGGAAAAACATGATTCTTATACTTACACATTCAGATCATGAGTTGATTCGCATTGCATTCATACCTGCTAGTATATTCATATTGCATACATACCTGCTATTATGTCCTGCCTTACCTGTATTTTCGATGCTAGGATGCTTGTGTGCATGCATTCGATAGCCTGTGTAGATGTTATTTATTACTCACGAGTTGGCAACTCACCCCGTTGTGCCACAGCCTTTTTCAGGTCCGCTCCGTCAGTACAGTAGCGGCGGGCGCACTTGCTTCTTTTGCCTCTTTTTCCTAGACTCGAGATTTTGCTCTTAGGTGGGTTATATTATTATTTTTGTACCACCTTGTATATTCTTTGTATCTAGTGTACTCCATCTACTGTATCTACCAGTATTGTTGTATATTGACCTAGAGATGAGACTGTGAGATTTGTGGACTTTTTATGCTGTATTTTGGGGTCGAGCTCACTTGAGTCGACATGCTGTTTTTCTCATGCTTCTTTATGATTATTTTGCATGTTGTTGTTTTATATTGCGTGGGATTTGTGACCGCCTTGTGGCGAAGAGCTAGCTCCCACTTGGAGATGCCTTATTTGTTGGATTTATATATATTCTTGTTGTACCCATTTTGGGGGCCAGTATTTACAAAGGAGACTCTGCCGAAATTTTCGGAAAAATTGATATTGTTTTTAAAAAAAAAGGTTTTATATGACTTATTTGATAAACTCGCTTTCAATTGATTGGTTTTCCTTCATTCTTCTGCTTATTTGGTTTTGGTTTCTGGGCTTTGGCTTACTTATTTTACGGATGTCTTGAGACGTTCGTAACTTAAGTGCCAGTCACGTTCCGTACCTGCGGGTCGTGACAAAACCCGCATTAACGTCTAAACTAACACTAACCGAAATCTAAGGCGTTACACTATATATGCAAAGGGTGGGTTTTCGTACTTCATCACATTCACTGACGATCTCTCTAGGTTCGGATATGTGTATCTTCTGAAACACAAATCTGAAGCTTTTGAGAAATTCAATGAATTCAGAAACAAAGTAGAGAACCAGACTGGAAAAAGTATCAAGATCCTCCGATCTGATAGAGGTGGGGAGTACTTAAGCACGAAATTCCAAGATTACCTACAAGAGAATGGAATTCTCTCTCAGTTTACTCCTCCGTATACGCCACAGCACAACGGTGTATTAGAGCGGAGGAACCGCACCCTATTGGACATGGTTCGCTCCATGATGAGTAATGCCGTGTTACCTCTTTCATTTTGGGGATTTGTGATTGAATCAGCAGCCTACCTATTGAATCAGGTTCCGTCTAAATCTTTTCCTAAGACTCCATATGAAGTATGGAGTGGGAAAAAACCATGTTTTAAATTCATTAAGATATGGGGTTCTCCGGCCTATGTGAAAACGCAGAAGCCGGAAAAACTAGAGGCACGGTCAGTTTTATGTAAGTTTGTAGGATATCCAAAATATTCAATAGGATATCTGATCTACCACACTGAGGAACAGAAGGTGTTAGTTACTCGCCATTCCACCTTTTCAGAGTGGCAATTTCTTTCAAAAGAAACAAGTGGGAGCACGGTAGAACTGGAAGAAATTCCAGAGGGACAAACTATAACTGAAGATTTGGTAGAACCAGATAATTCATAATCCCAGACGAACCTCAGCCACTCCGCAGATCTGGTAGGATTTCTCATCCGCCCGAGAGATACTACGGTTTTTTCATATACGGGGATCAAGAGGATTGCATCTTGGAAGAAGATGAACCTACCAGTTTCAGGCAGGCCATCATCAGTAGGGACTCCGATAAGTGGCTGGATGCTATGCGATCCGAAATGGAGTCCATGTACACCAATAAAGTGTGGACCTTAGATGTTGCACCACCTGGGGTAAAACCGTTGGATGAAAATGGATCTATTAAAGGAAACTTGGTGTAGATGGACAGGTGGAAACCTATAAGGCCAGACTCGTTGCAAAAGGTTTTTGTCAAAGACCAGGTATGGACTATGACGAAACCTTTTCTCCAGTGGCTATGCTCAAATCCATTCGGATCCTACTTGCCATTGCTGCCTTCCATGACTATGAGATCTGGCATATAGACGTAAAAACAGCTTTTCTAAATGGATATTTGGAAGAATGCGTTTATATGGATCAGCCGAAAGGTTTTGTAGACAGTGGGAGCAGCGGGAAGATGTGCCAGTTGCTTAAATCTATTTATGGATTAAAGAAAGTATCGCGGAGCTGGATCATCTGTTTTGATGAAACACTCAAAGACTTTGACTTCATCAAAAACGAAGATGAGCCATGTATATATAACAAGATTGTAGGACGAACTGTCGTGTTCCTAGTCTTGTACGTGGACGACATTCTTTTGATAGGAAATGATATTCCTATGCTACAATCGGTCAAGCTATTCTTATCACAAAGGTTCTCCATGAAAGACCTGGGCGATGCCTCGTACATTCTAGGGATCAAGATCTATAGAGATAGATCTAAGAGATTATTGGGACTCTCGCAGTCTAGGTACATAAAAACCGTACTGAAGAGATTTAGTATGGAAGATGTTAGTTATGTATATGCCTTAGAGGCCATTGTTGTACATATGATGTATATTATAGTGGATTCTTAGAGATATATAGAGAGGACTTTCTTGCTCGACATGATAGTATGCTATCTGGTTTCACTTTATCTTAACATGTTGACTTGTATTAGTTTACTGTCTTGCTATCACATGTTGATAAAGCCCTTAGGATATGTACTCGACTACTAGGACTAAGATGCAGATCATACTTGTGGGGCCAGGGTAGTCCAAGAGTACATCCTATAACTGTTCCTTGTTGAGGGAGTATCGAGACAGAGCATCGATACTCCAGAGTAGACTAGCGTATACACATCTTGACCCATATGATGAGCGATGGATGATCCCATATCCATTGGTGTTTGACATCAAAGATAGTGTACGGGTGCTCAGTGGAGACTGGGTACACTGAACGGACTCACCGAGAACTCCTAGATGGTATTATACCTATCGTCAGATAGCAGTTCTCTGGTGACACTGGTACAGGTTAGTCTATAGACCCGAGATCGTCATAGAGTCTTGTGTGATTCCCACTGTGCTTTGATTTCCACCTTACCACGTTCACGAGAACGTGCAAAACGGTGGCTTTTGGGTACAGTCCCGAATCACATGGAGGCAATGAGCGATAGGAGGCTTTTCGTCTCTCCCGGTATTGGGGGTTGATGTAGCGCTGTGTTCGATTGGCTATAACTGGAAGTCCCTAGCCAGGGCTGATATGGAAACCTACTGGTAAGTGTTATCAGTAGTTTCTCGACCCTTTATGAGCCTCATATAGACATGACTTATCGGTTACTGGGGTCTGACATTTACCACCCCTAGACTAGATTTGTGACATATCAGACAAAGAGACCGGACTGTACGGTAGTGTTACTGATTGGATTCACAGGAGTATGTACAGGCTTGCTTGTTGATCTTCTGATCGCTCAATACCCGGGTGGCTGTTACGTTTAGCTGACCGCTTGTAGCTTGTGGGTGTTTGATATGATCATCACCTACTGCCGGCGTATTGACGATTCTTTAAAATCCTACACAGAGGTTTCCTGGCTGAGGCAAAACGGAGTAGGAGCACATATGTGATATGTGCGGGACCGATAATAATACGTGTATGTGATACCGTATTCGATTCTCGCGATATGTGATATCGACCGGGTATATGTGATATAGCCGGGTCATCGGATCAAGTGTTGATTCGATGAATAGATACATGTTATATTAGTCGGTTATCTATAAAATAGCCGGATTATCGGATCAAGTGTTGATTCGATAATTTAATGTATAATTATATATGTGATATATTACATTACATTAACTAATATAAGTTCACTTAAATGATTCTTTTTCTCACTTGATGATACATTAATAAATATGTGATATATGTTAATTGTATTATTTTCTTTTGTTACATTATATATTATATATGTGATATATAATATTGTAACATGTTAAGGTTACAAATGCAACTAGGGTTTTGAGATCAAACCATGCTAGGGTTTGGATTAGGGTTAATGTTTTATTTTGGGTAAAATCTAAATTCTGTGGATATTATTGAGATATTTATCTTTGTTGACTTAGTCCACCCTTTAGATAATATCTAGATATTTGTTAACCTAACCTCTTAACCCTAGCCTATGGTTTATTCTCTACAAGGGTTAAGCATGCCATGCTTAATCTTGGTTGCACTTCTAATCTCAAGAATAATTCATTCATCACACTTCATCTTCTTCTTCCTCTAAAAAAAGCTTTCTAGCTTTTCTTTTTGTGATGAATTAAAGTGAGATAAAGAAAACAAAAGAGAGCAAAATTCTTACTTCATCATCCTCATCTATTCTAGCCACTTAGATTAGGGTGTTTGCTTCACTAATACCTTATTTGCGAAGTGAGAGCTTAGGTTTGTGTTTCTTCAAGGTAGATCGTCTTGGATTTCGAAGACTTCAAGCAAGATGCATCATTCACCTCATGGAGCCTCTCGAGAGTCTGGGAACTTGATGATCACAGCGAAGGGACCTCAACTTGGAGCTTATGAAGTGAAGGAACAGACAACAACGGTAGTACTCCCTCTCACTTAGAAGTAAAGTAGTTTATTTGTTGTTTTTAACCCTAATTCTCTAGTTAAGATCCTTGCTTAGGTTGTTTGGTACTTGAAAAAATTTAAACATAGCATGTTTGATGCCTTGTAGAACCTTATCCAAGTGTCTAAGAACCTTACAGTGGTATCAGAGCCTAGCTAGAGCATTAGGCTTGCGTAGGCGAAGTTAAAAGTCCGGTCGAACTCCGAAAACCCAAATTTTACCCCTTCTGTGGAAATTTTTCAAAAAGTTGGATTTATCCATGTTAAAAATATTCAGAAAATCAGCAGGGAATTCTATGGGCACACCTGAAGAACGAAACCCTAACTCGTCCAAGTGACCGCGGATCCGCGGCTAAAACAAGGTTTTGGCGGCGGATCCGCGGCGCCACTTAAGAGGCTTGGGTCGGGCCCTTCAGCTGTAGGTCCGTAGGTACTGGGGCATACTTCTGGGAATTTTTAATTCTGCTTAAGTGTTGAGCTCTCTGGAAAATTTGGGAATTCGTTGCTTCAATTGAATTGTTTAACGTCGTCTAGCTTTCTGTAATAAGATATAATAATTGGAATCTACAAATTTGTTTGTTGCGTGTAAATTTAACATTTCGGTCTCGGGTGCAATTGTCACGACCCGAAAGTACGGAACATGACCGGCACTTAAACTACGAACGTCTCGAGGCGTAAGTAATCTAAGTAAACCGAAAACCCAGAAATCCAAACCAAGAAAAGTAGTAGAGTGCAGGAAAACCAATTTAAAACAAGTAGTTATAATAGCATAAGCCGAATTATGCGGTTTTTAAGAACATCAAAATTTTACTGAAAATTTCGGCAGAGTCTCCTTTGTAAATACTGGCCCCCAAACGGGATACAACATTAATAGTATACGAAATCAAGAAAAAGGCATCCCCAAGTGGGAGCTAGCTCTTCGCCAATCGACGGTCTCAACCACACAAGCGATATAAAATACAACGCCAACGGCGAGGATCAAAAACTCAAAAGGGAACTCAAAACCACCAGAAATATAACGAGCGACTCTAAGGTCGAAAGAGTAAACAACACTGGTCTCTATCTCAATAGATACATGTTTGGTTGATGGAACTTCTAGATACAACAGAATAATGATATACAAGATATATAATGGGGTATGATACAAGTAAACCCACCTACTAGCAAATCACCCGAATGAAACTGAGCCCGCAAGCCGTAAAGAAACCTGTACGGCAAATCTGCAAGAAACTGGGGCACAACGGGGGTGAGTTGCCAACTCGTGAATAGAAAAACATCTACGCACAGAAATCGCATAAATAACGCAACCTACGTCAATGATCATAATATATCCTCAAATATATGTATAACAGGCAGCCTATAACAATGACTAGGGTAATATCTAACCCGAGTATAATCTCATGTGCCCGTGTCAGTGCCTCAGGTAGCAATATATCATATGAATGAGGTATGAATGCATGAAAACAGAATACATGTAAATGAAGAAACTGTTTTCATAAATTAGTGAGATTTCCTTCTGGTTTTTAAACTGAGGTATCATAATGAAATCAGTATCAACAGTGTCTAGCATCGACACAAAACATAAATCTCACTGTCTCGAAATATCAATGTCTCAATCTCAATATCTAGGGCGCCGTCAGTCCAGACCGGCCCCTACCATCCATCTCAAGACCACGACGGTATCCTCCGGATATCCGACGCGTCGGGTAATATCACCGGTAGGTAGTGCTCCCCAGCCAGGCTCAACGTCAACACCACATTCCTCTTGCCCCGGGGTACCATACCGGGCCCACCATATACCCGTGACGGTTCCTCCACTCCTCGACACGGATCTCGAAAACCACAGCAAACTCATGGTGGACGACACTTACATCACTAGAAAACCGCAATTTACATATTTTAAAAATATAATAAGTTTAGAAATTTTGCGGCTTTCCCCCGAAATCCAGAAATATCATAAATCTCAAGAAATCATCACAAGTGCATATGTCAATGATAATGAATGTATATGGTATCAATAACCAAGTTGCAATGTGTGATTAATAACTAGGCATGAACAATGGAATAACAGTATGCATGAAGTGACAAGTAATAACTACAATGTCTAAACTGGCATATAAGGCAGGTACACTAATATCGTATCAACTACTAACTAACAACCTAAGTCAAGCAATAGTATTTTCTTAGTGTACGTGACATGGCAATTACCGATGAAGATGTGTATGAGCCGGCAAGTAAGTGTATGTGGTACATACGCATCATCGGTAATGGTGCTGGTGTCCTAACAGCATGATATCAATAATGGAGTATGCACCAAAATAAGTATGCGGGGCAGAGCGAACAGCAATAATGTGCGGGAGCAGAATACTAGACACAACGATAACTAATCAGTATTAATCTAATATAAGTCCTACAAATGGTGCCTTTTGAAATAACACGAATCATGGGGTTTTTGAAAATAGGGGCTACGGTGTTTTTATGAAAAGATACGTCTTTTGAAATATCCGTAGGATCCCTTGGGCTGTCTTTTAAAATACCCACGATTCGTTAGTTTTTGAAATAGGTAAGAAGTCTAATCTAATCTAACAACTACAATAAACTATACGGCTGAACTAACAAGCTGAACTACAGGTAAGGAAACCGCCTAACATCTGAGTCGATACATATACATACCTGTATATGTATAGTCGGTGAAACCGCCTCAATAATATCATATCCGATACCATATCTATAATCAGGCATCCCAAGTCAAGAGTGCGGATCAATCATCAATATAGCTCGTACGTAAATCCGTCGTACGGCATCCCAATCTGGGTACGGGTCAATATCAGATTCATCATACTATTCACCTGGTATCCTCTTTATCAAATATCATGATCGGGGTACTGATCTACGTCTAGTACCATACTGATACCGCCTACGTAAGCATGGACGTGTGTGAAACACTACGTCAAGGACCCGCTACAACGCCATGTCGTGTCTAAGATATGAACCCTGCTATATCACCGATCTCACGGCCTCAAATCGAATCTCATCGACTCAGTTCAATCCCAAGTATCATCCTCAATCCGTATATGAACACATAGTCCCATACCCATGTGAACACATAGCTAAAATGACTCCCATGAGCACATATCAATAGGAATGTATGCAAGTATGTATGGGTGTATGTGTGTGTGTATGTGTAGTGCAACACTACCCTAGGGTTCGCAACGCTAAAATAATCCAACACACCAATATCCATCCTAAGCATCGTTATTAATCCCAAATAACATATAATAATTGTTGGTGTGTATACGCATCCGTATACACCACCACGGACTGCGGGGGTGCTATACGCCATCCACCCGACTTCTCCCCGTAGATATAAATCAACTCACCTGAACCTCGCTCGCCGGTGCCGACATCGCCACGCGCATGCTTGTCGTCTCGAAGTCCACCTGGGGTACCTACATATCATAACGCACCGTATCGCATAAAAACCCAATTCGAAATCGAAACGTCATAAGAAAACCAAATCGGCACGCGTATCACGCATAGGTCCAAACCTATCGCTTACGCATGCAGGAATAGTCAAACCAACCCTCGATGTCGATGTACGAACGTCAAACCATCGAGAAAATCTAATCACACTCATTTTCACATTCACGAACACTAATTTTAATATAAACTAGGTTAAAACTCACAAAAACGCCAATTTCACTTAAAAAGTCATTTTTCCGAAAATCTAGCAAGCACAATTCACCGTTTTTGGTACAAAACACGATATTTAAATGAATGTAGCGGCCAATATATTTATTAAATATCTTAAATAAGTCGTATAAACAATTTCCGGAATTTAATCTCATTAATTTCCAAAAATCCTAATATTCTAGTTTACCAAAAATAACCTTTTTAACAATTTCAAAGCAAAATACACAAACTACAATCTAGCTTAGAATTGCATGATCCAAAGCATTAAACCACACTTAATAAAGTTAATGAAGCCAAGAAAAACCTAATCACACTTTTAATCCCAATTATATAACCAATTTCAAAAGCCTAGTTAGCAAATTAGCATAATTAACACAATTTCCTTAAACTAACCATTAACAACTAACTACTAATCTTGTTCTACAATTTTAGTGGCCACAATATTCACCAAATAACTTAATTAGGTCACAAAAAGTATTAAGTAGATTTTTATTTCATCTAATTACATCCATCCTAAAACCTAGTTTCCAAAATATTTTCATTTAGACAATTACATGTTACAATTGGCAATAAGTAACAAATTTAAGTTGCATAACTTAAGATGCTAAAAAAAACAACCATCACACAACCATGAACACATGATCACAACCTAACTTGATCTTAAACTCTTTCCATTACAACTAAGTCCCAATTAGAGTTGCATTCAAACTTAATTGACTTTAATCAAAGAAACTATACAATAATTAGATTTGGCTTGGGATTTATACCTCACCAAAAACAAGAGACCAAGCTTGAAATCTTGCCTCCCAAAATGGCCTCCAAGCTCCTAGATCCATGCAAGAATAGCTATAGAAAAATGGGTAGGAGTTAGATTTGAGTTTTGGTTTAATTTTGATGGAGATTTGATGGATTTTGAAGACTTTTTTGATGAGGAAAAGAGAGGGGAAGAAGGAGGAGGGGCTGCAGTTTGAGGGAGGATGGGGCTCGGCCAGCAGGTGGGGGAGGGGTGTGGAGGGTGTGGGTGTGGATAAGAAAGTCCAAGTCAAGGTAAAATACCCCCCCCCCCAAGTCAACACCAACTTCTTCTCTCACTAATCTTTTCTTTTCCTTTCATTTCTATGAAATTCAAGTGGGGACCAAAGAGGGGCTGCTGAATTCAGCCATGGGGATAGTGAATGGGTGTGTGTGGGTGTGGGTACGGGTGTGGGGTGATGAAAAATGATAAATACAATACCCCAAACATCCATTTACGCTAAAAAAAAGCCTTTTTTCTTCAATAATTTCTAAACCGTTTTGGCAAATAATTTCGTTCCAAAAACCACATGTTAAAATTTTATTTAATGTTTTATGATGCACAAAATTTGTTTCAACTCATTCCAATTTGTAATTTTCCCTAATTAAATGTATTAGTGACGGCTTAAATAATAATAAAATAATATTTTTTTCCAGAAAATTTGAAATTTCACCAGCGGCTCAATAAACACCAAATAATAGCAATTACATAGCTAGAATATGTATATTTAATTTTTATAATAAGATATTTGCATTTTGACTTTTTACAGAAAACCCCCTCATTTTACCGTTTTTTTTTGAAATTTCACCGAAACGATTTTCAAAACGTTACAATCTTCCCCCCTTAAAGAAATTCGGTCCCCGAATTTAAATTCAAACTCCCCCAAATACTAAAACATCTAAGAAAACCATCAAGTCGTCGGGGCTCTGAAATTGTAACTACATAAAACAATTCGTAGCGCAGCGCATGCGCTTGAAAAATGAGTATATAACTCAAATCAAAACACCGTCAAGTATCCCGCAATCATCAGAGTCATGGAGAAGACATCAATGCCAAATCCAAATCAAAACCAATATGATATAACTCGAAACTATACATGTAAATATCGAATCTATATATGTAAGTATCTGAAGGAAATGCATGCCAAATCTCTTTAAGTCGTTGTGCACGCGTATAACACTGCACAGTGGCGGACGTCTATCATAAGGAAATAACTATATACATATATACCTTTGTTTGAAATGTACGTTCCGCCGTATTGGAAACAATTTAGAAGGGTCTCCTTGTTTTAAACATTTCGTGTCATATCAGACACGTAAGTAAATACTGAGGCTATAGCTCGCTTTTTGGAAATCCCTTCAATAACTATCAATGCATGCCAAATATATTCAGATACTGTCCTCTGACTAGTCCTGCTCAGTACGAAAACACATAGCAATATCATAAAAACGTACTACTCTATAAGAAATCAATCCCAAAATATGCACATGAATACTACGTGCGTCTGGTGCGCACGGAAATCAAAATCCATGAATATGCCATACATGCGCACAGAAACAACATCTAAGTGCATCGGGTGTGCACGAAACATCTGTCGTAGGCAACATGTGTGCCTGACAGCAAAATGAGGTGAATCTGACATGCACGAAAAATCTCGATTTAGTGCATCTGGTGTGCACCAAAATCGCATCTCAAGACATGCGCTCAACATGCGCGAAAATCTAAATCAGGTGCATCCATCGTGCACGAAATCATGAAATCCAATATCAAGCGCCGAACGTGCGCAAAATCAATCAGGTGCACAAGGTGCACAAAACAAATATCGAGTATCTCAATCAAAATCGAAGTCCAGTGCATCTAAGTGCACAAAAGACATATCACTGCACTGCAAGCATATATAAACTATACCGAGTGCAGGAACGAAATCGTGTGCATGCATACGCACAAAACCAACTCAACTGTTTAAAACCGTAAAATCACAAACATGTGAAACTAAAGAACGAAAACGATATCAAGTGCAACACTGTGCAAAGATCGTAAATCCTCAATCATCAAAATCAAATCATACGAATAAATCACCCAAAACATCGGAATCAATAATGGCGGAATAGTACTGCTCCAGCGCATCCTCTAAGAATCTCGGCCAACTGTCGCGGTCACTAGTGGGACGTCTCGTCGATGATCATGAACTCTGTCCTGCTGGTGTGCGTAACTATGACCACTCCTGGGTCAAGGTCTTCACTGTGAATTACCAATCTTTCGGTCCATCGGCTCATCGGCCCTGTCGGGTGTGCTAACGGGGACGATTCCGTTCTGGTACTTCTCTGGTCATCTCTTGGTCAATCATCGCGACCACTCGTAAGACAGCATATCACTGGCGTCAGCCTCTGGCTCTTTGAATGTACATGACACCTCTGATCCTGGGTGCAAGTATCATTGCAGCAGTGTCCTGGAAGGAATCCTGCTCACGGTCTCTTCCATGTCTCGTCTCTGCCAACTGTCCGGAAGTCGTTGTCCTTTCCTATATCTGCATCTTGCTCTGGAACGACTGCATACTCATCGCGACTCCTTCTGGAAGGTAAGTCCAAGTACCATGCCTCGGCATGCGCATCGCCTCTCTGATGTCGGCGGAGTGGAACATCATCTCATCTAGATCTGGTGCGAACCTTTTACTCCACTTTTCTCTAATGTCGACCGCTTCGGACTCGTCTCGTCGTGGCTGCATGGACTGAGCTCCAACGGCTATCCTCGTATCTGGAGTCTCCCAAGAATGCATCTCACCACCTAGCATCCGAATTAAGTCGAGTTAGGGTTTCATTCTTCTAGAGGGACCATAGAATTGCCTGCATGTCTTTCCGACTACTTTAAACTTGGAATAATAGGTTTCCGACATTCGATCGTCTCTGTCGACTTCCAACGTCTCCGCGTGAAGTCGTCTCTAGCTGGAATCCATCTATCTGATGGCCTCGCATCGGGTTAGGCGAACGATCCACATGTCCTAGTCATTCATCCACGATGACTAGCGACCTTCTATCATCTCTTAGTACAACTCGTTCTGCACTAACTCCAGCATCTGGGGCAATACCTCGTCGTTCGCAGCAATAACTGGCTCGCTCGTCTGCACGCCGAACAGTGCCTCGATCATCATGAATAAGCAACACACCAACTGTCATCAAGATCTGGCTGGCCTCTATCATTAGCTCAATCCTCTAATGTCGATCAGCACATCCGAGTAACCTCATAAAGGCGATCCGCCAAACGCTCGTGGCGCGGAAACACAGTCAAAAGACACCTTTCTATAATCGGGTGTCGCCGGAATCATGCCCTGGTCAGTCCTCGTTCGTGCCGAGCTCGTGCTGGCCACAACTCTAGCCGTAGCTCTCCCTGCCCGTAATCGTGGCAGCAAAACCAACTGGTACCAATGAGGCTAGATCAGGAAGGAATATAATACTGAACAAGGAAATGTACATCCTAAGGCTTCTTAAGTGGAGTGGCATGTCGTAAATATGCCGCGGAACATACCAACGGTACGTCACTCTACTTTAGTCACCTATTCCATCAACCAAGGGTCATCCTACGCTCCGAAGGTAAAACCTAACGCTCTGATACCAACTTTGTCACGACCCGAAAGTACGGAACATGACCGGCACTTAAACTATGAACGTCTCGAGGCGTAAGTAATCTAAGTAAACCGAAAACCCAGAAATCCAAACCAAGAAAAGTAGTAGAGTGCATGAAAACCAATTTAAAACAAGTAGTTATAATAGCATAAGCCGAATTATGCGGTTTTTAAGAACATCAAAATTTTACTGAAAATTTCGGCAGTCTCCTTTGTAAATACTGGCCCCCAAACGGGATACAACATGAATAGTATACGAAATCAAGAAAAAGGCATCCCCAAGCAGGAGCTAGCTCTTCGTCAATCGACGGTCACAACCACACAAGCGATATAAAATACAACGCCAACGGCGAGGATCAAAAACTCAAAAGGGAAGTCAAAACCACCAGAAATATAACGAGCGACTCTAAGGTCGAAAGAGTAAACAACACTGGTCTCTATCTCAATAGATACATGTTTGGTTGATGGAACTTCTAGATACAACAGAATAATGATATACAAGATATATAATGGGGTATGATACAAGTAAACCCACCTACTAGCAAATCACCCGAATGAAACTGAGCCCACAAGCCGTAAAGAAACCTGTACGGCAAATCTGCAAGAAACTGGGGCACAACGGGGGTGAGTTGCCAACTCGTGAATAGAAAAACATCTACGCACAGAAATCGCATAAATAACGCAACCTACGTCAATGATCATAATATATCCTCAAATATAAGTATAACAGGCAGCCTATAACAATGACTAGGGTAATATCTAACCCGAGTATAATCTCATGTGCCCGTGTCAGTGCCTCAGGTAGCAATATATCATATGAATGAGGTATGACTGCATGAAAACAGAATACATGTAAATGAAGAAACTGTTTTCATAAATTAGTGAGATTTCCTTCTGGTTTTTAAACTGAGGTATCATAATGAAATCAGTATCAACAGTGTCTAGCATCGACACAAAACATAAATCTCACTGTCTCGAAATATCAATGTCTCAATCTCAATATCTAGGGCGCCGTCAGTCCAGACCGGCCCCTACCATCCATCTCAAGACCACGACGGTATCCTCCGGATATCCGACGCGTCGGGTAATATCACCGGTAGGTAGTGCTCCCCAGCCAGGCTCAACGTCAACACCACATTCCTCTTGCCCCGGGGTACCATACCGGGCCCACAATGTACCCGTGACGGTTCCTCCACTCCTCGACACGGATCTCGAAAACCACATCAAACTCATGGTGGACGACACTTACATCACTAGAAAACCGCAATTTACATATTTTAAAAATATAATAAGTTTAGAAATTTTGCGGCTTTCCCCCGAAATCCAGAAATATCATAAATCTCAAGAAATCATCACAAGTGCATATGTCAATGATAATGAATGTATATGGTATCAATAACCAAGTTGCAATGTGTGATTAATAACTAGGCATGAACAATGGAATAACAGTATGCATGAAGTGACAAGTAATAACTACAATGTCTAAACTGGCATATAAGGCAGGTACACTAATATCGTATAAACTACTAACTAACAACCTAAGTCAAGCAATAGTATTTTCTAAGTGTACGTGACATGGCAATTACCGATGAAGATGTGTGTGAGCCGGCAAGTAAGTGTATGTGGTACATACGCATCATCGGTAATGGTGCTGGTGTCCTAACAGCATGATTGTCACGACCCGAAAGTACGGAACATGACCGGCACTTAAACTACGAACGTCTCGAGGCGTACGTAATCTAAGTAAACCGAAAACCCAGAAATCCAAACCAAGAAAAGAAGTAGAGTGAAGGAAAACCAATTTAAAAGAAGTAGTTTTAATGGCATAAGCCGAATTATGCGGTTTTTAAAACATCAAAAATTTACTGAAAATTTCGGCAGAGTCTCCTTTGTAAATACTGGCCCCCAAACGGGATACAACATGAATAGTATACGAAATCAAGAAAAGGGCATCCCCAAGCGGGAGCTAGCTCTTCGTCAATCGACGGTCACAACCACACAAACAATATAATATACAACGCCAATGGCGAGGATCAAAACTCAAAAGGAAACTCAAAACCACCAGAAAAATAACGAGCGACTCTAAGGTCGAAAGAATAACCAACACTGGTCTCTATCTCAAAAAAATACATGTTTGGTTGATGGAATTCTAGATACAACAGAATAATGATATACAAGATATAATGATGGGTAAGATACAAATAACCCACCTACTAGCAAGTCACCCGGAAATGGAAAGAGTGCCAGCAAGCCGTAATGAAACCTGTACGGCAACCTGCAAGAAACTGGGGCACAACGGGGGTGAGTTGCCAACTCGTGAATAGAAAAATATCTACGCAGAGAAATCGCATAAATAACGCAATCCTAGGTCAAAGATCATAATATATCCTCAAATATATGTATAACAGGCAGCCTATGACATTGTCTAGGGTAATATCTATCCCGAGTGTAAACTCATGTGCCCGTGTCAGTGCCTCAGGTAGCAATATATCATATGAATGAGGTATGAATGCATGAAAACAGAATACATGTAAATGAAGAAACTGTTTTCATAAATTAGTGAGATTTCCTTCATATTTTAAACTGAGGTATCATAATTAAAATCAGTATCAACAGTGTCTAGCATCGACACAAAACATAAATCTCACTGTTTCGAAATATCAATGTCTCAATCTCAATATCTAGGGCGCCGTCAGTCCAGACCGGCCCCTACCATCCATCTCAAGACCACGACGGTATCCTCCGGATATCCGACGCGTCGGGTAATATCACCGGTAGGTAGTGCTCCCCAGCCAGGCTCAACGTCAACACCACATTCCTCTTGCCCCGGGGTACCATACCGGGCCCACCATGTACCCGTGACGGTTCCTCCACTCCTCGACACGGATCTCCAAAACCACAGCAAACGCATGGTGGACGACACTTTACATCACTAGAAAACCGCAACATTTTATATTTTAAAAGATCATAAGTTGTAAATTTTGCGGCTTTCCCCGAAATCCAGAAATATCATAAATCTCAAGAAATCATCACAAGTGCATATGTCAATGATAATGAACTAGGCAAGAACAACTGAATAACAGTATGCATGAAGTGGTAGGTAATAACTACAATGTCTAATATGGCATATAAGGGAAGTACACTAATATCATGTCAACACTACTAACTAACAATCTAAGTCAAGCAATTATATTCTCTAAAGTGTACGTGACATGGCAATTACCGATGAAGATGTGTGTGAGCCGGCAAGTAGGTGTACGTGGTACATACGCATCATCGGTAATGGTGCTGGTGTCCTAACAGCATGATATCAATAATGGAATATGCAGCAAAATAAATATGCGAAGCAGAGCGAACAGCAATAATGTGCGGGAGCTGAATACTAGACACAACGATAACTAATCTGCAATAATCTAATATAAGTCCTACGAATGGTGCCTTTTGAAATAACACGAATCATGGGGTTTTGAAAATAGGGGCTACGGTGTTTTTATGAAAAGATACGTCGTTTTTGAAATATCCGTAGATTCCCTTGAGCTGTCTTTAAAAATGCCCACGATTCGTTAGTTTTTTTGAAATAGGTAAGAAGTCTAATTTAATCTAACAACTACACTAAACTATACGGCTGAACTACAAGCTGAACTACAGGTAAGGAAACCGCCTATCATCTGAGTCGATACATATACATACCTGTATATGTATAGTCGGTGATCTCGCCTCAATAATATCATATCCGATACCATATCTATAATCAGGCATCCCAAGTCAAGAGTACGGATCAATCATCAATATAGCTCGTACGTAAATCCGTCGTACGGCATCCCAATCTGGGTACGGGTCAATATCACATTCATCATACTATTCACCTGGTATCCTCTTTATCAAATATCATGATCGGGGTACTGATCTACGTCTAGTACCATACTGATACCGCCTACGTATGCATGGACGTGTGTGAAACACTACGTCAAGGACCCGCTACAACGTCATGTCGTATCTAAGATACGAACGCTGCTATATCACCGATCTCACGGCCTCAAATCAAATCTCATCGACTCAGCTCAATCCCAAGTATCATCCTCAATCCGTATGTGAACACATAGTCCCATACCCATGTGAACACATAACTATAAAGAATCCCATGAGCACATATCAATAGGAATGTATGCAAGTATGTATGTGTGTATGTGTGTGTAACACTACCCTAGGGTTCGCAACACTAAACATAGTCCAACACACCAAGTATCTATATCATCGATAATATCAAACAAATTATAGTCAAAATATATATATATGTGTGTGTATACGTATTCGTATACATCACCACGAACTGCGGGGGTGCTATACGCCATCCACCCGACTTCTCCCCGTAGATATAAATCAACTCACTTGGTCCTCGCTAGCCGGTGCCGACGTCGCCACGCGCTTGCTTGTCGTCTTGAAGTCCACGTGGGGATACCTACATATCATAACGCACCATATCGCATTAAAACTAAATTCGAGATCGAAACGGCATACGAAAATCAAATCGGCACGCGTATCACGCATAGGTCCAAACCTATCGCCTACGCATGCAAGAATAGTAAAACCAACCCTCGATGTCGATGTACAAACGTCAAACCATCGAGAAAAATCCAATCACACTCATTTTCACATTCATGAACACTAATTTTAATATAAACTAGGTTAAAACTCACAAAAACCCCAATTTTACTTAAAAAGTCATTTTTCCGAAAATCTAGCAAGCACAATTCGCCGTTTTTGTACAAAATAGGATGTTTAAATGAAAGTAGCGGCCAATATACTTATTAAATATCTTAAATAAGTCGTATAAACAATTTCCGGAATTTAATCTCATTAAATTCCAAAAATCCTAATATTCTAGTTTACAAAAATACCCTTTTTTAACAATTTCAAAGCAAAAATGCACAAACTACAATCTAGCTTAGATTTGCATGATCCAAAGCATTAAACCACACTTAATAAACTTAATGAAGCCAAGAAAACCCTAATCACATTTTTAATCCCAAGAATTTAACAAATTTCAAAAACCTAGTAAGCAATTAGCAAATTAACACAATTTTTCAAGTAACAACTTGTAATTAACAACTAGATTAGTTTTCTACAAAACTAATTATGTTAAACCACTTCACTAAACCATGCACAATCAAACACAACTCATTTCCACAACAAACCCTAACTTGAAATCCAAAACTTGTAATTAAACTCACATATCCAAGTTAACACTTAATTTAAATTAGCTTTAAGAAACAAGTAACAATTTAAGCAAAAAGTTTTAGAATTATACCCAAAAATATATGAAGGTCCACAAGCATCCATGGCCTCCCAAAATGCTCTCTTTTCACAAATATCCATGCTATACGGGCTAAGCTAAAATGGGTAGGAGTCGGATTTGGGTTTAGATTTGAATTTGCATGGATTTTGAATTGATTTGTGGATTTTTTTTGATGAAGAAAAGAGTGGGATTTAGGGGGGCAGCTGCTGTTGGGAGGGGGAGAATTTCGGCCAGAAATGGGAGTGAGGAGAGAGAGTGAGGTAGAGAAAATACAAGGGAGGAAAGTCCAAGTCAACATAAAGTCAAAAGTCCACCTAATTCATCCATTTTCTTTTCTTTTCTATCATTTCATTTTGTAATTTTCCCTAATTAAATGTATTAGTGACGGCTTAAAATAATAATAAAATAATTTTTTTTTCAGAAAATTTGAAATTTCACCAGTGGCTCAATAAACACCAAATAATAGCAATTACATAGCTAGAATATGTATATTTAATTTTTATAATAAGATATTTGTATTTTGACTTTTTATAGAAAACCCCCTTATTTTACCGATTTTTTTCGAAATTTCACCGAAACGATTTTCAAAACGCTACAATGATATCAATAATGGAGTATGCAGCAAAATAAGTATGCGGGGCAGAGCGAACAGCAATAATGTGCGGGAGCAGAATACTAGACACAACGATAACTAATCAGTATTAATCTAATATAAGTCCTACAAATGGTGCCTTTTGAAATAACACGAATCATGGGGTTTTTGAAAATAGGGGCTACGGTGTTTTTATGAAAAGATACGTCTTTTGAAATATCCGTAGGATCCCTTGGGCTGTCTTTTAAAATACCCACGATTCGTTAGTTTTTGAAATAGGTAAGAAGTCTAATCTAATCTAACAACTACACTAAACTATACGGCTGAACTAACAAGCTGAACTACAGGTAAGGAAACCGCCTAACATCTGAGTCGATACATATACATACCTGTATATGTATAGTCGGTGATCCCGCCTCAATAATATCATATCCGATACCATATCTATAATCAGGCATCCCAAGTCAAGAGTGCGGATCAATCATCAATATAGCTCGTACGTAAATCCGTCGTACGGCATCCCAATCTGGGTACGGGTCAATATCACATTCATCATACTATTCACCTGGTATCCTCTTTATTAAATATCATGATCGGGGTACTGATCTACGTCTAGTACCATACTGATACCGCCTACGTAAGCATGGACGTGTGTGAAACACTACGTCAAGGACCCGGTACAACGTCATGTCGTGTCTAAGATACGAACCCTGCTATATCACCGATCTCACGGCCTCAAATCGAATCTCATCGACTCAGTTCAATCCCAAGTATCATCCTCAATCCGTATGTGAACACATAGTCCCATACCCATGTGAACACATAGCTAAAATGACTCCCATGAGCACATATCAATAGGAATGTATGCAAGTATGTATGGGTGTATGTGTGTGTGTATGTGTAGTGCAACACTACCCTAGGGTTCGCAACGCTAAAATAATCCAACACACCAATATCCATCCTAAGTATCGTTATTAATCCCAAATAACATATAATAATTGTTGGTGTGTATACGCATCCGTATACACCACCACGGACTGCGGGGGTGCTATACGCCATCCACCCGACTTCTCCCCGTAGATATAAATCTACTCACCTGAACCTCGCTCGCCGGTGCCGATGTCGCCACGCGCTTGCTTGTCGTCTCGAAGTCCACCTGGGGTACCTACATATCATAACGCACCGTATCGCATAAAAACCCAATTCGAAATCGAAACGTCATAAGAAAACCAAATCGGCACGTGTATCACGCATAGGTCCAAACCTATCGCCCACGCATGCAGGAATAGTCAAACCAACCCTCGATGTCGATGTACGAACGTCAAACCATCGAGAAAATCTAATCACACTCATTTGCACATTCACGAACACTAATTTTAATATAAACTAGGTTAAAACTCACAAAAACGCCAATTTCACTTAAAAAGTCATTTTTCCGAAAATCTAGCAAGCACAATTCGCCGTTTTTGGTACAAAACACGATATTTAAATGAATGTAGTGGCCAATATATTTATTAAATATCTTAAATAAGTCGTATAAACAATTTCCGGAATTTAATCTCATTAATTTCCAAAAATCCTAATATTCTAGTTTACCAAAAATACCCTTTTTAACAATTTCAAAGCAAAATACACAAACTACAATCTAGCTTAGAATTGCATGATCCAAAGCATTAAACCACACTTAATAAAGTTAATGAAGCCAAGAAAAACCTAATCACACTTTTAATCCCAATTATATAACCAATTTCAAAAGCCTAGTTAGCAAATTAGCATAATTAACACAATTTCCTTAAACTAACCATTAACAACTAACTACTAATCTTGTTCTACAATTTTAGTGGCCACAATATTCACCAAATAACTTAATTAGGTCACAAAAAGTATTAAGTAGATTTTTATTTCATCTAATTACATCCATCCTAAAACCTAGTTTCCAAAATATTTTCATTTGGACAATTACATGTTACAATTGGCAATAAGTAACAAATTTAAGTTGCATAACTTAAGATGCTAAAAAAAACAACCATCACACAACCATGAACACATGATCACAACCTAACTTGATCTTAAACTCTTTCCATTACAACTAAATCCCAATTAGAGTTGCATTCAAACTTAATTGACTTTAATCAAAGAAACTATACAATAATTAGATTTGGCTTGGGATTTATACCTCACCAAAAACAAGAGACCAAGCTTGAAATCTAGCCTCCCAAAATGGCCTCCAAGCTCCTAGATCCATGCAAGAATAGCTATAGAAAAATGGGTAGGAGTTAGATTTGAGTTTTGGTTTAATTTTGATGGAGATTTGATGGATTTTGAAGACTTTTTTGATGAGGAAAAGAGAGGGGAAGAAGGAGGAGGGGCTGCAGTTTGAGGGAGGATGGGGCTCGGCCAGCAGGTGGGGGAGGGGTGTGGAGGGTGTGGGTGTGGAAAAGAAAGTCCAAGTCAAGGTAAAATACCCCCCCCCCAAGTCAACACCAACTTCTTCTCTCACTAATCTTTTCTTTTCCTTTCATTTCTATGAAATTCAAGTGGGGACCAAAGAGGGGCTGCTGAATTCAGCCATGGGGATAGTGAATGGGGGTGTGTGGGTGTGGGTTCGGGTGTGGGGTGATGAAAAATGATAAATACAATACCCCAAACATCCATTTACGCTAAAAAAAAGCCTTTTTTTCTTCAATAATTTCTAAACCGTTTTGGCAAATGATTTCGTTCCAAAAACCACATGTTAAAATTTTATTTAATGTTTTATGATGCACAAAATTTATTTCAACTCATTCCAATTTATAATTTTCCCTAATTAAATGTATTAGTGACGGCTTAAATAATAATAAAATAATATTTTTTTCCAGAAAATTTGAAATTTCACCAGCGGCTCAATAAACACCAAATAATAGCAATTACATAGCTAGAATATGTATATTTAATTTTTATAATAAGATATTTGCATTTTGACTTTTTACAGAAAACCCCCTCATTTTACCGTTTTTTTTGAAATTTCACCGAAACGATTTTCAAAACGTTACAGTAATCGGAAATCTTGTTGAATTATCCAACTTATTTTGAAAAGGCGTTTTCATGGGTGAGACCTAAATGCGAGCTTTACATTGTTAGGCATGAAATCTTGGATATGTGTGTAAGTCCATATTGCGACCCCCGGTGCTTACGGGGAGGCGGAAACGGTATAAAAAACAAATTTTTATCGCAAGAGGCAACATGGACTAAACAAGGTCGGGATCGTGTCTAAACTGAACTAGCAAATACGCTAAAGGGAGTTAGCTACTCGGATGAAGGTTATACCTAAACTTGAACTCCTTCTTGTTGAAATCTTGTAGAGGTTGATGGTTCTCTTTTCGTCGCCTTCTTCCGTCGAAGATGGATCCACCTCGAAGGTTCGACCTTTGGGCTCTTCCTCGATCTTTGAGTGAACTAGGGTTTCCGGCTTGCTAAACCTTGAACCTAGAATGAGTAGAGAGTAACTAGGGTTTGCTTTTCTTTTTAAAGAGAAGGATTCTCAACACATGAGAAGGTTTCTCTTTGCTAGAGGAAGAAGAAGATGAAATGAGGTGAGAGAGAGGTTATGATAGAATGAGCTATGTTTTTCTTTCTTGCAACCATAATGCCAAAAGAAAAACAATTATCTAAATAATAATAATTCAAAATGAGAATAGTTGATGGCAATTTGGAATGACCACTACCATGCTTCATGTAAGCATGAATCAAGGAGGACTTTTTAAAGCATGATGGTGGTCAACTTTCAACCATGGTCAACAAGTCAACCATGGTCAATAAGTCAACAAAATCAACCATAACATAATTCTCATTTAATTACTATTATTAATAGATAATTCATAAATCCATTAGGGTTTGGAAAATGATAACTGTCAACTGTGCATACGCACCGGTTCCGAAACCCTAATGAAATACCTCATCCTCCGCCTCAAGCAACTGTGCATACACACCTGCATTCTCGTTCCGAGGAACAAGAATACCAAGATATAAAAGCAACCCCAAATATATATACCAGTATCTGGCTCAAACCAGAGCCTGCCAGTATAATCCGTCCGGACTCCAAACGTGCACAAGTGCGCGGATGAGAACGAACCCTGTCGCAAAACCATGCGACCTCTACTCTGTTTTGCCCAGAGGCGAATACCCTCTGTGTGGGACTCTAAAGACTCGACACTACGCTGGCAGTGGGTTTAACCACAGACCGCAAGCGGCAGTAGCTGTGCGTAACGGTCCCCAGGTAGATGCCGACAAGAAGGCTGACGAGGTGAAACCCCATCTGAACTCCTACTGAGTCTGAATGTGACATTCTCCGTACAGTCCGGTCTGTTCGTCTGATACATCGCATGTCGGGCCTAGGGGGCGGTAAAACGTCAGTCCCCCAATAGCGGTACAAGTCGTGTCGGAGTGAAGCCCAAAACACCCTGAGATAACACTGGAAACCTACCAGTATATCTCGCTTGCCCTGGCCAGGGACTACTCGTGTAATGGCTCTCCTAGACACAGCGCGATGTCAACCCCCAATACTGGGAGAGACGAATCCTGTCTAACCGTCACTGCCTCCAAGTGCTTCGGGACTGCACCCAATCACCACCTGTTTGCACGACTCCTTTGAGCCGTGGTAGGGTAGTGATCAAAGTGCAGTGGGAACACACTCGAGGCGAAGTGCCAGTATCAAGTCAGCGGACTAAGCTGTACTCATGTCACCTGGGAACTGATAACTGACGATAGGTATAATACCAACCTGTCAGTTCCCGACGAGTCCTGTCCAGTGTACTCGTAACCCAACGAGCACCCGTATACTATCTCCAGTACGACGTACTGATGGCTGTGGGACAGACCATCTCCCACACTGGGATGAGAAGCGCATACGCTAGTCTACTCCGGAGTATCGATGCCCTGTCTCGATAGTCCTACGACTAGGGACCTGTATAAGGATGTGCCTATAGATTACCCAGCCCCCACTAGTGTGACTGCCATCACAACGCTGGTAATCAAGCAAAGATCCTAAGGGCTCCACTAATGCGTATAAGTGATATACTGAAATAAACACAAGTACACATTGAAGTAGAAACAAACCAAGTAGCATACTACTATATTGAGCAAGATTGTTTATACAAGGTGAATATCCCAAGCTTCCATCAAGTAATATACAAACTAGTATGATACAGTAATGGCCTCTAGGGCATATACACTAACAATGTGATGTCCCGGGTTTATGTTGTCTAAAGGCAGTTACGATTCTAAATGTTGTAGTTTTGTATTTTAATTTTCTGCGACCGTAAGTGTAATATGTGGTTTATCGCCGGTTTCGTTGCTATACATCAACGACAATTGGGATACGCATATTCACTAACGTTGATGACATGTTATGTTATGTGTTGCTGTGATATGTTATATTGGATCGTCGTGTTTTGAATAGCTGGGGGTTTTATGAGAGATGGGGGTTTTTATTTTCATTCATGTAAAATTCATTTTATGTAAAATTCTTTTATTGGGGCACTTACGAGTTGAGGATGATGTCACCATTGTATATTATTTACTTTTCCGCATTAGGATAGACCTAAGGAGGGGAGCATAAGTAACCGGGTTCTAGGGTCCAGTGGGGTCTATCTCGAGGAGTCGAGACCGGGTCTCCTAACCCTAGAATTGGTAGGGTTGCTTGTCGCTCTTGTAGGGGTCTAGGGATGTGGGTTTATCTATTTATCGCGACTGTGGAATCCGTGTTTTATACAGGCTCACAATAAAACACGGACCTCCTAATATATCCAATATTTCATATGTATCTTCTGCTGCTGATATTATGTGATGTGATCATATTATATGCGTGAGATGAATACTTTATTATTGTATATATATGATATATAATAAACGTTGCTTATGTTTTGCACCCGCGCTAGTCCCGCCCCGGTATGCCGTTAGTTAAGTAACCTAACGGTTCATAACGGGACGCTGTGGCGAATACGGATGGCATAAGCGTACGTTGTATTTTCGTTTCTTCTATGATGCTTAAGAAGCTTAAATGATGGGATTCATTAATGAGATTAATGAAAGAAAAGAAACCAAAAAGATGTTGTAGAATCAAATTTATAAAAAGGGTAGCTCTAGTTTTTGCTTTGCATAGCGGTATTCCTTGTAGAATATCCAGCACCTTATTCGATAAGGAAAGAGCCGAGATCCCTTCACCGGGAGTGACCTCTTTAGCGAAACATGTTAACAAATACTGTTTTATGATCACATGTTGATAAAGCCCTTAGGATGAGTACTTGACTACCAGGATTAGGATGCAGATCATACTAGTGGGGACAGGGTAGTCGTTAAGTACATCCTTCAAATGTTCCTAGTCGTGGGAGTATCGAGACAGGGCATCGATACTCCAGAGTAGACTAGCGTATACACTTCTCGACCCATATGATGGGCGATGGATGATCTCATATCCATTGGTATTTGACATCAGAGAAGGTATTCGGGTGCTCAGTGGAGACTGGGTACACTGGACGGACTCGCTGAGAACTCCTAGATGGTATTATACCTATCGTCGGATTGCAGTTCTCCGGTGACACTGGTACAGGTTAGTTTGTAGACCCAAGATCGTCATAGAGTCTTGTGTGATTTCCACTGTGCTTTGATTTCCACCTTACCACGGTCAAGAGATCGTGCAAAACGGTGGCTTTTGGGTACAGTCCCGAGTCATGTGGAGGCAATGAGTGATAGGAGGGGTTTCGTCTCTCCCGGTATTGGGAGTTGATGTTGCGCTATGCTCGATTGGACATAACATGAAATCCCTGGCCAGAGTTGCTGAGATTTACTGGTAAGTGTTACCAGTAGTTTCTCGAATCGTTATGGACCTTACATCGGCATGACTTATCAGGCTATTGGGGTCTGACGTTATACCACCCCCAGGATGTGATATGCGACATATCAGACGAAGAGACTGGACTGTACGTTAGTGTTACTGATTGGATTCACAGGAGTTATAGCTGGCTTGCTTGTTGATCTTCTGATCGTTCAATACCCGGGTGGCCGTTACGTTTAGCAGGCCGCTTGCGGCTTGTTGGTGTTTGATATGATCATCACCTACTGCCGGCGTATTGACGGGTCTTTAGAGTCCTACACAGAGGTTTCCTAGTTCATGCGAAACGGAGTAGGAGCACATATGTGATATGTGCGGGACTGAGATTAATACAAGTATGTGATACCGTATTATATTCTTGCGATATGTGATATCGATCGGGTATATGAGATATAGCCGGGTTATCGGATCAAGTGTTGATTCGATAAGATGATTCATTTGATATTAGTCGGTTATATGTAATATAGCCGGATTATTAAATCAAGGGTTGATTTAATAATTAAATGTATAATTATATATTTGATATATTAAATTACATTGACTAATATTAGCTCACTTAAGATTTCTTTTCTCACTTGATGATACATTGATATATATGTGATATATGTTAATTGTATTATTTTGTTTTTGTACACAAAATATATGCGTGATATATATTGTTGTGTCATGCTAGGTTACACTTGCAACATGTATGTATGAGACTCACACCATGCTAGGGTTAAGTTAGGGTTTATATTTATTTAAGGCAAATTCAAAATTGTGGATATATTTGTCATGGACAAAGCTTGGAGAAGCTTGTAACCTTCATTGACTTAGTCCACTCCTTTGACTTACTTAAGATATTTCTTAACCCAACCCTTAACTCATAGCTATGGTTTATTCTCTATATGAGTTCGGCATGACACTAACTCACCCGTGGTTGCAATTCTAATCTCACTCTCTCATTCATTTGCTTCATCACTTCTTCTTCTTCTTCTTCAAGTGAAAAAGCTTGCTAGTTTTTTCTAAAGTGATGAAACCTTGTGAGAAAAATTAATCTAAAGTGAGCCTACTTCCTACTTCATCATCCTATACTATTAGCCATTTAGTTTAGGGTGTTTGCTTCACTAATCTACACAATTTGTGAAGAGATAGCATGAGCTAGTGTCTCCTCGACATAGATCATCTTCGGCCTCGAAGACTTCGAAGCAAGCTTGTTCGTTTCTTCATGGGAGCCTTTCTAGAGTCCGGGGGATCGTGATCGCAGCGAAAGGACTACTACATGGAGCTATTGAAGTGAAGGACCAGTCTACAAAGGTTGTATTCCTTGTTCACTTAGATGTAAAGAGTTTACATATCATGTTTAACCCTAAGTCTCTAGTTAAGATCTTGGTTAGGGTTTGTTTAGCACCCTAAAATTTTAAAGTAGCATGATTGATGCTTGCCAAAACCTTGCTAAGGTGCTATGCCAACCCTACAGTGGTATTAGAGCAAAGCTAGAGCATTAGGCGTTGTGTAAACGAAGTTTAAAGTCCAATCGAACTCCGAAAGCCCGAAACGACCCCTTTTATGGAATTTTTTTCAAAAGTTGGATTTTTCCATGTTAAAAATACTCAGAAAATCATGCAGGTAATTCTATGGACACACCTGAAGAACGAAACCTTAACTCGTCTAAGTGACCGCGGATCCGTGGCTAAAATATGGTTTTGCCGGCGGATCCGCGGCGCCACTTGAGAGGCTTGGGTCGGGCCCTTCAGCTGTTGGTCCGTAGGTACTGTGGCATGTCTGTGGTTAACTTTAACTGTGCTCAAGTGTTGAGCTCTCTAGGAATTTTTGGGAATTCGTTGCATCGATCGAATTATCTAGCTTCGCCAAGCTATCTCTGATTGTGATACTATATTTGGAATCCACAGAATTGGTTATGTGATATCTAGTTTGAATTTTATAAATCTAGCGGTTTGGTCTCATTTGATCGGTTGCTATGGGATTTTGATGTTGATCAAAAGTCCGTCACAATCACGTAGTGTACGCGGATACTCGCCGGGTAACCTTACTAGAGAGCCACACACCATAGCCCCGACCAAGTGACTGTAGGATAACCCTATGCTAAAAGCATCCGTTCAGGTGCTCGCGGCCGCGGTGTTCCTCCTTGGTGCACTTCGTCAACGTCATCGGGGGGTGCGGCCAACTACTAAAGTTTCCGACAAGCATTCGATCAGGTTATCGGGAATCTTGTTGAATTACTCGACAGGTTATTGGAAAGTGTTTTCAATATCGACACTAAAATGCGGGGTTTATAATTATTAGGCATGCGATGTCTAAAGAATTCATTTGGTTAGGCATGAAATCCAATGTATGTGATATATTGGGTTTATGATGTCTAAAGTGGATGCGGATTCCAACTGTTGTAGTTTTTCACTTTCTTTTCTGCGACCGTAAGTGTAATATGTGGTGTATCACCGGTTTCGGTACTATATGTCAACGACAATTAGGATACGCATATTTACTTACGTTGACGACATGTGATATTATGTGTTGCTTTGACATGTTATATTGGATCGTCGTGTTTTGAATAGCCGGGGGTTTTATGTGAGATGAGAGTTTTTCATTTTCATTCATGTAAAATTCATTGTATGTAATATTCTTTTATTGGGGCACTTCCGGGTTGAGGATGATGTCACCATCGTATATTATTTACTTTTTTGCATTAGGATAGACCCAAGGTGGGGAGCATAAGTAACCGGGTTCTAGGGTCCAGTGGGAGACCATCTCGAGGAGTCGAGACTGGGTCTCCTAACTCTAGAATTGGTAAGGTTGCTTGCTGCTCTCGTAGGGGTCTAGGGATGTGGGTTTGGCTATTCATCACGACCATGGAATCCGTGTTTTTACTGGCTTAAATAAAACACGGAATTCCTAGTATATCCAATATTTCATATGTGATTCTTCTGCTGCTGATATTCTGTGATGTGTTCATTTTATATACGTGAGATGAATGCTTGTACTATATATATATGATATATAAATATTATTTCTTTCGTTTCTTATGTGATACTTGGGAAGCATAAATAGATGGGACTTCATTAATGAGATTAATGAAACTAAAAGATGTTTGTCCATGTTACCTCTCCCGGTACTTTCGGGCATGCGGAATTTGGTAAAAAAACAATTTTCTAGAGGTGGTAACATGGACTCAAAACCGGATCTTTGTTAAACATCTAACTGACAACCTAACTAGGAGTTGTTAACTACTCGGTTAGGAGGTTATACCTTTCTTTCTTGAACTCCTTCTTCTTCAAGCCTCGATGGTTGTCCGGATCGGCTTCACCCCGTCGTCTCCTTGCGCCGAAGATCGATCCACCTGAAAGCTTCTACCTTTGGCTTCTTCTTCGGTCTTTGAAGAAACTAGTTTACTCGGTTTGCTAAATCTTGTGAACTAGAGTGAGTAGAGGAGAGTGTGTTAGGATTTTCTCTATGGTTCTTGGTTCTCAACACATGAGACAAGTGAACCATAGACTAAAGAGAGGGAGAGTAAGAGGAAGGAGATGAGAGCTCAAGAACACAAGATAGAGAATGAAAATGATAGAATGAGCAAGACTTTTCTCACTTGGCTCTCATAATCCAAAACCATCATCACAAAAATAGTAATCAAGTATTGTGTAAATGGTTTAAGTCAAAATGGCTATATCATTTCATGCACTCATATTGCACAAGAGAACAAGCAAGTAAAAAGTCTTTGCCATGAAATGATAGCCATTGTCATCATGATGGTCAACTAGTCCAACCTAGTCAACCGGTCAACAAAGTCAACAAGTCAACAAAGTCAACCCCTCAACAACCATGTCACCACAATACTTAATTAATATTATTGTTAATTACATATCATATTCTCATTAGGGTTGAGCAAAAGTCAATAGTCAACAGTCAACGGTCAACAACCCTAATGAGAATCCTCTGCCTCTGTCTCTCCGTCAACTGTGCATACACACCCGGATTCGCGTTCCGAGGAACACGAATACATACTGGATAAAACCAATCCCAAAACGCACACTAGGATCTGGCTTAAACCAAAGCCCGCTAGTGTTAACTGTCCGGACACTGTACGTGCATAAGTGTACGGATGTGACCGGACCCTGTCGCAAAACCACGCGACCTGTCGCAAAACCATGCGACCTCTACTCTTTTGCCTAAAGGCGAATAGCTTTCTGTGTGGGACTCTAAAGACTCGACACTACGCTGGCAGTGGGTTTAACCACAGACCGCAAGCGGCACTAGCTGTGCGTAACGGTCCCCAGGTAGATGCCGACAAGAAGACTGACGAGGTGAAACCCATCTGAACTCCTACTGATCCTGAATGTGACAATCTCCGTACAGTCCGGTCTGTTCGTCTGATACATCGCATGGCGGGACTAGGGGGGCGGTAAACGTCAGTCCCCTAATAGCGGTACAAGTCGTGTCGGAGTGAAGCCCAATACATCCTGAGATAACACTGGAAGCCTACCAGTATATCTCGCTTGCCCTGGCCAGGGACTACTCGTGTAATGGCTCTCCTAGACACAGCGCGATGTCAACCCCTAATACCGGGAGAGACGAATCCTGTCTAACCGTCACTGCCTCCAAGTGCTTCGGGACTGCACCCAACTACTACCTGTTTGCACGACTCCTTTGAGCCGTGGTAGGGTAGTAATCAAAGTACAGTAGGAACACACTCGAAGAGAAGTGACAGTGTCAAGTCAGTGGACTAAGCTGTACTCATGTCACCTGGGAACTGATAACTGACGATAGGTATAATACCAACCGGTCAGTTCCCGACGAGTCCTGTCCAGTGTACTCGTAACCCAACGAGCACCCGCATACTATCTCCAGTACGACGTACTGATGGCTGTGGGACAGACCATCTCCCACTTTGGGATGAGAAGCGCATGCGCTAGTCTACTCCGGTGTATCGATGCCCTGTCTCGATAGTCCTGCGACTAGGGACCTGCATAAGGATGTGCTTATAGATTACCCAACCCCCACTAGTGTGACTGTCATCACAACGCTGGTAATCAAGCAAAGATCCTAAGGGCTCCACTAATGTGTATAGGCGATATACTAAAATAAACACATGTACACATTGAAGTAGAAACAAACCAAGTAGCATACTACTATTTTGAGCAAGATTGTATACACAAGGTGAATATCCCAAGCTTCCATTAAGTAATATACAAACTAGTATGATACAGTAATGGCCTCTAGGGCATATATACTAACAATCTCCAACTTGCACTAAGGCCATGTACTGGCGTATCGAAGACCTATCATCTCGATCAGCCGCTCGAACTGAGTCTGGGGCAAGGCCTTGGTGAATGGATCTGCAGTGTTATCTTCTGAAGCAACCCTCCGAACCTCGATCTCCTGGCGATCCACGATCTCCCTGATCAGGTGATACCTCCTTAAGATGTGTCTGGATCTCTGATGGGACCTGGGTTCCTTCGCTAAAGCTATAGCCCCGTTGTTGTCGCAATACAGAGGTATCGGATCAACAATGGACAGAACCACCTGAAGTTCTTTCAAGATCTTCCTCATCCAGACAGCTTCTTTTGCGGCATCAGATGCAGCGATGTATTCCGCTTCCATCGTCGAGTCTCCAACGGTTTCCTGTTTGGAACTCTTCCAACACACCGCCCCTCCATTGAGGGTAAAGAAAAAACCCGACATGGACTTGGAATCATCCTTGTCACTCTGGAAGCTGGAGTCAGCAAAGGCCTCGATCTGGAGGTCTTTTCCGCCATACACCAAGAACATCTCCTTAGTCCTTCTCAGGTACTTGAGAATGTTCTTTACCGCTATCCAGTGTTTCTCCCCAGGGTTTGACTGATACCGGCTTACCACACTTAGTGCATAAGCTACATCCGGTCTGGTACACAACATCGCATACATTATAGAGCCTACCGCAGAAGCGTAGGGTATAATAGACATGCGATCCCTCTCCAAATCAGTCTTGGGAGACATCTCTTTAGAGAGGGTGATCCCGTGACAAGCCGGTAGGTTACCGCGCTTAGAATCTTCCATACTGAATCTCTTCAGTATGGTGTCGATGTACCTGAACTGTGAAAGTCCTAATATCCTCTTGGATCTATCACGATGGATCCGGATCCCCAGGATGTATGAGGCATCACCCAGGTCTTTCATGGAGAACCTGTGTGACAAGAACCCCTTGACAGATTGTAGCATAGGAATGTCATTTCCTATTAAGAGAATGCCATCTACGTACAAAACGAGGAATACTACAGTTCTCGCTATAAATCTACTATAGATGTATGGTTCATCTGGATTTTTGATAAAGCCAAATTCCTTGACCGTCTCATCAAAACAGATGTTCCAACTCCGCGATGCCTGCTTTAGTCCATAGATGGACTTAAGCAACTTGCACACCTTTCCGCTGCTCCCACTCTGAATGAAACCCTCTGGTTGGTCCATATAGACACACTCCTCTAAATTTCCATTTAGAAAAGCGGTCTTTACTTCCATTTGCCAGATCTCATAATCGTGGAAGGCAGCAATGGCAAGAAGGATCCGAATGGATTTCAGCATAGCCACTGGAGAAAAGGTTTCATCATAGTCCAAGCCAGGCCTTTGACGGAAACCCTTTGCAACAAGTCTAGCTTTATAGGTCTCAACCTGTCCATCTACACCAATCTTCCTTTTGAAGATCCACTTGCATCCTACGGGTTTTACCCCGTCTGGAGCAATGTCCAACGTCCATACTTTGTTGGTGTACATGGACTCCATTTCGGTCCGCATTGCATCCACCCATTTTACTGAGTCAACGCTCTGAACGGCCTGCTGGAAGCTAGTAGGCTCATCATAATCTATGATGCAATCCTCTCTATCCCCGTCTATGAGAAAACCGTAGTATCTCTCGGGCGGATGAGACTGCCTACTACTCCTGCGGAGCGGCGTAGGAATGTCCTGTTCTTTTGAACCTTCTGGTTCCACTAAGTTTTCAGTAATAGCTCGTGGTTCTGGAATTTCTTCCAGTTCTACTGCGCTCCCACTAATTTCCTTTTCTAAGAACTGGTGTTCTTGAAAGTTGGCATGATGAGAAACAAAAACCTTTTGTTCCTCTTCGCAATAGAAGAAATATCCCTTGGAGTTCTTTGGATATCCCACGAACTTGCATTGTACTGAGCGTTCCTCGAGCTTGTCCGCATGCTGCTTTTTGACAAAAACTGGACTTCCCCATGTCTTAATGTGATTAAGATAGGGTCTCTTCCCACACCACATCTCATATGGTGTAGTAGGCACAGTCTTAGTAGGAACTCGGTTTAAAAGGTATGCAGCTGATTCTAGCGCATACCCCCAGAATGATCGTGGTAACTCAGCGTTACTCATCATGGACCGTACCATATCCAATAGGGTTCGGTTCCGTCTCTCCGATACACCGTTATGTTGCGGAGTGTATGGAGGAGTAAGCTGAGAGAGAATTCCGTTCTCTTTTAAATAGTCCACGAACTCGGCACTTAAGTATTCTCCACCTCGATCCGATCTTAGAATCTTGATACTTTTGCCGGTTTGTTTTTCTACTTCATTCTTATATTCCTGGAATTTTCCAAAGGCTTCGGACTTATGTTTCATTAAGAAGACATAACCGTACCTTGAAAAGTCATCCGTAAAAGTAATGAAGTAAGAATAACCGCTTCGCGCATGTGTAGACATTGGACCGCACACGTCGCTGTGTACGAGTCCCAAGAGCTCGCTCGCCCTTACTCCGTGTCCAGTAAACGGAGTCTTTGTCATCTTTTCTTTGAGACAGGATTGATAATTGGCATACGATTGATATTCGAACGGATTCAAATATCCTTCTGTATTTAACTTCGTCAATCTTCTCTCATTGATATGACCCAGTCTACAATGCCATAAGAAAGTCTGATTGATTTCCGGAGACTTTCTTTTGTGTGTATTCTGGACATTGAAAATCTGTGGATGGTTTAATACGTATATACCATTGCTTAATGTACCTGACCCAATCAGAACTTGATTAAGGTGAATGTTTACAACATTACTTACAAACGCAAATTCATAACCTTCTTTAGAAGTCAAAGATACAGAAATGATATTACAAGTTGCGTTGGGTACAAAATAGCAATTACGCAAAACCAAAACGTGTCCATCTGACAACCCCAGGTGATAGTCCCCCACGGCCTTAGCATCCATGCTAGCTCCGTTTGCAACTTTGAGGGTCAAGTCACCTGCCTTCAAAACCCTACGGTTTCTCAACGCCTGTAAAGAATTACAGATATGAGATCCTGATCCGGTATCCAATACCCAGGAAGTAGAGTTTATTGAAAGACAGTTTTCAATAACATACACACCTGAAGCTGAAGCTGCAACATGCTTCAATTCCTGTGTCCTGGCTTTCCAAGCCCTGCAATCATTTTTCCAGTGTCCCTTCTTATGACAATAGAAGCATTCTTCCTTATCCACAAGCTTTCCTACTTTCTTTGTTGCTTTTGCCTTTCCCTTCGTATCCACTTTACTAACACCGCCCCTTGGTTTGGCGGGGGCTTTCTTCTTCTTTCCCTTGGCTTTCGCCTTGGACCTAGAAGAGGAAGATCCTCCTACAAACAAAGTGGATGTTTCCCTACTTTTCTGTAGGGTGCCCTCTGCGCTCCTCAGCATGTTGAGGAGTTCTGAAAGTTCAACTTTTTTTTCTTGTAACTTGAAGTTCAGGATAAACTGGGCGTAAGTGGAAGGAAGGGACTGGAGAATCAAGTCCGTATAGAGCTCATTCTCCAACGTGGTCCCAAGGTCCGCGAGCTCCTCAATGTAGCCAATCAACTTAAGCACGTGTTCCGCTACCGATGATCCGACGGCCAATCTTACCGAAAATAACTTCTTCGACACTTCGTATCTTCCGATACGAGATTGCTCTCCATACAGTTCTTTTGTACGAAGAAATATGGATTCCAGGTCCATATTCTCGTGCCTCCTCTGATGTTCATTGTCCATAGAGGCAAGCACGAGGCACTTGGCCTTCGCGCAGTCTAGTTCCCAGGTCTTACGGATTTCCTTATCCGCGACGCTGGTTTTGGGACCTGGGACAGGGGGAGCTTTGGTGGTAAGAAGATACCCCAGCTTGTCGTAAGTGATTGCCATCTTGACATTCCTGAGCCAATCTTTGTAGTTTGGCCCTGTCAGTATGTTTTTATCTAGGAGTAACTTAAGTCCAGTCATGTCGATTGGTCGCTGCAATTAGGAGAGAGAAGAAACACTCAGCATGATGCTCTTGCAAGTTTAGAATGGTTTTTAGTTTGTCTAAACAGGATGGCTCCCACTGTTTCTTGAATCCCTCCTCAAACCAAAAAGGAAGAATTAATCAGGATCAATCTCACCGTACAATACTTGCTTAACCGTTCAGCCAGGCCAGTGTCGGTACTTCGAGGGAGGTTTTCCAACGCTTTCGCGAAGTTCCTTAATTAAATAACCTCTTTTCCCTGGGGGCGTAGCCCCGCTAACACCTTTCTAGACACCTACTTGGTTTATAGCATTGATCGTTAAGTGAGAAATTTCCCGAGGAGTAGCATACACTCACAGTAGGATCGGGATCCAAATATCATCGCGTGACGAAACTGAAGGAATCCTACCAGAATCATCACACTACAAATGGTATGCAACACTAGCAAGTTTCAGTTCTTTTGAAACTCCCGATGTGGATTTTTGCCCCATGCTCTTATGACCTTGACTTTGGCCAAAATATCATAAGTCACATGTCAAGTTCTACCCGTCAATCTCCCGGTTAATTTGGATCCATCCGTACCTACCCTTGACTTTGGCCAAAATGGCAGTACGACTGTCCCAAACCAACGCATCTATCTATGCTACACATGAATACCCAATAGGTACCAATCACTATGCCTTGACTTTGGCCAACATACACAGCTTGAATACTATTGACTATTCATGTGAAACGACGGAGGGCTACGAATGGTTTTGGCAAAACCGTGAACGTAGTGAACTTGATATAATCGATGGAACGAGATAGCTTTTAAAAGGAGTGGCTCAAGCTCCGCATTTAAAAGTTAGTTTTGAAAAGAACCGAGTGGTTTTTCGAAAGTGTTCCAACGACTTTTACATGGTTTATTTTTCTTGCATTAGTTCTTTTAATGCGTGATATTCTTGCATTAGTTCTTTTAATGCGTCCCATCATTTAATCCTACCATTGCAGAAAACAACCAAAATATGACGTACGCTTATGCCATTCGCATTCGCCACGGGGCCCCGTCATTACCCGTTAGGTTACTTAACTAACGACAGAGCGGGGGCTGGGCTAGCGCGGCTGTAAAACATAAGCAACGCCTAAATAATATCATATATAGATATATTGCAATGATAGCCATTTCAGATCATAGATGAACACATTGGATATACTAGGAATCCGCAATTCGTACGAGCCTGTAACGAAAAGCAGATTACACGGTCGCGGTGAATAGCCAATACCCCACCCAAGACCCCTACGGGTGCGGAAAACTACCCGCCAAGTACCCGAAGCGAAGCAACCTCCCTCAACTCCGTGAGTTGGCCACTCGGCACTTCGGCATACCCGGTAGTTTGTGCACCCCCTCCATGGGTCTATCCTAGGAGTAAAAACAGTAAAAAGAAATTATACAATGACGGCTACAACCCCGACCCGGTTGTGCGGCCATACAAATAATTATTACATGAATTTACAAATTTACATGAATAGAAAGAAAAGAAAACACTCGTCTCACAACCCCCGGCTATTCACCCGCGACAATCCAATGAATTCATATACACATTCCAATAACATTACAGATCACAGAATTGTATAACCCCCACTAATCAACATATAGCGATTAGTAGACGTTCAATACAAATATCACATCACAGAAAAACCCGTCAGCTTAAGTCATAAGAAATTCGATCAAAATACGGTTTTTCACGCCCCAAACACAAAATTTTCGTTCTGGAAAATCTGGGCAGAAAATACATATTCCAAAAATCCCAAAATACCCCTATGAACAAACTGCAAAAATAAAACCCCACGAACGAGTCAACTCGGCCGCGGAAACGCGGCGCGTTGATCGATTCAGTTGGTCGAATTTTTGCAGTTTCTTCTAAAAACCCTGAGCCGATTTTTGGTATATCTCAAATAATTTTTCCAGCACTTTGAAAATCGACAGAAAGTTTGAATTTCGGGTTTATTTCGGGACTTTTTCTCCGATCGAATTTCTAGCTACTATGCTAACATGTTAGATAGAGTTTAACTAGACTCTGATACCACTGTTTTTCCATGCTACCTCTCCCGGTACTTTCGGGCATGCGGAATTTGGTGAAAAAACAATTTTCTAGAGGTGGTAACATGGACTCAAAACAGGATCTTTGTTAAACATCTAACTAACAACCTAACTAGGAGTTGTTAACTACTCGGTTAGGGGGTTATACCTTTCTTTCTTGAACTCCTTCGTCTTCAAGCCTCGATGGTTGTCCGGATCGGCTTCACCCCGTCGTCTCCTTGTGCCGAAGATCGATCCACCTGAAAGCTTCTACCTTTGGCTTCTTCTTTGGTCTTTGAAGAAACTAGTTCACTCGCTTTGCTAAACCTTGTGAACTAGAGTGAGTAGAGGAGAGTGTGTTGGGATTTTCTCTATGGTTCTTGGTTCTCAACACATGAGACAAGTGAACCATAGACTAAAGAGAGGGAGAGTAAGAGGAAGGAGATGAGAGCTCAAGAACACAAGAGAGAGAATGAAAATGATAGAATGAGTAAGACTTTTCTCACTTGGCTCTCATAATCCAAAACCATCATCACAAAAATAGTAATCAAGTATTGTGTAAATGGTTTAAGTCAAAATGGCTATATCATTTCATGCACTCATATTGCACAAGAGAACAAGCAAGTAAAAAGTCTTTGCCATGAAATGATAGCCATTGTCATCATGATGGTCAACTAGTCCAACCTAGTCAACCGGTCAACAAAGTCAACAAGTCAACAAAGTCAACCCCTCAACAACCATGTCACCACAATACTTAATTAATATTATTGTTAATTACATATCATATTCTCATTAGGGTTGAGCAAAAGTCAATAGTCAACAGTCAACGGTCAACAACCCTAATGAGAATCCTCTGCCTCTGTCTCTCCGTCAACTATGCATACACACCCGGATTCGCGTTCCGAGGAACACGAATACATACTGGATAAAACCAATCCCAAAACGTACACTAGGATCTGGCTTAAACTAAAGCCCGCTAGTGTTAACTGTCCGGACACTGTACGTGCACAAGTGCACGGATGTGACCGGACCCTGTCGCAAAACCACGCGACCTGTCGCAAAACCATGCGACCTCTACTCTTTTGCCTAAAGGCGAATAGCTTTCTGTGTGGGACTCTAAAGACTCGACACTACGCTGGCAGTGGGTTTAACCACAGACCGCAAGCGGCACTAGCTGTGCGTAACGGTCCCCAGGTAGATGCCGACAAGAAGACTGACGAGGTGAAACCCATCTGAACTCCTACTGAGCCTGAATGTGACAATCTCCATACAGTCCGGTCTGTTCGTCTGATACATCGCATGGCGGGCCTAGGGGGGCGGTAAACGTCAGTCCCCTAATAGCGGTACAAGTCGTATCGGAGTGAAGCCCAATACACCCTGAGATAACACTGGAAGCCTACCAGTATATCTCGCTTGCCCTGGCCAGGGGCTACTCATGTAATGGCTCTCCTAGACACAGCGCGATGTCAACCCCCAATATCGGGAGAGATGAATCCTGTCTAACCGTCACTGCCTCTAAGTGCTTCGGGACTGCACCCAACTACTACCTGTTTGCACGACTCCTTTGAGCCGTGGTAGGGTAGTAATCAAAGTACAGTGGGAACACACTCGAGGCGAAGTGACAGTGTCAAGTCAGCGGACTAAGCTGTACTCATGTCACCTAGGAACTGATAACTGACGATAGGTATAATACCAACCGGTCAGTTCCCGATGAGTCCTGTCCAGTGTACTCGTAACCCAACGAGCACCCGCATACTATCTCCAGTACGACGTACTGATGGCTGTGGGACAGACTATCTCCCACTCTGTGATGAGAAGCGCATGCGCTAGCCTACTCCGGAGTATCGATGCCCTGTCTCGATAGTCCTGCAACTAGGGACCTGCATAAGGATGTGCTTATAGATTACCCAGCCCCCACTAGTGTGACTGCCATCACAACGCTGGTAATCAAGCAAAGATCCTAAGGGCTCCACTAATGTGTATAGGCGATATACTAAAATAAACACATGTACACATTGAAGTAGAAACAAACCAAGTAGCATACTACTATTTTGAGCAAGATTGTATATACAAGGTGAATATCCCAAGCTTCCATTAAGTAATATACAAACTAGTATGATACAGTAATGGCCTCTAGGGCATATACACTAACAAAAGAAACCTAAAGATGTTGTAGAAACTTGTTTAAAAACTGGTAGCTCTAGTTCTTGCTTTGCATAGCGGTATTCCTTGTAGAATATCCAGCACCTTATTCGATAAGGAAAGAGCCGAGATCCCTTCACCGGGAGTGACCTCTTTAGCAAAACTAGTAAAAGCCTCAAAAAAACTCCTTTACAAAATCACTCGATTCTACGACGATATCAAGTTCATTATGCAAAGGGTTTTCTTAAAAACCTGTCGTAGCCCTCCGTCATTTCAGATAAGTACTACTTAGTATTCGTGCTATATTTGTTGGCTTTCGTCAAGGTGTGGTGTGCGGTAGCTAATTAGTGCTTATCTGCTAAAACATGTGATGTGATTGGATTATGGTAGTCGTGCGACTTTGTTGGCTTTCGTCAAGGGTCGTGTTGTAGGTTTAATTCAATCAAGAAATGTACGGGTTGAACTTGACTAGCAGACTATGGTTTGTTGGCTTTCGTCAAGGTCATAGGACGCTAGGGGCAAAATATTATCGGGAATTTCATGTGTTGAAATTTGCAATGAGATTGCATACCTATTATGAGATAGTTGGATCCCGATACCCACTGCGAGTAAGAGTTACTCCTGGGAGAGTTTTACACATGTCAATTAACTGATCAAGTAGGTGTCTAGAAAGGTGTTAACGGGGTTATGCCTCTGGGAAAACGAGGTTTATTTTAATTAGGTCCGTGCGAAAGCACGGGGAACCTCCCTCTAAGTACCGACACTGGCCTGGTCGAAAGATTGGTGAACTTGTAGGGTGTAATTAATCCCGGCTAGTCTTACCTTTTAGGGTTTGAAGGTAGATTTGACTAAAACAATGGGAGCCATCCTGATTAGATATTCTGATAACCAATCTAATCTTGCAAGAGCGCACGCAGAGTGTTTTCTTCTCTCTCTCTCCTAGTAGAGACCATGTCACACCTTAATCAAGATAATAAAATGGATGCATTGACCGAACTTGCTCATTATACTGTGCAGGGGAACGTTGGTTCTGTTCTTTTTTATAATTGTTATAAGACGGAACAGGAAATAGAGGGATATCCGAATTCCCATGCGACCCAATTGAGGAATAAGCATGTTGATACATATTCTTCGGGTGTGTTAATTATTGAGAACTGTTTCTCAGTATCCTCTGCGTCCTGGGTATGTGATACTGGATCAGGATCCCACATATGTAATCTGTTACATGGGCTACTGAAAGGTAGAGAACTGAGAATGGGTGATATGTCTCTAAGTGTTAGAGAATGGTGCAGCTGTTGTAGCCAAGTCTGTTGGCAGATATCACCTTGTATTAAATACATTGATTCTGAACGAATGTTATTAGATACCGAACCTAATATAAAACACTACATCATGTTCTTTACTGAGTTAAAGAAGGATATAATTCTGTATTGGAGGATAATGTTGTGAATATTTTCCTGAATCAAGAGTTGATTCGATCAGGCACGTTATATAATAGCATATACGTTCTAAATCAAACCACAGTTCAAAGTATATAGAACACAGACAAGAGGAGCGGCTCAGGAATGAATGAATCCTTCTTGAGGCATTATAGAATAGGTCATATCAATACGACACGACCAGATAAGTTACATAAGGATGAACATGAGAATCTGTTCGAATTTTCATCTTATGATACTCGCCAGTCTTATCTCAAAGGTATATGACTAACACACTGTTTTCTGAAAACAGAGAAAGAGTTAGTGAACCCTTGGGATAGATACAAGATGATGTATATGGTCCCATGTCTACAAATGCCAAAGTTGATTCTTTATACTTCATTATATTCACTGATCATCTCTTAGGATTCAGACATATGTTCCTATTGAAACACAAGTACGAAACTTTTGAGAAATTCAAGGAATATAAGCTTAAAGTTAAGAACCAAACGGGTAGAAGTATTAAAATCCTACGATGTGATCGAGGAGGCGAATACTTGCGTATGGAGTTCCTGGAGTTTCTAAAAGGAGAATGTGATTCTCTCTCAGCTTACTTCTTCGTATACACCATAGCACAACGGTGTATCGGGCAGAGGTATCGCACCCTATGAGATATGGCGCGCTCTATGATGAGAATTGCTGAGTTACCTGTTTTCTTTTGGGTGTTATACACTTGAGAAGCTGCATACCTATTGAATGGGGTTCCAGCCAAATCAGGGCCTACCACTACATATGAGATATGGAATGGGAAGAGACCATGTCTTAAACGAGTTAAGATATGGGTTGTCCGGCCTATGTTGAAAAACAAAATCCGGACAAGCTCGAGTCAAGGTCAGATCTGTATAAGTTTGTTAGGATATCCCAAACATTTGTGAGGGAATGTCTTCTACCAATCTGAAGAGCAAAAGGTGTTTTGTTTCTCAACATGCCACATTTTGAGAAAATGTATTTCTTGTGAAGAAATTTGTGAACATGAGGTAGAACTGGAAGGAGTTCCAGCTAGATAAACTAACAACTGATGATTTGGTGAAACCAAAGTATTCAATTGTCTCCAACGAATATCAGCCTCTCCGCGAATCTGGTAGGGTTCCTCATCCACTTGAGAGATACTACGGTTTTCTCGGTGACAGTGGGAGCGAAGATTGCATCATGAGATGATGGCCCAACCAGTTTCAGGCAGTCCATCACGAGTGGCGACTCTGTGAAATGGATGGATGCTATGCGATCAAAGATGGAATCCATGTACACCAACAAAGTATGACTTCGTATGTTGCACCTGAAGGGGTAAAACCCATTGGGAGCAAATTGAATCTTGAGAAGATTCTTGGTGTAAATGGAAAAGTTGTGACTTTCAAAGCTATGCTTAAGTCCATTAGGATCAATGCAAGCATCGCGGAGTTAGAACATCTGTTTTGATGTAACAGTCAAAGAGTTTGACTTCATCAAAATGGTAGATGAACTTTGTATATACAAGAAGGTTGTAGAGAGTAAGGTTGTCATCCACATATTATACGTATATGACATACTTGATTAGTCAAAAATATTGCATCTTCTAACCGGCAACTTCCTCATCATCTGCATTCATATAGAAGTGTTCGGCATTCATATAGCACATATTAGCAAAACTGTCGCAAAATATCAGATTACATGTGTTAGACCTTAAAACCGGCATTTCTAGGGAAATTGACTGCATTTCATAACATGGCATCATTTCTATATATCGCAACCCGTGTTTCGAAGTCTGTGCAGGAAAATCAGAAGCTTGCTCAAATCTACACCACTAAAAGATACGCCAACTCAAGGATTTGGAATCTGGGAATGATCTAAAGTGGATTCAGGAATTCAACATGTCAGAAAATACATCAAAATACATAAGAAGACAACACAAGAAGTTTGAAGCCATGAAGCCATAACTTGGCCGCGGAACCGCGGCGCAAGCCGACTTAGGCCGCGGTTCCGCGGCGCTTCTACCACTTTAGATCCCCATTTTTGGTGCACAACTCCTACCTCAGTGTTTACAGCTCAGAATGACACGACAATTTCCAGAAAGCCCCAGAAGCTTTTGCCAGATCAGCAAACCCTTGTTCCTACACTAAACTAGCCTTGTATTCTAGAAAGTTCTCCCTAAACCCTAGCTTAAACCCTAAGCTAAGCCTAACTAACTACTTCTAGAAGTCTTTCAACAAACTTTTGGAGGGAGCTTCTATTTTAAACTCAAGGCTTAGGGTTTGGGAGATCTATAAATAGGACCCTAGGCTCACTTGTAAAAGGGGGATTCATTCATTGAAATTGATTGATCCATTCACTCTCTTTCTTCATCTTCTTCCACAAGTCTAGTGACAAGACTTTTGTGAAACCCTAACCCTAATTCCAATCAAAAGCCAAGATCCCGAGTACCACATCAAGCAAGAAGCCCGTCAACCTTTTATGAGCGGAACCGATCTTCAACAGAGCAAGTGGTCCAAGCCGATCCACGACTCACGGAGAAAAGCAACGCCAGATCGACAATTTAGTTCTTCCTCTTGTAGTTCTTGAGCGACTGTAATCAAATTGTTGATATAAATAAAAGGTGATATTCTTTTATCTTGTTTTCTTTAAATTCTTGCATCATGATATCTTTTCAATTCTTGAATGCTTTCTGTGTGATGATGTGTGAATAAACTCCGCTCGTCAAGGAGTCGAGACGATCAATAGAATGATGATGTAATATATCTAAAAACGATTCTTGATTCCTACGAGTTTTGTAAACCCTAGCAAGTTCAAGAATCGACGACCCAATTCGTTGCGATGCTTTCTTGATTCATATCGCTCGAAATTGGGGAGTTACGATCGTTTCTTGAAATTGCTAGAGGCTAGAATGCGAATGATATCGACGAAAAAACAAGGGTTAAAAGATGAAACCCTAGTTTCACGAGAAAGCCCTAACTCTCGTCGATCATCATCGATCTAGTATCAATTCTTCGAAGGACAAGAACACGATATCTTGAGATTACATCAAGTCTATAGATCCGATCGATTCCTACGAGCCTCATTTAGACTCTTGACATTTGGTTGGAAATATCATCGAAACCCGATTCTCGATTGTTTATCATTTTCTTGATTCTTGAATAGAATAGTGACACTTGAAACAATTGATAAATCTTGAATCATGCTTTCTTTTCTTTTCGATTAACTTTTCAATTCAAACAAATCAAACATAAAAACGAATCGTGTAATCCCTATGGACGATCCGCACTCGCTTACGATCTACAACTGACACCGTAATTGATTGCGGTCAAATATAATTCTTTGGTTGTGATTTCTATATACAATTTTCTAAATACCGATACAAGATACTGTTATCGATCAAATGAAACCGTTATCGGGAAACAATTGAATCGATACTTGCTTTTACTACACATCAAGAATTTCATTCAATCAATACTCTTGATAGGAAATGGTCTCCTATGCTACACTTGGTCAAGCTCCTCTTATCACGAAGATTCTCAATGGAAGATCTGGATGATGCCTGCTACATCTTGTGGATTATGATCTATGGTGATAGATCTATAGTGGATGTTGGGAGTATCCTAAATCCAGGTACATAAACACCATACTAAAGGGGTTTAGTATGGATGATTCTAAGCGTGGTGGTTCGCCCACTTACTCATGGATCACTCTCTCCAAAAATAAGTCTCCCGAGATAGATTTGATGAGAGCTCGCGTGAAAGGGATACCCTATGCTTCGACAGTAGGCTCTGTCAGAGTATGCGATGTTGTGTACCATACTAGATGTAGATGACTCACTAGGAGTAGTGATCAGGAATCAATCGGATCTTGGGAGAATCACTGAAAAGCTGTGGAGGACATTCTAAAGTACTTGAAAAGCACTAAAAGAAAGTTCTTGGTTCCAGCTTCCAGAGTGATAAGTTCGACTGACAGTCAGTCACAGGCATTGTCTTTACCCTCAGTGGAGGGTCGGTATGTTGGAAGATTTCCAAGCTAGATACCGTGACATACTAGACGATAAAGGCTGAATACATTGCAACCAACGATACTACCAAAGTGGTTGTCTGGATATTTATTGTTCATAAGATGAACAAGGTTCCTACCATTGAGTGTCCAATAACTGTTATTGTGACAACAATGGAATTGTGGCTTTGGCCTAAGAACACCGATCCAATCAGCGTTCCAGACATATTCTGAGGCATGTATCACTTGATCAGGGAGATGGTTGATCTCCAAGGGATCGAGGTTAGGAGAGTAGACCAGAAGGATAACATGGCGGATCCACTCACAAAGGCCTTACCCCTAGAGAGACTTCTCTACAATGGTTGAGTATACGATACTATAACCACTGCAATATTGTTGGGTATTGGATACTATGACAGATGGCCTTAGTGCAAGTGGGAGATTGTTCGTTATATGTATGCCCTAGAGGCCATTACTGTACATGCGATGTATATTGTAGTGGATGCTTGGACATATATAGGGAGGACTTTCTTGCTCGACATGATAGTATGCTATCTGGTTGCTCTTTACCTTAACGTGTACACTGATTGTCTCTCTGTTACATGTTGGTAAAGCCCTTAGGATGTGTACTTGACTACCTGGACTATGATGCGGATCATACTAGTAGGGACATGGTAGTCCATAAGTACATCCTTCAAGGTCCCTAGTCGTGGGTGTATCGAGATAGGGCATCGATATACCAGTGTAGACTAGCGTATACCTTCTCGACCCATACAGATGGGCGATGGATGATCCCATATCCATTGGTGTTTGACATCAGAGATGATATACGGGTGCTCAGTGGAGACTGGGTACACTGGACGGACTCGCCGAGAACTCCCAGATGGTATTATACCTCACGTCAGATGGCAGTTCTCTGGTGACACTGGTACAGAGTAGTCTGTTGACCCGAGATCGTCATAGAGTCTTGTCTGATTCCCACTGTGCTTTGATTTCCACCTTACCACGTCCAAGAGGGCGTGCAAAACGGTGGTTTTTGGGTACAGTCCCGAATCACATGGAGGCAATGAGCCATAGGAGGGGATTCGTCTATCCCGGTATAGGGAGTTGATGTTGCGCTGTGTTCGATTGGCTATAACCGGAAATCCCTGGCCAGGGTTGCTGAGATTTACTGGTAAGTGTTACCAGTAGTTTCTCGAACTATTATAGACCTCATATCGAGCTGCTGGGGTCTGACGTTTACCACCCCTAGGCGAGATATGCGACATATCAGACGAACAAACCGGATTGTACGGTAAGTGTTACTGGTTGGATTCACAGGAGTGTGAGCAGGCTTGCTCGTTGATCTTCTGATCGCTCAATACCCGGGTGGTCGTTACGTTTAGCAGACAGCTTGCGGCTTGTGGGTGTTTGATATGATCATCACCTGCTGCCGGCGTATTGACGAGTCTTTAGAGTCCTACACAGAGGTTTCCTGGCTTAAGCGAAGCGAAATACGAGCGCATATAAATAATATGCTATCTGGTTGCACTTTATCTTAACATGTTAACAGATGCTGTTTTGTGATCACATGTTGATAAAGCCCTTAGGATGAGTTCTAGACTACCAGTATTATGATGCAGATCATACTAGTGGGGACAGGGTAGTCGTTAAGTACATCCTTCAAATGTTCCTAGTCGTGGGAGTATCGAGACAAGGCATCGATACTCCAGAGTAGACTAGCGTATACGCTTCTCGACCCATATGATGGGAGATGGATGATCCCATATCCATTGGTGTTTGACATCAGAGAAGGTATGCGGGTGCTCAGTGGAGACTAGGTACACTGGACGGACTCACCGAGAACTCCTATATGGTATTATACCTATCGTCGGATAACAGTTCTCTGGTGATACTGGTACAGGTTAGTCTGTAGACCTAAGATCGTCATAGAGTCTTGTGTGATTCCCACTGTGCTTTGATTTCCACCTTACCACGGTCAAGAGATCGTGCAAAACGGTGGCTTTTGGGTACGAGTCACATGGAGGCAATGAGCGATAGGAGGGGTTTCGCCTCTCCCGGTATTGGGAGTTGATGTTGCGCTATGCTCGATTGGCCATAACAGGAAATCCCTGGTCAGGGTTGCTGAGATTTACTGGTAAGTGTTACCGGTAGTTTCTCGAACCGTTATGGACCTTGCATCGGCATGACTTATCAGGCTATTGAGGTCTGACGTTATAGCACCCCCAGGCTGTGATATGCGACATATCAGACGAAAAGACTGGACTGTACGGTAGTGTTACTGATTGGAATCGCAGGAGTTATAGCAAGCTTGCTTGTTGATCTTCTGATCGCTCAATACCCGGGTGGCCGTTACATTTAGCAGACCGCTTGCGGCTTGTGCGTGTTTGATATGATCATCACCTACTGCCGGCGTATTAACGGGTCTTTAGAGTCCTACATAGAGGTTTCTTGGTTCATGCAAAACGGAGTAAGAGCACATATATGATATGTGCGGGACCGAGATTAATACGAGTATGTGATACTGTATTCTATTCTCGCGATATGTGATATCGGTCGAGTATATGAGATATAGCCGGATTATCAGATCAAGTGTTGATTCGATAAGATGATTCATTTGATATTAGTCGGTTATATGTAATATAGCCGGATTATTAAATCAAGGGTTGATTTAATAATTAAATGTATAATTATATATTTGATATATTAAATTATATTGACTAATATTAACTCACTTAAGATATCTTTTCTCACTTGATGATACATTGATATATATGTGATATATGTTAATTGTATTATTTTGTTTTTGTACACAAAATATATGTGTGATATATATTATTGTGTCATGCTAGGTTACACTTGCAACATGTATGTATAAGACTCACACAATGCTAGGGTTAAGTTAGAGTTTATATTTATTTAATGCAAATTCAAAATTGTGGAGATATTTGTCATGGATGAAGCTTGGAGAAGCTTGTAGTCTTCATTGACTTAGTCCACTCCTTTGTCTTGCTTAAGATATTTCTTAACCCAACCCTTAACTCATAGCTATGGTTTATTCTCTACATGAGTTAGGCATGACACTAACTCACCCATGGTTGCAATTCTAATCTCACTCTCTCATTCATTTGCTTCATCACTTCTTCTTCTTCTTCTTCTTCAAGTGAAAAAGCTTGCTAGTTTTTTCTAAAGTGATGAAACCTTATGAGAAAAATTAATCGAAAGTGAGCCTACTTCCTACTTCATCATCCTATACTATTAGCAATTTATTTTAGGGTGTTTGCTTCACTAATCTACACAATTAGTGAAGATATAGCATGAGCTAGTGTCTCCTCGACGTAGATCATCTTCGGCCTCGAAGACTTCGAAGCAAGCTTGTTCGTTTCTTCATAGGAGCCTTTCTAGAGTCCGGGGGATCATGATCACAGCGAAGGGACTACTATACGAAGATATTGAAGTGAAGGACCGGTCTATAAAGGTTGTATTCCTTGTTCACTTAGATGTAAAGAGTTTACATATCATGTTTAAGCCTAAGTCTCTAGTTAAGATCTTGGTTAGGATTTGTTTAGCACCCCAAAATTTTAAAGTGGCATGATTGATGCTTGCCAAAACCTTGCTAAGGTGTTAAGCCAACCCTACATATACAAACACTAGTTTCTAATTGATGGAGTTGACTAGATACAATAGAATTAATAATACAAGTGTGGCACGAGCCAATGTGTACCACCTACCAAATGCAAATCACCCGAATGTAGCTGTGTGCCAGCGCTGCCGCTACTGATTTATGCGGTCAACCTGCAAGAACTGTGGCACAACGGGGGTGAGTTGCCAACTCGTGAATAGAAAACATCAGCAGATAGAATTTGAATAAAAAAATGATTTCCTGGGTCAACTATATCATAAAGATAATACTATGATATCTAGGGTGACCGTGTCTACATATATGCCAACAATAATCAATGCATGTATGCATGTGGATCTCGTCCAACAATATAATCAATGCATGTATGCATGTGGATATCATCCAACAATATAATCAATGCCTGTATGCATGTGGATCTCGTCCAACAATATAATCAATGCAAGTATGCATGTGGATATCATCCAACAATTTAATTAATGCCTGTATGCATGTGGATCTCGTCCAACAATAAACATCATGAAAGCATATGCATATAAATATATGAGGATATCAAAGAAGTTGTGTCCATCGATGACACATCAAATCATGGAACCTGAGTGTCCAACACCGACACTCAAAACATCATGAAACTCGTGTCCAGTATCGACACGTAAATCCTCATATCTCAGGCGCCGCATCCTTGGATCGGCCCTCAGGCGCCTCATACTCTGGTCGGCCCTCATATCCATCTCACGACCCCGGTCGATATCCTCCGGATAACCGCCGAGTCTAAATACTATCACCGGTAGGTAGTGCTCCTCTACCAGGCTCACCGCCTAACAATACGAGTCTTCTTGCCCCGGGGTACCTCACCGGGTCCTCCATATACCCGCAGACGGTGCCTACCGCTCCTCGAATCGGGTTTCACATGTCAATCTCTGAACCGAGAAAACACATGGTGGACGCACCAAAATATCATATCAAGAGAATCCGGGTTTTCAAAACAATGCATACTTTCTTGAAATATCCCCACGGTTCTCAAATCTATAAATCACATGAAATCCGTATCACAATGCGTAAATCCATGAAATATGATATATGCAACATAAAGCAGTAATATGAGCATATTAAGGAAAAACCTCTCTTTTAAATGAATCCAGTTTTTTAAAATATATCATGCGGTTCCAATCCCTCCAAAATCAAATGCAACATCATATAAGGTGTACATGTAGCTATAGCAAGGTATGGGTGTATACATGTAAGTATGTATGCATGATGTATATGTAGCTATAACAAGGTATGTACATATACATGTGCATAATGATACAATACCATACAGGTATATGTGTAGCTATAGCAAGGTATGTCATGCAACATAGCATAATGATGTGAACATAGCAAGTATATCATGCAACAAAGCATAATGATGTGACAATACTGAGCAATCAAGAGTAGTAGCATGATGCTGTAATTCTACTGTGTAAGTGATATAGCAATTATCGATGATAAAGTGTGTGAAACGGCTAATCTGTGTAAGTGTAACATATGCATCATCGATAATGGTGTAGGTGTACTAGCACGGGTACATGTAATGCAATGAGAATGATATGAACGTAGCATAAGGTACATCGTAAGTGAAATGCTAAAAGGTATATGTATCTACAATATATCCGAATCAGTAAATCTATCAATCGGCATCCAGCCTCACAACATCACGTACGGTACAATCCATCGTACAACATCATAACCAATTAGGGATTCTATCAACCTATACAACAATGAGGGTACGGACCTAACGTCTCGTACGGCATATCACTCATGATTCACAACATTATATATATTTATATACCTATCTCCCAGGTCACATCCGTATCAATCTCATATCAGGGGACCGACAAAGATATCCATTATCTCATATCGACTCGCATTTGTATAACGACATATCAACCAAGTCATCATATCTCTTCGTATACTCTTTTCATCGCATCAATCTCTCACATCAAGTCATTTTACATATACATTCTATCTTATGAATCTCATGTCATGCTACTCTAATTCTCATACTTAATCTCATGCAACTATATATCTATATATCGTAATTCACATTCACTTTTCATATCCTTATATATCAATTCGAGACATCATTTCTATCATATCATGTCAAGGAGTCATGTCCCTATAGCTTTCACCTTATATCTCGATATATATATATATATATATATATATATATATATATATTCAATCATTCATATCACCTCTAACTATCTTTTTAACCATATCTATAGTTTTCAAATATAGATTTCTCCGACTATATTCTATATCTCGATTTCCATTCATAATTTGCGGGGGTGCTATACGCCATCCACCTGACTTCCCCCATTGATATAAATCTACTCACCCATGGAACTCCTCGTTCAGGCGTAGTCGATGTGCTTCGTCGTCTCGGAATCCATGCGAGGGTACCTACAATTCAACACATATCGCAATGTTATGAATGTAGGGTTGTATAGCATGATAACTGTTGGAGATAGTGCCCTCAGAGTCGATTATTGGATCACAGGCACGTGATTGCAATGATTGAGGGAGGACCTATCCCGGGACGACAGTCTTACTCGAGATGATAGTATGCTATCTGGTTTATCTTTATCATCGTGTACTGCTTTAGGAGACCTGACAGGTCACTATTGCACGTTGATAGAGCCCCTAGGATTCTTGCTTGACCACCAGCAGTATGAGGGCGATCATATAAGTGGGAGCTGGGGTCTATAAGCACATCCTTAAAAGGTCCCTAGTCGTGGGAGTTTCGAGACAGGGCATCGATTCTCCAGAGTAGACTAGTGTATACAGTCGAGACCCCGACGAGGGGCGGTGGCCGGTCTCACAAGCCACTGGTGCCAGTTGGATCACCTAAGATGTATACAGGTGCTCATTGGGTTATGAGTACACCGGACAGGACTCGCCGGGAACATGCTAGTTGGTCTTATACCTGACGTCAGATAGCAGTTCCCAGGTGACATGTGTACAGGTTAGTTCATCGACCTGGGGATCGTCATTTGTCTCGTGTGAGTTCCCACTGTGCTTTGATTACTACCCTACCACGGCTCAAAAGAGTCGTGCAAACAGGATTTAGTTGGGTACAGTCCCGAGCCACATGGAGGCAGTGAGCGGATCTTCGGGGGTTCGTCTCTCCCGGTATTGGGGGTGAGGTCACGCTGTGTCTAGGAGAGCCATTACACGAAGTCCTTGGCCAAGGCAGGAGATTTACTGGTAGGTATTCCAGTAGTATCTCAGGGTGTTCTGGGCTACACTCCGACACGACTTGTACCGCTTTTGGGGGTACTTTTACCAACCCCCTAGGCCCGCCATGCGATGCTCATAGACGAACGGACCGGACTGTTCGGATATTGTCACTGACAGGCTCAGTAGGGTGTCAGGATGAGCTTGCTCATCGACGTCCCTTTTGGTCAATAGCTGGTGGCCCGTTACGTATTGGCTTATACCTCTGACGTGCTAGTGGTTAAATCCACAGCCATAATATTGACGAGTCTTTAGAGTCCACCACACTTTCAGTTACTCAAGCTTTCGGGCGAAACGCTGTAGAGGCCGTATGGAGATATGGCAGGGTCCGATCAGATACGTACGGTATTGCACGGATCAGGATCGGACGGTTTGTACTAGAGGCCGTATAGATATATGGCAGGGTTCGATCAGATACGTACGGTATTGCACGGATCAGGATCGGACGGATATTACTAGCCGGCTTTGGTTTAAGCCGGATCCTAGTTTAGTACAGTGTAGATTTTGTCTCATTGCATTTGTATCCGGACGGAATACAGATGCGGGTGTGTATGCACAGTATCGGGATTTTCCTGTAATTTATTACGGGACCAGTTTTCTGGAGTTGCCAGTTTGCATTCCGTTCCGGCCGGTTTTCCTTTGTTCTTTCCCGGCCGGACTTTTCCGATGGAGGGGGTTATTTGCAAGTTTGCAAATAACACTTTGTAGAGGGGTTTCTTGCAAATGTTTTGATTATGATGGCATCTTTTCCACCATCATTTTGATTCTCTTGCATTAATTGTGTTTAATGAGAGGGTATGTGTTTGATGTGAATGGAGTATGGTTGATGTTGTGGTCACCTCTTGCTTTATCTTACACTCACCTCCCTTCTTGTGTTTTTGTTTTCCTCCACCATTCTCACACATATATGGCCGGCCACTTGAGTGAGGAGAAGAGGGGATTTTTATTTTGTGAAGTGGGAAAATTATCATCTCATTTTGATACACCAAAGTTCATCTCCATTTTGTTCATCACTTCCCTCCATCCAATGGCAACTTCATTACCCCTAATGAGACATAGCCTCTACACTACATTCTACAGCACTTCTTGGGCATGTCGACTTGCCAGCTTCATGCCCGAGTTGCCTCGGCATTGAGGTGGGAGCCCGTAAAAGATGCAGGCGATGTGGTGCCCTTCCGGCGAAGAGGCGACGACCGGAGTTTCCGCGAGAGATCGGGACGACGACGAGAAGACCGGAGGACTCGGATCACTCGGTATATCTCTCACCCGTCTTGTTGTTAGCTAGATCTAGTTTAATGGCCCGATCCGGGGTTTAGTGCGCGGTGGTGCCGGTTTGCAAAGTTCACAAAATGAAAGTTTATCACCGTTTCCGCATTTGGCCGTCGGTTTGACGGCCGGGGCGCCGCCTTGCACTTACAGTGGTATCAGAGCCTCGCCATTAACTTCGTCTAGCTTCGTTTGATGTGTTTTGCATTTCCGATCGACCAAAATTCCAAAATCTATATTTTTGTTAGCATCAGTTTCTGTTGAAAATTTTTGGTCTCGAAAATTTTTTCAGGTTGTAAAACATTGATGTACTGGAAATTCTAAGACTACTGGGAAAATTCGACACAGTCAGTCGACGACTGAAGCGCGGAACCGTGGCCAAATCCCCCCTTGGGCCGCGGTTCCGCCGCACATTGGTGTCCTCACTGTGTCCAATTTCTCCAGTGGGCTTCTGGGCTGATTTTAGGGGTTTTGGAATATTAATATTGGGCCCAGATTTTCTGTGAGTACTACAGTATTGTTTTGGGGCCCACTCGTTAATTTTTGATCGATCGGATATTTTAAACACATTTTTCACAGTATTTATATTATATCTGCGACCGTGAATGTCACTTGATCGGTAAATCTAGTCTAACTGCTATAGCCCGGTTAGACGGATTTGCGAACGTGACTTTCACGTTGATGTTCTGTGTTTTTGCTGTGATGTTGCGGATCGGTCGTGGGGGATAGCCTGGATGCAATGCTAGTACAGTTTTGTTGTATTATGTACATTTGATATTGCGGGACGAGCGTCTGACATGTGGACTGCCGTCACTGCCTGTTTGTATTATTATTTTTGGGGCACGACCAGGTTGCGGTCAATGTACCCGTTGCATGTATATTTTCCTTTCTGTACTAGGATTGCCCCGCGGAGGGGTGCACGGATAGCCGGGTTCTAGAGGGCAACGGGCCCGCATCTCAGGGCATTGAGACGGAGGGGGCTTCAGTCTGGAATTGGCGGGCTATTCGCCGCACTCGTAGGGGATACAGGTTAACCCAGGAGGGGTGCCCAAGTTGCCGGATTCCGTGAAGTGCTGGGTGGTCCATTCACGGTGCTGAAGGGGGCTGCCTCGCTTCAGGTTTTGGCGGGTGACTTTCCGCGCCCGTAGGGGTCTAGGATTTCATTGCACTGGCTATCCACATGACCAGGGCAACGTCGGGTTTCAGTAGTGGCTCTGTGAAACCCGGGGATCCCAGATATCTGTATTGTTCTGTGATGCTGTACATTTCTGTGATGTTGCATTTTATTCACGCCTTGAGCGAAATATAATATATTGGTATATATATTAGTAGATGTTGTATATGTTTTTCATCCGCGCTAGTCCAGTCCCCGCTCTGCCGTTAGTTAGCTAACCTAACGGGTGATGACGGGACCCAGTGGCGAATGCGGATGGCATATACGTACGTCAGTATATTTTCGTTCTTTGTGGTGTGATCAATTGATGGGACTGCGTTGATTCGGATCAATGCAAGTTAAACAAACCTATTCTGATGTTGTTGGAACATTTTTCAAAAAGCTGTTATTGCAAGGACGTTCACTTTTGTTTTGCATCGTGGTATTCATTTGGAATATCCTGCTCCTCAGTCGACGAGGCAAGGGCCGAGATCCCTTCACCGGGAGTGACCCCTTGGACAGAAGTTTGCGTCAGGGCATTAACTTCACTATAGCCGATTACTTTTGCTTTGCATCATGGTATTCATTTGGAATATCCTGCACCCCATTCTACGGGAAAAGAGCCGAGATCCCTTCACCGGGAGTGACCTCTTTAGTAAAGGTTTTCGTCACTATATTTTCTAAAAAGCTATCCGTTCCTTCAACGATATCAAGTTCATTACGTTAAAGGTTTTCGCCAGAAACCATTCGTAGCCCTCCGTCATTTCAGATGGGTAGTCAATAGTATTCAAGCTGTGTTTGTTGGCCATAGTCAAGGCACAGTGTTTGGTAGCTATTGGGTATTCATATGCTGCATAGATAGATGCGTTGGTTTGGGACAGTCGTATAGCCTTGTTGGCCCTAGTCAAGGGCTTGTACGGGTGGGTTCAAATCAACCTGGACAATGACGGGTAGAACTTGACATGTGACTTATGATTTGTTGGCCTTAGTCAAGGTCATAAGAGCATGGGGTAAAAATCACATCGGGAGTTTCAAAAGAACTGAAACTTGCCAGATATGCGCATACCTTCTGGAGTGTGGTACCATGAGCGGATTCCGTCACGTTATCATGCGATGAGAGTTGGATCCCGATTCCCACTGATGAGTTAGTTTACTCCTCGGGTGACCCCGACTAATTCTTCTTTCAGGTTTGGAGGAGAATTTGAGGTACAGTGGGAGGTTTCCAGATTAGATAAATTGGTAACCATTCTGATCTTGGTTAGAGTTCACGCTGAGTGTTTCTTTTCTCTCTCTCTTGGCAGCGACCATTGACCCGACCCTAAGACTATGACTCAGTGACCAAGTTGACCGAACCTTCTTAACACTGGCTTTTGGATTGTCAGAGTTGCAGACCTCATTGCCACTCCTACTTTTACCCTTTTCTCCAGGACACCCCGTATTACTACAAACGTCCACTTCCATTGGACAAAACCATCGTATGGTTAGATACGAACTCGAAGGAATTCGAGAATGGTTTCCGATTCTGGAGAAAACGGATAGGATTATTCAGTTGCCTTTTCCCTTTTACCTTCTCTCAAGTTGTGAGTACTCCTTGGTTTAGGAGATAGTACACCTATTACGCAAATCGGATAGTCTTCTTCCAAACCTTAGGCTGGTGCCGACCGGTAGGGAATGAAGAAAACCAATTAGTCTAAACGGTGTGCAGAAGGTATTAAGATTAAGACAAAGCAAGGGATTAGTAAGAGGGCAAAGTAAATTGCGACTGATATTCACGACCAAACCAAGTATTTCTTCGCCAATCCTAAATCACCTTTGTATGTCTCCAGGACACTCCGTATCACTACGAAGATCCACAGTTTATTGGATACTCCATCGTATGGTTATATACGAACTCGAAAGGAACTTGTTCCAGTTCGGAGATGGATTCTGGTCCTGGAGAAATAGGAATAAGGTTTATTCGGTTGTATTTTATCTTCACCTTCTCTCGCATTGCGAGTGCTCCTGGGACTAGGACAGTACACCCATTATGCTTATTGGATAGTCTTCTTCCAAACCATAGGCTGGTGCCGAACGGTAGGGAAGGAAGAAAACCATTTGGCCTAAGGGGTGTGCAGAAGGTAATGATTAAAGACATATAAAGGGATTTGGAGAGGTGACAAAGAATTATACGGTTATAGTTGTGAATCTGGATAATGGTAGAGGCATTACTAGGAATACCAGGATACCCCATCGAAACATTTCAATGTTTCAGTTCAACTGTGTACTGTTAAAAGAAAACTGATTTCCTGATTAGACACTTGCACCAGGGTATGTATTTACCAGGTTTGATTCTCACATCTGTATGGCTTTACAGATGATAAGTGGGAGTAAGTTATTGGGAATTGGGTGATCATCCTCATTATATCGGGATTCGTTGTAATCGGTGATATTAGAGGAGATCACCTAGGCTGTTTGCCGGTCGGCAAATGTTTGGTTTTGAATATCCGCTGTTGTGCACCAATTTCAAATTGATATATCTGTACGTCTATTTTCATAGAGTGAGATATACCTTTTGATATTATGTCGATGACATTTACCTATATCAGTGGATGGTTAGGTAAGGAGCATTAAACAGCGGTGTAATTCTTCTTAACCATAAGTACAGTTTTCAACCTACGACACACAGTGAAAGAGTTGTTAGACTCGGCGGACTTATACAGAGTATTGTATGTTGTCCAGTGTCCATTAGGAAAGAGGGGTTGGTCCTCATACTATATTCTGTTTACTTTTAACTTCTCTAGTTCTTAGACATGTGTTTCGTAGAAACACAGGGTCTAAGTTTTGAGGAGTTATAGGTATTTGAATAGAGTAGAGAACCAGGTGTAGCAAGTATCGGGATTCTTCAAAGTGATCGAAGATATAGATACTTGTGTATGGTATTCAGTTGATAGTAATGATAAAGAGAAATTGCTTCTCTTTCAGGTTACTCATAATTGGAAGCATTCCTAAGTTGAGTAACGCTGATCGGCCTCTCTCCATTTAGTTGACATGCACTGGAGACAGCTGCATGATTTGAATCTGGTTCAATTAAATCAGTGCCTCTGGTTCTATATTGGATATAGTACAGTTCATATCTTAACATTGTTAAGGTACGGGGAGTTGTCCGGCTTATGATTAAAACCAGACTCTGGATAACTCAAGGCACGTTTCTGTAATGGCTGTTTGTGGATTGACCCAGGCTATGACGAGGGTTGATTTTCTACCATAAGAAAGATCAATAGTGATATTGTTCTTGACTCGCCACAGTTTTAATAAAAATGGATTTTTTCAAAAACAGTAGTGGGAGTATGGTAGAACTGGAAGTGATTCCAGAACCGCAAACGATTACTGAAGATTTGATAAGGAACCTAAAGATTCAATCTGATTTGACATTCCATTGGCCACTCCGCAGATAAGGTGGGTAACTTCAGGCACCCGAGAGGTACTCCGGTAGCCTCAAGGACGGTGACAGGGAAGTTCTTATTTACCCACACTTGCCATTGTTGTTGTTCCAGACTGCGAGACCCGGCAGGAGGATGAGTATAGCGTCGTTCTAAACTAGCTTTAGAAGTGCACATCTATATGACTCTGCCAGAGGGTTTTCGTAGTCAGTGGGAGCAGCGGAAGCATTGGTGGACATCAGGCTTATGTCTATTTATAGACTAAAGCAGATATAGCGGAGTTAGATCATCTGTTTCTGATGTGACAGTCATAGGTTTGACGTCATCAGAATAGGGGATGGATCTGTTGAGAAGGTAGTAGGAAGTGATATTCCTATACTACGATCGGTTATATTTTGGTCGTCACACAGTGGTTTCTCCACATGGGATTTGGACATTATATCAGACATACTGGTTACTAGATCTATGGTTTTAGATCTAGATTTGGGTGGTTTCCCAATAAGGGTACTTTGACAGCATTCTAAGAGTATTTAGAATGGACGACTCCTGGCATGGTAGTGTACCTGCAGGTAATGGAGTCACCCTCTCTAAAGGTGTCTTATAGACTAAAGTAGAGAGGGATGTGCATGATTGGCAGATCAGTTGCTTAGGCAATTGAGTCAATCATGAGATGTCAAGTACCACACCAGATGTTGTTCTTGCACTAGATGCAATAAGTTGATATTAATCCAATCCTGGAGGAACAGTCGGAAGCAGTTTTAGAACATAAGTGAATGTTCTAGGGATATGATAATGGCTGCCTCCTTTAGGAGACGGTTATCACTCCAGGCTTCCAAGGTGACATGGACGACAAGGAGGTTGTCAGAGTTATATTTTTCCTTCTGACGAGGGGCAGTATTTTGGACAGGTGGTCCAAGGAAATACTGAGGGTGGCATGGCGCAGGATACTGATTAAGTTCAGTTGACGATACAGTCTAAGAAGTTTGGATTTGGAGTTCATTTATGAGCTAGGTCCCATCAGGCATCCAGACATTCTAAGACAGGTATTGCTCATTTCGGGAGATGGCTTTCTCCGCGAACTTGAGATATAGAGAGACATAGAAAGAAACATCAGAGCGGATCCACTCGCTGAGGCTATTCCTCGAACGCAAGAGTTTCGCAAACATGCTTTGTGAGACTGACTAGTAGAGGAGTTGGGTGTTCGGTATCATACGGGCTGTGAGTATGCGACATCGCAATAATTAGCCCTGAGTGCAAGTGGGAGATTGTTGGAGATAGTGCCCTCAGAGTCGATTATTGGATCACAGGCACGTGATTGCAATGATTGAGGGAGGACCTATCCCGGGACGACAGTCTTACTCGAGATGATAGTATGCTATCTGGTTTATCTTTATCATCGTGTACTGCTTTAGGTGACCTGACAGGTCACTATTGCACGTTGATAGAGCCCCTAGGATTCTTGCTTGACCACCAGCAGTATGAGGGCGATCATATAAGTGGGAGCTGGGGTCTATAAGCACATCCTTAAAAGGTCCCTAGTCGTGGGAGTTTCGAGACAGGGCATCGATTCTCCAGAGTAGACTAGTGTATACAGTCGAGACCCCGACGAGGGGCGGTGGCCGGTCTCACAAGCCACTGGTGTCAGTTGGATCACCTAAGATGTATACAGGTGCTCATTGGGTTATGAGTACACCGGACAGGACTCGCCGGGAACATGCTAGTTGGTCTTATACCTGACGTCAGATAGCAGTTCCTAGGTGACATGTGTACAGGTTAGTTCATCGACCTGGGGATCGTCATTTGTCTCGTGTGAGTTCCCACTGTGCTTTGATTACTACCCTACCACGGCTCAAAGGAGTCGTGCAAACAGGTTTTAGTTGGGTACAGTCCCGAGCCACATGGAGGCAGTGAGCGGATCTTCGGTGGTTCGTCTCTCCCGGTATTGGGGGTGAGGTCGTGCTGTGTCTAGGAGAGCCATTACACGAAGTCCTTAGCCAAGGCAGGAGATTTACTGGTAGGTATTCCAGTAGTATCTCAGGGTGTTCTGGGCTACACTCCGACACGACTTGTACCGCTTTTGGGGGTCTGACTTTTACCAACCGCCTAGGCCCGCCATGCGATGCTCATAGACGAACGGACCGGACTGTTCGGATATTGTCACTGACAGGCTCAGTAGGGTGTCAGGATGAGCTTGCTCATCGACGTCCCTTTTGGTCAATAGCTGGTGGCCCGTTACGTATTGGCTTATACCTCTGACGTGCTAGTGGTTAAATCCACAGCCATAATATTGACGAGTCTTTAGAGTCCACCACACTTTCAGTTACTCAAGCTTTCGGGCGAAACGCTGTAGAGGCCGTATGGAGATATGGCAGGGTCCGATCAGATACGTACGGTATTGCACGGATCAGGATCGGACGGTTTGTACTAGAGGCCGTATAGATATATGGCAGGGTTCGATCAGATACGTACGGTATTGCACGGATCAGGATCGGACGGATATTACTAGCCGGCTTTGGTTTAAGCCGGATCCTAGTTTAGTACAGTGTAGATTTTGTCTCATTGCATTTGTATCCGGACGGAATACAGATGCGGGTGTGTATGCATAGTATCGGGGTTTTCCTGTAATTTATTACGGGACCAGTTTTCTGGAGTTGCCAGTTTGCATTCCGTTCCGGCCGGTTTTCCTTTGTTCTTTCCCGGCCGGACTTTTCCGATGGAGGGGGTTATTTGCAAGTTTGCAAATAACACTTTGTGGAGGGGTTTCTTGCAAATGTTTTGATTATGATGGCATCTTTTCCACCATCATTTTGATTCTCTTTCATTAATTGTGTTTAATGAGAGGGTATGGGTTTGTTGTGAATGGAGTATGGTTGATGTTGTGGTCACCTCTTGCTTTATCTTACACTCACCTCCCTTCTTGTGTTTTTGTTTTCCTCCACCATTCTCACACATATATGGCCGGCCACTTAAGTGAGGAGAAGAGGGGATTTTTATTTTGTGAAGTGGGAAAATTATCATCTCATTTTGATACACCAAAGTTCATCTCCATTTTGTTCATCACTTCCCTCCATCCAATGGCAACTTCATTACCCCTAATGAGACATAGCCTCTACACTACATTCTACAGCACTTCTTGGGCATGTCGACTTGCCAGCTCCATGCCCGAGTTGCCTCGGCATTGAGGTGGGAGCCCGTAAAAGATGCAGGCGATGTGGTGCCCTTCCGGCGAAGAGGCGACGACCGGAGTTTCCGCGAGAGATCGGGACGACGACGAGAAGACCGGAGGACTCGGATCACTCGGTATATCTCTCACCCGTCTTGTTGTTAGCTAGATCTAGTTTAATGGCCCGATCCGGGGTTTAGTGCGCGGTGGTGCTGGTTTGCAAAGTTCGCAAAATGAAAGTTTATCACCGTTTCCGCATTTGGCCGTCGGTTTGACGGCCGGGGCGCCGCCTTGCACTTACCACAACAAGGTTTAGCAAGGCATCACACATGCCATTTTATAAAAATTTAGGGTGCTATGTAACCCTAACCAAGATCTTAACAAGAGAATTAGGGTAAACTTTACAAGTAAACAACTTTACTTCTAAGAGTTAGGGATTACAACCTTTGTAGTCCGTTCCTTCACTTCATAAGCTCCGTGTTGAGGTCCCTTCACTACGATCATCAAGTACCTGGACTCTAGGGAAGCTCCATGAAGAGAAAGATGCAAGCTTGCTTCCAACCTTCAATAACTAAGATGATCTACCTTGAAGAAACTCAAACCCAAGCTCTTACTTCACTAATCAAGTATTAGCAAAGGAAACACCCTAATCTAAGTGGCTAGAATAGATGGGGATGATGAAGTAGGAATTTAGCTCTCTTTGGTTTTCAAGTTCTCGCTTTATTTCATCACATCACAAAAAGCTAGAAAGCTTTTTTCAAGAAGAAGAAGAAGAAGAATTTCTTTTGTGATGAATAATGAATTATTGTATGAGGTTGGAATTGCAACCATGGGTTAAAGAATGATAAAGTTAATCCTTGTAGAGAATAAACTAGAGGCTAAAGTTTGGGTTTGGTTAATAAATATCAACACAAAATATCTAAGCTAAAGACAAAAGAAAGCTTCATGAAGCTAACCCAAATCCAAACCCTAACTTGTTTAAACTCCACAAAGCATGTTGCATTTATAACCCTAACTTGTTACAATATTATATATCACATATACAATATATTTTGTACCAAAAGAAAATAATACAATTAACATATATCTCATATATATCAATGTATTATCCATGTGAGAAAAAGAATCTTTGAGTGAGCTTATATTAGTTAATATAATTTAATATATCAAATATATAATTATACATTAAATTATCAAATCAACACTTGATCCGATAATCCGGCTATTTCACAAATAACCGACTAATATAATCTGTATCAGTTCATCGAATCAACACTTGATCCGATGACCCGGCTATATCACATATACCCGGCCGATATCACATATCACGAGAATCCAATACGGTATCACATACACGTATCATTCTCAGTCCCGCACATATCACATATGTGCTCCTACTCCATTTTTCCTGAGCCAGGAAACCTCTGTGTAGGACTCTAAAGAATCGTCAATACGCCGGCAGTAGGTGATGATCATATCAAAACACCCACAAGCTGCAAGTGGTCAGCTAAACATAACAGCCACCCGTGTATTGAGCAATCAGAAGATCAACAAGCAAGCAAGTACATTCTCCTGAGAATCCAATCAGTAACACTCCCGTACAGTCTGGTCTCTTCGTCTGATATGTCGCATATCCAGTCTAGGGGTGGTAAACGTCAGACCCCAGTAACCGATAAGTCGTATCGATATGAGGTCCATAACAGTTTGAGAAACTACTGATAACACTTACCAGTAAATCTCAGTAACCCTGGCCAGGGATTTCCAGTTATAGCCAATCGAACACAGCGCAACATCTAATCCCTATACCGGGAGAGGCGAAACCCCTCCTATCGCTCATTGCCTCCATGTGATTCGGGACTGTACCCAAAAGTCACCGTTTTGCACGCCCTCTTGGACGTGGTATGATGGAAATCAAAGCACAGTAGGAATCACACAAGACTCTATGACGATCTCGGGTCTACAGACTAACCTATACCAGTGTCACCAGAGAACTACCATCTGACGTGGGGTATAATACCATCTGGGAGTTCTCGGCAAGTCCGTCCAGTGTACCCAGTCTCCACTGAGCACCCGTATACTATCTCTGATGTCAAACATCAATGGATATGGGATCATCTATCGCCCATCTACATGGGTCAAGAAGCATACGCTGGTCTACTCTGGTATATCGATGTTCTGTCTCGATACACCTACGACTAGGAACATTTGAAGGATGTACTTAGCGACTACACTGTCCCCACTAGTATGATCTGCATCATAGTCCTGGTAGTCAAGTACTCATCCTAAGGGCTTTATCAACATGTAACATAGAGACTATCAGAGTACATGTTAAGATAAAGAGCAACCAGATAGCATACTATCATGTCGAGCAAGAAAGTCCTCCATATATATGTCCAAGCATCCACTACAATATACATCGCATGTACAGTAATGGCCTCTAGGGCATACATATCACTAACAATCTTCCACTTGCACTAGGGCCATCTGTTGTAGTATCTCATACCCAACAATCAACTGTGGTTGAAGTGTCTCATACTCAACCATCCCATAAAAGTCTCTACTGGGAAATAGGCCGTTGTGAGTGGATCCGCGCTGTTGTCCTCCGTGTCTACTCTCCTAAACTCGATCTCCCTGGAGATCAACATCTCCATGATCAGGTGATACTGCCTAAGAATATGTCTGGATCTCTGATGGGACGGGGGTTCCTTGGCAAAATCCAAAACTCCATTGTCACACAATGGTAGGAACGAAGTTCATCTCATGAACTAGTGTACATCCAGACTATTTCTTTGGTAGCATCCTTGGTAGTGATTTATCCTGCCTTTATCATCTAGTATGTCACGGTATCTAGCGTAGAACTCTTCCAACATACCGTCGCTCCACTGAGGGTAAAGGCAATGCCTGTGACTGACATTCAGTCGACCTTACCACCTTGGAAGCTTTCCAGTGATTCTTCCCAGGATCGATTGATACCATCTTACTACATATAGTGAGAATCCAAACATCCAATTAGATCTATCTCATATCCAAAACCAGGATTTATGAGGTATCACCTTGATCCTATATACTGAATCCTTGTGATAAGAGCAGATTGACCGAGTGTAGCATAGGAAACACCTTTCCTATCAAGAGTATGTCATCCACGTACAATACGAAGATCACCATCATACTCTCTACTAACTTTTTGTATATACAAGGTTTATCTACCATTTTGATGAAGTCAAAATCTTTGACTACTACATCAAAACAGACGTTCCATCTCCGCGATGCCTGTTTTATCCCATAAAGCAACTTGCACACGTTTCCGCTGCTCCCACTGTCTACGAATCCCTCTGGTTGTGTACTTATAGATGCTCTCTTCTAAATCAGTATTTAGAAAAGCAGTCATGACACCCAACTGCCAGATATCGTAGTTATGGTATGTAGCAATGGCAAGTAGGATCTGGATGGACTTAAGCATAGCTTTGAAAGTCTTAACTTTTCCATGTAAACCAAGTAATCTTCTCAAGATATACTTGATTCTGATGTTGATTTAACCCTTCAGATAAAGCAACCAAAGTCCATACTTTGTTGGTGTATATGGATTCCATCTCAGATCACTAAGCATCCGGCCATTCTTATAGGGTCACCACTCTTGATGGCCTGCTCCAAACTAGTTGGTTCATCATCTCATGATGCAATCCTCGCTCCCACTGTCATAGAGAAACCGAAGTAACTCTCTGATGGATGAGGAACCCTACTAGATCGGCGGAGAGGCTGAGGTTCGTTGGGATCTATTGAATCCTCCGGTTCTACCAAATCATCAGCTGTAGTTTCTATAGATGGAACTCCTTCCAGTTCTACCTCATGACTACTAATTCCTTCACAAGAAATTCCCTTTCCAAAAGGTGGCATGCTGAGAAACAAAACACCTTTTGTTCCTCAGTTTGGTAGAAGATATTCCCTTGCGAATGCTTGGGATATCCAACAAACTTCCACAGAACTGGCCTTGCCTCGAGTTTGTCCGGATTTTGCTTTTGACATAGGCCGGACAACCCCAAATCTTAACATCATTAAGAGATGGGCTCTTCCCATACCATATCATATATGAAGTGGTAAGCACCTGATTTGATTTGAACCCTATTCAATAGGTATGCAGCTTCTCAAGTACATAACCCCCAAAAGGAAATAGGTAACTCAGTAGTACTCATCATAGAGCACACCTTATCACAAAGGGTGCGATTGCTCCGCCCCGATATACCAACGTATTGTGGTGTATACGGAGGAGTAATGCTGAGAGAGAATCTCATTCTCCTTTAGAATAGTCCAGGAATCCCGTGCTCAAGTATTCTCCTCCCTGATCACAACAAAGGACATAATACTTATACCCGTTCTGGTTTTCTACTTCTGAAGTACAAAGAACTAGTCCTGGCATGTGTAGACAGGGGACCTCATACATCATCATGTATCAATCCCAAGAGTTCACTAACACTTTTTCTGTTTCCAATAAACAGAGCTATGGTCATCTTATCTTTGTGACATGACTGGCAAGTTTCACAAGATGTAAATTCAAACTAATTTAAATATGCATCTAAATGTAACTTATCTAGTCGGGTCACATTGATATGACCTAGTCTACAATACCTCAAGAAGGATTTGTTCATTTCTGAACTCTTCCTCTTGTGTGTGTTCTGTACATTAAGAACTGTGGTTTGATTTAGAACGTCTATGCTTTTAGATAACGTGCCTGAACTGATCAACTCTTGATATAGGAAATGTTTAAAACATTATCCAACAATACAATATTATATCCTTCTTTATTAAATAAAGATACTGATATGATGTTGTATGTCAGGTTCGGTATCTAATAACATTTGTTCAGAATCAATGTATTTGTTAATACAGGGTGATAACTGCCAACAGAGATGGCTTGCAACAATTGCATCATTTCCAACTCTTGAAACTTATCACCCGTTCTCAGTTCTCTACCTATCTGTAGCCCATGTAACAAATTAAATTTGCGGGATCCTGATCCGGTATCTCATACACAGGACGTAAAGGATACTGAGAAATAGTTCTGTGTAATGAACACACCCGAAGAAGATGCATCAACATGCACTTTCTTCGTTTGGGCGGCTCGGGAATTCTGGTAATCCCCTATTTCCTGCTCTGTCTTATAACAATTATAAGTTGGAGCAGGACCAACGTTCCCTAGCTTAGTATAACAAGCGGGTTCGGTCAATACATCCGTATTATTATCTTGATTAAGGTGTGACATAGTCGCAACCAGGAGAGAGAGAGAAGAAAACACTCAGCGTGCGCTTTTGCAAGATTAGATTTGGTTATTATTTTATCTAATCAGGATGGCTCCCACTATTTTAGTCAAATCATCCTTCAAACCCTAAAAGGAAATACTAGCCGGGATTAATTACACGCTACAAGTTCGCCAATCTTTCAGCCAGGCTAGTGCCGGTACTTTGAGGGAGGTTCCCCGTGCTTTCGCACGGACCTAATTAAAGTAAACCCCGTTTTCCCAGAGGCTTAACTTTTGGAGATAGTGCCCTCAAAGTCAATTATTGGATCGTAGGTATGTGATTTCAATGATTGAGGCAGGACCTATACCGATATGACAGTCTTGCTCAAAATGATAGTATGCTATCTGGTTTGTCTTTATCATCGTATACATGCTTTAGTTCACTATTGCATGATGATAGAGCCCATAGGATTCTTGCTTGACTACCAGCAGTATGATGGCGATCATATACGTGGGAGCTGGGGTTTGTAAGCACATCCTTAAAGTGTCCTTAGTCGTGGGAGTTTCGAGACAGGGCATCGATACTCTAGAGTAGACTAGTGTATACAGTCGAGACCCCGACGAGGGGCAATGGCCGGTCTCACAAGCCATTGGTGTTAGTTGGTTCACCTAAGATGTATACAAGTGCTCATTGGGTTATGAGTACACCGGACAGGACTCGCCGGGAACCTGCTAGTTGGTATTATACCTAGTGTCAGATAGCAGTTCCCTGGTGACATGTGTACAGGTTAGTTCATCGACCTGAGATCGTCATTTGTCTCATGTGAGTTCCCACTGTGCTTTGATTTCTACCCTACCACGGCTCAAAGGAGTCGTGCAAACAGGTCTTTTTTGGGTACAGTCCCGAGCCACATGGAGGCAAGTGAGCGGATCGGCAGGGGATTCGTCTCTCCCGGTATTTGGGGAGAGATCGCGCTGTGTCTAGGAGAGCCATTACACAAAGCCCTCGGCCGAGGCAGGAGATTTACTGGTAGGTACTCCAGTAGTATCTCAGGGTGTTCTGGGCCACTCTCTGACACGACTTATACTGCTATTGGGGGTCTGACGTTACCAGCCTCTAGGCAGATATGCGATACTCATAGACGAACGGACCGGACTGTATGTATATTGTCACTGTTAGGCTCAGTAGGGTTTATGGATGAGTTCGCTCGTCAGCTTCCCTTCCAATCAATACATAGGCAACCGTTACGTACAGCCCATACCTCTGACATGCTAGTGGTTATACCCAGTGCCAGTGTGTTGATGAGTCATTAGAGTCCCCCACGGACAGTTTCACAAGTTCGGGCGAAACGTTGTAGAGGCCGTATGGTTTTATGGCAGGGTTCGGAAAATGCACGTGCGTTTACGCACGTGTCATATTTCGGGCAGATAATACTGGTCGGATTTGGTTTAAGCCGGATCCGAGTATTATACTGTGTAGATATAATATCTTTGTCTCAGTTGCATTTGTATTCAGTCGTAATAAAAATGCGGGTATGTTTATACTGTTACGGGGTTATCCTGAAATTCGTTTCAGGATCACTTTTGGAAGTTGCCAGTTTCCAGTTTTCTATCTGCCGTATTTAACATTCGGTTAAATGCGGATTTATCTTTTCGTCACTTGGGTGAGTCATGAGGGTGAGTCGTGCATCTAGAAGTTTCTAGATGATGACTAGGATTTGTGACTCATGGTTGTATTTAATGTGTATTAAATGATTTGATGATGTGTTAAGTTGTGTCATCATTTGCATTAATGGTTTTGATGACTAAGGTTAATGAATCATTCATCTCATTTATTGTTATTCTCACCATCCCTCCTCCTACACTCACCCCCCTTGCTTATATAGTGGCCGGCCCCCTCTCTAGGGTGAGGTGTGGTTCATTTTGGATAAAAAGAAGATGATAGTTTTGGTTCATAAAAGGATATAACCCCATTTCTCATTCCACCCGATCCAAAAGGCAACTTCCTTAACCGTTCGTCCATTGCCATGGACGTAACGAGACAAAGTGTTCTACTCATTCTCTACATCATCTTGGTCGTCTCTTTTTGCAAACTTGACGACCGAGTTGCCTCGGTTCAGAGGCGGGAGCCTGTTTAAAGATCCGTCGACGTGGTGCCACCTGGACAAGAAGATTGGAGATTCAGGAGATCGGAGCAGCCGCAACAAAGCGTGGGATGATGGTTGAAGACCGAAGGACTTGGATCGTTCGGTATAACATTTCTACCCACTTTGTAATTTATTAGTTTAGCTTTAATGGCAGATCCGGGTTATAGTACGCGTTAGCGCCAGTTGTAAAATATTTTTGTTCCGCATTTGGCGTCTGTTAGACGGCCGGGGCGCTACCGTGGACTTACAGTGGTATCAGAGCCATACCATTAAGCTATACTAACTTGTGCTAACGCGTTTAAAACATCGATCGAACGGATTTTCGAAAACCGCAAATTCCAGGGTTATAGTTTCTGTCGATTTTAAACAGTGCCTAAAAATTATTTTACATATTGCAGAAAACTAAGCAGGCTTTTTAAAGAATAACAGAGAAATACGGTCCACTGAATCGTCCGTACGACCGTGGAACCGCAGCCGTATTGGTGTTTCAGTTTGTCATCTTTCTCCTGGTGATTCTTTGTTGGAAATTGTGGTTTCTGGTAAAGTTCTTTTGGGCCCAGTTTTTATTACTGTACAGCAGATGTGCGTGGGGCCCACTTCGGGAAATTTAGTCGATCGAAATTTTAAACTTGTTAGTATGCAGTATTTACATTATATCTCCGACCGGGAATGTCATTTGATCGGTAAACCGCGTCTGATTGCTATAGTTCTTTTAGACGGGTTTGCGAACGTGACATTCGCGTTGATGTTCTGTGTTGTGCCGTAATGTTGCGGATTTGTCGTGGTGGATAGCAGGGTGCAATGAAAGTGCAGTTTGGATTTATTTCTACATTTGATATTGCGGGGCGAGAGTCCAACATGTGGACTGCCGTCACTGCCTGTTGTATAATATTCTTTTGGGGCACGACCAGGTTGAGATCGATGTACCTGTTGTACATATTTTTATTTCTGTACTAGGTTTACCCCGCGATGGAGTGCACGGATAGTCGGGTTCTGGAGGGCAACGGGTCCATATCTCATAGCTTTGAGAGGCAGAGGGGCCTTACTCTAGAATTGGCAGACTATTCGCCACACTCGTAGGGGGTACAGGTTGACCCAAGGAGGGGTGCTCAAGTTACCGGATTCCGTGAAGTGCCGGGTGGTCCATTCACTATGCTGTACGGGGCTACCTCGCTTCAGGTTTTGGCGGGTAACTTGCCGCACCCGTAGGAGTCTAGGTTTCATTGCACAGGCTATACACACGACCAGGGGAACATCGGGTTTTCAGTAGCGGCTCTGTGAAACCCGGGGATCCCAGATTATCTGTATTGTTCTGTGATGCTTATTACTTTTCTGTAATGTTTCATATTATCACGCCTGGAGCGATTATTGTATATTGGTATATATACTATTAGATGTTGTATATGTTTTACACCCGCGCTAGTCTAGTCCCCGCTCTGTCGTTAGTTAAGTAACCTAACGGGTAATGACGGGACCCTGTGACGAATGCGGATGGCATATACGTACATTTTATTTTCGTTCTTTTCTGGTGTGATTGATTGATGGGACTGCTTGATTCTTATCAATGCAAGGATAAAACAAACCTATTTTTGATGTTGTTGGAACAAATTTTAAAATGTGTTATTACAAAGACGTTTCATTTTGTTTTGCATAGTGATATTCAGTTAGAATATCCTGCAACTCATTCGACGAGGCAAGAGCCGAGATCCCTTCACCGGGAGTGACCTCTTTAGCAAAGGTTTTCACCACTATATTTTTTATAAAAAGCTATCAGGTTCCTTAAGCGATATCAAGTTCATTACGTTAAAGGTTTTTCACCAAAAACCAGCCGTAGCCCTCCGTCATTTCTTATGGATGGTCAGTAGTATTCAAGCTATGTTTGTTTGGCCAAAGTCAAGGCATAGTGCTTGGTAGCTGCTGGGTATTCATCTGTTGCATAGATAGATGCGTTGATTTGGGACAGTCGTATTACCTTGTTGGCCAAAGTCAAGGGTATGTATGGGTGGGTTCAAATTAACCTGGATAATGACGGGTAGAACTTGGCACGTGACTTATGATGGGTTGGCCAAAGTCACGATCATAAGAGCATGGGACACATAAATTATATCGGGGGTTTCTAAAGAAACTGAAACTTGCCAGGCATGCGCATACCTTCTGGAGTGTGATAACTTGAGTGGCTTCCATCAAGTTATCATGAGATGAGAGTTGGATCCCGATTCCCACTGATGAGTTGGTTTACTCTTCGGGTGATCCCGATTGATTCTTCTTTTAGGTTTGGAGGAGAATTTGACGGAACAGTGGGAGGTTTCCGGATTAAATAAAGTGATAACCATTCTGATCTAGGTTAGAGTGCACGCAGAATGTTTCTTTTCTCTCTCTCTTTGGCAGCGACTTTTGACCGACCCTAGACTATGACTCAGTGACCAAGTTGACTGAACCTTCTTAAAATACTGGCTTTTGGATTGTCTTAGTTGCATAAGTCATTGTCACTCCTTCTTTTACCCTTTGTATTTCTCAGAACACCACGTATTACTACGGACATCCACTTCCATTGGATAGATCCATCGTATGGTTATATACGAACTCAAAGGGAATTCTTCGAGGATGGATCCAGGTTCAGGAGAAATAGAACTGGTTTATTTAGTTGTCTTTTATTATCACCTTCTCTCATGTTGCGAGAGCTCCTTAGTTTAGGAGAGTACACCTATTACGTTTATTGGATAGTCTTATTCCAAACCATAGGCAGGTGCCGAAAGGTAGGGAATGAAGAAAACCAATTAGCCTAAGTAGGGTGTGCAGAAGGTAATATGTAAAGACAAAATAAAGGAATTAGAAAGAGGGCAAAGTAAATTGCGACTGTTATCATTCACGACCAAACCACATACTTCATCGCCACTCCTATTTCACCTTTGCTTTTTTCCCAGTTCGGGAGAAATAGAATAAGGTATTATTTAGTTGTCTTTTATCATCACCTTCTCTCGAGTTGCGAGTACTCCTTGGTTTAGGAGGGTACACCTATTATGCTTACTGGATAGTCTTCTTCCAAACCATAGGCTGGTGCCGAACGGTAGGGAAGGAAGAAAACCATTTAACCTAACGAAGGTGTACAGAAGGTAACGACTAAAGACAAATAAAGGGATTTGGAGATATGGCAAAGAAATTTACGGTTATAGTCATGAATTGGATTATGGAAGAGGCATTACTAAGAATACCAGGATACCCCTACGAAACATTTTCATGTTTCAGTGCATTGTTAAAGGAAAACCGATTTCCCGATTAGATACTTACTCCAGGTATGTATTTACCAGGTAAGATTCTCACGTCTGTATAGTTTTACAGATGATGAGTGGGAGTAAGTTATTGGGAATTAGGTGATCATCCTCATTATATCGGAATTCGTTGTAATTGGTGATATTTGAGGAAATCGCCTGGGTACAATTTTCAACCTACGACGCACAGGTTTTGAGTTATTCAACTCAGCGGACTTATACAGAGTATTGTATGTTATCCAGTGTCCATCAGGACAAAGGGGTTGTAACTCGTACTATGTTCTATTTACTTCTGACTTCTCTAGTATTTAGACAAGTGTTTCGTAGAAATGCAAGATCTAAGTTTTGAGAAGTTGTGTGTATAAGAATAAAGTAGAGAACAAGGTATCGCAAATATCGGGATTCTTCAAAGAGATCGAAGATGTAGATTCTTGTGATTGGTATTCAGATGATAGTAATGGTTTTGAGAAACTTGTTTCTCTTTCGGGTTACTCATAATTGGATGGATTCCTAAGTTGAGTAATGTTGATTAACCTCTTTCCATTAAGTTGTTATGCACTGGAGACAGCTGCATGATTTGAATCTGGTTCCAATTATATTAGTGCCTCTGTTTCTATATTGGATATAGAATGGTTCATATCTTAACGATGTTAAGGTAAGGGGAGTTGTCCAGCTTATGCTTAAAACCAGACACTGGATAACTCAAGGCACGTTTCTGTAATGGCAGTTTGTGGGTTGACCCGGGCTATGTCGAGGATTGACATTTCTACCATCTGGAAGATCAATAGTGATATTGTTCTTGACTCGCCACAGTTTTAGTAAAATGGATTTTTTCAGAAAACGGTAGTGGGAGTATGGTAGAACTGGAAGTGATTCCAGAACCGTAAACGATTACGGAAAATTTAATAGGACCTATATATTCAATCAAGTTTTGATATTCCAATAGCCACTCCGCAGATATGGTGGGTAACCTCAGACACCCGAGAGATACTAAGTTAGCCTCAAGGACGGTGACAGGGAGGTTCTTGTTTACCCAGACTTGACACTACTATTGTTCCAGACTACGAGACCCGGCAAGAGGATAAGTATAACGTCGTTCTAAACTAGCTTTAGAAGTGTATGTAGATATTATTCTGCCAGAGGGTTGTCATAGTCAGTGGGAGCAGCGGAAGCATAGTGGGCAAGTAGCTTATGTCTATTTATAGGCTTGAGAAAATATAGCGGAGATAAGATCATCTAATTTTGATCTGACAGTCGTGGGTTTGACTTCATTAGAATAGGGGATGGATCTGTTGAGAAGGTAGCAAGGTGTGATGTCCTGGTATTTGGATGACATACACAGAGTAGGAAGTAAAATTCCTATATTACGATCGGTTGTACTTTGGTCGTGGCACAATTGTTTCTCCACAAAGGATATGGATATAATAACATACATTTTGGTTACTAGATCTATGGTTATTAGATCTAGATTTGGGTAGTTTCCCAATGTGGGTACTTTGACAGTATTCTAATAGTATTTAGAATAGATGACTCCTGGCATGGTGGTGTACCTGCAGGTGATGGAGTCACCCTCTCTAAAGGTGTCTTACAGACTAAAGGAGAGAGGGATGTGCATGATTGGCAGATCACTTTCTTAGGCAATTGAATCAATCGTGAGATGTCAAGTACCACACCAGATGTTGTTTTTGCACTAGATGCGATAAGTGTTAGTGTATATGCCCTAGAGGCCATTACTGTATCATACTAGTTTGTATATTACCTAATGGAAGCTTGGGATATTCACCTTGTATATACAATCTTGCTCAAAATAGTAGTATGCTACTTGGTTTGTTTCTACTTCAATGTGTACTTGTGTTTATTTTAGTATATCACCTATACACATTAGTGGAGCCCTTAGGATCTTTGCTTGATTACCAGCGTTGTGATGGCAGTCACACTAGTGGGGGCTGGGTAATCTATAAGCACATCCTTATGCAGGTCCCTAGTCGCAGGACTATCGAGACAGGGCATCGATACTCCGGAGTAGACTAGCGCATGCGCTTCTCGTCCCAGTGTGGGAGACGGTCTGTCCCACAGCCGTTAGTACGTCGTACTGGAGATAGTATGCGGGTGCTCGTTAGGTTACGAGTACACTGGACAGGACTCGTCGGGAACTGACCGGTTGGTATTATACCTATCGTCAGTTATCAGTTCCCAGGTGACATGAGTACAGCTTAGTCCGCTGACTTGACACTGTCACTTCGCCTCGAGTGTGTTCCCACTGTACTTTGATTACTACCCTACAACGGCTCAAAGGAGTCGTGCAAACAGGTAGTAGTTGGGTGCAGTCCCGAAGCACTTGGAGACAGTGACGGTTAGACAGGATTCGTCTCTCCCGGTATTGGGGGTTGACATCGCTCTGTGTCAAGGAGATGTTAGTTGTATGTATGCCCTAGAGGCCAGTATTATACAGATGATGTATATTATATTGGATGCTTGGACATATATAGAGATGACTTTCTTGCTCGATATGATAGTATGCTATCTGGTTGCTCTTTATCTTAACATGTACACTTGTCTCTTTAAACTGTCTTATAGTTACATGTTGATAAATCCCTTAGGATGTGTACATGACTACCTGGACTATGATGCAGATCATACTAGTGGGGACATGGTAGTCGATAAGTACATCCTTCAAGGTCCCTAGTCGTGGGTGTATCGAGACAGAGCATCGATATACCAGTGTAGACTAGCGTATACGCTTCTCGACCCATGAGATGGGCGATGGATGATACCATATCCATTGGTGTTTGACATCAGAGATGGTATACGGGTGCTCAGTGGAGACTGAGTACACTGGACGGACTCGCCGAGAACTCCCAGATGGTATTATACCTCACGTCAGATGGCAGTTCTCAGGTGACACTTGTACAAGTTAGTCTGTAGACCCGAGATCGTCATAGAGTCTTGTGTGATTCCCACTGTGCTTTGATCTCCACCTTACCACGTTCATGAGGGCATGCAAAACGGTGGTCTTTGGGTACAGTCCCGAGTCACATGGTGGCAATGAGCGATAGGAGGGGTTTCGTCTCTCCCGGTATTGGGGGTTGATGTTGCGCTGTGCTCGATTGGCCGTAACAGGGAAGTCCCTGGCCAGGGCTGATCAGAGATTTGCTGGTAAGTGTTACCAGTAGTTTCTCGACCCGTTATGAGCCTCACATCGGCACGACTTATCGGTTATTGGGGTCTGACGTATACCACCCCTAGACTTGATATGCGACATATCAGACGAACAGACCGGACTATACGGTAAGTGTTACTGGTTGGATTCACAGGAGTGTGAGCGGGCTAGCTCGTCGATCTTCTGATCGCTCAATACCCGGATGGCCGTTACGTTTAGCAGACCACTTGCGGCTTGTGGGTGCTTGATATGATCATCATCGGCTACCGGCGTATTGACGAGTCTTTAGAGTCCTACACAGAGGTTTCCTGGCTCAAGCGAAACGAAATAGGAGCGCATATGAGATATGTGCAGGACCGAGAATAATGCGTGTATGTGATACCGTATTTCATTCTCGCGATTGATGTATCGATTGGTTATATTCGATATGACCTAGTTATCGAATCATTGATTCGATAAATCGATGCATTGGATACTAGTCGGTTATGTGCGACATGACCGGATCATTGAATCAAATGTTGATTTAATGATTTAATGTATAATTATATATTTGATATATTACTTTGCATTAGCTAGTATTGGTTCACTTTAAATGGATTTTCTCACTTGATGTGCAAGAAGTATATGTGATATACTTTTGTGCACATATTTGTATCATGTTTGATGATACTTGATAATTTAGTTAAGTGTATAGAATTAAACCATGGTTAATTTGATAATTAGGGTTTTGCATATTCATTTATTTATTTATTTGTTCATTTATTTATTTGGAAAAGATTTAGATAAGAATGGTGGCTATGTTTGTTTTTAGTTGAAGCTTCATGAAGCTTTGACTTCTTAACCATTCTTGTCTTCATGCTTAACCCTAACCCATCCAAGTAACCATGGTCTATTCTCTACACTCAACTATGGTTTGCTTATGATAAGTATTGAATTATTTTTCATTTTAAAAAAACACTTATCATATTCTTTCTTCTTCTTCATCATCTTCTTCTTCAAGAAAGCTTGATGCCATCAATGGCAACTTGAGTTCTAAAGTGAGAAATCCAATTCTAAAGTGAACCCACCTCCTATTTCTTCACCCTCTATCTCTTGCCAAGTTGTTTTAGGTGTTTTCTTCACAAGTTTCACAAATTTGTGAAGTCGGAGCTTGAACTTGTGATGCCTCGACATAGATCATCTTCGGCACGAAGCCGACGACTTAGTCCGCCCATTTCTCCGATCAAGCCGACGATCGAGTCCGGGATTCGAGATGGACAGTGAGAGGACACCTACGTGGAGCCAAGGAAGTGGATATCCGGATCTACAAAGGTTGTAGCTTCCTATCTTTAGTTAAGTTGTTAACTAGTTTACTGTTTCGCCTAAATTTCTAGTAGACGATCCGAATTAGGGTTTCTCGGCACCCATAAAATTTGAAATTGGCATGGTTGATGCCTTGTGAGACCTCTATAGTGTGCCTAGGAACCCTACAGTGGTATCAGAGCCTAGCTAGAGCCTTAGGCGAAGTCTAGACGATGTTTGAAACCCGATCGAACCCGAAAACCTAACTTTTTGATGCTCTCTGGACTTTTTCTAAAAACTGGGATTTTTCCAGATTAAAAATTCCTAAAAAATTCAGCAGGAAATTGTAAGAATTACTGTGCAAATACGACACTGTTTGGAGCTAAAACAGCCGCGGAACCGCGGCAAGAGCTGCCTCGTGTGGCGGTTCCGCCGCCACTTGATGACGTCATCCCTTTCAATTTGCACAGTAATTCCTATTTAACAGTGCTGAGTTCTCTGGGTATTTTTAATATTTATTCAAGAGTTGAATATTCCAGGTTGTTTTGGGGATTCGATGATTCGATCGGATTATCAGATTTTGTCTATGTAGATTCCGGATAATTTTTGAATTTGTTAAAAAGTTCGACCGGATATAAATACCCAACTTTTCCCCTGTCGGGAAATTTCCAAGTGTTGGATTTTTTCGTAGTTTAACGACATTCTAAGTAGTGCAAGTAACGCGATGGTCCCTCTAGAAGACAACAAACCTTAACTCGATTATGTGACCGTCTTGAACTGCCCTTTGAACCTTCGGGTTTGGGGCAGTACGGCGTGCCACATGTGAGGCGTTGGCTTGACCCTTCTACGGCTGGACCGTTGGTACTGAGGCACGAACTGAATGTTGTTAGACTTATTTCATGTGTTGACCTGTATCGGGAAAACTTGGGTATTCGACTGTTCGATCGGAGAGTTTAACATTTTCTGTTTATCTGGAATGTGATACAATAATTGGAATTCACAAACAGTTATGAGATAACTGAATGAATGTTATAAATCTAGCGGTTTTGTTTCACTTGATATTGAAAAGAGTTTTCGATAATGAGACTAAAATGCGGGGTTTATAACTGTTAGGCATGTGATGTCTAAGTATTTCATTTGATTAGGCATGTGATATCTAAAGAGGTTGCGGATTCCAACTGTTGTAGTTTTACACTTTCTTTTCTGTGACCGTAAGTGTAGTATGTTCATATCGCCGGTTTCGTTGCTATACGTCAACGACAATTGGGGTATGCAAACTTACTTACGTTGATGACATGTGATGTTATGTGTTGCTGGATATGTTATATTGGATCGTCGGGTTTGAATAGCCGGGGGTTTTTATGTGAGATGAGTGTTTTTCATTTTCATTCATGTAAAAACTTGTATGTAATATTCTTTTTATTTGGGGCACTTCCAGGTTGCGGAAGTTGTCACCTTTTGTATATTGTTTACATTTCCGCATTAGGATAGACCCAAGGAGGGGAGCACAAGTAACCGGGTTCTAGGGTCCAGTGGGAGACCATCTCGAGAAGTCGAGTCCGGGTCTCCTAACCCTAGAATTGGTAGGGTTGCTTGCCGCTCTCGTAGGGGTCTAGGGGTGTGGGATTGGCTATTCATCACGACCGTGGAATCCGTGTTTTATACTGGCTCGTATTGAAAACACGGACGTCCTAGTATATCCAATGTTTCATATGTTTCTTCTGCTGCGATATCAGTGATGTGATCATGTGATGTTCTGTGATAGATACAGTATATAGTATATATGATATATTATATAGACGTTACTTATGTTTTGCACCCGCACTAGACCTGCCCTGCTCTGTCGTTAGTTACCTAACCTAACGGTGCATGAGGGGACATCGAGGCGAATGCGGATGGCATAAGTGTCCGTCGTATTTATCTGTGATGTTTAGGTGTTTAAATGATGGGACTTCATTAATGTGATTAATGAAATAAAAGAAACCAAAAGATGTTGTAGAATCAAATTTTAAATAAAACAGGTAGCTACAGTTCTTGCTTTGCATAGCGGTATATATGATATACCCTGCACCTTATTCGATGAGGAAAGGACCGAGATCCCTTCACCGGGAGTGACTCCTTCAGCAATAACTGGCAGATGCTACACACTCGGTTTGTTTTTGGTTGCTTCTATAGTTTCGGCTTTGCACAGCGATATATATGATTTATCCCGCACCTCATTCGACGAGGAAAGGGCCGACGATCCCTTCACCGGGAGTGACCCCTTTAGCAAAACTAGAAAAGCCTCAAAATCACTCCATTTCAAAACTTCATTTGATTCTACAACGATATCAAGTTCATTACGCAATAGGTTTTCAGAAAACCTGTCGTAGCCCTCCGTCATTTCAGATAAATCCTGTTTAGTATTCGTGCTGCGTTTGTTGACCTTGTCAAGGCGCAGTGTGCGGTAGCTAACCAGTATTTATCTGCTTATGCATATGATGCAGATTGAGTTAGGGTAGTCGTATGGCCTTGTTGACCTTGTCAAGGGTCGTGCGGGTGGGTTTAATTCAATCAAGAAATGACGGGTTGAACTTGACTTACGGTCTATGGTTTGTTGACCTTGTCAAGGTCATAGATCGTTTGGGGCAAAAGCATTATCGGGAATTTCAAGTGTTGAAATTTGCAATGAGATTGCATACCTTCTATGAGATAGTTGGATCCCGATACCCACTGCGAGTAAGAGTTACTCCTGGGGGAGTTTTGCACACTACAATTAGCCGATCAAGTAGGTGTCTAGAAAGGTGTCAACGGGGTTACGCCTCTGGGAAAACGAGGTTTACAGTAATTAGGTTCGTGCGAAAGCACGGGGGACCTCCCTTAAAGTACCGACACTGGCCTGGCTGAAAGATTGGCAAACTTGTAGTGTGTAATTAATCCCGGCTAGTCTTTCCTTTTAGGGTTTGAAGGAAGATTTGATAAAAACAGTGGTAGCCATCCTGATTAGATAAGATAATAACCAATCTGATCTTGCACGAGCTTACGCTAAAGTGTTTTCTTCTCTCTCTCTCCAGGTAGCGACCATTTCATGCCTTAATAAAGATAATAATATGGATGTATTGACCGAACCCGCATGTTATACTGTGCTGGGGAACGTTGGTTCCGTTCTTTCCTATTAGAGTTATAGGACTGAACAGGATATAGGGGAATACCAGTATTCCCATGCCACCCGAATTAAGAAAGTACATGTTGATGCATTTTCTTCGGGTGTGTTCGTTACAGAGAACTGTTTCTCCATTTGCTCCACGTCCTGGGTATTAGATACCGGGTCAGGATCCCATATATGTAATCAGTTACATGGGCTTAGGAAAGGTAGAGAACTTGGAGAAGGTGATAAAGACATTAGAGTTGGAAATGGTGCAATTGTTGCAGCTAAGACTGTCGGGGAATATCACCTTGTATTACCAACTGGTAATACATTGGTTCTGAACGAATGTTATTACATGCCGAACCTGATATGCAACATTATATCGGTTTCTTTATTGAGTAAAGAGGGATATAATTTTGTATTACAGGATAATGTTATGAACATTTTCCGTAACCAAAAGTTGGTTGGATCAGGCACGTTGTGCAATGGCATTTATGTTCTAAACCAATCAACAGTTCTGAGTATAACAAACACACACAAGAGGAAGAGTTCAGAACTGAACGAATCCTTCTTGTGGCATTGTAGACTGGGTCACATCAATGCGACACGACTGGCTAAGTTGCATAAGGATGGATATTTGAAACCATTCGAATTTTCATCTTATGACACTTGCCAGTCATGTCTCAAAGGCAAGATGACCAAAACTCCGTTTACGGGACACGGAGAAAGAGTTACCGAACTCTTGGGACTGATACATAGTGATGTATGCGGTCCCATGTCTACACATGCCAAGGATGGTTCTTCGTACTTCATTACATTCACTGACGATCTCTCTAGATTCGGATATGTGTTCCTGATGAAACACAAATCAGAAGCTTTTGAGAAATTTAGAGAATACAAACAAGAAGTCGAGAACCAAACCGGAAAAAGTATTAAAATCCTTCGATCTGATCGAGGAGGTGAATACTTGAGCAATGAATTCCTGGACTTCCTAAAAGAGAATGGGATTCTCTCTCAGCTGACTCCTCCATATACACCACAGCACAACGGTGTATCTGAACGGAGGAACCGCACCCTATTGGATATGGTGCGCTCTATGATGAGCACAGCTGAGTTACCAATTTCCTTCTGGGGATATGCACTGGAGACAGCAGCATACCAATTGAATCAAGTTCCATCTAAATCTGTACCTACCACACCATATGAGATATGGAGTGGGAAGAGGCCATATCTTAAACGAGTTAAGATATGGGGTTGTCCAGCCTATGTCAAAAGACAAAATCCGGACAAGCTCGAGGCACGGTCAGTTCTTTGCAAGTTTGTGGGATATCCAAAGAACTCATATGGGTATTTTTTCTACCACGGTGAGGAACAAAAAGTGTTTGTTGCTCAACATGCCACCTTTTTAGAAAAGGAATTCCTTGAAAAAGAAATTAGTGGCAAAGTGGTAGAGCTGGAAGAAGTTCCAGATACACAAACCGTAACTGAAGATTTAGTGGAACCAGAAGATTCAGTAGCTCCCAATGAACCTCAGCCTCTCCGCCGATCTAGTAGGGTTCCTCGCCAGCCTGAGAGATACTACGGTTTTCTCATGGATGGAGGGAGCGAGGATTGCATCATGGAGGATGATGACCCAACTAGCTTCGAGCAGGCCATCACGAGTAGGGACTCAGTGAAATGGCTGGATGCTATGCGGTCCGAGATGGAATCCATGTACACCAACAAAGTATGGACTTTGGAAGTTGCTCCTGAATGGGTAAAATCCATTGGGAGCAAGTGGATCTTCAAGAAAAAACTTGGTGTAGATGGAAATGTGGAGACTTTCAAAGCTAGACTTGTAGCAAAGGGTTTTCGTCAAAGACCAGGTGTGGACTATGACGAGACCTTTTCTCCAGTGGCTATGCTTAAATCCATCCGGATCATGCTTGCCATCGCTGCATATCATGATTACGAAATCTGGCAAATGGATGTTAACACCGCCTTTCTAAATGGTGATTTAGAAGAGTGCGTGTACATGACTCAGCCAGAGGGCTTCGTAGACAGTGGGAGCAGCGGGAAGGTGTGCAAGCTGCTTAAATCCATTTATGGATTAAAGCAATCATCGCGGAGTTGGAACATCTGCTTTGACGTCGTTATCAAAGAGTGTGATTTCGTCAAAAACCCAGATGAACCTTGTATTTACAAGAAGGTGGCAGGGAGTAAGGTTGTCTTCCTCGTATTGTACGTGGACGACATACTCTTGATAGGAAATGATATTCCTATGCTGCAATCGGTCAAGCTCTTCTTATCACAAAGATTCTCAATGAAAGATCTTGGTGATGCCTCCTGCATATTGGGAATTAGGATCTATAGAGATAGATCCAAACGGATTTTGGGATTGTCCCAATCCAGGTACATTGACACCATACTAAAGAGGTTTAGTATGGAAGAATCCAAGCGTGGGAACTTGCCCACGATCTCTGGAGTCACTCTTCCAAAGAGATGTCTCCCAAGACTGATTTGGAGAGAGCTCGCATGCAAGGGATACCCTATGCTTCGGCCGTAGGCTCTATCATGTATGCGATGCTATGTACCAGACCCGATGTAGCATACTCACTAAGTGTAGTGAGTAGGTATCAAGCTGATCCTGGAGAGAGTCACTGGACAGCTGTGAAGAGCATTCTCAAGTACTTACGAAGGACTAAAGAGATGCTCTTGGTGTATGGTAACGGAGAACTCCAAGTGGAGTCCTTTACCGATTCGAGCTTCCAAAGTGATAAGGACGACTCTAAGTCGCAGTCGGGTTTTGTCTTTACCCTTTACGGAGGGGCGGTTAGCTGGAAGAGTTCCAAGCAGGAAACCATGGCAGACTCGACGATGGAGGATGAATACATCGCTGCCAACGATGCTGCTAAAGAGGCTGTCTGGATCAAGAAGTTCATTACTGAACTTGGAGTGGTTCCATCCATTGAGCATCCAATACCTTTGTATTGCGATAACAATGGAGCGGTGGCTTTGGCCAAGGAACCCAGGTCCCATCAGCGATCCAGGCATATTCTGAGGCGGTATCACCTGTTCCGGGTGATAGTTGATCGCCGGGAGATCGAGGTCAGGAGGGTTGACACGAAGAACAACACGGCGGATCCACTCACGAAGGCCATTCCCCAGATACAGTTTGAGAGACTCTTCGGGATGCTCGGTATGCGATACTACAGCAGCTGGCCCTAGTGCAAGTGGGAGATTGTTAGTTGTATGTATGCCCTAGAGGCCAGTATTGCACAGATGATGTATATTATATTGGATGCTTGGACATATATAGAGATGACTTTCTTGCTCGATATGATAGTATGCTATCTTGTTGCTCTTTATCTTAACATGTACACTTGTCTCTTTAAACTGTCTTATAGTTACATGTTGATAAAGCCCTTAGGATGTGTACTTGACTACCTGGACTATGATGCAGATCATACTAATGGGGACATGGTAGTCGATAAGTACATCCTTCAAGGTCCCTAGTCGTGGGTGTATCGAGACAGGGCATCGATATACCAGTGTAGACTAGCGTATACGCTTCTCGACCCATGAGATGGGCGATGGATGATCCCATATCCATTGGTGTTTGACATCAGAGATGGTATACGGGTGCTCAGTGGAGACTGGGTACACTGGACGGACTCGCCGAGAACTCCCAGATGGTATTATACCTCACGTCAGATGGCAGTTCTCGGGTGACACTTGTACAGGTTAGTCTGTAGACCCGAGATCGTCATAGAGTCTTGTGTGATTCCCACTGTGCTTTGATCTCCACCTTACCACGTCCATGAGGGCGTGCAAAATGGTGTTCTTTGGGTACAGTCCCGAGTCACATGGAGGCAATGAGCGATAGGAGGGGTTTCGTCTCTCCCGGTATTGGGGGTTGATGTTGCGTTGTGCTCGATTGGCCGTAACAGGGAAGTCCCTGGCCAGGGCTGATCAGAGATTTGCTGGTAAGTGTTACCAGTAGTTTCTCGACCCGTTATGAGCCTCACATCGGCACGACTTATCGGTTATTGGGGTCTGACGTATACCACCCCTAGACTTGATTGCGACATATCAGACGAACAGACCGGACTGTACGGTAAGTGTTACTGGTTGGATTCACAGGAGTGTGAGCAGGCTAGCTCGTCGATCTTCTGATCGCTCAATACCCGGATGGCCGTTACGTTTAGCAGACCGCTTGCGGCTTGTGGGTGCTTGATATGATCATCATCTGCTACCGGCGTATTGACGAGTCTTTAGAGTCCTACGCAGAGGCTTCCTGGCTCAAGCGAAACGAAATAGGAGCGCATATGAGATATGTGCAGGACCGAGAATAATGCGTGTATGTGATACCGTATTTCATTCTCGCGATGGATGTATCGATTGGTTATATTCGATATGACCTAGTTATCGAATCATTGATTCGATAAATCGATACATTGGATACTAGTCGGTTATGTGCGACATGACCGGATCATTGAATCAAATGTTGATTTAATGATTTAATGTATAATTATATATTTGATATATTACTTTGCATTAGCTAGTATTGGTTCACTTTAAATGGATTTTCTCACTTGATGTGCAAGAAGTATATGCGATATACTTTTGTGCACATATTCGTATCATGTTTGATGATACTTGATAATTTAGTTAAGTGTATAGAATTAAACCATGGTTAATTTGATAATTAGGGTTTTGCATATTCATTTCTTTATTTATTTGTTCATTTATTTATTTGGAAAAGATTTAGATAAGAATGGTGGCTATGTTTGTTTTAGTTGAAGCTTCATGAAGCTTTGACTTCTTAACCATTCTTGTCTTCATGCTTAACCCTAACCCATCCAAGTAACCATGGTCTATTCTCTACACTCAACTATGGTTTGCTTATGATAAGTATTGAATTATTTTTCATTTTAAAAAAACACTTATCATATTCTTTCTTCTTCTTCATCATCTTCTTCTTCAAGAAAGCTTGATGCCATCAATGGCAACTTGAGTTCTAAAGTGAGAAATCCAATTCTAAAGTGAACCCACCTCCTATTTCTTCACCCTCTATCTCTTGCCAAGTTGTTTTGGGTGTTTTCTTCACAAGTTTCACAAATTTGTGAAGTCGGAGCTTGAACTTGTGATGCCTCGACGTAGATCATCTTCGGCACGAAGCCGACGACCTAGTCCGCCCATTTCTCCGATCAAGCCGACGATCGAGTCCGGGATTCGAGATGGACAGCGAGAGGACACCTACGTGGAGCCAAGGAAGTGGATATCTGGATCTACAAAGGTTGTAGCTTCCTATCTTTAGTTAAGTTGTTAACTAGTTTACTGTTTCGCCTAAATTTCTAGTCGACGATCCGAATTAGGGTTTCTCGGCACCCACAAAATTTGAAATTGGCATAGTTGATGCCTTGTGGGACCTCTATAGTGTGCCTATGAACCCTACAGGAGAGCCATTACATGAGTAGTCCCTAGCCAGGGCAAGCGAGATATACTGGTAGGCTTCCAGTGTTATCTCAGGGTGTATTGGGCTTCACTCCGACACGACTTGTATCGCTATTAGGGGACTGACGTTTACCGCCCCCTAGACCCGCCATGCGATGTATCAGACGAACAGACCGGATTGTATGAAGACTGTCACATTCAGGCTCAGTAGGAGTTCAGATGGGTTTCACCTCATCAGTCTTCTTGTCGACATCTACCTGGGGACCGTTACGCACAGCTAGTGCCGCTTGCGGACTGTGGTTAAACCCATTGCCAGCGTAGTGTCAAGTCTTTAGAGTCCCACACAGAAATCTCTTCGCCTTTAGGCAAAAGAGTAGAGGTCGCATGGTTTTGCGACAGTTCGCATGGTTTTGCGACAGGGTTCGGTCACATCCGTGCACTTGTGCACGTACAGTGTCCGGACAGTTAACACTACCGGAATTTGGTTTAAGCCAGATCCTAGTGTACGTTTTGGGATTGATTTTATCTCGTTTGTATTCGTGTTCCTCGGAACGTGGATGCGGGTGTGTATGCACAGTTGACAGAGAGACAGAGACAGAGTATTCTCATTGGGGTAGTTGACTGTTGACTGTTGACAGTTGACTGTTGACCATTGACTTTTGCTTAACCCTAATGAAAATAAGATATATGATTAACATTAATATTAATTAAGTATTATAGTGACATGGTTGTTGAGGGGTTGACTTTGTTGACTTGTTGACTTTGTTGACCGGATGACTAGGTTGGACTAGTTGACCATCATCATGACAATGGCTATCATTCCATGGCAAAGACTTTTGCTTGCTTGTTTATTTATGCAAAATGAGTGCATGAAATGATATAGCCATTTTGACATAAACCATTTACACAATACTTGATTACTATTTTTGTTATGATGGCTTTTGGATTATGAGAGGTGAGAATGAGAAGAGTATGGTTCATTCTATCATTTTGCTTTCTCTCTCTTGAGCTCTCTCATTCTCAAGCTCTCCTTCTTCCTCTTGCTCTCTCTACCTCAAGGCAAACCTTTCTCATGTGTTGAGACTCATTGCCTTAGAGATAAAAAGACACCAAAACATTCCTCTACTCATTCTAGTTCACAAGGCCTAGCAAGCCAAGTGATCTAGTTTCTTCAAAGTTTGAAGAAGAAGCCAAAGGTAGATGCTTTCGGGTGGATCCATCTTCGGCGCAAGGAGACGACGAGGTGAGGCCGATCCGTACACCGGAAGGAGTCGAAGACGAAGGAGTTCAAGAAAGGTATAGCCCCCTAACCGAGTAGGTAAACTTTTGTTAGGTTGTTAGTTAGTAGTTTAACAAAGATCCGGTTTTGAGTCCATGTTACCGCCTCTAGAAAATTATTTTTCATCAAATTCCGCATGCCCGAAAGTACCGGGAGAGGTATCATGGACTTACAGTGGTATCAGAGCCTAGTTAAACTCTATCTAACATGTTAGCATAGTAGCTAGAAGATCGATCAAAGAAAAAGTCATGAAACGAACCCGATATGTCAAGTTTCTGCCGATTTTTTTCCTGTTCAAAAATTGATAAATTTCATCTTAAAAATCGGCTCAGGCTTTTTATTGAATAACCACAAAATTTGGTCCCATGAACCGATCAAAGCGCCGCGGAAACGCGGCGGGAGCACGCTCCCGCCGCGGTTCCGCGGCCGAGTTTACTCGGCCGAGGTCCAAACTTTGTGCAGTGTATTTCTGGGGTTGTTTTGGGATTTTTGGAATATGTCTTTTCAGCCCAGATTTTCCAGAACGAAAATTTTGTGTTTGGGGCCTAAAAATCCGTATTTTTGATCGAACTTCTAAAGACTTGAGCAGACGGGTTTTTATCTGTGATGTGATATTTGTATTGAACGTCTGCTAATCGCTATATGTCGATTAGTGGGGGTTATACAAATTTGTGATCTGTAATGTTGCTGGAATGTGTATATGAATTCATTAGATTGTCGCGGGTAAATAGCCGGGGGGTTGTGAGACGAGAGTTTTCTTTTCTTTCAATTCATGTAAATTTGTAAATTGATGTAATAATTATTTATATGGCCGCACAACCGGGTCGGGGTTGTAGCCGTCATTGTATAATTTCTTTTTACTATTTTTGCTCCTAGGATAACCCATGGAGGGGGTGCACAAACTACCGGGTATGCCGAAGAGCCGAGTGGCCTACTCACGGAGTTGAGGGAGGTTGCTTCGCTTCGGGTACTTGGCGGGTAGTTTGCCGCACCTGTAGGGGTCCTGGGTGGGGTATTGGCGATTCACCGCGACCGTGTAATCTGCTTTTCGTTACAGGCTCGTACGAATTGCGGGTTCCTAGTATATCCAATGTGTTCATCTGTGATCTGAAATGGCTATCATTGCAATATATCTATATATGATATTATTTAGGCGTTGCTTATGTTTTACATCCGCGCTAGCCCAGCCTCCGCTCTGTCGTTAGTTAAGTAACCTAACGGGTAATGACGGGGCCCCGTGGCGAATGCGAATGGCATAAGCGTACGTCATATTTTGGTTGTTTTCTGCAATGGTAGGATTAAATGATGGGACGCATTAAAAGAACTAATGCAAGAAAAATATGCATTAAAAGAACTAATGCAAGAAAATAAACCAAGTAAAAGTCGTTGGAACATTTTCGAAAAACCACTCGGTTCTTTTCAAAACCAACTTTTAAATGCGGAGCTTGAGCCACTCCTTTTAAAAGCTATCTCATTCCATCGATTATATCAAGTTCACTACATTCACGGTTTAGCCAAAACCATTCGTAGCCCTCCATCATTTCAGTTAAATATTCGGTAGTATTCAAGCTATGTATTTTGACCTCACGCCAAGGCATACTGATTGGTAGCTGCCGGATATTTATCTGTTGCATAGATAGAATGCGTTGGTTTGGGACAGCCGTACTGCCATTTTGGCCTACGTCAAGGGTAGGTATGGGTGGGTTTAAATTAACTTGGATAATGATGGGAAGAACTTGACATGTGACTTATGACATTTTGACCTCACGCCAAGGTCATAAGAGCATGGGGCAAAAATCCACATCAGGAGTTTCATAAGTACTGAAACATGCTAGAGTTGCATACCATTTGGAGTGTGATGATTCTGGTAGGATTCCTTCAGTTTCGTCACGCAATAATATTTGGATCCCGATCCTACTGTGAGTATATGCTACTCCTCGGGAAATTTCTCACTTAACGATCAATGCTATAAACCAAGTAGGTGTCTAGAAAGGTGTTAGCGGGGTTACGCCCATAAGGAAAAGAGGTTATTTAATTAAGGAACTTCGCGAAAGCGTTGGAAAACCTCCCTCGAAGTACCGACACCAGCCTGGCCGAACGGTTAAGCAAGAATTGTACGGTGAGATTGATCCTGACTAATTCTTCCTTTTTGGTTTGAGGAGGGATTCGAGAGACAGTGGGAGCCATCCTGTTTAGATAAACTAAAAACCACTCTAAACTTGCAAGAGCATCATGCTGAGTGTTTCTTCTCTCTCTCCTAATTGCAGCGACCAATCGACATGACTGGACTTAAGTTACTTCTAGATAAAAACATACTGACAGGGCCAAACTACAAAGATTGGCTCAGGAATGTCAAGATGGCAATCACTTACGACAAGCTGGGGTATCTTCTTACCACCAAAGCTCCCCCTGTCCCAGGTCCCAAAACCAGCGTCGTGGATAAGGAAATCCGTAAGACCTGGGAACTAGACTGCGCGAAGGCCAAGTGCCTCGTGCTTGCCTCTATGGACAATGAACATCAGAGGAGGCACGAGAATATGGACCTCGAATCCATATTTCTTCATACAAAAGAACTGTATGGAGAGCAATCTCGTATCGTAAGATACGAAGTGTCGAAGAAGTTATTTTCGGCAAGATTGGCCGTCGGATCATCGGTAGCGGAACACGTGCTTAAGATGATTGGCTACATTGAGGAGCTCGCGGACCTTGGGACCACGTTGGAGAATGAGCTCTATACGGACTTGATTCTCCAGTCCCTTCCTTCCACTTACGCCCAGTTTATACTGAACTTCAACTTACAAGAAAAGGAAGTTGAACTTTCAGAACTCCTCAACAAGCTGAGGAGCACAGAGGGCACCCTACAGAAAGGTAGGGAAACATCCACTTTGTTTGTAGGAGGATCTTCTTCTTCAAGGTCCAAGGCGAAAGCCAAGGGAAAGAAGTAGAAAGCCCCCGCCAAACCAAGGGGCGGTGTTAGTAAAGTGGATACGAAGGGAAAGGCAAAAGCAACTAAGAAAGTGGGGAAGCTTGTGGATAAGGAAGAATGCTTCTATTGTCATAAGAAGGGACACTGGAAGATTGATTGCAGGGCTTGGAAGGCCAGAACACAGGAACTGAAGCAGGTTGCGGCTTCAGCTTCAGGTGTGTATGTTATTGAAAACTGTCTTTCAATAAACTCTACTTCCTGGGTATTGGATACCGGATCAGGATCTCATATCTGTAATTCTTCGCAGGCGTTGAGAAACCGTAGGGTTTTGAAGGCAGGTGACATGACCCTCAAAGTTGCAAACGGAGCTAGCATGGATGCTAAGGCCGTGGGGGACTATCACCTGGGAAAGTCAGATGGACATGTTTTGGTTTTGTGTAATTGCTTTTTTGTACCCAACGCAACTTGTAATATCATTTCTGTATCTTTGACTTCTAAAGAAGGTTATGAATTTGCGTTTGTAAGCAATGTTGTAAACATTCACCTTAATCAAGTTCTGATTGGGTCAGGTACATTGAGCAATGGTATATATGTATTAAACCAACCACAGATTTTCAATGTCCAGAATACACACAAAAGAAAGTCTCCGGAAATAAATCAGACTTTCTTATGGCATTGTAGACTGGGTCACATCAATGAGAGAAGGTTGACGAAGTTACATACAGAAGGATATTTGAATCCGTTCGAATATCAATCGTATGCCACTTGTCAATCCTGTCTCAAAGGAAAGATGACAAAGACTCCGTTCACTGGAACGGAGTAAGAGCGAGCGAGCTCTTGGGACTCGTACACAGCGACGTGTGCGGTCCAATGTCTACACATGCGCGAAGCGGTTATTCTTACTTCATTACTTTTACGAATGACTTTTCAAGGTACGGTTATGTCTTCTTAATGAAACATAAGTCCGAAGCCTTTGGAAAATTCCAGGAATATAAGAATGAAGTAGAAAAACAAACCGGCAAAAGTATCAAGATTCTAAGATCGGATCGAGGTGGAGAATACTTCAGTGCCGAGTTCGTAGACTATTTAAAAGAGAACGGAATTCTCTCTCAGCTTACTCCTCCATACACTCCGCAACATAACGGTGTATCGGAGAGACGGAACCGAACCCTATTGGATATGGTACGGTCCATGATGAGTAACGCTGAGTTACCGCGATCATTCTGGGGGTATGCGCTAGAATCAGCCGCATACCTTTTGAACCGAGTTCCCACTAAGACTGTGCCTACCACACCATATGAGTTATGGAGTGGGAAGAAACCCTATCTTCAATATCTGAAGATCTGGGGATGTCCAGCTTTTGTCAAAAAGCAGCATGCGGACAAACTCGAGGCACGCTCAGTACTGTGCAAGTTTGTGGGATACCCAAAGAACACCAGGGGGTATCTTTTCTACCACGCAGAGGAAAAAAAAGTCCTTGTTTCTCGTAATGCCCACTTTCTAGAACACCAGTTCTTGGAAAAGGAAATTAGTGGGAGCGCAGTAGAACTGGAAGAAATTCCAGAACCACAGACTATTAATGAAAGCTTAGTGGAACCAGAGGGTTCAAAAGAACAGGACATTCCTACGCCGCTCCGCAGGAGTAGTAGGCAGTCTCATCCGCCCGAGAGATACTACGGTTTTCTCATAAACGGAGATAGAGAGGATTGCATCATAGATTATGATGAGCCTACTAGCTTCCAGCAGGCCATTCAGAGCATTGACTCGGTAAAATGGCTGGATGCAATGCGGACCGAAATGGAGTCCATGTACACCAACAAAGTATGGACGTTGGACATTGCTCCAGACGGGATAAAACCCGTAGGATGCAAGAGGATCTTCAAAAGGAAGATTGGTGTAGATGGACAGGTTGAGACCTATAAAGCTAGACTTGTTGCAAAGGGTTTCCGTCAAAGACCTGGCTTGGACTATGACGAAACCTTTTCTCCAGTGGCTATGCTGAAATCCATTCGGATCCTTCTTGCCATTGCTGCCTTCCACGATTATGAGATCTGGCAAATGGACGTAAAGACCGCTTTTCTAAATGGAAATTTAGAGGAGTGTGTCTATATGGACCAACCAGAGGGTTTCATTCAGAGTGGGAGCAGCGGAAAGGTGTGCAAGTTGCTTAAGTCCATCTATGGACTAAAGCAGGCATCGCGGAGTTGGAACATCTGTTTTGATGAGACGGTCAAGGAATTTGGCATTATCAAAAATCCAGATGAACCATGCATCTATAGTAGATTTGTAGCGAGAACTGTAGTATTCCTCGCTTTATACGTGGATGACATTCTCTTGATAGGAAATGACATTCCTATGCTACAATCTGTCAAGGGGTTCTTGTCACACAGGTTCTCCATGAAAGACCTGGGTGATGCCTCATACATCCTGGGGATCCGGATCCATCGTGATAGATCCAAGAGGATATTAGGACTTTCACAGTCCAGGTACATCGACACCATACTGAAGAGATTCAGTATGGAAGATTCTAAGCGCGGTAACCTACCGGCTTGTCACGGGATCACCCTCTCTAAAGAGATGTCTCCAAAGACTGATTTGGAGAGGGATCGCATGTCTATTATACCCTACGCTTCTGCGGTAGGCTCTATAATGTATGCAATGTTGTGTACCAGACCGGATGTAGCTTATGCACTGAGTGTGGTAAGCCGGTATCAGTCAAACCCTGGGGAGAAACACTGGATAGAGGTAAAGAATATTCTCAAGTACCTGAGAAGGTCTAAGGAGATGTTCTTGGTGTATAGCGGAAAAGACCTCCAGATCGAGGCATTTGCTGACTCCAGCTTCCAGAGAGACAAGGATGATTCCAAGTCCATGTCGGGTTTTGTATTTACCCTCAATGGAGGGGCGGTGTGTTGGAAGAGTTCCAAACAGGAAACCGTTGCTGACTCGACTATGGAAGCGGAATACATCGCTGCATCTGATGCCGCAAAAGAAGCCGTCTAGATAAGGAAGTTCTTGAAAGAACTTCAGGTGGTTCCGTCCATTGTTGATCCAATACCTCTGTATTGCGACAACAACGGGGCTATAGCTTTAGCGAAGGAACCCAGGTCCCATCAGAGATCCAGACACATCTTGAGGCGGTATCACCTGATCAGGGAGATCGTGGATCGCCAGGAGATCGAGGTTCGGAGGGTTGCTTCAGAAGATAACATTGCAGATCCATTCACCAAGGCCTTGCCCCAGACTCAGTTCGAGCGGCTAATCGAGATGATAGGTCTTCGATACGCCAGTACATGGCCTTAGTGCAAGTGGGAGATTGTTAGTGTATATGCCCTAGAGGCCATTACTGTATCATACTAGTTTGTATATTACTTAATGGAAGCTTGGGATATTCACCTTGTATATACAATCTTGCTCAAAATAGTAGTATGCTACTTGGTTTGTTTCTACTTCAATGTGTACTTGTGTTTATTTTAGTATATCACCTATACACATTAGTGGAGCCCTTAGGATCTTTGCTTGATTACCAGCGTTGTGATGGCAATCACACTAGTGGGGGCTGGGTAATCTATAAGCACATCCTTATGCAGGTCCCTAGTCGCAGGACTATCGAGACAGGGCATCGATACTCCGGAGTAGACTAGCGCATGTGCTTCTCGTCCCAGTGTGGGAGATGGTCTGTCCCACAGCCGTTAGTACGTCGTACTGGAGATAGTATGCGGGTGCTCGTTAGGTTACGAGTACACTGGACAGGACTCGTCGGGAACTGACCGGTTGGTATTATACCTATCGTCAGTTATCAGTTCACAGGTGACATGAGTACAGCTTAGTCCGCTGACTTGACACTGTCACTTCGCCTCGAGTGTGTTCCCACTGTACTTTGATTACTACCCTACCACGGCTCAAAGGAGTCGTGCAAACAGGTAGTAGTTGGGTGCAGTCCCGAAACACTTGGAGGCAGTGACGGTTAGACAGGATTCGTCTCTCCCGGTATTGGGGGTTGACATCGCGCTGTGTCTAGGAGAGCCATTACACGAGTAGTCCCTGGCCAGGGCAAGCGAGATATACTGGTAGGCTTCCAGTGTTATCTCAGGGTGTATTGGGCTTCACTCCGACACGACTTGTACCGCTATTAGGGGACTGACGTTTACCGCCGCCCTAGGCCCGCCATGCGATGTATCAGACGAACAGATGGGACTGTATGGAGACTGTCACATTCAGGCTCAGTAGGAGTTCAGATGGGTTTCACCTCGTCAGTCTTCTTGTCGGCATCTACCTAGGGACCGTTACGCACAGCTAGTGCCGCTTGCGGTCTGTGGTTAAACCCACTGCCAGCGTAGTGTCGAGTCTTTAGAGTCCCACACAGAAAGCTATTCGCCTTTAGGCAAAAGAGTAGAGGTCGCATGGTTTTGCGACAGGTCGCATGGTTTTGCGACAGGGTTCGGTCACATCCGTGCACTTGTGCACGTACAGTGTCCGGACAGTTAACAATAGCGGGCTTTGGTTTAAGCCAGATCCTAGTGTACGTTTTGGGATTGATTTTATCTCGTTTGTATTCGTGTTCCTCGAAACGCGGATGCGGGTGTGTATGCACAGTTGACAGAGAGACAGAGGCAGAGTATTCTCATTGGGGTAGTTGACTGTTGACTGTTGACAGTTGACTGTTGACCATTGACTTTTGCTTAACCCTAATGAAAATAAGATATATGATTAACATTAATATTAATTAAGTATTATAGTGACATGGTTGTTGAGGGGTTGACTTTGTTGACTTGTTGACTTTGTTGACCGGTTGACTAGGTTGGACTAGTTGACCATGATCATGACAATGGCTATCATTCCATGGCAAAGACTTTTGCTTGCTTGTTTATTTATGCAAAATGAGCGCATGAAATGATATAGCCATTTTGACTTAAACCATTTACACAATACATGATTACTATTTTTGTTATGATGGCTTTTGGATTATGAGAGGTGAGAATGAGAAGAGTATGGTTCATTCTATCATTTTGCTTTCTCTCTCTTGAGCTCTCTCATTCTCAAGCTCTCCCTCTTCCTCTTTCTCTCTCTACCTCAAGGCAAACCATTCTCATGTGTTGAGACTCATTGCCTTAGAGATAAAAAGACACCAAAACATTCCTCTACTCATTCTAGTTCACAAGGCCTAGTAAGCCAAGTGATCTAGTTTCTTCAAAGTTCGAAGAAGAAGCCAAAGGTAGAAGCTTTCGGGTGGATCCATCTTCGGCACAAGGAGTCGACGAGGTGAGGCCGATCCGTACACCGGAAGGAGTCGAAGACGAAGGAGTTCAAGAAAGGTATAGCTCCCTAACCGAGTAGGTAAACTCTTGTTAGGTTGTTAGTTAGTAGTTTAACAAAGATCCGGTTTTGAGTCCATGTTACCGCCTCTAGAAAATTGTTTTTCATCAAATTCCGCATGCCCGAAAGTACCGGGAGAGGTAGCATGGACTTACAATAAGTTTATATTAATCCAATACTGAAGAAACATAAGGAAGCAGTTATAGAACATAAGTGCATGTTCTACGGATTTGATGACGGCAGCCTCCTTCGGGAGACGGTTATCATTCCAAGCTTCCAAGGTGACATAGATTACAGAGTGATTGTCAGAGTTATAGTTTTTCCTCTGACGAGGGACAGTATTATGGACAGGTGGTCCAAGAGGATACTGTGGGAGGCATGGTGCTGGATACTGATTAGGTTCAGTTGTCGATACAGTCTAAGAAGTTTGAATTTGGAGTTCATTTATGAACTAGGTCCCATCAGATATTCAGACATATTCTAAGACAGGAATTACTCGATTCGGGAGATGGCTTTCTCCGCGAACATGAGATTAAGAGAGATATAGAAAGAAACATCAGGGCGGATCCACTCACTGAGGCTATTTCTCGAACACAAGAGTTTTACAAACTAGCTTTGTGAAACTGATTTGTAGAGGAGTTGGATGTTCGGTATCACACGGGCTGTGAGTATGCGACATCGCAATAATTAGCCTTAAGTGCAAGTGGGAGATTGTTGGAGATAGTGCCCTCAAAGTCAATTATTGGATCGCAGGTACGTGATTTCAATGATTGAGGCAGGACCTATACCGATATGACAGTCTTGCTCGAAATGATAGTATGCTATCCGGTTTGTCTTTATCATCGTATACATGCTTTAGTTCACTATTGCATGATGATAGAGCCCATAGGATTCTTGCTTGACTACCAGCAGTATGATGGCGATCATATACGTGGGAGCTGGGGTTTGTAAGCACATCCTTAAAGTGTCCCTAGTCATGGGAGTTTCGAGACAAGGCATCGATACTCCAGAGTAGACTAGTGTATACAGTCGAGACCCCGACGAGGGGCGATGGCCGGTCTCATAAGCCATTGGTGTTAGTTGGTTCACCTAAGATGTATACAGGTGCTCTGTCACGACCCGAAAGTACGGAACGTGACCGGCACTTAGATTACGAAGCGTCTAGAGGCGCCACGTAACCTAAGTAAGCCGAAGCCTAGAAATCTAAACCATAAAAGAAGAAGAAGAAAAAAGAAAACAAGTTTAAAAGCATCAGCAAATTTTCTCAAAAATTTCGGCAGAGTCTCCTCTGTAAAAACTGGCCCCCAAACGGGTACAACAAGTATAATATAAATAAACAATAAAAAGCATCCCCAAACGGGTGCTAGCTCAACGCCAACAGGAGGAAACAACCACAACAACACAATAATATACAACGCCAAAGGGCGAGGCTCAAAACTCAAAAGAAAACAAAACAACCAGATCAGAATAATACATGCGCGACTCTAAGGTCGAAATAAAAGACTGGTCCAATAAACTTATCAAGTAATACAAGTATGGTTGATGGAGCTTACTCGATACAAATGAATGAATAAAAGTACAATGGTGGTTCGGATACAAGTGAACCAACCTACCGTGCAAATCACCCTGAAGAAAAGATGTGCCAACAAGCTGCCACGGAAACCTGTACATCGAACCTGAAATAAAATTTGGCACAATGGGGGTGAGTTGCCAACTCGTGAGTAGAAGACATCTACGAAAAGAAATCGAGTGCACGACGCTATCCTAGGTCATAATAATACACTATAATATCTCAATCATCTAGTAATAGCAGGGTAAAACTAAGTGTAAGTGCAGATACTCCGTGCTTGTGTCAGTACCTCATATAATACTATGTCATATGAAATGAAATGCATGCACCATGAATGTAAAGTAACAAATCCTGAAATCCAGATATATATGTATAAGAAATCTTTAGCTGTTATCATAGTAAAATGTGTATAAGAATCTGAAATCTCAACAATGAAATCCATGGAAATCCGTGTCAAGCGTCGACACAACACATGTAATCTCAAGTCTCAATATCTCGGGCTCCGTCAGTCCGGATCGGCCCATATCATCAAATCTCACGACAACGGTCGGTATCCTCCGGATATCCGCCGCGCCAGACATCACCGGTAGGTAGCCTTCCCCTGCCAGGCTCATCGTCTACAACTCGATCTTCTTGCCCCGGGGTACCATACCGGGCCCACCATGTACCCGAGACGGTTCATCCACTCCTCGAATCGGGTCTCGAAATCCAACAGAAAACATGAAATCTCATGGTGGACGACACATACATCACGAGAAAATCGCATCTTATGTTTTTAAAAAGAGAGAAGGAGGAGAGAGAGAAGTTTTTTACATATTCTTGCGGTTTTCCCCAAAATCCAGAAATCTCATAGAAATCCAAATCTCAAAATCATGAGTAACTATATGATAAGTGTCGGCATATGCCCATAATACTGCATGATAACATGAAAATATGAATGCATGAATGTCTAAGTAATAAATATCATGTCTATACTAACATCAGAGAATAATCACAATATTATATCGGTCTAGTTGTTAACTGATTCTATCCATAAAAGACAATATGATCTAAAGTGTACGTGACATAGCAATTACCGATGATGATGTGTGTGAGCCGGCAAATAAGTGTGCGTGGAATATGAGCATCATCGGTAATGGTGCTGGTGTCCTAATAGGTAAAGTTTATACTGATTATAGCAACATATGTAAGAACATGCAACATTATGATTACAATGTGAAAGTAAAGACGGATGTGTGTTATCCACTCATTTGATATACAATTACCACTACCACTATACGACTCGAACCTAACGTAGTGTCCATCTAACCCCCCTAAGGAAAACTAAACCTAAGAACTGGTCGATAGAAGTATACCTAAAGCCTGAGTCCATATCTCTAATAGTCGGCGATCCTGCCTCAATAGCGTCACGTATATAGTACGACTTCCTCAAATCAAGAGTGCGGATCAATCATCACATCTATGCCTCGTACTGTAAAATCCATCGTACGGCATCCCAATATCGGGATACGGGTCAAATATCACCTACGTGTCTCATTATTCGTATAATATCATCATCAACACATGTCATGATCGAGGTGCTATGCTGTAATCGCATACATCAATTATATAACATTGCCATCATAAATATACCTCATTAATTTATCCTCAGAAATAGCATGTCATATGTATCATGTTGTGATCGAGTCATACTAATATCATATCGTCATCAAGTCACACCTATATGATATCGACATCAGGTCACACCTATATGATGTCGTAATCAAGTCATACATATATCATATCGTGATCAGTCACAAGTTACAGTTCGGGTTCTATTTTAGAGTCCCATGTACCTCAATATCATCACTACCCATTATAATTTAGGTATACCTGTTCATTATCTCATTCTCTAATGATCCGCTAACACTTTAATACGACTGTATAGTCAAGAATCACGGCATCAAGCCCAGTTATCCTGTTTCATTCCCGTGTATCAATGTATCCCACATACGTGTTGTATATATCTATATATATACCTATACCTAGTCCTATATATATATACACATACCCGTATACACCATGTCGAGTTTCAGTGTGTGCGTGTGTGTGTTTCTACCTGAAACCTACGAACCTCTTCCAGGGTATTCATCCTCTGGTATGGTCTTCCTAAATCAGTCTGGTCCAGCCTAGGGTCAGTACTAGGGTCCTACTCATTAAGAATCTAGGGTCACATCTGGTTTCCTAATGTCAATAAGTACTATTCCTATTCTACGTTGCGGGGGTGTTAAACGCCATCCACCCGACTTCCCCCCGTAGATATGCATCTACTCACCTGGTCCATGTCTGCCGAAGACGGTGTCGCCATCATCCTCTTTATCGCCCGCAGTGCACGTGAGGGGTACCTAAACGCAAACATATAAATAGTATCGTAAACTGAATCACATACAAAAGCCAAAACGACGCAGGGAACAAGCATAGGTTAAAACCTATGTCCCGTCCACGCAAAAGAACCAAATATCGCTCGATATCGGCGTACAAACTCTGATGGATCGAGATAAACATCAACAAATAACTCGTAGTTTTAAAACACCTTACTTATATTATAAAACATGATTAAATCCATCGAAACCCTAAAATCCATCAAACCGTCCAATTTCGTAAAACCCGAAAATACCAATTTACTGTTTTTCATCAAAACTTGACATTTAAATGAAACCAATGGTCATAAAACTCATTAAATAGCATAACTAGACTATACAAACCATTACTATATTTTTTTTACACAAATTTGTATTAATTTGAAATTTCTAGTTTGCAACCTTTAACAATTTTCAACATTTTTCAAGCAAAATACCTAAATTCCACCACAAAACATGATTTTGCATGAATTAATGTACTAAACTACAATTCATGATGATAATGATATGATTAAACCATGATTATATTTTTAATTTCATTTATATAGGAATTTCCAAAATCTAGTTTACAAAATACTAGCATTTTATTATTATTTTCCAATTATCAAAGGAAACTAGTGATCAAACTAAGTTTTTCTTTCCTTTAATATGCTAATATTCTCATTAAAACTACCATCTAATGATAACAAGCTTAATAAGAATTTTATTTTACCCACAAACACATTTTTGAAAAATCTAGTTAGCTAAATAGCTTAATTAAAACAATTTGAATAAACAATTTATTATACAACAACCATGCAATATTTTTCCACTCTAAAAGATGTTAAACTAGCTATTATAACCTTATTTAATTAATAAAAACCACAACTTGAATTTACAAACCCTAACTTTAATTTTAAAATTTGCAACTAGAATTAATATATTAAATCTAATTATGCTTTAAAAGAAACATCTAATAGAAATAAAACAAAAGAAGGAAATTTATACCTTCAAAATATGAAACCGAAACATGAAAATGAGCCTCCAAAATGCATGCTTTCATCTCTAAAATCCATGCTAAATAGGTCAAAGGAAAATGGTAGAGGTTGAATGTTGATTTTTGAGATTTATTTTTGGAATTTTTGATGAATTTTGATGATTTTTATTGCAAAAATGATGGGGGAAAAATTTTGGGGCTAGCCATGGAGGGGAGGTCGGCCATGGAGAGGGAGGAGGGTGGAGAGAGAGAAAAAATGTGTGGTATTGTGTAGAAAGTTCATAAATAATGCATTTTTTTCACTTAAACCCTTTATTATCTAACTTTTTCAATTTAACCCTTTTCCTAGAAATTTCTAGAACCATGGAGAGATTTTGGAAAAGATTTTGCATATTACACACTTGATTCTAATATACCATGGCTCATTTTTACAAATTAAAACCATTCAAATTTGTAATTTACACTAATTTAGTTTAAAAAATAAAGCTTATGTTAATATTTAAAATAATTAATTTAGGAAAAATATTTAATTAAAATAAAAATTTAAAAGTGGCTAAATAAACACCATTTACTAGTAATTACATAATTAAAATATGTATTTTTGAAATTATAATGAAAAACAATTACGGTTTAATTTTACGAAAAATACATTTTACTTTACCGAAATTCATAAAATTCACTTAAACAATTTTATTCATTTAATTATTTATTTAATTATTTTTAAAACGTTACAATCTTACCCCCTTTAAGAAATTCGGTCCCCGAATTTAAATTAAAACTCCCCCTCCAAATACTAAAACATTTAGCAAAACACTCAATTCGTCGGGGCTCCGAAATCATCAATACATAACAAAAATCAACTCCGCCAAGCATAACGCAATCATCGGAGTTATGGAGAGAATAAAATATCAAAACCCAATATGAAAACCAACATAATATACATCAATCTACAACTTATATATAGTGTGCATCATAGTGAAATCACCTAAATATCATAATAAAGAAGCATACGAAAACCCCTCTTGAAAATCGCCGTGCAATGCACGTGTCACGGCATAAGTAGCAGACGTTTATTTAAAAAAAACTATATATATATATATATATATATCTTTTATTTAACATACACGTCCCGCCTGGTTACTAAATCAAATAATAATGATTATGAAACATACTGCTCAAACTGAAACCAATCCCAATCACATCAATAAAATATCATGTGCGTCCGGTGCGCACTGAAATCGAAACCAAATACAGATACCATGAATACACACAAAAACAAAATAAGTGCAACAGGTGTGCACCAAAACATCTGTCAAGTGCAACGGGCGTGCACGACTCACTATCAGGTGCATCTAATCTGCACAAAACCCCGATTTAGTGCATCTGGTGTGCACAAAATCGCATCAAGTGCGCCTAGTATGCGCAAGAATCCTAATCAGGTGCACATGGTGCACGAAAACATACATCGAATATCAGAATCGAAATCACAATACGAAAATCGATAAAAACTAGGTCGAAGCATATATCAAAATCATGTGTAACCCATATGCACGAAATCAAAAAATAAAAAAAAAATCTCAAAATATAGAAAACCAAATCAAGTGTACCGGGTGTCTACTAAGCAACATCAATACAGCTGATATGTGAAACACGGATAGAATGCAATGAAGGTACACATAAGAAATACCAATCGTAGAAAAAAATCCTCAAAATACCAAAATCCAATAATAGAAATATGAAATTCAAATCACCAAGTCACATCGTAATCACTATCGTCAATGTGCGCCTCTTTCCTCTGATGTCGATTGCTTCAAACTTATCTCTTCATAAGTGTGCTGACTACGCTACCGACGGCAATACTCATATCTAGAGTCTCCCACGTAGTCGATCCCTTCACTTGATATCCGGACTACATTAAACCTTTCGATCGATCCATCAAATCCCATAATTCCCCGAGAGCTCAACACTCAAGTACAGTTTAAAACATCTGGTACATACCCCAGCATCGATGATCCAGCCGTAGAAGGGCAAACCCAAGCCTCACTAATGGCACCGCGGAACTGCCGTAAACCCTAAGATTCAAGGGCGTTCTCGTGGTCATTATGTCGAGTTAGGGTTTCATTCTTCTAGAGGGTCCATCGAAATACCTGCATGTTCTTCCGAATATCTTAAACTTGGGAAAATGGTTTTCTGATAATCGTTCGAACCCTTAACTTCATCCGGACGGCATGTGAATACCCTTTATCCGCACGCTAAGCAATGCTTCAATCCTCAAGAATAACCAATACTCTAATGGTTATCGCATTCGAGCCGCAGCTCCTTCTGCCAGTGTGCCCGTGGTTAACAGAAACCACCCTCCAACATTGATGAAGATAGATCAAAAGAACGAATGGAATACGGTGCAAACAATTGTACATCCTAAGGCTCCTTAAGCAGAGTAGCGTATCGTAAGTATGCCGCGGACCATACCCACGGTATGTTACTCTACCTAAATCGCCTACTCCATCAACCAAGGGTCACCTAGACTTATACAAGGTTAAACCTAGCGCTCTGATACCAACTTTGTCACGACCCGAAAGTACGGAACGTGATCGGCACTTAGATTACGAAGCGTCTAGAGGCGCCACGTAACCTAAGTAAGCCGAAGCCCAGAAATCTAAACCATAAAAGAAGAAGAAGAAAAAAGAAAACAAGTTTAAAAGCATCAGCAAATTTTCTCAAAAATTTCGGCAGAGTCTCCTCTGTAAAAACTGGCCCCCAAACGGGTACAACAAGTATAATATAAATAAACAATAAAAAGCATCCCCAAACGGGTGCTAGCTCAACGCCAACAGGCGGAAACAACCACAACAACACAATAATATACAACGCCAAAGGGCGAGGCTCAAAACTCAAAAGAAAACAAAACCACCAGATCAGAATAATACATGCGCGACTCTAAGGTCGAAATAAAAGACTGGTCCAATAAACTTATCAAGTAATACAAGTATGGTTGATGGAGCTTACTAGATACAAATGAATGAATAAAAGTACAATGGTGGTTCGGATACAAGTGAACCAACCTACCGTGCAAATCACCCTGAAGAAAAGATGTGCCAACAAGCTGCCACGGAAACCTGTACATCGAACCTGAAATAAAATTTGGCACAACGGGGGTGAGTTGCCAACTCATGAGTAGAAGACATCTACGAAAAGAAATCGAATGCACGACGCTATCCTAGGTCATAATAATACACTATAATATCCCAATCATCTAGTAATAGCAGGGTAAAACTAAGTGTAAGTGCAGATACTCCGTGCTTGTGTCAGTGCCTCATATAATACAATGTCATATGAAATGAAATGCATGCACCATGAATGTAAAGTAACAAATCCTGAAATCCAGATATATATGTATAAGAAATCTTTAGCTGTTATCATAGTAAAATGTGTATAAGAATCTGAAATCTCAACAAGGAAATCCATGGAAATCCGTGTCAAGCGTCGACACAACACATGTAATCTCAAGTCTCAATATCTCGGGCTCCGTCAGTCCGGATCGGCCCATATCATCAAATCTCACGACAACGGTCGGTATCCTCCGGATATCCGCCGCGCCAGACATCACCGGTAGGTAGCCTTCCCCTGCCAGGCTCATCGTCTACAACTCGATCTTCTTGCCCCGGGGTACCATACCGGGCCCACCATGTACCCGAGACGGTTCATCCACTCCTCGAATCGGGTCTCGAAATCCAACAGAAAACATGAAATCTCATGGTGGACGACACATACATCACGAGAAAACCGCATCTTATGTTTTTAAAAAGAGAGGAGGAGGAGAGAGAGAAGTTTTTTACATATTCTTGCGGTTTTCCCCAAAATCCAGAAATCTCATAGAAATCCAAATCTCAAAATCATGAGTAACTATATGATAAGTGTCGGCATATGCCCATAATACTGCATGATAACATGAAAATATGAATGCATGAATGTCTAAGTAATAAATATCATGTCTATACTAACATCAGAGAATAATCACAATATTATATCGGTCTAGTTGTTAACTGATTCTATCCAAAAAAGACAATATGATCTAAAGTGTACGTGACATAGAAATTACCGATGATGATGTGTGTGAGCCGGCAAATAAGTGTGCGTGGAATATGCGCATCATCGGTAATGGTGCTGGTGTCCTAATAGGTAAAGTTTATACTTATTATAGCAACATATGTAAGAACATGCAACATTATGATTACAATGTGAAAGTAAAGACGGATGTTTGTTATCCACTCATTTGATATACAATTACCACTACCACTATACGACTCGAACCTAACGTAGTGTCCATCTAACCCCCCTAAGGAAAACTAAACCTAAGAACTGGTCGATAGAAGTATACCTAAAGCCTGAGTCCATATCTCTAATAGTCGGCGATCCTGCCTCAATAGCGTCACGTACATAGTACGACTTTCTCAAATCAAGAGTGCGGATCAATCATCACATCTATGCCTCGTACTGTATAATCCATCGTACGACATCCCAATATCGGGGTACGGGTCAAATATCACCTACGTGTCTCATTATTCATATAATATCATCATCAACACATGTCATGATCGAGGTGCTATGCTGTAATCGCATACATCAATTATATAACATTGCCATCATAAATATACCTCATTAATTTATCCTCAGAAATAGCATGTCATATGTATCATGTTGTGATCGAGTCATACTAATATCATATCGTCATCAAGTCACACCTATATGATATCGACATCAGGTCACACCTATATGATGTCGTAATCAAGTCATACATATATCATATCGTGATCAGTCACAAGTTACAGTTCGGGTTCTATTTTAGAATCCCATGTACCTCAATATCATCACTACCCATTATAATTTAGGTATACCTGTTCATTATCTCATTCTCTAATGATCCGCTAACACTTTAATACGACTGTATAGTCAAGAATAACGGCATCAAGCCCAGTTATCCTGTTTCATTCCCGTGTATCAATGTATCCCACATACGTGTTGTATATATCTATATATATACCTATACCTAGTCCTATATATATATACACATACCCGTATACACCATGTCGAGTTTCAGTGTGTTCGTGTATGTGTTTCTACCTGAAACCTACGAACCTCTTCCAGGGTATTCATCCTCTGGTATGGTCTTCCTAAATCAGTCTGGTCCAGCATAGGGTTATTACTAGGGTCCTACACATTAAGAATCTACGGTCACATCTGGTTTCCTAATGTCAATAAGTACTATTCCTATTCTACGTTGCGGGGGTGTTAAACGCCATCCACCCGACTTCCCCCCGTAGATATGCATCTACTCACCTGGTCCATGTCTGCCGAAGACGGTGTCGCCATCATCCTCTTTATCGCCCGCAGTCCACGTGAGGGTTACCTAAACGCAAACATATAAATAGTATCGTAAACTGAATCACATACAAAAGCCAAAACGACGCAAGGAACAAGCATAGGTTAAAACCTATGTCCCGTCCACGCAAAAGAACCAAATATCGCTCGATATCGGCATACAAACTCCGATGGATCGAGATAAACATCAACAAATAACTCGTAGTTTTAAAACACCTTACTTATATTATAAAACATGATTAAATCCATCGAAACCCTAAAATCCATCAAACCGTCCAATTTCGTAAAACCCGAAAATACAAATTTACTGTTTTTCATCAAAACTTGACATTTAAATGAAACCAATGGTCATAAAACTCATTAAATAGCATAACTAGACTATACAAACCATTACTATATTTTTTTTACACAAATTTGTATTAATTTGAAATTTCTAGTTTGCAACCTTTAACAATTTTCAACATTTTTCAAGCAAAATACCTAAATTCCACCACAAAACATGATTTTGCATGAATTAATGTACTAAACTACAATTCATGATGATAATGATATGATGAAACCATGATTATATTTTTAATTTCATTTATATAGGAATTTCCAAAATCTAGTTTACAAAATACTAGCATTTTATTACTATTTTCCAATTATCAAAGGAAACTAGTGATCAAACTAAGTTTTTCTTTCCTTTAATATGCTAATATTCTCATTAAAACTATCATCTAATGATAACAAGATTAATAAGAATTTTATTTTACCCACAAACACATTTTTGAAAAATCTAGTTAGCTAAATAGCTTAATTAAAACAATTTGAATAAACAATTTATTATACAACAACCATGCAATATTTTTCCACTCTAAAAGATGTTAAACTAGCTATTATAACCTTATTTAATTAATAAAAACCACAACTTGAATTTACAAACGCTAACTTTAATTTTAAAATTTGCAACTAGAATTAATATATTAAATCTAATTATGCTTTAAAAGAAACATCTAATAGAAATAAAACAAAAGAAGGAAATTTATACCTTCAAAATATGAAACCCAAACATGAAAATGAGCCTCCAAAATGCATGCTTTCATCTCCAAAATCCATGCTAAATAGGTCAAAGGAAAATGGTAGAGGTTGAATGTTGATTTTTGAGATTTATTTTTGGAATTTTTGATGAATTTTGATGATTTTTATTGCAAAAATGATGGGGGAAAATTTTTGGGGCTAGCCATGGAGGGGAGGCCGGCCATGGAGAGGGAGAAGGGTGGAGAGAGAGAAAAAATGTGTGGTATTGTGTAGAAAGTTCATAAATAATGCATTTTTTTCACTTAAACCCTTTATTATCTAACTTTTTCAATTTAACCCTTTTCCTAGAAATTTCTAGAACCATGGAGAGATTTTGGAAAAGATTTTGCATATTACACACTTGATTCTAATATACCATGGCTCATTTTTACAAATTAAAACCATTCAAATTTGTAATTTACACTAATTTAGTTTAAAAAATAAAGATTATGTTAATATTTAAAATAATTAATTTAGGAAAAATATTTAATTAAAATAAAAATTTATAAGTGGCTAAATAAACACCATTTACTAGTAATTACATAATTAAAATATGTATTTTTGAAATTATAATGAAAAACAATTACGGTTTAATTTTACGAAAAATACATTTTACTTTACCGAAATTCATAAAATTCACTTAAACAATTTTATTCATTTAATTATTTATTTAATTATTTTTAAAACGTTACATGCTCATTGGGTTATGAGTACACCGGACAGGACTCGCCGGGATCCTGCTAGTTGGTATTATACCTAGTGTCAGATAGAAGTTCCCTGGTGACTTGTGTACAAGTTAGTTCATCGACCTGAGGTCGTCATTTGTCTCATGTGAGTTCCCACTGTGCTTTGATTTCTACCCTACCACGGCTCAAAGGAGTCGTGCAAACAGGTCTTTTTTTGGTACAGTCCCGAGCCACATGGAGGCAAGTGAGCGGATCGGCAGGGGATTCGTCTCTCCCGGTATTGGGGGAGAGATCGCGCTGTGTCTAGGAGAGCCATTACACTAAGCCCTCGGCCGAGGCAAGAGATTTACTGGTAGGTACTCCAGTAGTATCTCAGGGTGTTCTGGGCCACTCTCTGACATGACATATACTGCTATTGGGGGTCTAACGTTACCAGCCCCTAGGCAGATATGCGATACTCATAGACGAACGGACCGGACTGTATGTATATTGTCACTGTTAGGCTCAGTAGGGTTTATGGATGAGTTCACTCGTCAGCTTCCCTTCCAATCAATACATAGGCAACCGTTACGTACAGCTCGTACCTCTGACGTGCTAGAGGTTATACCCAGTGCCAGTGTGTTGATGAGTCATTAGAGTCCCCCACAGACAGTTTCCCAAGTTCGGGCGAAACGTTGTAGAGGCCGTATGGTTTTATGGCAGGGTTCGGAAAATGCACGTGCGTTTACGCACGTGTCATATTTCGGGCAGATAATACTGGTCGGGTTTGGTTTAAGCCGGATCCGAGTATTATACTGTGTAGATATAATATCTTTGTCTCAGTTGCATTTGTATTCAGTCGTAATACAAATGTGGTTATGTTTATACTGTTACGGGGTTATCCTGAAATTCGTTTCAGGATCACTTTTAGAAGTTGACAGTTTCCAGTTTTCTATCTGCCGTATTTAACATTCGGTTAAATGCGGATTTATCTTTTCGTCACTTGGGTGAGTCAAGAGGGTGAGTCGTGCATCTAGAAGTTTCTAGATGATGACTAGGATTTGTGACTCATGGTTGTATTTAATGTGCATTAAATGATTTGATGATGTGTTAAGTTGTGTCATCATTTGCATTAATGGTTTTGATGACTAAGGTTAATGAATCATTCATCTCATTTATTGTTATTCTCACCATCCCTCCTCCTACACTCACCGCCCCCCTTGCTTATATAGTGGCCGGCCCCCTCTCTAGGGTGAGATGTGGTTCATTTTGGATAAAGAGAAGATGATAGTTTTGTGTTCATAAAAGGATATAACCCCATTTCTCATTCCACCCGATCCAAAAGGCAACTTCCTTAACCGTTCGTCCATAGCCTTGGACGTAACGAGACAAAGTGTTCTACTCATTCTCTACATCATCTTGGTCGTCTCTTTTAGCAAACTTGACGACCGAGTTGCCTCGGTTCAGAGGCGGGAGCCCGTTTAAAGATCCGTCGACGTGGTGCCACCTGGACGAGAAGATTGGAGATTCAGGAGATCGGAGCAGCCGCAACAAACCGTGGGATTATAGTTGAAGACCGAAAGACTCGGATCGTTCGGTATAACATTTCAACCCACTATGTAATTTGTTAGTTTAGCTTTAATGGCAGATCCGGGTTATAGTACGCGATAGCGCCAGTTGTAAAAAGTTTTTGTTCCGCATTTGGCGTCTGTTAGACGTTCGGGGCGCTACCGTGGACTTACATTAACCCCGTTGACACCTTTCTAGACACCTACTTGATTGGCTAATTGTAATATGTAAAACTCTCCCAGGAGTAACTCTTACTCGCAGCGGGTATCGGAATCCAACTATCTCATTGAAGGTATGCAATCTCATTGCAAATTTCAACACTTGAAATCCCCGATAATATTTTACACCTAGCAGCTATATGACCTTAATATAGTCAACAAATCATAAGTGCTAGTCAAGTTCAACCCGTCATTTCCCGATTAAATTAAACTCACCCGCACGACCCTTAACATAGCCAACAAAGCCGCACGACTACCCTAATCCAATCGCATCATATGCTTATACAGATAAGCATTAATCAGCTACCGCACACTACGCCTTAACATAGTCAACAAACGTAGCACGAATACTAATTAGTACTTATCTGAAATGATTGAGGGCTACGACAGGTTTTTAAGAAAACCCTTTGTGTAATGAACTTGATATCCTCGTAGAATCGAGTGATTTTAAATGGAGTGTTTTTTAGGCTTTTACTAGTTTTGCTAAAGAGGTCACTCCCGGTGAAGGGATATCGGCTCTTTCCTTATCGAATAAGGTGCAGGATATTACACAAATACCGCTATGCAAAGCAAAAACTATAAAAGCAATCAAAAGACAAACCGAGTGTGTAGCATCTTCTAGTTTCGCTAAAGAGGTCACTCCCGGTGAAGGGATATCGGCTCTTTCCTTATCGAATAAGGTGCTGGATATTCTATAAGGAATGCCTCTATGCAAAGCAAGAACTAGAGCTACCAGTTTTTAAACAAGTTTCTACAACATCTTTAGGTTTCTTTTATTTCATTAATCTCATTAATGAAGTCCCATTTTATTATGCTTCACAAGCATCACATTTGAAACGAAATCAGCAATATAACATATATCTCATATATATAATATAAACATTCGTCTCAGGCAGTAATATGATCTCATCACAGAACATTGCAGCAGAAGAAACACATATGAAATATTAGATATTCTAGGAATTCAGTGTTTTAAGTTAATCCAGTATAAAACACGGATTCCACGGTCGCGATGAATAGCCAAACACACATTCCTAGACCCCTACGAGAGCGACAAGCAACCCTATCAATTCTAGAGTTAGGAAACCCGGTCTCGACTCCTCGAGATGGTCTCCCACTGGACCCTAGAACCCGGTTACTTCTGCACCCCGCCTTGGGTCTATCCTAATGCGGAAAAGTAAATAATATACAATGGTGACATCATCCTCAACTCGGAAGTGCCCCAATAAAAGAATATTACATACAATTGAATTTTACATGAATGAAAAAGAAAAACTCTCATCTCACGTAAAAAAAACCGGCTATTCAAAACACGACGATCCAATATAACATATCACAGCAACACATAACATCACATATCATCAACGTGAGTAAATATGTGTATCCCAGTTGTCGTTGACATATCGACACGACTGTCTTATAGTTACATGTTGGTAAAGCCTTAGGATTTGTACTTGACTACCTGGACTATGATGCAGATCATACTAGTGGGGACATGGTAGTCCATAAGTACATCCTTCAAGGTCCCTAGTCGTGGGTGTATCGAGACGGGGCATCGATATACCAGTGTAGACTAGCGTATACGCTTCTCGACCCATGTGATGGGCGATGGATGATCCCATATCCATTGGTGTTTGACATCAGAGATGGTATACGGGTGCTCAGTGGAGACTGAGTACACTGGACGGACTCGCCGAGAACTCCCAGATGGTATTATACCTCACGTCAGATGGCAGTTCTCAGGTGACACTTGTACAGGTTAGTCTGTAGACCCGAGATCGTCATAGAGTCTTGTGTGATTCCCACTGTGCTTTGATCTCCACCTTACCACGTCCATGAGGGCGTGCAAAACGGTGGTCTTTCGGTACAGTCCCGAGTCACATGGAGGCAATGAGCGATAGGAGGGGTTTCGTCTCTCCCGGTATTGGGGGTTGATGTTGCGCTGTGCTCGATTGGCCGTAACAGGGAAGTCCCTGGCCAGGGCTGATCAAAGATTTGCTGGTAAGTGTTACCAGTAGTTTCTCGACCCGTTATGAGCCTCATATCGACACGACATATCGAGCTATTGCTGTCTGACGTTTACCACCCCTGGGTGAGATATGCGACATATCAGACGATCAGACCAGACTATACGGTAAGTGTTACTGGTCGGATTCGCAGGAGTGTGAGCGGGCTAGCTCGTCGATCTTCTGATCGCTCAATACCTGGGTGGCCGTTACGTTTAGCAGACCGCTTGCGGCTTGTGGATGCTTGATATGATCATCATCTGCTACCGGCGTATTGACGAGTCTTTAGAGTCCTAAACAGAGGTTTCCTGGCTCAAGCGAAACGAAATAGGAGCGCATATGAGATATGTGCAGGACCGAGAATAATGCGTGTATGTGATACCGCATTTCATTCTAACGATATATGTTTCGATTCGTTATATTCGATATGACCTAGTTATCGAATCATTGATTCGATAAATCGATACATTGGATTCTAGTCGGTTATGTGCGACATGACCGAATCATTGAATCAAATGTTGATTTAATGATTTAATGCATAATTATATATTTGATATATTACTTTGCATTAGCTAGTATTGGTTCACTTTATATGGATTTTCTCACTCGATGTGCAAGAAGTATATATGATATACTTTTGTGCACTACTTTGTATCATGTTTGATGATACTTGATAATGTGGTTAAGTGTAAAGGGTTGAACCATGGTTAAGTTATGATTAGGGTTTTGGTTTTTCATTTATTTATTTGTTTATTTATTTGGAAAGGATTAAGTTAAGAATGGTGGCTTATTTTGGAGCTATGTTGAAGCTTCTTGAAGCTTTGACAAAGTCCACCATCCTTATCTCATCCTTAACCCTAACCACTCCAACTAACCTTGGTTTAATCTCTACACTTGACCATGGTCAAGATATGATAAGTATTCATATTAGTTTCATTTTTAAAATAGAAGTTTTTATCATATTCTATCATCTTCTTCATCTTCTTCTTCAAAAGAAAAGCTTGCTACTTTAATGGCAACTTGAGTTCTAGTGAGAGAAATCCAAATCTAATGTGAACCCACCGCCTATTTCTTCATCCTCTACCTCTTGCCAAGTGGTTATGGGTGTTTTCTTCACAAGTTTCACTACTTGGTGAAGTCGGAGCTTGAACTAGTGCAACCTCGACGTAGATCGTCTTTGACACGAAGCCGACAACCTAGCTCGCCCGTTTCTCCGATGAAGCCGACGATTGGGTTCGGGATTCATGATGGACAGCGAGAGGACACCCACGTGGAGCTAAGGAAGTGGAAATCCGGATCTACAAAGGTTGTAGCATCTAACTTCTAGTTAAATAGTTAACTAGATTATCTTTTCGCCTAAACATCTAGTCTAAGATCCGTAGTCTAGGGTTTCTCGGCACCATTTTTTTAAAATTGGCATGTTCGATGCCTTGTGAGACCTCACTAGAGTGCCTAGGAACCTTTCACGCTAAACTACCACAAACCATATGGTTCTTTAGCGGTTTTGACGGTCACGTAATCGAGTTAAGGTTACGTTCTTCAAGAGGGTCCACAAATTCGCTTGCATGATTTTCTGAAAGTTTTAAACTCAGGAAAATCCAACACTTGAAAGTTTTTCGACCGAGGAAAAAGTGAGTTATTGATATCCGATCGAACTTTTTAACACGTTCTAAATTATCCGGAAACATAAACGATATTAAACTTTCCGATTGAATCAACGATTACTTAAGATCTCCAGAAAACTCAACACTTGAGTAATATTAAAAATTCCCAGAAGCATGATGTAATACCTACGGATCACCTGTTGCAGTACGATCCCTCAATCCTCATGTTCTGTCGTGGAACCGCCGCCAATAGCTTGGTTTGGCGCAGTTCCACGGTGGCTTGATGGATTCAGGAAGTCGTACTTCTCAGTTATCCATAGAATCACCTGCTTAATTTTCTCAGTATTTTTAATATGGAAAAAACCAACTTTTTAGAAAATTTCCAGAGAGGGGGTCAAAAATGATGTTTCGGGGTTCGATCGGACTTTTAACATCGTCTAGACAACGCCTAATGCTCTAGCTTGGCTATGATACCACTGTAGGGTTGTATAGCACGACAACAAGGTTTAGCAAGGCATCACACATGCCATTTTATAAAAATTTGGGGTGCTATGTAACCCTAACCAAGATCTTAATTAGAGAATTAGGGTAAACTTTACAAGTAAACAACTTTACATCTAAGAGTTAGGGATTACAACCTTTGTAGTCCGTTCCTTTGCTTCATAAGCTCCGTGTTGAGGTCCCTTCACTGCGATCATCAAGTACCCGGACTCTAAAGAGACTCCATGAAGATAAAGATGCAAGCTTGCTTCCAATCTTCAACAACTAAGATGATCTACCTTGAAGAAACTCAAACCCAAGCTCTTGCTTCACTAATCAAGTATTAGCAAAGGAAACACCCTAATCTAAATGGCTAGAATAGATGAGGATGATGATGTAGGAATTTAGCTCTCTTTTGTTTTCAATTTCTCACTTTATTTCATCACATCACATAAAGCTAGAAAGCTTTTTTCAAGAGGAAGAAAAAGAAGAATTTCTTTTGTGATGAATAATAAATTATTGTGTGAGGTTAGAATTGCAACCATGGGTTAATGAATGATAAATTTAACCCTTGTAGAGAATAAACTAGAGGCTAAGGTTTGCGTTGGGTTTATAAATATCAACACAAAATATCTAAGCTAAAGACAAAAGAAAGTTTCATGAAGCTTCATGAAAAAGCTAACCCAAAAGCTAACCAAAATCCAAACCCTAACTTGTTTAAACTCCACAAAGCATGTTACATTTATAACCCTAACTTGTTACAATATTATATATCACATATACAATATATTTTGTAACAAAAGAAAATAATACAATTAACATATATCTCATATATATCAATGTAATATCCATGTGAGAAAAGAATCTTTGAGTGAGTTTATATTAGTTAATGTAATGTAATATATCAAATATATAATTATACATTAAATTATCAAATCAACACTTGATCCGAAAATCCGGCTATTTCACAAATAACCGACTAATATAATATGTATCAGTTCATCGAATCAACACTTGATCCGATGACCCGGCTATATCACATATACCCGGACGATATCATATATCGCGAGAATCAAATACGGTATCGCATACACGTATCATTCTCGGTCCCGCACATATCACATATGTGCTCCAACTCCATTTTTCCTGAGCCAGGAAACCTCTGTGTAGGACTCTAAAGAACCGTCAATACGCCAGCAGTAGGTGATGATCATATCAAAACACCCACAAGCTGCAAGAGGTCAGCTAAACGTAACAGCCACCCGTGTATTGAGCAATCAGAATATCAACAAGCAAGCCTGTACATTCACCTGCGAATCCAATCAGTAACACTCCCGTACAGTCCGGTCTCTTCGTCTGATATGTCGCATATCCAGTCTAGAGGTGGTAAACGTCAGACCCCAGTAACCGATAAGTCGTGTCGATATGAGGTCCATAACAGTTCGACAAACTACTGATAACACTTACAAGTAAATCTCAGCAACCCTGGCCAGGGATTTCCAGTTATAGCCAATCGAACACAGCGCAACATCAACTCCCAATACCGAGAGAGACGAAACCCCTCCTATCGCTCATTGCCTCAATGTGATTCGGGACTGTACCCAAAAGCCACCGTTTTGCATGCTCTCTTGGACGTGGTATGATGGAAATCAAAGCACAGTGGGAATCACACAAGACTCTAGGACGATCTCGGGTCTACAGATTAACCTGTACCAGTGTCACCAGAGAACTGCCATCTGACGTGAGGTATAATACCATCTGGGAGTTCTCGGCGAGTCCGTCCAGTGTACCCAGTCTCCATTGAGCACCCGTATACTATCTCTGATGTCAAACATCAATGGATATGGGATCATCCATCGCCCATCAACATGGGTCAAGAAGCATACGCTAGTCTACTCTGGTATATCGATGTTCTGTCTCGATACACCTACGACTAGGAACATTTGAAGGATGTACTTAGCGACTACACTGTCCCCACTAGTATGATCTGCATCATAGTCCTGGTAGTCAAGTACTCATCCTAAGGGCTTTATCAACATGTAACATAGAGACTATCAGAGTACATGTTAAGATAAAGAGCAACCAGATAGCATACTATCATGTCGAGCAAGAAAGTCCTCCATATATATGTCCAAGCATCCACAACAATATACATCGCATGTACAGTAATGGCCTCTAGGGCATACATATCACTAACAATCTCCAACTTGCACTAGGGCCATCCGTTGTAGTATCTCATACCCAACAATCAGTTGTGGTTGAAGTATCTCATACTCAACCATCCCATAAAAGTCTCTACTGGGAAATAGGCCTTTGTGAGTGGATCCGCGCAGTTGTCCTCCGTGTCTACTCTCCTAACCTCGATCTCCCTGGAGATCAACATCTCCATGATCAGGTGATACTGCCTAAGAATATGTCTGGATCTCTGATGGGACGGGGGTTCCTTGGCAAAATCCAAAACTCCATTGTCACACAATGGTAGGAACGAATCATGAACTAGTGTACATACAGACTATTTCTTTGGTAGCATCCTTGGTAGTGATTTATCCTACCTTTATCGTCTAGTATGTCACGGTATCTAGCGTAGAACTCTTCCAACATACCGTCGCTCCACTGAGGGTAAAGGTAATGCCTGTGACTGACATTCAGTCGACCTTACCACCTTGGAAGCTTTCCAGTGATTCTTCCTAGGATCGATTGATACCATCTCACTACATATAGTGAGAATCCAAACATCCAATTAGATCTATCTCATATCCAAAACCAGGATTTATGAGGTATCACCTTGATCCTATATACTGAATCCTTGTGATAAGAGCAGATTGACCGAGTGTAGCATAAGAAACACCTTTCCTATCAAGAGTATGTCATCCACGTACAATACGAAGATCACCATCATACTCTCTACTAACTTTTTGTATATACAAGGTTTATCTACCATTTTGATGAAGTCAAAATCTTTGACTACTACATCAAAACAGACGTTCCATCTCCGCGATGCCTGTTTTATCCCATAAAGCAACTTGCACACGTTTCCGCTGCTCCCACTGTCTACGAATCCCTCTGGCCGTGTACTTATAAATCCTCTCTTCTAAATCACTATTTATAAAAGCAGTCATGACACCCAACCGCTAGATATCGTAGTTAAGGTATGTAGCAATGGCAAGTAGGATCAAGATGGACTTACGCATAGCTTTGAAAGTCTTAACTTTTCCATGTAAACCAAGTAATCTTCTCAAGATATACTTGCTTCTGATGGGGATTTAACCCTTCAGATAAAGCAACCAAAGTCCATACTTTGTTGGTGTATATGGATTCCATCTCAGATCGCTAAGCATCCAGCCATTCTTATAGGGTCACCACTCTTGATGGCCTGCTCCAAACTAGTTGGGTCATCATCTCATGATGCAATCCTCGCTCCCACTGTCATAGAGAAACCGAAGTAACTCTCTGGTGGATGAGGAACCCTACTAGATCGGCGGAGAGGCTGAGGTTCGTTGGGATCTATTGAATCCTCCGGTTCTACCAAATCATCAGCTGCAGTTTGTATAGCTGGAACTCCTTCCAGTTCTACCTCATGACCACTAATTCCTTCACAAGAAATTCCCTTTCCAAAAGGTCTCATGCTGAGAAACAAAACACCTTTTGTTCGTCGGTTCGGTAGAAGATATTCCCATGCGAATGCTTGGGATATCCAACAAACTTCCACAGAACTGACCTTGCCTCGAGTTTGTCCAAATTTTGCTTTTGACATAGGCCGGACAACCCCAAATCTTAACATCATTAGGAGATGGGCTCTTCCCATACCATATCATATATGAAGTGGTGGGCACCTGATTTGATTTGAACCCTATTCAATAGGTATGCAGCTTCTCAAGTGCATAACCCCCAAAAGGAAAAATAGGTAACTCAGTAGTACTCATCATAGAGCACACCTTATCATATAGGGTGCGATTGCTCTGCCCCGATAAACCAACGTATTATGGTGTATACGGAGGAGTAATGCTAAGAAAGAATCTCATTCTCCTTTAGAATAGTCCAGGAATCCCGTGCTCAAGTATTCTCCTCCCTGATCACATCAAATGACATAATACTTATACCCGTTCTGGTTCTCTACTTCTGAAGTACAAAGAACCAGTCCTGGCATGTGTAGACAGGGGACCTCATACATCATCATGTATCAATCCCAAGAGTTCACTAACTCTTTTTCTGTTTCCAAAAAACAGAGCTATGGTCATCTTATCTTTGTGACATGACTGGCAAGTTTCACAAGATGTAAATTCAAACTAATTTAAATATGCATCTAAATGTAACTTAGCTAGTCGGGTCACATTGATATGACCTAGTCTACAATACCTCAAGAAGGATTTGTTCATTTCTGAACTCTTCCTCTTGTGTGTGTTCTGTACATTAAGAACTGTGGTTAGATTTAAAACTTCTATGCTTTTAGATAACGTGCCTGAACTGATCAACTCTTGATATAGGAAATGTTTAAAATATTATCCAACAATACAATATTATATCCTTCTTTATTAAATAAAGATACTGATATGATGTTGTATGTCAGGTTCGGTATCTAATAACATTTGTTCAGAATCAATGTATTTGTTAATACAGGGTGATAACTGCCAACAGAGATGGCTTGCAACAATTGCATCGTTTCCAACTCTTGAAACTTATCACCCGTTCTCAGTTCTCTACCTATCTGTAGCCCATGTAACAGATCACATTTGCGGGATCCTGATCCGGTATCTCATACCCAGGACGTAAAGGATACTGAAAAACAGTTCTCGGTAATGAACACACCCGAAGAAGATGCATCAGCATGCACTTTCTTCGTTTGGGCGGCACGGGAATTCTAGTAATCCCCTATTTTCTGCTCGGTCTTATAACAATTATAAGTTGGAGCGGGACCAACATTCACCTAGCACAGTATAACAAGCTGGTTCGGTCAATTCATCCGTATTTTTATCTTGATTAAGGCGTTACATAGTCGCAACCAGGAGAGAGAGGGAAGAAAACACTCAGCGTGCGTTTTTGTAAGATTAGATTTGGTTATTATTTTATCTAATCAGGATGGCTCCCACTGTTTTAGTCAAATCTTCCTTCAAACCCTAAAAGGAAATACTACCCGGGATTAATTACACGCTACAAGTTTGCCAATCTTTCAGCCAGGCTAGTGCCGGTACTTTGAGGGAGGTTCCCCGTGCTTTCGCACGGACCTAATTAAAGTAAACTCCGTTTTCCCAGAGGCTTAACCCCGTTGACACCTTTCTGGACACCTACTTGATTGGCTAATTATAATGTGTAAAACTCTCCCAGGAGTAACTCTTACTCGCAGCGGGTATCGGGATCCAACTATCTCATAGAAGGTATGCAATCTCATTGCAAATTTCAACACTTGAAATCCCCGATAATATTTTACCCCTAGCTGCTATATGACCTTAACATAGTCAAAAAATTATAAGTGCTAGTCAAGTTCAACCCGTCATTTCCCGATTGAATTTAACCCACCCACACGACCCTTAACATAGTTAACAAAGCCGCACGACTACCCTAATCCAATCGCATCATATGCTTATACAGATAAGCACTAATCAGCTACCGCACACTTGTATGGTTCCTAGGCATACTAATGAGGTTCCACAAGGCATCAACCATGCCAAATTCAAAAAATTCCTGTGCCGAGAAACCCTAATGCGATCGTTAACTAGAGTTTAAGCGAAACATGTAAGCTAGTAAACTGCTTTACTCTAAAGTGAACGGAAATACAACCTTTGTAGATCCGGTCCTCCACTTCCTTAGCTCCATGATAATGTCCCTCCGCTGCGATCATCGGATCCCGGACTCTAGCGATGGTTTCGTCAAAGAAATGATCGGGCTAGGTCGTCGACTTCGATGCCAAAGATGATCTACGTCGAGGCAACTCAAGATCAAGCTCCAACTTCACCAAGTCATGAAACTTGTGAAGAAAACACCCTATACTACATGGCAAGTGGTAGAGGATGAAGAAATAGGAAGTGGGTTCACTTTGGATTTGGATTTCTCACTTGGAATCATCACTTAGACATTTTCAAGAAAATGTTTTTTCTTTCCTTTCTTCTTGAAGAAGAAGAAGAAGAAAAGAACGAATTATGAAATCAATTATTTCAAAAAAGAAAATGAAGTGATGGTTATCATAATGCAACCATGGTTAAGTGTAGAGAATAAACTAGGGTTAGGTGAATGGTTATGTTTAAGGAAAAAACAAAATGGTCAAAGCTTTCAAAGCTTCATGAAGTTTCAAGAATGAAACAAATTTAGCCACCATTTTATTCTTGCCAAAATAAATAAAAAGAATAAATAAGTAAACCAAACCCTAACCATTAACCTAATCAAGGTTTAAAGCATACACACACCCAAGTTTGCATGTATCATCAAACATGATACAAACTAGTGCACAAACATATATCATATATAAAATGTGCACAAACAAGTGAGACAATCAATCTTAAGTGAACCAATACTAGTTAATGTAAAGTAATATATCAAATATATAATTATACATTAAATCATTAAATCAACACTTGATTTAACGATCCGGTCATATCGCATATGACCGACTAATATCCAATGTATCGACTTATCGAATCAATCCTCGATTCGATAACTAGGTTATATCACATACAACCAATCGATACATTCATCGTGAGAATAGAATACGGTATCACATACACGCATTATTCTCGGTCCCGCACATATCTCATATGCGCTCCTATTTCGTTTCGCTTGAGCCAGGAAACCTCTGTGTAGGACTCTAAAGACTCGTCAATACGCCGGCAGCAGGTGATGATCATATCAAACACCAACAAGCCGCAAGCGGTCTGCTAAACGTAACGGCCACCCGGGTATTGAGCGATCAGAAGATCAACGAGCAAGCCCATTCAAACTCCTGTGAATCCGACCAGTAACACTTACCGCACAGTCCGGTCTGTTCGTCTGATATGTCGCATATCTCGCATAGGGGTGGTAAACGTCAGACCCCAGTAGCTCGATAAGTCGTGTCGATATGAGGTCTATAACAGTTCGAGAAACTACTGGTAACACTTACTAGTAAATCTCAGCAACCCTGGCCAGGGATTTCCGGTTATAGCCAATTGAACACAGTGCAACCTCAACTCCCTATACCGGGAGAGACGAATCCCCTCCCATCGCTTATTTCCTCCATGTGATTCGGGACTGTACCCAAAAGCCACCGTTTTGCACGCCCTCTTGGACGTGCTAAGGTGGAAATCAAAGCACAGTGGGAATCACACAAGACTCTATGACGATCTCGGGTCTACAGACTAACCTGTACCAGTATCACCAGAGAACTGCCATCTGACGTAAGGTATAATACCATCTGGGAGTTCTCGGCGAGTCCGTCCAGCGTACCCAGTCTCCACTGAGCACCCGTATATCATCTCTGATGTCAAACACCAATGGATATGGGATCATCCATCGCCCATCTGTATGGGTCGAGAAGGTATACGCTAGTTTACTCTGGTATATCGATGCCCCGTCTAGATACACCCACGACTAGGGACCTTGAAGGATGTACTTATAGACTACCATGTCCCCACTAGTATGATACGCATCATAGTCCAGGTACTCAAGTACACATCCTAAGGGCTTTACCAACATGTAACAGAGAGACAATCAGTGTACACGTTAAAGTAAAGAGTAACCAGATAGCATACTATCATGTCGAGCAAGAAAGTCATCCCTATATATGTCCAAGCATCCACTACAATATACATCCTATGTATAGTAATGGCCTCTATGGCATACATATAACTAACAATCTCCCACTTGCACTAGGGCCATCTGATAGCAGTGGTTGTAGTATCTCATACTCAACCATCCCAAAAAAGTCTCTCTCTGGGAAAAGGACTTCGTGAGTGGATCCTTCGTGTTGTCCTCTGAGTCTACTCTCCTTACCTCGATCACCCTGGAGATCAACTATCTCCATGATCAGGTGATGCTGCCTCAGAATACGCCTGGGTCACTGATGGGACCGGAGTTCCTTGGCATAAGCCATAACTCCATTGTCACACAATGGGAGGAACTAAGTTCATCTCATGAACTAATATACACCCAGACAGCCTCTTTGGTAGCATCTTAAGTAGCGATGTATCTTGCCTTTAATCGTCTAGTATGTCACGGTATCTAGCTTGGAACTCTTCCAACATACCGTGTAAGTGCACGGCGGCGCCCCGGCCGTCAATCCGACGCCGGAATGCGGAAGCGGTGAAAAACTTTAATTTTGCGGACTTAGCAAACCGGCACCACCGCGCACTAAACACCCGGATCGTAACCATTAACAAGTCTAAGCTAACTAGAAGATGGGTTAGAGATATACCGACGATCCAAGTCCTCCGGTCTTCTCGTCATCGTCCCGATCTCCTGCGGAATGTCCCGTCTCCTCCTCGTCGCCGGAAGTGCACCACATCGCCTACTTTGTTTACGGGCTCCCACCTCAATGCCGAGGCAACTCGGGCACGAAGCCGGCTACTCGACGTGCCCAAGGTTTGCTGTAGAATGTGTAGTAGAGGATTGTGTCTCATTTGGGGTTCATGGAGGTGCCTTTTGGTGGAGGAAAAGATACAAGAACTATATGGAGGGACTTTGGGGATTTTGGAACATCAAATGAGCAAAAACCCCACTCCATAAAATTTGGACAGCCCCACTCAAGCTTGGGCCGGCCACTACTATATGGAGAGTGAGAATGAGGAGGTTGTATGATAGAAAAGGAGAGAGCCATCCCATAATGCAATGGAGAGAGAGAAGGCTATCATGCCAAAAAGGAAATGATCACAACAATAAACCCACACTCAACCAACCTCACCCCTCATCATCATCAACCATCATGTCCCTCCATCATCATACATAAGTCAAGCCATGATGAGGTTATGAAGTCAAGCCATCATGAAGAAATCAAGTCAAAGGATGGTGCTATCATGATACAACAAAAAAGCAGATAACCCCCTCGACAAATGCCTATTTGCAACAATGCAAATAAACCCTCCTCCACCAATCTTCGGCCAATGAACGGAACAATGGAAATTGGCCGAAACGAAAAGCAAACTGGCAACTCCAAAAACTGGTCCCGTAATAAATTACAGGAAAACCCCGATACTGTGCATACACACCCGCATCTGTATTTCGACCGAAATACAAATGCAATGAGACAAAATCTACACTGTACTATACTAGAATCCGGCTTATACCAAAACCGGATAGTAATATCTGTTCGATCCTGATCCGTGCAATACCGCACGTATCTGATCGAACCCTGCCATATAACCATACGGCCTATAGTACAAACTGTCCGATCCTGATCCGTGCAATACCGCACGTATCTGATCGGACCTTGCCATATCTCCATACGGCCTCTACAACCTTTCGCCCGAAAGCTTGAGTAACTGAAATGTGGTGGACTCTAAAGACTCGTCAATACTATGGCTGTGGATTTAACCACTAGCACGTCAGAGGTATATGCCAATACGTGACGGGCCACCAGCTATTGACCAAAAGGGACGTCGATGAGGAAGCTCACCCCGACACCCAACTGAGCCTGTCAGTGACAATATCCGTGCAGTCCGGTCCGTTCGTCTATGAGCATCGCATGGCGGGCCTAGGGGGTTGGTAAAAGTCAGACCCCCAAAAGCGGTACAAGTCGTGTCGGAGTGTAGCCCAGAACACCCTGAGATACTACTGGAATACCTACCAGTAAATCTCCTTGCCTTGGCCAAGGACTTTGTGTAATGGCTCTCCTAGACACAGCACGACCTCACCCCCAATACCGGGAGAGACGAACCCCTGAAGATACGCTCACTGCCTCCATGTGGCTCGGGACTGTACCCAACTAAAACCTGTTTGCACGACTCCTTTGAGCCGTGGTAGGGTAGTAATCAAAGTACAGTGGGAACTCACACGAGACAAATGACGATCCCCAGGTCGATGAACTAACCTGCACACATGTCACCAGGGAACTGCCATCTGACGTCTGGTATATGACCAACTAGCATGTTCCCGGCGAGTCCTGTCCGGTGTACTCATAACCCAATGAGCACCTGTATACATCTTAGGTGATCCAACTGACACCAGTGGCTTGTGAGACCGGCCACCGCCCCTCGTCGGGGTCTCGACTGTATACACTAGTCTACTAATGGAGTATCGATGCCCAGTCTCGAAACTCCCACGACTAGGGACCTTTTAAGGATAAGCTTATAGACCCCCAGCTCCCACTTATATGATCGCCCTCATACTGCTGGTGGTCAAGCAAGAATCCTAGGGGCTCTATCAACGTGTAATAGCGACGTGTCATGTCACCTAAAGCAGTACACGATGATAAAGGTAAACCAGATAGCATACTATCATCTCGAGCAAGACTGTCCTACTGGGATAGGTCCTCCCTCAATCATTACAATCACGTACCTGTGACCTAATAATTGACTCTGAGGGCACTATCTCCAACAATCTCCCACTTGCACTCAAGGCTAATTATTGCGATGTCGCATACTCACAGCCCGTGTGATACCGAACACCCAACTCCTCTACTAGTCAGTCTCACAAAGCTCGTTTGCGGAACTATTGCGTTCGAGGAATAGCCTCAGTGAGTGGATCCGCTTAGTTGTTTCTTTCTATGTCTCTCTATATCTCAAGTTCGCGGAGAAAGCCATCTCCTGAAAAGAGCAATACCTGTCTCAGAATATGTCTGGATGTCTGATGGGACATAGCTCATAAATGAGCTCCAAATCCAAACTTCTTAGACTGTATCGTCAACTGAACTTAATCAGTATCCTGCGCGCCATGCCTCCCTCAGTATTGCCTTGGACCACCTGTCCAAAATACTGCCCCTCATCAGAAGGAAAAACTATAACTCTGACAACCTCCTTGTCGTCCATGTCACCTTGGAAGCTTGGAATGATAACTGTCTCCTGAATGAGGCTGTCGTTATCATATCCCTAGAACATCCACTTATGTTCTAAAACTGCTTCCGACTGTTTCTCCAGGATTGGATTAATGTCAACTTATTGCATCTAGTGCAAGAACAATGTCTGGTGTGGTACTTGACATCTCATGATTGACTCAATCGCCTGAGCAAGTGATCTGCCAATCATGCACATCCCTCTCCACTTTAGTCTGTAAGACACCTTTGGAGAGGGTGACTCTATTACCTGCAGGTACACTACCGTGCCAGGAGTAGTCCATCCTAAATACTCTTAGAACGCTGTCAAGTACCCTGATTGGGAAACCACCCAAATCTAGATCTAAGACCATAGATCTAGTAACCAGTATGTCTGATATAAAATCCATTTCCTTTGTGGAGAAACAACTGTGTGACGACCAAACTATAACCGATCGTAGTGTAGGAGTTTCCTTTCCTACTCTGTGTATATCATCCAAATACCAGGATATCACACCCTACTACCTTCTCAACAGATCCATCCCCTATTCTGATGAAGTCAAATCCATGACTGTCACGTCAGAAATAGATGATCTATCTCCGCTACTGGTGCTTCAGTCTGTAAATAGACATAAGCTACCTGTCCACCAATGCTTCCGCTGCTCCCACTGACTACGACAACCCTCTGGCAGAGTCATATAGACGTGCACTTCTAAAACTAGTTTAGAATGACGCTATACTCATCCTCCCGCCGGGTCTCGCAGCCTGGGACAACAGCAATGGTAATTGTGGGTAAACAAGAACTTCCCTGTCACCGTTCTTGAGGCTACCGTAGTACCTCTCGGGTGCCTGAAGTTACCCACCTTATCTGCGGAGTGGCCAATGGAATGTCAATTCAGATTGAATCTTAAGGTTCCTTATCAAATCTTCAGTAATCGTTTGTGGTTCTGGAATCACTTCCAGTTCTACCATACTCCCACTACTGTTTTCTGAAAAAATCCATTTTTAATAAAACTGTGGCGAGTCTAGAACAATATCACTATTGTTCATCCAGATGGTAGAAAATCAACCCTCGTCATAGCCTGGGTCAACCCACAAACAGCCATTACAGAAACGTGCCTTGAGTTGTCCAGTGTCTGGTTTTAATCATAAACCGGACAACTCCCCGTACCTTAACATCGTTAAGATATGAACTGTTCTATATCCAGTATAGAAACAGAGGCACTGATTTAATTGAACCAGATTCAAATTATGCAGCTGTCCCCAGCGCATGTCAACTAAATGGAAGGAGGCCGATCAGCGTTACTCAACTTAGGAATACTTCCAATTATGAGTAACCTGAAAAAGAAGAAAGATCTCTTTATCATTACTATCAACTGAATACCATACACAAGTATCTACATCTTCGATCACTTTGAAGAATCGCGATACTTGCTACACCTGGTTCTCTACTCTATTCAAATACCTATAACTCCTCAAAACTTAGACCCTGTGTTTCTACGAAACACATGTCTAAGAACTAGAGAAGTTAAAAGTAAACAGAATATAGTATGAGGACCAACCCCTCTGTCCTGATGGACCCTGGACAACATACAATACTTTGTATAAGTCCCTTGAGTCTGATAACTCATTCACTGTGTGTCGTAGGTTGAAAACTGTACTTATGGTTAAGAAGACTTACACCGCTGTTTAATGCTCCTTACATAACCATCCACTGATATAGGTAAATGTCGTAGACATAATTTCAGAAAGGTATATCTCACTCTATGAAAATAGACGTACTGATATATCAATTTGAAATTGGTGCATAACAGTGGATATTCAAAACCAAATATTTGCCGACCGGCAAACAGCCCAGGTGATTTCCTCAAATATCACCGATTACAACGAATCCCGATATAATGAGGATAATCACCCAATTCCCAATAACTTACTCCCACTCAACATCTGTAAAACCATACAGATGTGAGAATCGTACCTGGTAAATACATACCCTAGAGTAAGTATCTAATCGGGAAATCAGTTTTCCTTTAACATTACACAGTGAAACTGAAACATTGAAATGTTCCGATGGGGTATTCTGGTATTCCTAGTAATGCCTCTTCCAGATTCACGACTGTAACCGTATAGTTCTTTGCCACCTCTCCAAATCCCTTCATATGTCTTTAGTCTTTACCTTCTGCACACCCTTTTAGGCCAAATGGTTTTCTTCCTTCCCTACCGTTCGGCACCAGCCTATGGTTTGGAAGAAGACTATCCAATAAGCATAATGGGTGTACTGTCCCAATCCTAGGAACACTCGCAATGAGAGAGGGTGAAGATAAAAGACACCTGAATAAATCTTATTCCTATTTCTCCTGGACCAGAATCCATCCCCGAACTGGAACAAGTTCCATTCGAGTTCGTATATAACCATACGATGGAGTATCCATATAAACTGTGGATCTTCGTAGTGATACGGAGTGTCCTGGAGAAATACAAAGGTGATGTGGGAGTGGTAATGAAATATTTGGTTTGGTCGTGAATATCTGTTGCAATTTACTTTGCCCTCTTACTAATCCCTTGCTTTGTCTGAACTTAATACCTTCTGCACACCATCGTTATGCTAATTGGTTTTCTTCATTCCCTACCGGTCGGCACCAGCCTAAGGTTTGGAAGAAGACAATCCAATTTGCGTAATAGGTGTACTACCCCTAAACCAAGGAGTACTCGTAACCTGAGAGAGGGTAAAAGGAAAAGACAACTGAATAATCCTATCCGTTTTCTCCAGAACCGGAAACCATCCTCGAATAAATTCTTTCGAGTTCGTATCTAACCATACGATGGTTTTGTCCAATGGAAGTGGACGTTCGTAGTAATACGGGGTGTCCTGGAGAAAAAGGGTAAAAGTAGGAGTGGCAATGAGGTATGCAACTCTGACAATCCAAAAGCCGGTGTTTAAGAAGGTTCGGTCAACTTGGTCACTGAGTCAAAGTCTTAGGGTCGGGTCAATGGTCGCTGCCAAAGAGAGAGAGAAAAGAAACACTCAGCGTGCACTCTAACCTAGATCAGAATGGTTACCAATTTATCTAATCTGGAATCCTCCCACTGTACCTCAAATTCTCCTCCAAACCTGAAAGAAGAATTAGTCGGGGTCACCCGAGGAGTAAACTAACTCATCAGTGGGAATCGGGATCCAACTATCATTGCATGATAACGTGACGGAATCCGCTCACGGTGTCACACTCCAGAAGGTATGCGCATATCTGGCAAGTTTCAGTACTTTTGAAACTCCCGATGTGGATTTTTGCCCCATGCTCTTATGACCTTGACTAAGGCCAACAAATCATAAGTCACATGTCAAGTTCTACCCGTCATTATCCAGGTTAATTTGAATCCACCCGTACAAGCCCTTGACTAAGGCCAACAAAGCTATACGACTGTCCCAAACCAACGCATCTATCTATGCAGCATATGAATACCCAATAGCTACCAAACACTGTGCCTTGACTAAGGCCAACAAACACAGCTTGAATACTATTGACTACCCATATGAAACGACGGAGGGCTACGAATGGTTTCTGGCGAAAACCTTTAACGTAGTGAACTTGATATCGTTGAAGGAACGGATAGCTTTTTAGAAAATATAGTGACGAAAACCTTTACTAAAGAGGTCACTCCCGGTGAAGGGATCTCGGCTCTTTCCCCGTAGAATGGGGTGCAGGATATTCCAACTGAATACCTCGGTGCAAAGCAAAAGTGATCGGCTATAGTGAAGTTAATGCCCTGACGCAAACTTCTGTCCAAGGGGTCACTCCCGGTGAAGGGATCTCGGCCCTTGCCTCGTCGACTGAGGAGCAGGATATTCCAAAGAATACCACGATGCAAAACAAAAGTAAACGTCCTTGCAATAACAGCCTTTTGAAAAGTGTTCCAACAACATCAGATTAGGTTTGTTTTAACTTGCATTGATTCGAATCAATGCAGTCCCATCAATTGATCACACCACAAAGAACGAAAATATACTGATGTACGTATATGCCATCCGCATTCGCCACTGGGTCCCGTCATTACCCGTTAGGTTAGCTTACTAACGACAGAGCGGGGACTGGACTAGCGCGGATGCAAAACATATACAACATCTACTAATATATATACCAATATATTATATTTCGCTCAAGGCGTGAATAAAATGCAACATCACAGAAAATGAACAGCATCACAGAAACAATACAGATATCTGGGAACCCCGGGTTTCACAGAGCCGCTGAAACCCGACGTTCCCCTGGTCGTGTGGATAGCCTGTGCAATGAAAACCTAGACCCCTACGGGCGCGGCAAGTCACCCGCCAAAACCTGAAGCGAGACAGCCCCCTTCAGCACCGTGAATGGACCACCCAGCACTTCACGGAATCCGGTGACTTGGGCACCCCTCCTGGGTCAAACCTGTACCCCCTACGAGTGCGGCGAATAGCCCGCCAATCCTAGAGTGAAGCCCCCTCCGTCTCAATGCCATGAGATGCGGGCTTGTTGCCCTCCAGAACCCGGCTATCCGTGCACCCCTCCGCGGGGCAATCCTAGTACAGAAAGTAAAATATACATACACCGGGTACATCGACCGCAACCAGGCCGTGCCCCAAAATAATAATACAAACAGGCAGTGACGGCAGTCCACATGTCGGACGCTCGCCCCGCAATATCAAATGTACATAATACAACCACAACTGTACTAGCATTGCATCCAGGCTATCCCCCACGACCGATCCGCAACATCACAGCAAAAACAGAACATCAACATGAAAGTCACGTTCGCAAATCCGTCTAACCGGGCTATAGCAGTTAGACCGGATTTACCGATCGAGTGACATTCACGGTCGCAGATATAATGTAAATACTGTGAAAAATGTGTTTAAAATTTTCCGATTGACCAAAAATCAACAAGTGGGCCCCCAAACAAAACTGTAGCAATCACAGAAAACCTGGGCCCAATTTTAATATTCCAAAACCCCTAATTACACCCCTGAAGCCCACTGGAAAAAGATGGCCCACTGAACTCTCAAGACTGCGGCGGAACAGCGGCCCAATAGAAGGGTGGGGCCGTGGATCCGCGCTCTGTTTGAGAGATCAGAGTGTCGAATTTTCCCAGAGTTCTTAGAATCTCCTGCACATCATTCTGAGACCACCAGAAAAATTTTTAGACACCAAAAATTCTTAACAGAAAACTGATGTGAGGTAAAAATGAGTTTTTGGAATTTTGGTCGATCGGAACCGCAAAACACATCAAACGAAGCTAGACGAAGTTAATGGCGAGGCTCTGATACCAGTGTAAGTGCACGGCGGCGCCCCGGCCGTCAATCCGACGCCGGAATGCGGAAGCGGTGAAAAACTTTAATTTTGCGGACTTAGCAAACCGGCACCACCGCGCACTAAACACCCGGATCGTAACCATTAACAAGTCTAAGCTAACTAGAAGATGGGTTAGAGATATACCGACGATCCAAGTCCTCCGGTCTTCTCGTCATCGTCCCGATCTCCTGCGGAATGTCCCGTCTCCTCCTCGTCGCCGGAAGTGCACCACATCGCCTACTTTGTTTACGGGCTCCCACCTCAATGCCGAGGCAACTCGGGCACGAAGCCGGCTACTCGACGTGCCCAAGGTTTGCTGTAGAATGTGTAGTAGAGGATTGTGTCTCATTTGGGGTTCATGGAGGTGCCTTTTGGTGGAGGAAAAGATACAAGAACTATATGGAGGGACTTTGGGGATTTTGGAACATCAAATGAGCAAAAACCCCACTCCATAAAATTTGGACAGCCCCACTCAAGCTTGGGCCGGCCACTACTATATGGAGAGTGAGAATGAGGAGGTTGTATGATAGAAAAGGAGAGAGCCATCCCATAATGCAATGGAGAGAGAGAAGGCTATCATGCCAAAAAGGAAATGATCACAACAATAAACCCACACTCAACCAACCTCACCCCTCATCATCATCAACCATCATGTCCCTCCATCATCATACATAAGTCAAGCCATGATGAGGTTATGAAGTCAAGCCATCATGAAGAAATCAAGTCAAAGGATGGTGCTATCATGATACAACAAAAAAGCAGATAACCCCCTCGACAAATGCCTATTTGCAACAATGCAAATAAACCCTCCTCCACCAATCTTCGGCCAATGAACGGAACAATGGAAATTGGCCGAAACGAAAAGCAAACTGGCAACTCCAAAAACTGGTCCCGTAATAAATTACAGGAAAACCCCGATACTGTGCATACACACCCGCATCTGTATTTCGACCGAAATACAAATGCAATGAGACAAAATCTACACTGTACTATACTAGAATCCGGCTTATACCAAAACCGGATAGTAATATCTGTTCGATCCTGATCCGTGCAATACCGCACGTATCTGATCGAACCCTGCCATATAACCATACGGCCTATAGTACAAACTGTCCGATCCTGATCCGTGCAATACCGCACGTATCTGATCGGACCTTGCCATATCTCCATACGGCCTCTACAACCTTTCGCCCGAAAGCTTGAGTAACTGAAATGTGGTGGACTCTAAAGACTCGTCAATACTATGGCTGTGGATTTAACCACTAGCACGTCAGAGGTATATGCCAATACGTGACGGGCCACCAGCTATTGACCAAAAGGGACGTCGATGAGGAAGCTCACCCCGACACCCAACTGAGCCTGTCAGTGACAATATCCGTGCAGTCCGGTCCGTTCGTCTATGAGCATCGCATGGCGGGCCTAGGGGGTTGGTAAAAGTCAGACCCCCAAAAGCGGTACAAGTCGTGTCGGAGTGTAGCCCAGAACACCCTGAGATACTACTGGAATACCTACCAGTAAATCTCCTTGCCTTGGCCAAGGACTTTGTGTAATGGCTCTCCTAGACACAGCACGACCTCACCCCCAATACCGGGAGAGACGAACCCCTGAAGATACGCTCACTGCCTCCATGTGGCTCGGGACTGTACCCAACTAAAACCTGTTTGCACGACTCCTTTGAGCCGTGGTAGGGTAGTAATCAAAGTACAGTGGGAACTCACACGAGACAAATGACGATCCCCAGGTCGATGAACTAACCTGCACACATGTCACCAGGGAACTGCCATCTGACGTCTGGTATATGACCAACTAGCATGTTCCCGGCGAGTCCTGTCCGGTGTACTCATAACCCAATGAGCACCTGTATACATCTTAGGTGATCCAACTGACACCAGTGGCTTGTGAGACCGGCCACCGCCCCTCGTCGGGGTCTCGACTGTATACACTAGTCTACTAATGGAGTATCGATGCCCAGTCTCGAAACTCCCACGACTAGGGACCTTTTAAGGATAAGCTTATAGACCCCCAGCTCCCACTTATATGATCGCCCTCATACTGCTGGTGGTCAAGCAAGAATCCTAGGGGCTCTATCAACGTGTAATAGCGACGTGTCATGTCACCTAAAGCAGTACACGATGATAAAGGTAAACCAGATAGCATACTATCATCTCGAGCAAGACTGTCCTACTGGGATAGGTCCTCCCTCAATCATTACAATCACGTACCTGTGACCTAATAATTGACTCTGAGGGCACTATCTCCAACATACCGTCCCTTTACTGAGGGTAAAGACAATGCCTGTGACTGACATTCAGTCGTCCTTATCACCCTGGAACACTTCCAGTGATTCTCCCCAGGATCAATTGATACCATCTTACTTCAACTAGTGAGAGTCCTAACATCCATTTAGATTTATCTCATAGATCCAAAACCCAGGATTTAGTAGGTATCACTTTGATCCTATGTGGAGAATCATTATGATAAGCGGAGATTGATCGAGCGTAGCATAGGAAACTCCTTCCCTATCAAGAGTATGTCATCCACGTACTCTACGAGGATCACCACCATACTCCCTACTATCTTTTTGTATATACAAGGTTCATCTACCATTTTGATGAAGTCAAACTCTTTGACTACCACATCAAAACAGACGTTCCAACTCCGCGATTCCTGCTTTATCCTATAAAGCAACCTGTGCACGTTTCCGCTGCTCCCACTGTCTACGAAGCCCTCTGGCTGTGTACTTATAGACGCCCTCTTCTAAAACATCATTTAGAAAAGCATTCATGACACCCAACCACCAGATATCGCAGTCATGGTATGTAGCCGTGGCAAGTAGGATCTGGATGGACATAAACATAGATCCTTAGAAAAGGTTTCAACATAATCCATACCTGGTTAATGATGCAAACCTTTAACAAGTCTAGCTTTGAAAGTCTCAACTTTTCCATCTACACCAAGTAATCTTCTCAAGATATACTTGCTCCTGATGGGGATTTAACCCTTCAGATATAGCAACCAAAGTCCATACTTTGTTGGTGTATAAGGATTCCATCTCAGATCGCTAAGCATCCAGCCATTCTTATAGAGTCCCACTCCTGATGGCCAGCTCGAAACTAGTTGGGTCATCATCTCATGATGCAATCCTCGCTCTCACTGTCATAGAGAAACTGAAGTATCTCTCAGGTGGGTGAGAAGCCCTACTAGATCGGCGGAGAGGCTGAGGTTCGTTAGTATCTACTGAATCCTTTGGTTGTACCAAATCATCTACTGTAGTTTGCATAGCTGGAACATTTCCAGTTCTACATAACTGACCTTGTCTCGAGCTTGTCCGGATTTTGCTTTTAGATATAGGCCGGACAACCCCAAATCTTTACTAGCTTAATACGTGGGCTCTTCCCATACCATATCTCATATGGAGTGGTAGGCTGTGATCTGATTCGAACCCTATTCAATAGGTATGCAGCTTCTCAAGCTCATAACTCCCAAAAGGAAACAGGTAACTCAGTAGTACTCATCATAGAGCGCACCATATCGAATAGGGTGCAATTGCTCTGCCCCGATATACCATCATGCTATGGTGTATACGGAGGAGTAATGCTGAGAGAGAATCTCATTCTCCTTTAGAATAGTTCAAGAATTCCGTGCTCAAGTATTCTCCTCCCTGATTGCATCAAAGGACATAATACTTATACCCTCATTTTGGTTATCTACTTCTAACTTATATTCCGTCAATATCTCAAAAGGTTCGGACTTGTGTTTCAACAGGAACATATGTCTGAATCTTGAGAGATCATCAGAGAATGTAATGAAGTACAAAGAACCGGTCTTGGCATGTGTAGACAGGGGACCTTTATATATCAACATGTATCATCCCAAGAGTTCACTAACTCTTTCTTTGTTTCCAATAAACAGAGCTGGTGTCATTATATCTTTGTGACATGACTGGCAAGTTTCACAAGATGTAAATTCAAACTGATTTAAATATGCATCTACATGTAACTTCAGCTAGTCGGGTCGTATTGATATGACCTAGTCTACAATGCCTCAAGAAGGATTCGTTCATTTCTGAACTCTTCCTCTTGTGTGTGTTCTGTATACTAAGAACTGTAGTTTGATTTAGAACATCAATGCTTTTAGATAACGTGCCTGAACCGATCAACTTTTGATATAGGAAATGTTCAAAACATTATCCAACAATACAAAATTTTATCATTTCTTTACTAATAAAAAGAGTGATATGATTTTGTATATCAGGTTCGGTATCTAATAACATTCGTTCAGAATCAATGTATTGGTAATACAGGGTGACAGTGACCAACAGACTTGGCTGCAACACTTGCCCCTTTTTCTGTCTCATGAAACTTATCACCCGTTCTCAGTTCTTTACCTATCTGTACCCCATGTAACAAATTACATATGCGGGATCCTGATCCGGTATCTCATATCCAGGACGTAAAGAATACTGAGAAATAGTTCTGTATAATGAACACACCCGAAGATGATGCATCAGTATGCACTTTCTTCGTTTGGGCGGCACGGGAATTCTGGTAATCCCCAATTTCCTGCTCAGCCTTATAACAATTATAAGTTGGAGCGGCACCAACGTTCCCCAGCTCAGTATAACAAGCGGGTTCGGTTAATACATCCGTATTATTATCATAATTAAGGCGTGATATGGTCGCTACCTGGAGAGAGAGAGAGAAGAAAACACTCTGCGTGCGCTCTGTCAAGATTAGATTGGTTATTATTTTATCTAATCAGGATGGCTCCCACTGTTTTTATCAAATCTTTCTTCAAACCCTAAAAGGAAAGACTAGCCGGGATTAATTACACACTACAAGTTCGCCAATCTTTCAGCCAGGCCAGTGTCGGTACTTTGAGGGAGGTCCCCCATGCTTTCGCACGAACCTAATTAATGTAAACCTCGTTTTCTCAGAGGCGTAACCTCGTTAACACCTTTCTAGACACCTACTTGATCGGCTAATTGTAATGTGTAAAACTCTCCCAGGAGTAACTCTTACTCGCAGCGGGTATCGGGATCCAACTATCTCATAGAAGGTATGCAATCTCATTGCAAATTTCAACACTTGAAATTCCCGATAATATTTTGCCCCTAGCGTCCTATGACCTTGATGGAGGCCAAACTACCCATAGTCCACTAGTCAAGTTCAACCTGTCATTTTCTGATTGAATTAAACCCATCCGCACGACCCTTGACGGAGGCCAAACAACACCGTACGAATACCCTAATCCAATCGCATCATATGCTAGCAGATAAGCACTAGTTAGGTACCGTACACTACTCCTTGATGGAGGCCAAACTACCGCAGCACGAATACTAACTAGTACTTATCTGAAATGACGGAGGGCTACGAAAGGTTTTTCTGAAAACCTATTGCGTAATGAACTTGATATCGTTGTAGAATCAAATGATTTTAAAATGGAGTGTTTTTTAGGCTTTTCTAGTTTTGCTAAAGGGGTCACTCCCGGTGAAGGGATCGTCGGCCCTTTCCTCGTCGAATAAGGTGCGGGATATATCATATATATCACTGTGCAAAGAAAAAACTCTTAAAAGCAATCAAAAGACAAACCGAGTGTGTAGCATCTGCCAGTTATTGCTAAAGGAGTCACTCCTGGTGAAGGGATCTCGGTCCTTTCCTTATCGAATAAGGTGCAGGATATATCATATATACCGTTGTGCAAAGCAAGAACTGTAGCTACCTGTTTTATTTTTGAAATTCGATTCCACAACATCTTTAGGTTTCTTTTTCTTTCATTAATCATATTAATGAAGTCCCATCATTTAAGTACCTAAACATCACAGATAAATACGACGTACACTTATGCCATCCGTATTCGCCTTGATGTCCCCTCGTGCACCGTTAGGTTAGGTGACTAACGGCAGAACGGGGTAGGGCTAGCGTGGGTGTAAAACATAAGTAACGTCTATATAATATATCATATATACTATATATAGTATTTATCACAGAACATCAAATGATCACATCACAGATATTGCAGCAAAAGAATCATATGAAACATTGGATATACTAGGACGTCCGTGTTTTCAATACGAGCCAGTATAAAACACGGATTCCACGGTCGCGATGAATAGCCAAACCCACACCCCTAGACCCCTACGAGAGCGGCAAGCAACCCTACCAATTCTAGAGTTAGGAGACCCGGACTCGACTCCTCGAGTTGGTCTTGTTAGTTATATGTATGCCCTAGAGGCCATTACTGTACATTGGATGTATATTGTAGTGGATGCTGGGACATATATAGGTAGGACTTTCTTGCTCGACATGATAGTACGCTATCTGGTTTCTCTTTATCTTAACATGTATACTTTCTGTCTCTCTGATTACATGTTGATAAAGCCCTTAGGATGTGTGCTCGACTTCCAGGACTATGATGCAGATCATACTAGTGGGGCCTGGATAGTCCATGAGTACATCCTTCAATGTTCCTAGTCGAGGGAATATCGAGACGGGGCATCGATATTCCAGAGTAGACTAGCGTATATCTTCTTGACCCATGTGATGGGCGATGGATGATCCCATATCCATTGGTGTTTGACATCAGAGATGGTATGCGGGTGCTCAGTGGAGACTGGGTACACTGAACGGACTCGCCGAGAACTCCCAGATGGTATTATACCTCACGTCAGATGGCAGTTCTCTGGTGACACTGGTACAGCTTAGTCTGTTGACCCGAGATCGTCATAGAGTCTTGTGTGTCTCCCACTGTGCTTTGATTTCCACCCTACCACGGCTCTACTAAGTCGTGCAAACAGGTGGTTTTTGGGCACAGTCCCGATTCACATGGAGGCAATGAGCGATAGGAGGGGATTCGTCTCTCCCGGTATTGGGGGTTGATGTTGCGCTATGCTAGACTGGCCATAACAGGAAATCCCTGGCCAGGGTTGCAGTGACCTACTGGTAAGTGTTATCAGCAGTTTCACACATGTCATGGACTTCACGTCGGCATGACTTATCGAGCTACTGGGGTCTGACGTTTACCACCCCTAGGAGAGATATGCGACATATCAGACGAACAGACCGGACTGTACGGTAAGTGTTACTGGTTGGATTCACAGGAGTGTGAGTGGGCTTGCTCGTCGATCTTCTGATCGCTCAATACCCGGGTGGCCGTTACGTTTAGCAGACCGCTTGCGGCTTGTGGGTGCTTGATATGATCATCATCTGCTACCGGCGTATTGACGAGTCTTTAGAGTCCTACACAGAGGTTTCCTGGCTCAAGAGAAACGAAATAGGAGCGCATATGAGATATGTGCAGGACCGAGAATAATGCGTGTATGTAATACCATATTCCATTCTCGCGATGAATGTGTCGAAAGGTTGTATGCAATATAACCTAGTTATCGAATCAAGGATTGTTTCGATAAGATGATACATTAGATATTAGTCGGTTATATGCGATATGACCGGATCGTTAAATCAAGTATTGATTTATTGATTTAATGCATAATTATATATTTGATATATTACTTTGCATTAACTAGTATTGGTTCACTTTAAAAGGATTTTCTCACTTGAAGTGCACATTGTGTATATGATATATTTTTGTGCACAAGATTGTATCATGTTTGATGATACTTGCTCATTTGGGTTTGTGTAAAGATTAAACCATGTTTAGTGAATGGTTAGGGTTTCTTTTCTCTTATTTATTTATCCATTTATTATTGTTTTGGAAAAGATAAAGAGAAAAAGAAATGGTGGCTTAGTTTGTTTTTTGTTGAAGCTTCTTGAAGCTTTGAACAAGTCCACCATTCTTGTCTCATGTCTAACCCTAACCATTCATCTAACCTTAGTTAAATCTCTACACTAAACCATGGTTGAATTATGATAAGTATCATATTGTTTTCCTTTTTTAAATATACTTATCATATTTTCTATTATATTATCTTCTTCTTCTTCTTCATCTTCAACAAATGAAGAAGCTTGTCTTCATCAATGGCAAGTTGAGCATATGAGTGAGAAATCCAATTCTAAAGTGAACCCACCTCCTATTTCTTCATCCTCTATCTCTTGCCAAGTAGTATAGGGTGTTTCCTTCACAAGTTTTCATGACTTTGTGAAGGTGGAGCTTGATCTAGTGATGTCTCGACGTAGATCATCTTCGGCATCAAAGCCGACGACCAAGCCCGCCCATTTCTTCGATGAAGCCGATGCTTGAGTCCGGAATCCGATTTGGACAGCGAGGGGACTTCATCGCGGAGCCTAGGAGGTGGAGGACCGGATCTACAAAGGTTGTAGCGCCTTCCCTTTAGCTATATTTCCGTTTACTTTTTTGCATCGCCTAGTTTTTCTAGTTAACGATCCGTATTAGGGTTTGGAGGCACAAGGAAATTCTTGAATTAGCCATGGTTGATGCCTTGTGAGACCTAATTAGTGTGCCTAGGAACCCTACAATGGTGTCAGAGCCTAGCTAGAGCCTTAGACGATGCGTAGACGGAGTTAGAAATCCGATCGAACCGAAACCCCATTGCAAAATCGCTCTTTGTACATTTTTCAAAACTGTTGAATTTTGTGAATTAAAAATATGAAGAAAAGTAAGCAGGAAAAACTAAGAATTACTATGAAGTTTGGGCCCCTAATTCCATAATTAGACCGCGGAACCGCGGCCAAACCAGGGGTTTGGCGGCTCTTCCGCGGCCCAAATTTGGACTTAGTCCCTCAAATTTCATATATTTATTCTTAGGTCCTTTATTGGCAATTTTTTATGTGAATTTTTTTAATTCCACTCAAGTGTTGAGTTTTCTAGGGTTTTATTGGGGATTCGTTAATTTGATCGGATAATTTAACTTCGTTTTTGTTTTTCCGGATATTTTAGAAACTGTTAAAAAGTTCGACCGGATATAAATACCCATTTTTTCTCCTGCCAGGGAATTTCCAAGTGTTGGATTTTTCCGTAGTTTAAAGACGTTCTAAGTAGTGCAAGTAACGCGATGGACCCTCTAGAAGACAACAAACCTTAACTCGATTATGTGACCGTCTTGAACTGCCCTTTGAACCTTCGGGTTTGGGGCAGTACGGCGTGCCACATGTGAGGCGTTGGCTTGACCCTTCTACGGTTGGACCGTTGGTACTGAGGCACTAAGTGAATGTCTTTGAACTTATTTCATGAGTTGAGCTGTTTCGGGAAAACTTGGGTGTTCGACTGTTCGATCGGAAAGTTTAACATTTTCTGTTTATCTGGAATGTGATACAATAATTGGAATTCACAAGAAGTTATGAGATAACTGAATGAATGTTATAAACATAGCAGTTTAGTCTCACTTGATCGGTTGCCACAGAATTTTGATGTGATCAAAAGTCCGTCGCAATCACGTAGCGTACGCGGATACTCGCCGGGTAAACTTAATAGACAGCCTCGCTCCATAGCCCCGACCAAGTGACTGTAGGAGAACCCCGTCGCCGAAAGCATCCGTTCGGGTGCTCACGGCAGCGGTGTTCCGCCTTGGTGCACTTCGTCGACGGCGTCAGGGGTGCGGCTGCCTACTGAAGTTTGCGACGAGCATTCGATCAGGATGTCGGGAATCTTGTTGAATTGACCGACTTGATATTAAAAAGTGTTTTCAATGATGAGACTAAAATGCGGGGTTTATAATCGTTAGGCATGCGATGTCTAAGGAATTCATTTGATTAGGCATGTGATGTCTAAAGAGATTGCGGATTCCAACTGTTGTAGTTTTACACTTTCTTTTCTGTGACCGTAAGTGTAATATGTGATATCGCCGGATTCGTTGCTATATGTCAACGACAATTGGGATGCGCATATTTACTTACGTTGATGACATGTGATGTTATGTGTTGCTGGATATGTTATATTGGATCGTCGTGTTTGAATAGCCGGGGGGGTTTTATGTGAGAAGAGTGTTTTTCATTTTTCATTCATGTAAAAACTTGTATGTAATATTCTTTTATTGGGGCACTTCCAGGTTGCGGATGATGTCACCATTTGTATATTATTTACTTTTCCGCATTAGGATAGACCCAAGGAGGGGAGCACAAGTAACCGGGTTCTGGGGTCCAGTGGGAGACCAACTCGAGGAGTCGAGTCCGGGTCTCCTAACCCTAGAATTGGTAGGGTTGCTTGCCGCTCTCATAGGGGTCTAGGGGTGTGGGATTGGCTATTCATTACGACCGTGGAATCCGTGTTTTATACTGGCTCGTATTGAAAACACGGACGTCCTAGTATATCCAATATTTCATATGATATTTTCTGCTGCGTTATCTATGATGTGATCATGTGATGTTCTGTGACAGATATTATATATAATATATATGATATATTATATAAACGTTGCTTATGTTTTACACCCGCGCTAGCCCTGCCCCGCTCTGCCGTTAGTTACCTAACCTAACGGTGCAGACGGGACATTGAGGCGAATGCGGATGGCATAAGCGTACGTTATATTTATCTGTGATGTTTAGGTGGACTTAAATGATGGGACATTCATTAATGAGATTAATGAAAGAAAATAAACCTAATTGATGTTGTGGAATCGAATTTCAAAATAAAAACAGGTAGCTACAGTTCTTGCTTTGCATCGCGGTGTTCATTATAGAACATCCTGCACCTTATTCGATGAGGAAAGGACCGAGATCCCTTCACCGGGAGTGACTCCTTTCGCAATAACTGGCAGATGCTACAACCCTCGGTTTGTCTTTGATCGCTTCTATGGTTTCCGCTTTGCACAGTGATATATATGATATATCCCGCACCTCATTCGACGAGGAAAGGGCCGACGATCCCTTCACCGGGAGTGACCCCTTTAGCAAAACTAGAAAAGCCTCGAAAACATTCCATTTAAAAACCATTTGATTCCGCAACGAGATCAAGTTCAAAGCATTAAAGGTTTTCATAAAAACCATTCGCAACCCTCCGTCATTTTAGGAAGTAGAGTACTTAGTATTCGTGCTACGTTTGTCGACCATAGCCGAGGCGTAGTGTGCGGTAGCTAAGTGATGTCTTCCTACACAGCATATGATGCGATTAGTTAGGACAGTCATGTGGCTTTGTTGACCTTAGCCAAGGGTCATGTGGGTGGGTCTAATTAATCACGAAATGATGGGTAGAACTTGACTAGTACCTATGATTTGTTGACCTTAGCCAAGGTCATAGGTGCTAGGGGTAAAAACCATTATCGGGAGTTTCAAGTGTTGAAATTTGCAATGAGATTGCATACCTTCTATATGATAGTTGGATCCCGATACCCACTGCGAGTAATTGTTACTCCTGGGAGAGTTTTACACTTTGCAATTAGCCGATCAAGTAGGTGTCTAGAAAGGTGTCAACGGGGTTACGCCTCTGGGAAAACGAGGTTTACTGTAATTAGGTCCATGCGAAAGCACGGGGAACCTCCCTCAAAGTACCGACACTGGCCTGGCTGAAAGATTGCCAAAAAAAATTGCCAAGAAAGGACCTAAGAATAAATATATGAAATTTCAGGGACTAAGTCCAAATATTGGCCGCGGAACCGCCGCCAAACCCATGGTTTTGCCGCGGTTCCGCGGTCAAATTATTGACTTAGAGAACCGTACTTCACAGTAATTCTTAGTTTTGCCTGATTGTTTTTCTGAGAATTTTTAATTCACAAAAATCCACTGTTTTGAAAAATGTACAGAGAAGGGTTTTGTCGGGGTTTACGGGTTCGATCGGACTTCTAACTTCGTCTACACTTCGCCTAAAGCTCTAGCTAGGCTCTGATACCATTGTAGGGTTCCTAGGCACACTAATGACGTTCCACAAGGCATCAACCAAGCCAAATTCAAAAAATTCCTGTGCCGAGAAACCCTAATGCGATCGTTAACTAGAGTTTAAGCGAAACATGCAAGCTAGTAAACTGCTTTACTCTAAAGTGAACGGAAATACAACCTTTGTAGATCCGGTCCTCCACTTCCTTAGCTCCATGATGATGTCCCTCCGCTGCGATCATCGGATCCCGGACTCTAGCGATGGTTTCGTCAAAGAAATGATCGGGCTAGGTCGTCGACTTCGATGCCGAAGATGATCTACGTCGAGGCAACTCAAGATCAAACTCCAACTTCACCAAGTCATGAAACTTGTGAAGAAAACACCCTATACTACATGGCAAGTGGTAGAGGATGAAGAAATAGGAAGTGGGTTCACTTTGGATTTGGATTTCTCACTTGGAATCATCACTTAGACATTTTCAAGAAAAGGTTTTTTCTTTCCTTCCTTCTTGAAGAAGAAGAAGAAGAAGAAAAGAATGAATTATAAAATCAATTATTTCAAAAAAGAAAATGAAGTGATGGTTATCATAATGCAACCATGGTTAAGTGTAGAGAATAAACTAGGGTTAGGTGAATGGTTAGGTTTAAGGAAAAAACAAAATGGTCAAAGCTTTCAAAGCTTCATGAAGTTTCAAGAATGAAACAAATTTAGCCACCATTTTATTCTTGCCAAAATAAATAAAAAGAATAAATAAGTAAACCAAACCCTAACCATTAACCTAATCAAGGTTTAAAGCATACATACACCCAAGTTTGCATGTATCATCAAACATGATACAAACTAGTGCACAAACATATATCATATATACAATGTGCACAATCAAGTGAGATAATCAATCTTAAGTGAACCAATACTAGTTAATGTAAAGTAATATCAAATATATAATTACACATTAAATCATTAAATCAACACTTGATTTAATGATCCAGTCATATCGCATATGACCGACTAATATCCAATGTATCGACTTATCGAATCAATCCTCGATTCGATAACTAGGTTATATCACATACAACCAATCAATACATTCATCGCGAGAATAGAATACGGTATCACATACACGCATTATTCTCGGTCCCGCAAATATCTCATATGCGCTCCTATTTCGTTTCGCTTGAGCCAGGAAACCTCTGTGTAGGACTCTAAAGACTCGTCAATACACCGGCAGCAGGTGAAGATCATATCAAACACCCACAAGCCGCAAGCGGTCTGCTAAACGTAACGGCCACCTGGGTATTGAGCGTTCAGAAGATCAACGAGCAAGCCCGCTCACACTCCTGTGAATCCGACCAGTAACACTTACCGCACAGTCCGGTCTGTTCGTCTGATATGTCGCATATCTCGCCTAGGGGTGGTAAATGTCAGACCCCAGTAGCTCGATAAGTCGTGTCGATATGAGGTCTATAACAGTTCGAGAAACTACTGGTAACACTTACCAGTAAATCTCAGCAACCCTGGCCAGGGATTTCCGGTTATAGCCAATTGAACACAGTGCAACATCAACTCCCTATACCGGGAGAGACGAATCCCCTCCTATCGCTCATTGCCACCATGTGATTCGGGACTGTACCCAAAACCACCGTTTTGCATGCCCTCTTGGACATGGTACGGTGGAAATCAAAGCACAGTGGGAATCACACAAGACTCAATGGCGATCTCGGGTCTACAGACTAACCTGTACCAGTGTCACCAGAGAACTGCCATCTGACGTAAGGTATAATACCATCTGGGAGTTCTCGGCGAGTCCGTCCAGTGTACCCAGTCTCCACTGAGCACCCGTATATCATCTCTGATGTCAAACACCAATGGATATGGGATCATCCATCGCCCAATGGATATGGGATCATCCATCGCCCATCTATATGGGTCGAGAAGGTATACGCTAGTCTACTCTGGTATATCGATGCCCCGTCTCGATACACCCACGACTACGGACCTTGAAGGATGTACTTATAGACTCCATGTCCCCACTAGTATGATCCGCATCATAGTCCAGGTAGTCAAGTACACATCCTAAGGGCTTTACCAACATGTAACAGAGAGACAATCAGTGTACACGTTAAAGTAAAGAGTAACCAGATAGCATACTATCATATCGAGCAAGAAAGTCATCCCTATATATGTCCAAGCATCCACTACAATATACATCCTATGTATAGTAATGGCCTCTAGGGAATACATATAACTAACAACACTACGCCTTAACATAGTCAACAAACGTAGCATAAATACTAATTAGTACTTATCTGAAATGACTGAGGGCTACGACAGGTTTTTAAGAAAACCCTTTTCATAATGAACTTGATATCGTCGTAGAATCAAGTGATTTTAAATGGAGTGTTTTTTAGGCTTTTACTAGTTTTGCTAATAAGGCCACTCCCGGTGAAGGGATCTCGGCTCTTTCCTTATCGAATAAGGTGCAGGATATTACACAAATACCGCTATGCAAAGCAAAAACTATAAAAACAATCAAAAGACAAACCGAGTGTGTAGCATCTACTAGTTTCGCTAAAGAGGTCACTCCCGGTGAAGGGATCTCGGCTCTTTCCTTATCGAATAAGGTGCTGGATATTCTACAAGGAATACCGCTATGCAAAGCAAGAACTAGAGCTACCAGTTTTTAAACAAGTTTCTACAACATCTTTAGGTTTCTTTTATTTCATTAATCTCATTAATGAAGTCCCATTTTATTATGCTTCACAAGCAACACATTTGAAACGAAATCAGCAATATAACATATATCTCATATATATCATATAAACATTCGTCTCAGGCAGTAATATGATCTCATCACAGAACATTGCAGCAGAAGAAACACATATGAAATATTGGATATTCTAGGAATTCCGTGTTTTAAGTTAAGCCAATATAAAACACGGATTCCACGGTCGCGATGAATAGCCAAACCCACATCCCTAGAACCCTACGAGAGCGGCAAGCAACCCTATCAATTCTAGAGTTAGGAGACCCGGTCTCGACTCCTCGAGATGGTCTCCTACTGGACCCTAGAACCCAGTTACTTCTGCTCCCCGCTTTGGGTCTATCCTAATGTGGAAAAGTAAATAATATACAATGGTGACATCATCCTCAACCCGGAAGTGCCCCAATAAAAGAATATTACATACAATTGAATTTTACATGAATGAAAAAGAAAAACTCTTATCTCACGTAAAAAGCCCCGGCTATTCAAAACACGACGATCCAATATAACATATCACAGCAACACATAACATCACCTATCATCAACGTAAGTAAATATGCGTATCCCAGTTGTCTTTGACATATAGCACCGAAACCGGCGATACACCACATATTACACTTACGGTCGCAGAAAAGAAAGTGAAAAACTACAACATTTGGAATCCACAATCACTTTAGACATCCTAAATCCGAAATATCACATACTTCACATTTCATGCCTAACTATATGAATTCCACATATTGTATCACATTCCAGATAAATAAAAAATTTTAAACTTTCCGATCGAATAAACAAACACCCAAGATTTTCCAAATAGCTAAACACTTGAATGGGGTTCAAAAAGTCCCAGAACATGTCACAGCCGCTATGAACCAGCCGTAGAAGGGTCAAACCAACGCCTCACATGTGGCAACGCTAAACTACCACAAACCATATGGGTCAGTGGCGGTTTTGACGATCACATAATCGAGTTAAGGTTACGTTCTTCTAATCGGTCCATAAATTCGCTTGCATGATTTTCTGAAAGTTTTAAACTCAGAAAAAATCCAACACTTGAAAGTTTTCCGACAGGGGAAAAAGTGAGTTATTGATATCCGTTCGAACTTTTTAACACGTTCTAAATTACCCGGAAAACTAAACGATGTTAAACTTTCCGATCGAATCAACGATTACTTAAGATCTCCAGAAAACTCAACACTTGAGTAACATTAAAAATTCCCAGAAGTATGACGTAATAACTACGGATCACCTGTTGAAGTACGATCCCTCAATCCACATGTTCTGCCGCGGAACCGGTGCCAATAGCTTGGTTTGGCCGCCGTTCCGCGGTGGCTTGATGGATTCAGGGAGTCGTACTTCTCAGATATCCATAGTATCACCTGCTTAATGTTCTGAGTATTTTTAATATGGAAAAACCCAACTTTTTAGAAAATTTCCAGAGAGGGGGTCAAAAATGATGTTTCGGGGTTCGATCGGACTTTTAACTTCGTCTAGACAACGCCTAATACTCTAGCTTGGCTCTGATACCACTGTAGGGTTGTATAGCACGACAACAAGGTTTAGCAATGCATCACACATGCCATTTTATAAAAATTTGGGGTGCTATGTAACCCTAACCAAGATCTTAATTAGAGAATTAGGGTAAACTTTACAAGTAAACAACTTTACTTCTAAGAGTTAGAGATTACAACCTTTGTAGTCCGTTCCTTCACTTCATAAGCTCCGTGTTGAGGTCCCTTCGCTGTGATCATCAAGTACCCGGACTCTAGAGAGGCTCCACGAAGAGAAAGATGCAACCTTGCTTCCAATCTTCAACAACTAAGATGATCTACCTTGAAGAAACTCAAACCCAAGCTCTTACTTCACTAATCAAGTATTAGCAAAGGAAACACCCTAATCTAAGTGGCTAGAATAGATGAGGATGATGAAGTAGGAATTTAGCTCTCTTTTGTTTTCAATTTCTCACTTTATTTCATCACATCACAAAAAGCTAGAAAGCTTTTTTCAAGAGGAAGAAAAAGAAGAATTTCTTTTGTGATGAATAATGAATTATTGTGTGAGGTTAGAATTGCAACCATGGGTTAAAGAATGATAAAGTTAACCCTTGTAGAGAATAAACTAGAGGCTAAGGTTTGGGTTGGGTTAATAAATATCAACACAAAATATCTAAGCTAAAGACAAAAGAAAGCTTCATGAAGCTTCATGAAAAAGCTAACCCAAAAGCTAACCAAAATCCAAACCCTAACATGTTTAAACTCCACAAAGCATGTTGCATTTGTAACCCTAACTTGTTACAATATTATATATCACATATACAATATATTTTGTAACAAAAGAAAATAATACAATTAACATATATCTCATATATATCAATGTATTATCCATGTGAGAAAAAGAATCTTTAAGTCAGCTTATATTAGTTAATGTAATGTAATATATCAAATATATAATTATACATTAAATTATCAAATCAACACTTGATCCGATAATCCGGCTATTTCACAAATAACCGACTAATATAATCTGTATCAGTTCATCGAATCAACACTTGATCCGATGACCCGGCTATATCACATATACTTGGCCGATATCACATATCGCGAGAATCTAATACGGTATCGCATACACGTATCATTCTCGGTCCTGCACTTATCACATATGTGCTCCTACTCCATTTTGCCTGAGCCAGGAAACCTCTGTGTTGGACTCTAAAGAATCGTCAATACGCCGGCAGTAGGTGATGATCATATCAAAACACCTATAAGCTGCAAGCGGTCAGCTAAACATAACAGCCACCCGTGTATTGAGCGATCAGAAGATCAACAAGCAAGCCTGTACATTCTCCTGCGAATCCAATCAGTAACACTCCCGTACAGTCCGGTCTCTACGTCTGATATGTCGCATATCCAGTCTAGGTGTGGTAAACGTCAGACCCCAATAACCGATAAGTCATGTCGATATGAGGTCCATAACAGTTCGAGAAACTACTGATAACACTTACCAGTAAATCTCATCAACCCTGGCCAGAGATTTCCAGTTATAGCCAATCGAACACAGAGCAACATCAACTCCCTATACCGGGAGAGTCGAAACCCCTCCTATCGCTCATTGCCTCCATGTGATTCGGGACTGTACCCAAAAGCCACCGTTTTGCACGCCCCATTGGACGTGGTATGATGGAAATCAAAGCACAATGGGAATCACATAAGACTCTATGACGATCTCGGGTCTACAGACTAACCGGTACCAGTGTCACCAGAGAACTGCCATCTAACGTGAGGTATAATACCATCTGGGAGTTCTCGGCGAGTCCATCCAGTGTACCCAGTCTCCACTGAGCACCCGTATACTATCTTTGATGTCAAACATCAATGGATATGGGATCATCCATCGCCCATCTACATGGGTCAAGAAGCATACGCTAGTCTACTCTGGTATATCGATGCCCTGTCTCGATACACCAACGACTAGGAACATTTGAAGGATGTACTTAGCGACTACATTGTCCCCACTAGTATGATCTGCATCATAGTCCTGGTAGTCAAGTACTCATCCTAAGGGCTTTATCAACTTGTAACATAGATACTATCAGAGTACATGTTAAGATAAAGAGCAACCAGATAGCATACTATCATGTCGAGCAAGAAAGTCCTCCATATATATGTCCAAGCATCCACTACAATATACATCGCATATACAGTAATGGCCTCTATGGCATACATATCACTAACAATGAAAACAAAGTCCGAAAAACGATGCGGCATACGGTGCGCTCATAGGTTAGAACCTATAGCCTACGCATGCAAAAACAACCAAACAACCCTCGTCGTTGACGTACAAACGTCCAACGACCAAATACAATATCAAGTCTCAAAACTAAGAATCCCAATACCGTAAAACATAGCCAAAACCCTAACTAGGGTCGCTATTCGTGAAAACCGCCAAGCCTAAAACCCAATCGTACAAATTGCTCATTCACAACACAATAAATATCGTACAAGATAATATATATTTCATCACTACGTCAAATAAAACCCACGTCTAGTTATACCGAAAACCTAGTAAGCAACCCAAAAGAAGTTTTAGTGCAAAACCTCATGAATTAGCGATCTAGTGGCTACCATATTCATCTAATATCATAATTAGGCTTCACAACTCCTTACTATATTTTAAGCTCACTTATCTTTATAGATTCTAAAAACCTAGTTTGCATAATTACACCATTTAGACAATTTCAAAGTAACACTTTGCAAACTAACAACTAGCTTAGGTTTTTCGTGTTTAAACATGTTAAACTACATATATAACTATAACCAATTAATCAAAGCCCTAACTTGATTTCAACACCCTCTCTTGAATTTCTAAACTTGCAATATAGCACCATATAAATACCAAATAAATTTTGATTTAAGACTTTAACCAACAATTAAGCTTTAGGGTTAGGATTTATACCTCACAAACTTGATATCAAACTTGCAATTTCCACCACCAAAATGGCCTCCAAAATGCTAACTTTCTCCTTGATCCAAGCTAGATTAGGTTAATGAATAATGGGTAGGGATTTAATTTGGAATTTGTGAGATTAAATGTGGATTTTTGATGGATTTTTTGAAGCTTTTTGAGTTGAAAATGGAGGTGGGGAAATTTGGGGCTGCCAAGGCGGAAGGCTCGGCCAAAGGGGAGAGAAGGAGAGTGTTGTGGATGTGTGTGGAAAAGCTAGACTAAAATCACCATTAAAGCTTAATAAATGCACCTCCCATCAAGCCACCTCAAAATCATTTTCTTTTCTAATATCCTTTAACCCTAGAAAAATCTAGAAGTCTTAAGATATTTTGAGAAGAAGAAACAATGTATAAACTTGTAATTAAGTTGACATGGTTCACATTTGTATATTTAACCCATTCCAATTTGTAATTACCAATAATTAAGTGTATAAATAAAAGCTTATAATAATATTTGGAATAATTAATTAAGGAAAAATATTTAAGTGAACTAAAAATTATAAGTGACTAAATAAATACCATATACTAGCAATTTTCTAGTTAAACTTGGTGCATCCAAGTCTATATTGAAAAATGAGTATATCCCGGTTTTTACGGAAAACACAAATTATTTACCGATTAACGGAAAATTTGCCTAAACGATTTCTGAAACGTTACAATCTTCCCCCTTAAAAAAATTCGGTCCCCGAATTTAAATTTAAATCCCTAAATACTAAAACATTTCAATAATCAGCTCAAATCAATGGGGCTCCGAAATCACGGAAGATACTGAAATACCACAGCGCATCATGTGCGCCTGAAACCAAGTATGAAACTGAAAAATCGAACTCCGTCAAGCGTAACGAAATCACTGGAGTTATAATGGAGATACAAATCTCGAAATCCACTCCTGAAATCCAATATGCACTAGTCGAATACTATAATACGTATATAGTACACATCCTTGGAAAAATCTCATAAAACGGAATAAAACACATGCAAAATCTTTCCTGAGTCGCCGTGTAATGCGTAACTCACGGCACAAGTGACGGACGTTCATTGTAAAGTAGTAGATATACATTCATATATGTTTTGCTCAAATATATGTTCCGCCCTTTTTAAAATATCCCAAAAGGTTTTCCTTTATAAACGTTTGTGTCACTCGCGGACACGTAGGAAATAGCGAGACTATAGCTCCTTTTTGAAAACCTCTTGTTAAACTTTTAATGCATGCAAAATACTCAAGTACTGTCCTCAGATCAGTCATGTTCGACTACTGCATAATATAGTGTCCATCATGAAAACAAAGTGCTCAAGAGCAAAATCAGCCTCAAAAGGCGTATCCAACAATCACGTGCGTCTGGTGCGCACGGAAATCAAAGCCAAATACAAGTGCTACGAATGTGCAAAAAACCAAACTAAGTGCAACGGGAGTGCACTATAACATCTGTCCAGTGCAACGGATGTGCACGACAATAATATCAAGTGCATCTATAGTGCATACAAAACTCAACCTAGTGCAACTAACATGCATGAATGAAAATCCCAAATCGAGTGCACCCGGTGTGCATAGAATCACATCTCATATCATGCGCCCAACATGCGCGAAAATCTAAATCAAGTGCATCCATCATGCACAAATGAAATCTAAATCAAGTGCATCCGATATGCACGAATAAAATCTAGGTCAAGTGCATCCAACATGCACGAATAAAACCTAACTCAAGTGCATCGATGCGCACAAAACCCAATACCAAGCACCTGACATGCGCAAAATCCAAATCAAGCGCGTCAGGTTCGTATAAACATCTAGTGCAGTAACATACCCGAAAACGAACATCAAGTGCAAACGCGCACAAAAACATAAATCTGGTAAAACGAATGCTCAAATATATAAATCGGGTGCATCCAATGTACGGAGTATAAATCTAGTGCAACCAATGCACGAAATATCAATCTGGTGCAACAAATGCACGAAACACAAATCCGGTGCATCCAGTGCACGAAATACAAATCTGGTGCAACAAATGCACGGCGTAAAAATCTAGTGCAATAAATGCACAAAATACAAATCGGGTGCAACAAGTGCACGGAAACGCATCAATAACTCAAATGCGTATAAAAACAACACCGAGTTTACCAAGATGTATAAAATCAAAAACGTGTGCAACTATGTGCACAAATCCGTATCAATGCACTACAAGTACTGTAGGGTTACTAGGCACACTAACAAGGCTCTACAAGGCATCAACCATGCCGGATTAAAGTTTTAGCCGTGCCGAATAACTCTAAACAAGATCTTTGCTAGAAAATTAGGCTAACACATGAAAGTAAATCACATTTACACTAAGTGAATGCGAAATGCAACCTTTGTAGATCGGTCCTTCACTTCTTAAGCTCCTTGTAGTAGTCCCTTCGCTGCGATCAACGGACTTCCGGACTCTCGGACGGCTCCATGAGAAAATTGCAACGGGATTGCTTGAAGTCTTCGAGGCCGAAGATGATCTACGTCGAGGGAATACGAACTCAAACTTCTACTTCACTAACCAAAGAATTAGTGAAGCAAACACCCTAAACTAAAGTGCTAGTCTAGTAGAGGATGGTGAGATAGGAAATGGGTACACTTTAGAATTTCTTTTCTCACTTTAGGAAATGGATATTATCAAACCCATAGTGAGTCAGTATCATATACTTAACTCATGTAGAGACATAACCATGGCTAAATATAATGGTTAGGTTAAATAATATCCAAAGCAAAACAAAAAGGGTTGAATTTGTCAAAGCACTTACAAGCTTCTACAAGCTTCATGCATTTAACAAATATTCACTAATTTTGTATTTACTTTGAATATTAAAAACCATACCAATATATATATAATGGTGTATGTCTCATACACCCATGACATGTGTATCAACAACCATGATACAATTTGTACACAAATAAATATATATCACATATATATTAACTTGTGCACAAGTGAGAAAAATAAATGCTTAAGTGAACCAATGTTAATTAATGTAAATTGGTATATTACATATACAATTATACACTAAATTATTAAATCAATACTTGACTTAATAATTCGGTTATATCACATATAACCGACTAACATGCAATGTATCGACTTATCGAATCAACCCTTGATTCGATAACTTTGTTATATCGCATATAACCTATCGACACAAACATCGTGAGAATAGAATACGGTATCACATACACGCATTATTCTCGGTCCTACACATATCACATATGCGCTCCTATTTCATTTTGCCTGAGCCAGTACAACCTCTATGTAGGACTCTAAAGACTCGTCAATACGCCGGCAGTAGGTGATGATCATATCAAGCACCCACAAGCCGTCAGCGGTACTAGCTGGACGTAACGGCTACCCGGGTATTGAGCGATCAGAAGGTCAGCAAGCAAGCCCGCTCCAACTCCTGTAAAAGCCTGACAGTGACACTACTGTACAGTCCGGTCTCCTCGTCTGATATATCGCATATCAAGTCTAGGGGTGGCAAACGTCAGACCCCAATAACCGATAAGTCATGTCGATATGAGGCTCATAACGGGTCGAGAAACTACTGGTAACACTTACCAGTAAATCTCTAAACCAGCCCTGGCCAGGGACTTCCCTGTTATGGCCAATCGAGCATAGCGCAACATCAACCCACAATACCGGGAGAGACAAAACCCCTCCTATCCCTCATTGCCTCCATGTGACTCGGGACTGTACCCAAAAACCACCTTTTCGCACGCCCTCTTGGACGTGGTAAGGTGGAAATCAAAGCAAAGTGGGAATCACACAAGACTCTATGACGATCTCGGGTCTACAGACTAACCTGTACCAGTGTCACCAGAGAAATGCCATCTGACGTAAGGTATAATACCATCTGGGAGTTCTCGGCGAGTCCGTCCAATGTACCCAGTCTCCACTGAGCAACCGTATATCATCTCTGATGTCAAACACCAAAGGATATGGGATCATCCATCGCCCATCTATATGGGTCGAGAAGGCATACGCTAGTCTACTCTGGTATATCGATGCCCCGTCTCGATATACCCACGACTAAGGACCTTGAAGGATGTACTTATGGACTACCATGTCCCCACTAGTATGATCCGCATCATAGTCCAGGTAGTCAAGTACTCATCCTAAGGGCTTTACCAACATGTAACAGAGAGACAATCAGTATACACGTTAAGGTAAAGAGTAACCAGATAGCATACTATCATGTCGAGCAAGAAAGTCCTCCCTATATATGTCCAAGCATCCACTACAATATACATCACATGTATAGTAATGGCCTCTAGGGCATACATATAACTAACAAGTACATGCGAGCTATATCGAGTGCAAAAAAATCAAATCGAGTGTGTACCACATGCATAAATCAAATCAACCGTATGAAATCCACAAAATCATAGAACGTGTAGCCAAGGCGCAAAAACCGATATCAAGTGCAATAGATATGCACAAGAATGTAAATACCAAGTAGGTGCACGAAAACCATATCATGAAACTCAATCATCAAAACTCAAATCCAAGCGATATAAGCGTGATACTCGGATCACAACGTGAATCACAACAAATGACATTGAGGTATACCTCCTACAATGTCGAAAAAATGTTGGTGCACCCAAAACTGGCAGAGCAAGAACATCCGCTTGCCTCCTGCTCACTGTCTGGCATCCTCTATCTATGGGTCCTCATTTATTTGTAAATTACCAATCTCGCAATTGTCACGACCCGAAAAGTACGGAACATGACCAGCACGTAAACTACGAAACGTCTCGAGGCGTACGTAATCTAAGTAAGCCGAAACCCAGAAATCCAAACCAAGTAAGCAGTAGAGTGAAGGAAAAACCAATTTTAAAGCAAGGAGTTTAACAACATAAGCCGAAGTATGCATTTTTTAAATCTCAAGTCTTTTCTGAAAATTTCGGCAGAGTTTCCTTTGTAAAAACTGACCCCAAACGGGTACAAACCTAATAAAGCATATATAATGAATAAAGGCATCCCCAAGCGGGAGCTAGCTCTTCGTCAATTGACGGTCACAACCACACAAGCAATATAATATACAACGCCGAAGGGCGAGGATCAAACTCAGGATAAAAATTCAACATCATCAAGAAAACCAGAGGAAAACCATAATAATACAACGCGCGACTCTAAGGTCGAAAGAATATACACTGGTCTTCTATGTCTATCAAATAATACAAGTCTGGTTGATAGAGTTTTACTAGATACAACTGAAATAACAAATATACAATGGTGGTCCTGATGCAAAAGAACCCACCTACCAAAGCAATCACCCAGAAGGAACAGTGTGCCAGCAAAACCGCAACGAAACCTGTACGGCAAAACCTGCAAGAAAACTGTGGCACAACGGGGTGAGTTGCCAACTCGTGAGTAGAAAACATCTACGAGTAGAAATCGCATGCATGACGCTATCCTAGGTCATATCAAGTAATATACTCAAATAAATATCCTGGTCCATCTATGTATAAGTGTAATACTATATGCTCGTGTCAGTACCTCAGATAGCAACATATCAAATATATGATGCATGAATACATTATAAATGAAACAGAATACATCGTGAATGAGACAACTATTTTCTTTATTTAATGAGATTTCTGTATGTATATAATGTAAGTCGATGCGATGCACCCCGCGGAATCGCAGGGAGGCGGAAGGTGTATAAACGATAATTTTAGCATCATAACACCGACTTAAAGCCTAAATCGTAATCTAAACCGTATCTAGCAAAAACAAAAGAGATATAAATCTAGTACAGAAAATATACCTCAAGTGACCTGGTCCTTCTTCTCCTTATCTCGCTGTCCTCCTCACCTGCACGAACTCCTCGAGGTGGTACGGATGTCGTCTCCTCGTCGGCTTGCTCGAATCCTAGATGATCCACCCGAACGTTTGTGCACCAAGCTTTTCTTCAAAACCGAAAAAACTAGATCAAGTAGTTTGCTAAACTAAATGGCCTTGGATGTGTAGATGATGAAGATGGATTGTGTAGTCTATATTAGCTCAAGATTACTCAACTCATGAGTGTTCTTGAGCTTGAGGGGAATGAAGATGGAGAGAAGAAAATTGATATGTCTTCTTAGAATGAAGAAGGTTAGGGTTTTTTCTTTTCTTGTTCTAATCTGAACTATCTCCAATCATGAATTAGAAAAACTAATTCAAAACTAGAAAATAGGTTCAAAGGTCAAACAAATAACTCATGGGTCAATTGACCAACATGTGTCCTTAAAACCCATGTCCTTATTCATGCATAATATACATCATTTCCTAATTACCTAAAATGTTTTAATCATTTAAAACTAAATAATTAATACAATTAGGTTATGCCATCTACAAATACATTTTGTACAAATTACGAAAACGCCCATCGTCCGTATATACATACCTGTATTCGTATTCCGAAAAAATACGAATACCGAATACGACAATCCATCAGTACAATACTAGGATCCGGCTTAAACCAAAGCCCACTAGTATTGTCCGTCCGACTCATCGTGCGTGCACGAGTGTACGCACGTGATCGAACCCTTTCGTAAAACCATACGATGTCTACACGTTTTGCCCGATGCAGGGAAACGCTCTGTGTGGGACTCTGGAGACTCGACTCTACGCTGGAAGTGGGTTTAACCACAGACCGCAAGCGGTACTAGCTGTACGTAACGGTCCCCAGGTATTGTCGATAAGAAAGCCGATGAGCATAACTCACCCGAACTCCTACTGAGTCTGTATGTGACAATCTCCGTACAGTCCGGTCTGTTCGTCTGAGAGTATCGCATGGCGGGCCTAGGGGGCGGTAAACGTCAGTCCCCTAATAGCAGTACAAGTCGTGTCGAAGTGTAGCCCAGAACACCTGAGATAACACTGGAAACGCTATCAGTATATCTCGCTTGCCCTGGCCAGGGACTTTGTGTAATGGCTCTCCTAGACACAGCGCGATATCAACCCCCAATACCGGGAGAGACGAATCATGTCTAACCTTCACTGCCTCCAAGTGCTTCGGGACTGCACCCAACTACTACCTGTTTGCATGACTCATTTGAGCCGTGGTAGGGTAGCAATCTAAGAACAGTGGGAACACACTCAAGGCGAAGTGACAGTGTCAAGTCAACGGACTAAGCTGTACTCATGTCACCTGGGAACTGATAACTGACGATAGGTATAATACCAAACCAACAGTTCCCAGCGAGTCCAGTCTAGTGTACTCGTAACCTAACGAGCACCTGCATACTATCTCTAGTACGACGAACTGATGGCTGTGGGACAGACCATCTTCCCTCCTGGGATGAGAAACGTATACACTAGTCTACTCTAGAGTATCGATGCCCGGTCTCGATAATCCTATGACTAAGTGTAGGGTTCATAGGCACACTCAAGAGGTTCCACAAGGCATCAACCATGCCAAAATCAAATTTTTCCATGTGCTGAGAAACCCTAATTGAGATCGTTAACTAGAGGTAAAGGCGAAACTAGAAGCTAGTAAACTACTTTAACTACAAGTGAAAGGGATTACAACCTTTGTAGATCCAGTCCTCCACTTCTTTAGCTCCGTGATCACGTCCCTCCACTGCGATCATCGGGATCCCGGACTCTATCATCGGTTTCATCGGAGAAATGAGCGGGCTAGGTCGTTGACTTCGTTGCCGAAGATGATCTACGTCGAGGCAACTCAAACTCAAGCTCCGTCTTCATTTAGTCATGAGCCTTGTGAAGAAAACACCCTATACAACATGGCAAGTGGTAGAGGATGAAGAAATAAGAATTGGGTTCACTTTGGATTTGGATTTCTCACTTGATTTCATCACTTGAGAATTTTCAAGAAAGGTTTCTTCACTTCTTGAAGAAGAAGAAGAAGAAGAAAAGAAAATGAATTATGAAATAATAGAAAATCAAGTGAAGCCTTATCATATTGAAACCATGGGTGAGTGTTTCTTTTGTATAGAATAAACTAGGGTTTAGGTAAATGGTTAGGTTAAGGAACAAAACAAAATGGTTAAGACTTTTTCAAAGATGCATGAAGCATCAAGAAGCTTCTAGCAAAGCAACAAAAAGCCACCATTTAGTTTTTTACCAAAATAAATAAAAAGAATAAAACCCTAACCATTAACCTAAACAATAGTGTAAGTCACACACCCACCCATGGTTGCATGTATCATCAAATATGATACAAACAAGTGCACAAACATATATCACATATACAACTTGTGCACATCAAGTGAGAAAATCCATCTTAAGTGAACAAATACTAGTTAATGTAAAGTAATATATCTAATATATAATTATACATTAAATCATTAAATCAACACTTGATTTAATGATCCGGTCATACTGCATATAACCGACTAATATCAAGTGTATCAATGTATCGAATCAACACTTGATTCGGTAACCCGGCTATATCTCATATAACCGTCCAATAATACAAATCGCGAGAATAGAATACAGTATCACATACTGGTATTATTCTCGGTCCCGCACATATCTCATATGCGCTCCTATCTCGTTTCGCTTGAGCCAGGAAACCCCTGTGTAGGATTCTAAAGACTCGTCAATACGCCGGTAGTAGGTGATGATCATATCAAACACCCATAAGCCGCAAGCGGTGTGCTAAACGTAACGGCCACCCGGGTATTGAGCGATCAGAAAATCAACAAGCAAGCCCGCTAGTACTCCTGCGAATCCAAACAGTAACTCTAACATACAGTCCGGTCTCGTCGTCTGATATGTCGCATATCTCGCCTAGGGGTGGTAAACGTCAGACCCCGGTAGCTCGATAAGTCGTGTCGATAAGAGGTCAATAACAGTTCGAGAAACTACTGATAACACTTACCAGTAAATCTCAGCAACCCTGGCCAGGGATTTCCAGTTATAGCCAATCGAACACAGCACAACATCAACTCCCTATACCGGGAGAGACGAATCCCCTCCTACCGCTCATTGCCTCCATGTGATTCGGGACTGTACCCAAAAACCACCGTTTTGCACGCCCTCTTGGACGTGGTAAGGTGGAAATCAAAGCACAGTGGGAATCACACAAGACTCCATGACGATCTCGGGTCTACAGACTAACCTGTACCAGTGTCACCAGAGAACTGCCATCTGACGTGAGGTATAATACCATCTGGGAGTTCTCGGCGAGTCCGTCCAGTGTACCCAGTCTCCACTGAGCACCCGTACACTATCCTTGATGTCAAACACCGATGGATTTGGGATCATCCATCGCCCATCATATGGGTCAAGATGCATATACGCTAGTCTACTCTGGTGCATCGATGCCCTGTCTCGACACACCCTCGACTAGGAACTGTTATAGGATGTACTCGTCGACTACCGTGGCCCCTCTAGTATGATCTCATCATAGTCCCAGTAGTCGAGTACATTTCCTAAGGGCTTTATCAACATGTATTAGAGACAATCGGATTACATGTTAAGATAAAGTACAACCAGATAGCATACTATCATGTCGAGCAAGAAAGTCCTCCCTATATACGTCCCAGCATCCACTACAATATACATCGTATGTACAGTAATGGCCTCTATGGCATACATATAACTAACAATCTCCCACTTGCACTAGGGCCATCTGGTGTGGTATCATATACCCAACAATTAGCTGTGGTTGAAGTATCTCATACTCAACCATCCCATAAAAGTCTCTACTGGGGAAAAGGCCTTTGTGAGTGGATCCGCGCTGTTGTCCTCTACTTCTGCTCTCCTATCATCGATCTCCCTGGAGATCAACCATCTCCATGATCAGGTGATACTGCCTAAGAATTATATCTGGATTTCTGATGGGACGGGCGTTCCTTGGCTAAAGCTACAACTCCATTGTCATATAATGGCAGGAACGAAGTTCATCTCATGAACTTATATATATATCCGGACTGCCTCTTTGGTAGCATCTTTGGTAACGATATATCTTACCTTTAATCGTCTAGTATGTCACGGTATCTAGCTTGGAACTCTTCCAACATACCGTCCTTCCACTGAGGGTAAAGACAATGCCTGCGACTGACATTCAGTCGTCCTTATCACTCTGGAACCTTTCCAGTGATTCTCCCCAGGATCGATTGATACCTTCACACTACAACTAGTGAGAGTCCTAATATCCAATTAGATCTATCTCATAGATCAAAACTTAGGATTTAGGAGGTATCACTTTGATCCTATATGGAGAATCTTTGTGATAAGCGGAGATTGATCGAGCGTAGCATAGGAAACTTCTTCCCTATCAAGAGTATGTCATCCACATACTCTACGAGGATCACCACCATACTCCCTACTACCTTTTTGTATATACAAGGTTCATATACCATTTTGATGAAGTCAAACTCTTTGACTACCACATAAAAACAGATGTTCCAACTCCGCGATGCCTGCTTTATTCTGTAAAGCAACTTGCACACGTTTCCGCTGCTCCCACTGTTTACGAAGCCCTCTGGCTATGCTCTTATAGACATTCTCTTCTAAATCATTATTTAGAAAAGCAGTCATGGCACCCAACCACCAGATATCGTAGTCATGGTATGTAGCAATGGCAAGTAGGATCCGGATGGACTTAAGCATAGCCACTGGAAAAGGTTTCATCATTATCCACGCCTGGTCGATGACGAAAACCTTTAACAAGTCTAGCTTTGAAAGTCTCAACTTTTCCATCTACACTAAGTAATCTTCTCAAGATATACTTGCTCCTGATAGGGATTTAACCCTTCAGATATAGCAACCAAAGTCCATACTTTGTTGGTGTACATGGATTCCATCTCAGATCGCTAAGCATCCAGCCATTCTTACAGAGTCCCTACTCTCGATGGCCTGCTCGAAACTAGTTGGGTCATCATCTCATGATGCAATCCTCGCTCCCACTGTCATCGAGAAACCGAAGTATCTCTCAGGCGGATGAGGAACCCTTCCAGATCGGCGGAGAGGCTGAGGTTCGTCGGAGACTATCGAATCCCTTGGTTCTGTCAAATCATCAGGTGCAGTTTGTATAGCTGGAACCTTTCCAGTTCTACAGAACTGACCTTGCCTCGATCTTGTCCAGATTTTGCTTTTGACATAGGCCGGACAATCCCAAATCTTAACTTTCTTAAGTGATAGGCTCTTTCCTTTCCATATCACATATGAAGTGGTAGGTAACTGATTTGATTTGAACCCTATTCAAAAGGTATGCAACTTCTCAAGTGCATAACTCCCAAAAGGAAATAGGAAACTCAGTAGTACTCATCATAGAGCACACCATATCACATAGGGTGCTATTGCTCTGCCCCGATATACCATCGTGCTATGGTGTATACGGAGGAGTAATGCTGAGAGAGAATCTCATTCTCCTTTAGAATAGTCCAGGATTTTCGTGCACAAGTATTCTCCTCCTTGATCTCATCAAAGGACATAATACTTATACCCGTATTTTGGTTCTCTACTTCTAACTTACATTCTGTGAATATCTCAAAAGGTTCGGACTTGTGTTTCAACAGGAACATATGTCTGAATCTTGAGAGATCATTAGAGAATGTATTGAAGTATAAAGAACTGGTCTTGGCATGTGTAGACAGGGGACTTTCATACATCAGCATGTATCAATCCCAAGAGTTTACTAACTCTTTCTCTGTTTCAAATAAACAGAGCTGTGGTCATCTTATCTTTGTGACATGACCGGCAAGTTTCACCAGATGTAAATTCAAACTAATTTAAATATGCATCTATATGTAACTTCAGCTAGCCGGGTCACATTGATATGATCTAGTCTACAATGCCTCAAGAAGAAGTCGTTCATTTCTGAACTCTTCCTCTTGTGTGTGTTCTGTATACTAAGAACTGTAGTTTGATTTAGAACGTCAATGCTTTTAGATAACGTGCCTGAACCGATCAACTTTTGATATAGGAAATGTTCAAAACATTATCCAACAATACAAAATTATATCATTTCTTTACTAATAAAGAGACTGATATAATGTTGTATATCAGGTTTGGTATCTAATAACATTCGTTCAGAATCAATGTATTCTGGTAATATAGGGTGATAGTGACCAACAGACTTGGCTGCAACACTTGCACCATTTTCTGTCTCATGAAATTTATCACCCGTTCTCAGTTCTCTACCTTTCTGCAGCCCATGTAACAGGTTACATATGCGGGATCCTGATCCTGTATCTCATACCCAGGACGTAAAGGATACTGAGAAACAGTTCTCTGTAATGAACACACCCGAAGATGATGCATCAGTACGCACTTTCTTCGTTTGGGCGGCACGGGAATTCTGGTAATCCCCAATTTCCTGCTCTGTCTTATAACAATTATAAGTTGGAGCGGGACCAACGTTCCCCAGCTCAGTATAACAAGCGGGTTCGGTCAATATATCCGTATTATTATCTTGATTAAGGCGTGATAAGGTCGCTACCTGGAGAGAGAGAGAGAAGAAAACACTCAGCGTATGCTCTTGCAAGATCAGATTGGTTATTATTTTATCTAATCAGGATGGCTCCCACTGTTTTTATCAAATCTTCCTTCAAACCCTAAAAAGAAAGACTAGCCGGGATTAATTACACGCTACAAGTTCGCCAATCTTTCAGCCAGGCCAGTGTCGGTACTTTGAGAGAGGTGTCCCGTGCTTTCGCACGGACCTAATTAAAGTAAACCTCGTTTTCCCAAAGGCGTAACCTCGTTAACACCTTTCTAGACACCTAATTGATCGGCTAATTATAATGTGTAAAACTCTCCCAGGAGTAACTCTTACTCGCAGCGGGTATCGGGATCCAACTAACTCATAAAAGGTATGCAATCTCATTGCAAATTTCAACAATTGAAATTCCCGATAATATTTTACCCCTAGCGTCCTATGACCTTGACGCAGGCCAACAAACCATAGTCCGCTAGTCAAGTTCAACCCGTCATTTCTTGATTGAATTAAACCCACCCGCACGACCCTTGACGCAGGCCAACAAAGTCTCACGACTACCCTAATCCAATATGCATCATATGCATAAACAGATAAATACTAGTTAGCTACCGCACACTACGCCTTGACGCAGGCCAACAAACGTAGCACGAATACTAAGTAGGACTTATCTGAAATGACGGAGGGCTACGACAGGTTTTTCTGAAAACCTATTGCGTAATGAACTTGATATCGTTGTAGAATCAAATGATTTTAAATGGAGTGTTTTTTAGGCTTTTCTAGTTTTGCTAAAGGGGTCACTCCCGGTGAAGGGATCGTCGGCCCTTTCCTCATCGAATAAGGTGCAGGGTATATCATATATACCACTATGCAAAGCAAGAACTATAGAAGCAATCAAAAGACAAACCGAGTGTTGTAGCATCTGCCAGTTATTGCTAAAGGGGTCACTCCCGGGGAAGGGATCTCGGCCCTTTCCTCATCGAATAAGGTGCAGGATGTTCTACAAGGAACACCGCGATGCAAAGCAAGAACTGTAGCTACCTGTTTTTGAAAATTCGATTCCACAACATCTTTTAGGTTTCTTTTCTTTCATTAATCATATTAATAAAGTCCCATCATTTAAGTCCACCTAAACATCACTGATAAATATAACGTACGCTTATGCCATCCGCATTCGCCTCGATGTCCCGTCTGCACCGTTAGGTTGGGTAACTAACGCCAGAGCGAGGCAGGGCTAGCGCGGGTGTAAAACATAAGCAACGTCTATATAATATATCATATATACTATATACAATATCTATCTGAACAAATCTCATGATCACATCACAGATAACGCAGCAGAAAATATCATATGAAATATTGGATATACTAGGACGTCCGTGTTTTATTTTGAGCCTGTACAAAACATGGATTCCACGGTCGCGATGAATAGCCAAACCCACACCCTTAGACCCCTACGAGAGTGGCAAGCAACCCCACCAATTCTAGAGTTAGGAGACCCGGACTCGACTCCTCGAGTTGGTCTCCCACTGGACTCTAGAACCCGGTTACTTGTGCTCTCCTCATTGGGTCTATCCTAATGCGGAAATAATATACATCAACGGTGACATCTTCAGCAACCTGGAAGTGCCCCAATAAAAGAATATTACATACAAGTTTTTACATGAATGAAAATGAAAAACACTCATCTCACCAAAAAAAAACCCGGCTATTCAAACACGACGATCCAATATAACATATCCAGCAACACATAACATCACATGTCATCAACGTAAGTAAATATGCCCATCCCAATTGTCGTTGACATATAGCAACGAAACCGGCGATATCACATATTACACTTACGGTCGCAGAAAAGAAAGTGTAAAACTACAACAGTTGGAATCCGCAACCTCTTTAGACATCGCATGCCTAATCAAATGAATTCCTTAGACATCGCATGCCTAAAAATTATAAACCCCGCATTTTAGTCTCAAAATCGAAAACTCTTTTCAATATCAAGTCGGGCAATTCAACAAGATTCCCGACATCCTGAACGAATGCTCGTCGCAAACATTAGTAGACGGCCGCACCCCCGGATGCCGTCGATGAAGTGCACTAAGGCGGAACACCGCTGCCGCGAGCACCCGAACGGATGCTTTTGGCGACAGGATTCTCCTACAGTCACTTGGTCGAGACTATGGGGCGTGGCTGTCTATTAAGTTTACCCGGCGAGTATCCACGTACGCTACGTGATTGCGACGGACTTTTGATCGCATAAAAATTCCGTGGCAACCGATCAAGTGAGACTAAACTGCTAGATTTACAACATGCAAATCAGTTATCTCATAACTACTTGTGGATTCCAAATATTGTATCACATTCCGGATAAATAGAAAATGTTAAACTTTCCGATCGAATAATCAAACACCCAAGTTTTCCCGAAACAGCTCAACATAAGAAATAACTTTAAAAACATCCACTTCATGCCACAGTACCAACGGTCCAGCCGTAGATGGGTCAATCCAACGCCTCACATATGGCACGCCGTACTGCCCCAAACCCTAAAGTTCAAAGGGCAGTTCAAGAAGGTCACATAATCGAGTTAAGGTTTGTTGTCTTCTAGAGGGTCCATCGCGTTACTTGCACTACTTAGACGTTCTTAAACAACGGAAAAATCCAACACTTGGAAATTTCCCGTAAGGAGAAAACGTGGGTCATTCATATCCGGTCAAACCTTTTAACATGTTCTAAAATATCCGGAAAAACACAGACAAAGTAAAACTTTCCGATCGAATTAACGAAATCCCAATACAACCCAGAAAACTCAACTGTTGAGTAGAAGTTAAAAATTCCCAGAAAACACAGCACTTACAGATAGGAATTACTGTGCAAACCACGTGGCAAGATTCACCACTATGGCCGCGGAACCGCCGCACAAGCCAGGGTGGGGCCGCGGTTCCGCGGCGCATTGGTCGAGTTGGGGTCACGTGTTTCACAGTAACTTCAAGAAAACCCTGCTGAATTTTTTGACAATTTTTAATTCACAAAAATCCACGATTTCAAAAAATGTACAGAGAGGGGTATTCGATTAGGGTTTCGGGTTCAATCGGACTTCTAACTTCGTCTACACTTCGCCTAAAGCTCTAGCTAGGCTCTGATACCACTGTAGGGTTCCTAGGCACACTCAAGAGGTTTCACAAGGCATCAACCATGCCAAAATCAAATTTTTCCATGTGCCGAGAAACCCTAATTGAGATCGTTAACTAGAGGTAAAGGCGAAACTAGAAGCTAGTAAACTACTTTAACTACAAGTGAAAGGGATTACAACCTTTGTAGATCCGGTCCTCCACTTCTTTAGCTCCGTGATGACGTCCCTCCGCTGCGATCATCGGGATCCCGGACTCTAGCGTCGGTTTCATCGGAGAAATGAGCGGGCTAGGTCGTTGACTTCGGTGCCGAAGATGATCTACGTCGAGGCAACTCAAACTCAAGCTCCGTCTTCACTTGGTCATGAACCTTGTGAAGAAAACACCCTATACAACATGGCAAGTGGTAGAGGATGAAGAAATAGGAAGTGGGTTCACTTTGGATTTGGATTTCTCACTTGATTTCATCACTTGAGAATTTTCAAGAAAGGTTTCTTCACTTCTTGAAGAAGAAAAAGAAGAAGGAAAGAAAATGAATTATGAAATAATAGAAAATCAAGTGAAGCCTTATCATATTGCAACCATGGGTGAGTGTTTCTTTTGTAGAGAATAAACTAGGGTTTAGGTAAATGGTTAGGTTAAGGAACAAAAAAAAATGGTTAAGACTTTTTCAAAGATGCATGAAGCATCAAGAAGCTTCTAGCAAAGAAACAAAAGGCCACCATTTAGTTTTTTACCAAAATAAATAAAAAGAATAAAACCCTAACCATTAACCTAAATAATGGTGTAAGTCACACACACACCCATGTTTGCATGTATCATCAAACATGATACAAACAAGTGCACAAACATATATCACATATACAACTTGTGCACATCAAGTGAGAAAATCCATCTTAAGTGAACAAATACTAGTTAATGTAAAGTAATATATCTAATATATAATTATACATTAAATCATTAAATCAACACTTGATTTAATGATCCGGTCATACTGCATATAACCGACTAATATCAAGTGTATCAATGTATCGAATCAACACCTGATTCGGTAACCCGACTATAACTCATATAAACATCCAATGATACAAATCGCGAGAATAGAATACAGTATCACATACTGGTATTATTCTCGGTCCCACACATATCTCATATGCGCTCCTATCTCGTTTCGCTTGAGCCAGGAAACCCCTGTGTAGGACTCTGAAGACTCGTCAATACGCCGGCAGTAGGTGATGATCATATCAAACACCCACAAGCCACAAGCGGTGTTCTAAACGTAACGGCCACCCGGGTATTGAGCGATCAAAAGATAAACAAGCAAGCCCGCTAGTACTCCTGCGAATCCAATCAGTAACACTTCCGTACAGTCCGGTCTCGTCGTCTGATATGTCGCATATCTCGCATAGGGGTGGTAAACGTCAGACCCCAGTAGCTCGATATGAGGTCTATAACAGTTCGAGAAACTACTGATAACACTTACCAGTAAATCTCAGCAACCCTGGCCAGGGATTTCCGGTTATAGCCAATCGAACACAGTGCAACATCAACTCCCTATACCGGGAGAGACGAATCCCCTCCTATCGCTCATTGCCTCCATGTGATTCGGGACTGTACCCAAAAACCACCGTTTTGCATGCCCTCTTGGATGTGGTAAGGTGGAAATCAAAGCACAGTGGGAATCACACAAGACTCCATGACGATCTCGGGTCTACAGACTAACCTGTACCAGTGTCACCAGAGAACTGCCATCTGACGTGAGGTATAATACCATCTGGGAGTTCTCGACGAGTCCGTCCAGTGTACCCAGTCTCCACTGAGCACCCGTACACCATCCTTGATATCAAACACCGATGGATATGGGATCATTCATCGCCCATCATATGGGTCAAGATGCGTATACGCTAGTCTACTCTAGTGCATCGATGCCCTGTCTCGACACACCCTCGACTAGGAACAGTTATAGGATGTACTCGTCCACTACTGTGGCCCCACTAGTATGATCTCATCATAGTCCCAGTAGTTGAGTACATTTCCTAAGGGCTTTATCAACATGTATTAGAGACAATCAGAGTACATGTTAAGATAAAGTACAACCAGATAGCATACTATCATGTCGAGCAAGAAAGTCCTCCCTATATACGTCCCAGCATCCACTACAATATACATCGTATGTACAGTAATGGCCTCTAGGGCATACATATAACTAACACTAGGGACCTGTATAAGGACGTGCTTATAGATTACCCAGCCCCCACTAGTGTGACTGCCATCACAACGCTGGTAATCAAGCAAAGATCCTAAGGGCTCCACTAATATGTATAAGCTATATGCTAAAAGAAACATATGTACATATCGAAGTAGAAACAAACCAAGTAGCATACTACCATTTTGAGAAAGATTGTCTATACAACTGTGAATATCCCAAGCTTCCATTAAGTAATATACAAACTAGTATGATACAGTAATGGCCTCTAGGGCATATACACTGACAATCTCCTACTTGCACTAGGGCCATGTACTGGCGTATCGAAGACCTATCATCTAGATCAGCCGCTCGAACTGAGTCTGGGGTATGGCCTTAGTGAATGGATCTTCAGTGTTATCTTCTGTAGCAACCCTCCGAACCTCGATCTCCCGGCGATCCGCGATCTCCCTGATCAGGTGATACCGCCTCAAGATGTGTCTGGACTTCTGATGGGACCTGGGTTCCTTTGCTAAAGCTATAGCCCCGTTGTTGTCACAATACAGAGGTATTGGATCAACAAAGGATGGAACCACCTGAAGTTCTGCCAAGAACTTCCTCATCCAGACTGCTTCTTTTGCGGCATCAGATGCTGCGATATATTCCGCTTCTATCGTCGAGTCAGCAACGGTTTCCTGTTTGGAACTCTTCCAACACACCGCCCCTCCATTGAGGGTAAAGACATATCCCGACATGGATTTGGAGTCATCCTTGTCACTCTGGAAGCTGGAGTCAGCAAAGGCCTCCATCTGTAGGTCTTTTCCGTCGTAAACCAAAAACATATCCTTAGTCCTTCTCAGGTACTTCAGAATGTTCTTTACCGCTATCCAGTGTTTCTCCTCAGGGTTTGACTGATGCCGGCTTACCACACTTAGTGCATAAGCTACATCTGGTCTGGTACACAACATCGCATACATTATAGAGCCTACCGCAGATACGTAGGGTATAATAAACATGCGATCCCTTTCCAAATCAGTCTTGGGAGATATCTCTTTGGAGAGGGTGATCTCGTGACAAGCCGGTAAATTACAGCGCTTGGAATCTTCCAAACTGAATCTTTTCAGTATGGTGTCGATGTACCTGGACTGTGAAAGTCCTAATATCCTTTTGGACCTATCACGAAGGATCCGGATCCCCAGAATGTAAGAGGCATCACCCAGGTCTTTCATGGAGAACCTGTGTGACAAGAACCCTTTGACAGATTGTAGCATAGGAATGTCATTTCCTATCAAGAGAATGTCATCCACGTATAAAACGAGGAATACGACAGTTCGTGCTACAATTTTACTACAAATGCATGGTTCATCTGGATTTTTGATAAAACCAAATTCTTTGACCGTCTCATCAAAACAGATGTTCCAACTCCGCGATGCCTGCTTTAGTCCATAAATGGACTTAAGCAACTTGCACACTTTCCCGCTGCTCCCACTCTGAATGAAACCCTCCGGCTGGTCCATATAGACACACTCCTCCAAATTTCCATTTAGAAAAGCGGTCTTTACATCCATCTGCCAAATCTCATAATCGTGGAAGGCAGCAATGGCAAGAAGGATCCGAATGGATTTGAGCATAGCCACTGGAGAAAAGGTTTTGTTATAGTCCAAACCAGGTCTTTGACGAAAACCCTTTGCAACAAGTCTAGCCTTATAGGTTTCAACTTGTCCATCTACACCAATCTTCATTTTGAAGATCCATTTGCAGCCTACGGGTTTTACCCCTTCTGGAGCAACGTCCAAAGTCCATACTTTGTTGGTGTACATGGACTCCATGTCGGTCCGCATTGCATCCAGCCATTTTACCGAGTCAGTGCTCTGAATGGCCTGCTGGAAGCTAGTCGGCTCATCATTATCAATGATGCAATCCTCTCTATCCCCGTCTATGAGAAAACCGTAGTATCTCTCGGGCGGATGAGACTGCCTACTACTCCTGCGGAGCGGCGCAGGAATGTCCTGTTCTTTTGAACCTTCTGGTTCTTCTAAGCTTTCAGTAATAGCTTGTGGATCTGGAATTTCTTCCAGTTCTATTACGCTCCCACTTGTTTCTTTTTCTAAGAACTGATGTTCCAGAAAGTGGGCATGACGAGAGACAAAAACCTTTTGTTCTTCTGCGTAATAGAAAAGATACCCCCTGGAGTTCTTTGGGTATCCCACAAACTTGCACTGTACTGAGCGTGCCTCGAGTTTGTCCGCATGCTGCTTTTTGACAAAAGCTGGGCATCCCCAAATCTTCAGATATTGAAGATAGGGTTTCTTCCCACTCCACATCTGATATAGTGTGGAAGGCACAGTCTTAGTTGGAACTCGGTTCAAAAGATATGCAGCTGATTCTAGTGCATATCCCCAGAAAAATCGCGGTAACTCAGCGTTACTCATCATGGAGCGTACCATATCCAATAGGGTTCGGTTCCGTCTCTCCGATACACCGTTATGTTGTGGAGTGTATGGAGAAGTAAGCTGAGAGAGGATTCCATTCTCTTTTAGGTATTCCAGGAACTCGGCACTCAAGTATTCACCACCTCGATCAGATCTCAGTGTCTTGATACTTTTGCCTGTTTGTTTTTCTACTTCATTCTTGTATTCCTGGAATTTTTCAAAGGCTTCAGATTTATACTTCATTAAGAAGATATGTCTGAACCTTGAAAAATCATCCGTAAAAGTAATGAAGTAAGAATAACCACTTCGCGCATGTGTAGACATTGGACCACATACATCGCTGTGTATGAGTCCCAAGAGCTCGCTCGCTCTTACTCCGTGTCCAGTAAACGGAGTCTTTGTCATCTTTCCTTTGAGACATGATTGACAAGTTGCATATGATTGATATTCGAACGGATCCAAATATCCTTCTTTATGTAACTTAGTCAACCTTCTCTCATTGATGTGACCCAGTCTACAATACCATAAGAAAGCATGATTTAATTCTGGAGACTTTCTTTTGTGTGTATTCTGGATATTGAAAATCTGTGGTTGGTTCAATACGTATATACCGTTGGTTAATGTACCCGACCCAATCAGAACATGATTAAGGTGAATGTTTACAACATTGCTTACAAATGCAAAATCATAACCTTCTTTAGACATTAAAGATATAGATATGATATTACAAGTCGCACTGGGTACAAAATAACAGTCACGCAAAACCAAAACATGTCCATCTGTCAATCCTAGGTGATAGTCCCCCACGGACTCAGCTTCCATGCCTGCTCCGTTTGTAACTCTGAGGGTCATATCACCTGCCTTCAAAACCCTACGCTTTCTCAGTGCCTGCAAGGAATTACAGATATGAGATCCTGATCCGGTATCCATTACCCAGGAGGTAGAGTTGATTTATAGACAGTTTTCAATAACATACACACCTGAAGCTGAAGTCACAATTTGCTTCGGGTCCTAGTTCTTGGCCTTCCAAGCCCTGCAATCTTTCTTCCAGTGTCATTTCTTATGACAATAAAAGCACTCTTCCTTCCCCACAAGCTGTCCTGCTACATTTGCTACCTTTGCCTTTCCCTTGGCTTCCACTTTACTAACACCGCCCCTTGGTTTGGTGGGGGCCTTCTTCTTCTTTCCTTTGGCTTTCGCCTTGGACCTAGAAGAGGAAGGTCCTCCAACATACAAAGTGGATGTTTCCCTTACTTTCTGTAGGGAGCCCTCTGCACTCCTCAACATGTTGAGGAGTTCCGGAAGTTCAACTTCTTTTCCTTGCATGTTGAAGTTCAGGATAAACTGGGCGTAAGTGGAAGGAAGGGACTGGAGAATCAAGTCGGTATAGAGATCGTTCTCTAATGTGGTCTCGAGGTCCGCGAGCTCTTCAATATAGCCAATCATCTGAAACACGTGTTCTGCTACAGATGATCCGACGGCCAATCTCGCCGAAAACAACTTTTTCGAGACTTCGTATCTTGCGATACGGGATTACTCTCCATACAGATCTTTTGTATGGAGAAATATGGATTCAAGGTCCATTTCCTCGTGCCTCCTCAGATGTTCATTATCCATAGAGGCAAGCAAGATGCACTTGGTCCTCGCGCAATCAATCTCCCAGGTCTTACGGATTTCCTTATCCGCGACGCTGGATTGAGGACCTGGGACAGCGGGAGCTTTGGTGGTAAGGAGATACCCCAACTTGTCATAAGTGATTGCCATTTTGACATTCCTGAGCCAATCTTTGTAGTTTGGCCCTGTCAGTATATTTTTATCTAGTAGTAACTTAAGGTCGGTCATGATGTTTGGTCGCTGCAATTAGGAGAGAGAGAGAAGAAACACTTTAGAATGATGCTCTTGCAAGTTTAGAGTGGTTTTTAATTTGTCTAAACAGGATGGCTCCCACTGTTTCTTGAATCCTTCCTCAAACCATAAAAGAAGAATTAGTCGAGATCAATCTCACCGTACAATACTTACTTAACCGTTCAACCAGGCCAGTGTTGGTACTTCAAAGGAGGTTTTACGGCGCTTTCGCGAAGTTCTAATTAAATAACCTCTTTTCCCTGTGGGCATAGCCCCGCTAACACCTTTCTAGACACCTACTTGGTTTATAGCATTGATCGTTAAGTGAGAAAGTTTCCCGAGGAGTAGCATATACTCACAGTAGGATCGGGATCCAAATATCATCGTGTGATAAAGCTGAAGGAATCCTATCAGAATCATCACACTCCAAATGGTATGCAGCACTAACAAGTTTCAATTTCTTTAGAAACTCCCGATGTGGATTTTTGCCCCATGCTCTTATGACCTTGACGTAGGCCAAAATATCATAAGTCACATGTCAAGTTCTACCCATCATTTACCAGGTTAATTTGAACCCACCCGTACATACCCTTGACGTAGGCCAAAATGGCAGTACGACTGTCTCAAACCAACGCATCTATCTATGCAACAGATAAATATCCGGCAGCTACCAATCACTATGCATTGGCGTAGGTCAAAATACATAGCTTGAATACTACCGAATATTTAACTAAAATGATGGAGGGCTACGAATGGTTTTGGCGAAACCGTGAACGTAGTGAACTTGATATAATCGAAGGAACTTGATAGCTTTTAAAAAGGAGTGGTTTAAGCTTCGCGTTTAAAAGTTGTTTTGAAAAGAAACCGAGTGGTTTTGAAATTGTTCCAACGATTTTAACTTTGGTTTGTTTTCTTTGCATTAATTAATGCGTCCCATCAATTAATCCTACCATTGCAGAAAACAACGAAAATATGACGTACGCTTATGCCATCCGCATTCGCCATGGGGCCCTGTCATCACTCGTTAGGTTACTTAACTAACGACAGAGCGGGGGCTGGACTAGCGCGGATGCAAAACATAAGCAACGCCTACTAGATATCATATATAGATATATACATTCGTCAGATGCAATGATAGCCATTCCAGATCACAGATGAACACATTGGATATGCTAGGAATCCGCGTTTCGTTCGAGCCTTCAACGAAAGACAGATTACACGGTCGCGATGATTACACGGTCGCGATGAATAGCCAAACCCCACCCTAGACCCCTACGGGTGTGGAAAACTACCCGCCAAGTACCCGAAGTGAAGCAACCTCCCTCAACAACGTGAGTAGGCCACTCGGCACTTCAAAGTACCCGATAGTTTGTGCACCCCTCCTTGGGTCTATCCTAGGAGCAAAAACAGTAAAAGAAATAATATACAATGGCGGCTACAACCTCATCCCGGATGTGCGGCCATAAAAATAATATTACATCAAATGAAAGATAAAGAAACTCTCATCTCACAAACCCCGGCTATTCATCCGCGACAATCCAACAAGTTCATATACACAATCCAACATTACAAATCACAGATATGTACAATCCCCACTAATCGACGTATAGCGATTAGTCGACGTTTAGTACACATATCACAATATAGAAGAACCAATTAGCTAAGTACAATAGGAATTCGATCGAAACATATTTTCTGTATCTACCCCAAATGCAAACCAGCACTCAGAAACATACTGGGTAGAAACCAAATATTCCAGAAATCATAATACCAAAATTAAGATATTACAGAAAAACTCCGAGTTGAATCGGCCATGACTCGGCCACGGATCCGCCGCATAAGAACGATTCTGCCGTGGATCCGCGGTGTCCTTGGCAATTCAGAGACTCAAATTTCTTGTGTAATCTAAGAAAACCCTGCTTGTATTTTTCATGATACTGAAATAATTTTACAGACAGTTTTGAAAATCGACAGAAACTGGGGTTTTCGGTATTTAGTTTTCTGGTTTTTCCGACGATCGAAGTTCTATTACTTGCTAACCTGCTAGATTTAGTTTAGTTGGCTCTGATACCACTGTAAGTCGATGCTATGCACCCCGCGGAATCGCGAGGAGGCGGAAGGTGTATAAAACGATAATTTTAGCATCATAACACCGACTTAAAGCCTAAATCGTAATCTAAACCGTATCTAGCAAAAACAAAAGAGATATAAATCTAGTACAGAAAATATACCTCAAGTGACCTGGTCCTTCTTCTCCTTATCTCGCTGTCCTCCTCACCTGCACGAACTCCTCGAGGTGGTACGGATGTCGTCTCCTCGTCGGCTTGCTCGAATCCTAGATGATCCACCCGAATGTTTGTGCACCAAGCTTTTCTTCAAAACCGAAGAAACTAGATCAAGTAGTTTGCTAAACTAAATGACCTAGGATGTGTAGATGATGAAGATGGATTGTGTAGACTATATTAGCTCAAGATTACTCAACTCATGAGTGTTCTTGAGCTTGAGGGGAATGAAGATGGAGAGAAGAAAATTAATATGTCTTCTTAGAATGAAGAAGGTTAGGGTTTTTTTCTTTTCTTGTTCTAATCTGAACTATCTCCAATCATGAATTAGAAAAACTAATTCAAAACTAGAAAATAGGTTCAAAGGTCAAACAAATGACTCATGGGTCAATTGACCAACATGTGTCCTTAAAACCCATGTCCTTATTCATGCATAATACACATCATTTCCTAATTACCTAAAATGTATTAATCATTTAAAACTAAATAATTAATACAATTAGGTTATGCCATCTACAAATACATTTTGTACAAATTACGAAAACGCCCATCGTCCGTATATAGGCACACTCAAGAGGTTCCACAAGGCATCAACCATGCCAAATTAAAATTTTCCGGTGCCGAGAAACCCTAAACTAGATCGTTAACTAGAGATTAGGCGAAAACTAATGTAAGCAAACAACTTTGCTACTAAGTGAATGGAAATACAACCTTTGTAGATTCGGTCCTCCACTTCCTTAGCTCCGTGACGATGTCCCTTCGCTGCGATCATCGGATCCCGGACTCTAGCGTCAGTTTCATCGGAGAAATGGGCGGGCTAGGTCGTCGACTTCGATGCCGAAGATGATCTACGTCGAGGCAACTCAAGATCAAGCTCCATCTTCACTTGGTCATAGAACTTGTGAAGATAACACACTCTACTACATGGCAAGTGGTAGAGGATGAAGAAATAGGAAGTGGGTTCACTTTGGATTTGTATTTCTCACTCTTTTTTGTTAGTGTATATGCCCTAGAGGCCATTACTGTATCATACTAGTTTGTATATTACTTAATGGAAGCTTGGGATATTCACCTTGTATATACAATCTTGCTCAAAATAGTAGTATGCTGCTTGGTTTGTTTCTACTTCAATGTGTACATGTGTTTATTTTTGTATATCGCCTATACACATTAGTGGAGCCCTTAGGATCTTTGCTTGTGTAAGTGCACGGCGGCGCCCCGGCCGTCAATCCGACGCCGGAATGCGGAAGCGGTGAAAAACTTTAATTTTGCGGACTTAGCAAACCGGCACCACCGCGCACTAAACACCCGGATCGTAACCATTAACAAGTCTAAGCTAACTAGAAGATGGGTTAGAGATATACCGACGATCCAAGTCCTCCGGTCTTCTCGTCATCGTCCCGATCTCCTGCGGAATGTTCCGTCTCCTCCTCGTCGCCGGAAGTGCACCACATCGCCTACTTTGTTTACGGGCTCCCACCTCAATGCCGAGGCAACTCGGGCACGAAGCCGGCTACTCGACGTGCCCAAGGTTTGCTGTAGAATGTGTAGTAGAGGATTGTGTCTCATTTGGGGTTCATGGAGGTGCCTTTTGGTGGAGGGATGATACAAGGATTATGTGGAGGAACTTGTAGGCTTTTGGAGCATGAAATGAACAAGATTTCCACCCTCAAAAAACTTGGACAGCCCTGCCAAGGGGAAGGCCGGCCATGACATCAAGAGAGGAGAGAATGAGAGTGTCATATGCAAGATAATGAGAGAGCCCTCCAATAATACCAAAGGGAGAGAGAGAGAAGACTATCATGCAAAAGGAAATGATCACCAAATCAAAACCCACACTCAACCACCTACCACCAACCTTATCATCAACAACCATGATGATATACAAAGTCAAGCAATCATGAGTTTATGAAGTCAAATGATGGGACAAGTATCATGACATGATAATATGCAAAGACCCCCTCCACAAATGCTTATTTGCAACAATGCAAATAAGCCCTCCTCCACCAATCTTCGGCCAATGAACGGAACAAAGGAAATCGGCCGAAACTAAAAGCAAACTGGCAACTCCAGAAAACTGGTCCCGTAATAAATTACAGGAAAACCCCGATACTGTGCATACACACCCGCATCTGTATTTCGACCGAAATACAAATGCAATGAGACAAAATCTACACTGTACTATACTAGGATCCGGCTTATACCAAAGCCGGCTAGTAATATCTGTTCGATCCTGATCCGTGCAATACCGCACGTATCTGATCGAACCCTGCCATATATCCATACGGCCTATAGTACAAACTGTCCGATCCCGATCCGTGCAATACCGCACGTATCTGGTCGGACCTTGCCATATCTCCATACGGCCTCTACAACCTTTCGCCCGAAAGCTGAGTAACTGAATGTGGGGGACTCTAAAGACTCATCAACACCTTGGTTGTGGATTTAACCACTAGCACGTCAGAGATATAAGCCAATACGTAACGGGCTACCAGGTACTGACTAAAAGGGATGTCTGTGAGCGAGCTCAGCCTGACAACCCTACTGAGCATGTCAGTGACAATATCCGTGCAGTCCGGTCCGTTCGTCTATGAGTATCGCATGGCGGGCCTAGGGGGTTGGTAAAAGTCAGACCCCCAAAAGCGGTACAAGTCGTGTCGGAGTGTAGCCCAGAACACCCTGAGATACTACTGGAATACCTACCAGTAAATCTCCTTGCCTTGGCCAAGGACTTTGTGTAATGGCTCTCCTAGACACAGCACGACCTCACCCCCAATACCGGGAGAGACGAACCCCTGAAGATACGCTCACTGCCTCCATGTGGCTCGGGACTGTACCCAACTAAAACCTGTTTGCACGACTCCTTTGAGCCGTGGTAGGGTAGTAATCAAAGTACAGTGGGAACTCACACGAGACAAATGACGATCCCCAGGTCGATGAACTAACCTGCACACATGTCACCAGGGAACTGCCATCTGACGTCTGGTATATGACCAACTAGCATGTTCCCGGCGAGTCCTGTCCGGTGTACTCATAACCCAATGAGCACCTGTATACATCTTAGGTGATCCAACTGACACCAGTGGCTTGTGAGACCGGCCACCGCCCCTCGTCGGGGTCTCGACTGTATACAATAGTCTACTAATGGAGTATCGATGCCCAGTCTCGAAACTCCCACGACTAGGGACCTTTTAAGGATAAGCTTATAGACCCCCAGCTCCCACTTATATGATCGCCCTCATACTGCTGGTGGTCAAGCAAGAATCCTAGGGGCTCTATCAACGTGTAATAGCGACGTGTCAGGTCACCTAAAGCAGTACACGATGATAAAGGTAAACCAGATAGCATACTATCATCTCGAGTAAGACTGTCCTACCGGGATAGGTCCTCCCTCAATCATTACAATCACGTACCTATGACCTAATAATTGACTTTGAGGGCACTATCTCCAACAATCTCCCACTTGCACTCAAGGCTAATTATTGCGATGTCGCATACTCACAGCCCGTGTGATACCGAACATCCAACTCCTCTACTAGTCAGTCTCACAAAGCTCGTTTGCGGAACTATTGCGTTCGAGGAATAGCCTCAGTGAGTGGATCCGCTTAGTTGTTTCTTTCTATGTCTCTCTAAATCTCAAGTTCGTGGAGAAAACCATCTCCCGAAAAGAGCAATACCTGTCTCAGAATATGTCTGGATGTCTGATGGGACCTAGCTCATAAATGAACTCCAAATCCAAAATTCTTAGACTGTATCGTCAACTGAACTTAATCAGTATCCTGCGCGCCATGCCTCCCTCAGTATTGCCTTGGACCACCTGTCCAAAATACTGCCCCTCATCAGAAGGAAAACTATAACTCTGACAACCTCCTTATCGTCCATGTCACCTTGGAAGCCTGGAATGATAACTGTCTCCTGAATGAGGCTGTCGTTATCATCTCCCTAGAACATCCACTTATGTTCTAAAACTGCTTCCGACTGTTTCTCCAGGATTGGATTAATGTCAACTTATTGCATCTAGTGCAAGAACAACATCTGGTGTGGTACTTGACATCTCACGATTGACTCAATTGCCTGAGCAAGTGATCTGCCAATCATGCCCGTTCCTCTCCCCTTTAGTCTGTAAGACACCTTTGGAGAAGGTGACTCCATTACCTGCAGGTACACTACCGTGCCAGGAGTCGTCCATTCTAAATACTCTTAGAATGCTGTCAAGTACCCTGATTGGGAAACCACCCAAATCTAGATCTAAGACCATAGATCTAGTAACCAGTATGTCTGATATAAAATCCATTTCCTTTGTGGAGAAACAACTGTGTGACGACCAAAGTATAACCGATCGTAGTGTAGGAGTTTCCTTTCCTACTCTGTGTATATCATCCAAATACCAGGATATCACACCCTACTACCTTCTCAACAGATCCATCTCCTATTCTGATGAAGTCAAACCTATGACTGTCACGTCAGAAATAGATGATCTATCTCCGCTACATCTGCTTTAGTCTATAAGTAGACATAAGCTACCTGTCCACCAATGCTTCCGCTGCTCCCACTGACTACGACAACCCTCTGGCAGAGTCATATACACGTACACTTCTAAAACTAGTTTAGAACGACGCTATACTCATCCTCCCGCCGGGTCTCGCACCCTGGAACAACAGCAATGGTAATTGTGGGTAAACAAGAACTTCCCTGTCACCGTCCTTGAGGCTACCGTAGTACCTCTCGGGTGCCTGAAGTTACCCACCTTATCTGCGGAGTGGCCAATGGAATGTCAATGCAGATTGAATCTTTAGGTTCCTTATCAAATCTTCAGTAATCGTTTGTGTTCTGGAATCACTTCCAGTTCTACCATACTCCCACTACTGTTTTCCTGAAAAAATCCATTTTTAATTTAAAACTGTGGCGAGTCAAGAACAATATTGCTATTGATCTTCCAGATGGTAGAAAGTCAACCCGCGTCATAGCCTGGGTCAACCCACAAACAGCCATTACAGAAACGTGCCTTGAGTTGTCCAGTGTCTGGTTTTAATCATAAACCGGACAACTCCCCGTACCTTAACATCGTTAAGATATGAACTGTTCTATATCCAATATAGAAACAGAGGCACTGATTTAATTGAACCAGATTCAAATCATGCAGCTGTCCCCAGCGCATGTCAACTAAATGGAAGGAGGCCGATCAGCGTTACTCAACTTAGGAATGCTTCCAATTATGAGTAACCTGAAAGAGAAGCAATTTCTCTTTATCATTACTATCAACTGAATACCACAAGTATCTACATCTTCGATCTCTTTGAAGAATCCCGATACTTGCTACACCTGGTTCTCTACTCTATTCAAATACCTGTAACCTCTCAAAATTCGGACCCTGTGTTTGCATGAAACACCGGTCTAAAAACTAGAGAAGTCATAAGTAAACCGAATATAGTACGAGGACCTACCCCTCTGTCCTGATGGACCCTGGACAACATACAATACTCTGTATAAGTCCCTTGAGTCTGATAACTCATTCACTGTGTGTCGTAGGTTGAAAACTGTACTTATGGTTAAGAAGAATTACACCGCTGTTTAATGCTCCTTACCTAACCATCCACTGATATAGGTAAATGTCGTAGACATAATTTCAGAAAGGTATATCTCACTCTATGAAAATAGACGTACAGATATATCAATTTGAAATTGGTGCATAACAGCGGATATTCAAAACCAAATATTTGCCGACCGGCAAACAGCCCAGGTGATTTCCTCAAATATCACTGATTACAACGAATCCCGATATAATGAGGATAATCACCCAATTCCCAATAACTTACTCCCACTCATCATCTGTAAAACCATACAGATGTGAGAATCGTACCTGGTAAATACATACCCTGGAGTAAGTATCTAATCGGGAAATCAGTTTTCCTTTAACATTACACAGTGAAACTGAAACATTGAAATGATCCGATGGGGTATTCTGGTATTCCTAGTAATGCCTCTTCCAGATTCACGACTGTAACCGTATAGTTCTTTGCCACCTCTCCAAATCCCTTCATATGTCTTTAGTCTTTACCTTCTGCACACCCTTTTAGGCCAAATGGTTTTCTTCCTTCCCTACCGTTCGGCACCAGCCTATGGTTTGGAAGAAGACTATCCAATAAGCATAATGGGTGTACTGTCCCAATCTTAGAAACACTCGCAATGAGAGAGGGTGAAGATAAAAGACAACCGAATAAACCTTATTTCTATTTCTCCTGAACCAGAATCCATCCCCGAACTGGAACCAGTTCCATTCGAGTTCGTATATAACCATACGATGGAGTATCCAAATAAACTGTGGATCTTCGTAGTGATACGGAGTGTCCTGGAGAAATACAAAGGTGATGTGGGAGTGGTAACGAAATATTTGGTTTGGTCGTGAATATCTGTTGCAATTTACTTTCCCTCTTACTAATCCCTTCATATGTCTTTAGTCTTTACCTTCTGCACACCCTTTTAGGCCAAATGGTTTTCTTCCTTCCCTACCGTTCGGCACCAGCCTATGGTTTGGAAGAAGACTATCCAATAAGCATAATGGGTGTACTGTCCCAATCTTAGGAACACTCGCAATGAGAGAGGGTGAAGATAAAAGACAACCGAATAAACCTTATTTCTATTTCTCCTGAACCAGAATCCATCCCCGAACTGGAACCAGTTCCATTCGAGTTCGTATATAACCATACGATGGAGTATCCAAATAAACTGTGGATCTTCGTAGTGATACGGAGTGTCCTGGAGAAATACAAAGGTGATGTGGGAGTGGTAACGAAATATTTGGTTTGGTCGTGAATATCTGTTGCAATTTACTTTGCCCTCTTACTAATCCCTTGCTTTGTCTGAACTTAATACCTTCTGCACACCATCGTTATGCTAATTGGTTTTCTTCATTCCCTACCGGTCGGCACCAGCCTAAGGTTTGGAAGAAGACAATCCAATTTGCGTAATAGGTGTACTACCCCTAAACCAAGGAGTACCCGTAACCTGAGAGAGGGTAAAAGGAAAAGACAACTGAATAATCCTATCCGTTTTCTCCAGAACCGGAAACCAACCTCGAATAAATTCTTTCGAGTTCGTATCTAACCATACGATGGTTTTGTCCAATGGAAGTGGACGTTCGTAGTAAAACGGGGTGTCCTGGAGAAAAGGGTAAAAGTAGGAGTGGCAATGAGGTTTGCAACTCTGACAATCCAAAAGCCGGTGTTAAGAAGGTTCGGTCAACTTGGTCACTGAGTCAAAGTCTTAGGGTCAATGGTCGCTGCCAAAGAGAGAGAGAAAAGAAAACACTCAGCGTACACTCTAACCTAGATCAGAATGGTTACCAATTTATCTAATCTGGAAATCTCCCACTGTACCTCAAATTCTCCTCCAAACCTGAAAGAAGAATTAGTCGGGGTCACCCGAGGAGTAAACTAACTCATCAGTGGGAATCGGGATCCAACTATCATTGCATGATAACGTGACGGAATCCGCTCACGCTATCACACTCCAGAAGGTATGCGCATATCTGGCAAGTTTCAGTTCTTTTGAAACTCCCGATGTGATTTCTGCCCCATGCTCTTATGACCTTGACGAAGGCCAACAAATCATAAGTCACATGTCAAGTTCTACCCTTCATTCTCCAGGTTGATTTGAACCCACCCGCACAAGCCCTTGACGAAGGCCAACAAGGCTATACGACTGTCCCAAACCAACGCATCTATCTATGCTGCAGAAAGGCAACAAGCAGCTACCATACACTATGCCTTGACGAAGGCCAACAAACATAGCATGAATACTACGTGCTACCCGTCTGAAACGACGGAGGGCTACGAATGGTTTCTGGCGAAAACCTTTAACGTAAAGAACTTGATATCGTTGAAGGAACTGATAGCTTTTAAAAATATAGTGACGAAAACCGTTGCTAAAGAGGTCACTCCCGGTGAAGGGATCTCGGCTCTTTCCCCGTAGGATGGGGTGCAGGATATTCCAACTGAATACCACGGTGCCCAGCAAAAGTAATCGGCTATAGTGAAGTTAATGCCCTGATGCAAACTTTTTGTCCAAGGGGTCACTCCCGGTGAAGGGATCTCGGCCCTTGCCTCGTCGACTGAGGAGCAGGATATTCTAAATGAATACCGCGATGCAAAACAAAAGTGAACGTCCTTGCAATAACAGCTTTTTGAAAAGTGTTCCAACAACATCAGATTAGGTTTGTTTTAACTTGCATTGATCCGAATCAATGCAGTCCCATCAATTGATCACACCAAAAAGAACGAAAATATACTGATGTACGTATATGCCATCCGCATTCGCCACTGGGTCCCGTCATTACCCGTTAGGTTAGCTTACTAACGACAGAGCGGGGACTGGACTAGCGCGGATGCAAAACATATACGACATCTACTAATATATATACCAATATATAGTATTTCGCTCAAGGCGTGAAAGAAATGCAACATCACAGAGAATGAACAGCATCACAGAAACAATACAGATATCTGGGATCCCCGGGTTTCATAGAGCCACTGCTGAAACCCGACGTTCCCCTGGTCGTGTGGATAGCCTGTGCAATGAAATCCTAGACCCCTACGGGCGCGGCAAGTTACCCGCCAAAACCTGAAGCGAGGCAGCCCCCTTCAGCAACGTGAATGGACCACCCAGCACTTCACGGAATCCGGTAACTTGGGCACCCCTCCTGGGTCAACCTGTACCCCCTACGAGTGCGGTGAATAGCCCGCCAATCCTCGAGTGAAGCCCCCTCCGTCTCAATGCCATGAGATGCGGGCTTGTTGCCCTCCAGAACCCGGCTATCCGTGCACCCCTCCGCGGGGCAATCCTAGTACAGAAAGTAAAATATACATACACCGGGTACATCGACCGCAACCAGGTCGTGCCCCAAAATAATAATACAAACAGGCAGTGACGGCAGTCCACATGTCGGACGCTCGCCCCGCAATATCAAATGTACATAATACAACAAAAACTGTACTAGCATTGCATCCAGGCTATCCCCACGACCGATCCGCAACAACACAGCAAATACATAGAACATCAACGTGAAAGTCACGTTCGCAAATCCGTCTAACCGGGCTATAGCAGTTAGACCGGATTTACCGATCAAGTGACATTCAGGGTCGCAGATATAATGTAAATACTGTGAAAAATGTGTTTAAAATTTTCCGATTGACCAAAAATTAACAAGTGGGCCCCCAATCAAAACTGTAGCACTCATAGAAAACCTGGGCCCAATTTTAATATTCCAAAACCCATATTTTAAGCCCAGAAACCCTCTGGAAAAAAATGGTGCAGTGATGTCTACAGTGAGCGGCGGAAGGGCGGCGGAATGGGGGTTTGTGCGGCGCTTCCGCGCTCTGACTGTGGAATCACTTCATCGAAATTTTACAGAGTTCTTAGATTTTCTAGTACATCAATATTTTACAACCTGAAAAAATTTTCGAGACTAAAAATTTCCAACAGAAAACTGATGTGAGCAAATACGGGTTTTTGGACATTTCGATCGATCGGAACTGAAAAACACATTACACAAAGCTAGACTAAGTTAATGGCGAGGCTCTGATACCACTGTAAGTGCACGGCGGCGCCCCGGCCGTCAATCCGACGCCGGAATGCGGAAGCGGTGAAAAACTTTAATTTTGCGGACTTAGCAAACCGGCACCACCGCGCACTAAACATCCGGATCGTAACCATTAACAAGTCTAAGCTAACTAGAAGATGGGTTAGAGATATACCGACGATCCAAGTCCTCCGGTCTTCTCGTCATCGTCCCGATCTCCTGCGGAATGTTCCGTCTCCTCCTCGTCGCCGGAAGTGCACCACATCGCCTACTTTGTTTACGGGCTCCCACCTCAATGCCGAGGCAACTCGGGCACGAAGCCGGCTACTCGACGTGCCCAAGGTTTGCTGTAGAATGTGTAGTAGAGGATTGTGTCTCATTTAGGGTTCATGGAGGTGCCTTTTGGTGGAGGGATGATACAAGGATTATGTGGAGGAACTTGTAGGCTTTTGGAGCATGAAATGAACAAGATTTCCACCCTCAAAAAACTTGGACAGCCCTGCCAAGGGGAAGGCCGGCCATGACATCAAGAGAGGAGAGAATGAGAGTGTCATATGCAAGATAATGAGAGAGCCCTCCAATAATACCAAAGGGAGAGAGAGAGAAGACTATCATGCAAAAGGAAATGATCACCAAATCAAAACCCACACTCAACCACCTACCACCAACCTTATCATCAACAACCATGATGATATACAAAGTCAAGCAATCATGAGTTTATGAAGTCAAATGATGGGACAAGTATCATGACATGATAATATGCAAAGACCCCCTCCACAAATGCTTATTTGCAACAATGCAAATAAGCCCTCCTCCACCAATCTTCGGCCAATGAACGGAACAAAGGAAATCGGCCGAAACTAAAAGCAAACTGGCAACTCCAGAAAACTGGTCCCGTAATAAATTACAGGAAAACCCCGATACTGTGCATACACACCCGCATCTGTATTTCGACCGAAATACAAATGCAATGAGACAAAATCTACACTGTACTATACTAGGATCCGGCTTATACCAAAGCCGGCTAGTAATATCTGTTCGATCCTGATCCGTGCAATACCGCACGTATCTGATCGAACCCTGCCATATATCCATACGGCCTATAGTACAAACTGTCCGATCCCGATCCGTGCAATACCGCACGTATCTGGTCGGACCTTGCCATATCTCCATACGGCCTCTACAACCTTTCGCCCGAAAGCTGAGTAACTGAATGTGGGGGACTCTAAAGACTCATCAACACCTTGGTTGTGGATTTAACCACTAGCACGTCAGAGATATAAGCCAATACGTAACGGGCTACCAGGTACTGACTAAAAGGGATGTCTGTGAGCGAGCTCAGCCTGACAACCCTACTGAGCATGTCAGTGACAATATCCGTGCAGTCCGGTCCGTTCGTCTATGAGTATCGCATGGCGGGCCTAGGGGGTTGGTAAAAGTCAGACCCCCAAAAGCGGTACAAGTCGTGTCGGAGTGTAGCCCAGAACACCCTGAGATACTACTGGAATACCTACCAGTAAATCTCCTTGCCTTGGCCAAGGACTTTGTGTAATGGCTCTCCTAGACACAGCACGACCTCACCCCCAATACCGGGAGAGACGAACCCCTGAAGATACGCTCACTGCCTCCATGTGGCTCGGGACTGTACCCAACTAAAACCTGTTTGCATGACTCCTTTGAGCCGTGGTAGGGTAGTAATCAAAGTACAGTGGGAACTCACACGAGACAAATGACGATCCCCAGGTCGATGAACTAACCTGCACACATGTCACCAGGGAACTGCCATCTGACGTCTGGTATATGACCAACTAGCATGTTCCCGGCGAGTCCTGTCCGGTGTACTCATAACCCAATGAGCACCTGTATACATCTTAGGTGATCCAACTGACACCAGTGGCTTGTGAGACCGGCCACCGCCCCTCGTCGGGGTCTCGACTGTATACACTAGTCTACTAATGGAGTATCGATGCCCAGTCTCGAAACTCCCACGACTAGGGACCTTTTAAGGATAAGCTTATAGACCCCCAGCTCCCACTTATATGATCGCCCTCATACTGCTGGTGGTCAAGCAAGAATCCTAGGGGCTCTATCAACGTGTAATAGCGACGTGTCAGGTCACCTAAAGCAGTACACGATGATAAAGGTAAACCAGATAGCATACTATCATCTCGAGTAAGACTGTCCTACCGGGATAGGTCCTCCCTCAATCATTACAATCACGTACCTATGACCTAATAATTGACTTTGAGGGCACTATCTCCAACAGCTTGATTACCAGCGATGTGATGGCCGTCACACTAGTGGGGCTGGGTAATCTATAAGCACATCCTTATGCAGGTCCCTGGTCGCAGGACTATCGAGACAGGGCATCGATACTCCGGAGTAGACCAGCGCATGCGCTTCTCATCCCAGTGTGGGAGACGGTTTGTCCCACAGCCGTCAGTACGTCATACTTGAGATAGTATGCGGGTGCTCGTTAGGTTACGGGTACAATGGACAGGACTCGTCGGGAACTGACTAGTTGGTATTATGCCTATCGTCAGTTATCAGTTCCCAGGTGACATGAGTACAGCTTAGTCCGCTGACTTGACACTGTCACTTCGCCTCGAGTGTGTTCCCACTGTACTTTGATTACTACCCTACCACGGCTCAAAGGAGCCGTGCAAACAGGTAGTAGTTGGGTGCAGTCCCGAAGCACTTGGAGGCAGTGACGGTTAGACATGATTCGTCTCTCCCGGTATTGGGGGTTGACATCGCGCTGTGTCTAGGAGAGCCATTACACGAGTAGTCCCTGGCCAGGGTAAACAAGATATACTGGTAGGCTTCCAGTGTTATCTCAGGGTGTTTTGGGCTTCGCTCCGGCACGACTTGTACCGCTATTGGGGGACTGACGTTTACCGCCCCTTAAGCCCGCCATGCGATGTATCAGACGAACAGACCGGACTGTACGGAGAATGTCACATTCAGGCTCAGTAGGAGTTCAGATGGGTTTCGCCTCATCGGTCTTCTTGTCGGCATTACCTGGGGACCGTTACGCACAGCTAGTGCCGCTTGCGGTCTGTGGTTAAACCCACTGCCAGCGTAGTGTCAAGTCTTTAGAGTCCCACACAGAAAGCTTTTCGCCTTTAGGCAAAAGAGTAGAGGTCGCATGGTTTTGCGACAGGTCGCATGGTTTTGCGACAAAGTTCGGTCACATCCGTGCACTTGTGCACGTACAGTGTCCGGACAGTTTACACTAGCGGGCTTTGGTTTAAGCCAGATCCTAGTGTACCTTTTGGGATTGGATTTATCCAGTATGCATTCGTGTTCCTCGGAACGCGGATGCGGGTGTGTATGCACAGATGACGGGGAGACAGAGGCAGCGTATTCTCATTAGGGTTGTTGACAGTTGACCGTTGACTATTTGACTTTTTGCTCAACCCTAATGAGAATATGATATGTGATTAACTATTATATTAATTAAGTATTATGGTGACATGGTTGTTGACTTTTGTTGACTTTGTTGACTTGTTGACTTTTGTTGACTTGTTGACTTTGTTGACCGGTTGACTAGGCTTGACTAGTTGACCATCATGATAACCATAGCTATCATTTCATGGCAAAGACTTTTGCTTGCTTGCTCATTTGTGAAAAATGAGTGCATGAAATGATATGGTTATGGTTGCTTCAACCATCACATAACACTTGATTTGGTATAATGAGTTATGATGGTTTTGGATTATGAGAGGGTGAAAGACAAAAGACTTGCTCATTCTTTCTTGCTCATTCTCTCTCTTGTTCTTGAGCTCTCTTGCTCTTGCTTTCACCCTCTTCCTCTTGCTCCCTCTCTTGACTCTATGGTTCACATATCTCATGAGTTGAGAATCAAGAACCATAGATAAAATCCCATACAAACTCTTCTCTACTCATTCTAGTTCACAAGGTTTAGCAAACCAAGTGAACTAGTTTCTTCAAAGTTCGAAGAAGGAGCCAAAGGTTGGAGCTTTCAGGTGGATCTATCTTCGGCATACGGAGACGACGGGAAGAAGCCAATCCGGACCACCATCGGAGCTTGAAGACGAAGGAGTTCAAGACAAGCAAGGTATAACCCCCTAACCGAGTAGTTAGAAACTCGCAGTTAGGTTGTTAGTTAGATGTTTAACCAAGATCCGGGTTATAGGTCCATGTTACCACCTTTATAAAAATCGTTTTTTACCAAATTCCGCATGCCCGAAAGTACCGGGAGAGGTAGCATGGACTTACAGTGGTATCAGAGCCTAGTTAAACTCTATCTAACATGTTAGCAAGTAACTAGAAGATCGATCAAAGAAAAAGTCCCGAAAACGAACCCCAAAATTCGAAGTTTCTGTCGATTTTTATACTGTTCAAAAGTTGATTATTTTCACACCTAAAATCGACTCAGGGTTTTCTGTGAATACTGTAGAAATTTGGTCCAGTGATCCCATCAAAGAGCCGCGGAAACGCGGCAATAGCTTGCTATTGCCGCGGTTCCGCGGCCGACTTGGCTCCTCTCTGTTCTTTCTTTGCTACAGTATTCTCATAGGGGTATTTTAGGATTTTTGGTATATGTGTTTTCTGCCCAGATTTTCCAGAACGAAAATTTTATTTTTGGGGTCCCGAAAATCCGTATTTTTGATCGAACTTCTAAAAGACTTAAGCTAACGGGTTTTTCTGTAATGTGATATTTGTATTGAACGTCTACTAATCGCTATATGTCGATTAGTGGGGGTTATACAAATCTGTGATCTGTAATGTTGCTGGAATGTGTATATGAATATGTTGGATTGTCGCGGGTGAATAGCCGGGGGTTGTGAGACGAGAGTTTTCTTTTCTTTCAATTCATGTAAATTTGTAAATTGATGTAATAATTATTTGTATGGCCGCACAACCGGGTCGAGGTTGTAGCCGTCATTGTATAATTTCTTTTTACTGTTTTTGCTCCTAGGATAGACCCATGGAGGGGGTGCACAAACTACCAGGTATGCCGAAGTGTCGAGTGGCCTACTCATGGAGATGAGGGAGGTTGCTACGCTTCGGGTACTTGGCGGGTAGTTTGCCGCACCCGTAGGGGTCTTGGGTGGGGTATCGGCTATTCACCGCGACCGTGTAATCTGTTTTTCGTTACAGGCTCGTGCGAATTACAGATTCCTAGTATATCCAATGTATTCATCTGTGATCTGAAATGTTTATCATTGCAGTATATCTATATATGATATTATTTAGGCGTTGCTTATGTTTTACAGACGCGCTAGCCCAGCCCCCGCTCTGTCGTTAGTTAAGTAACCTAACGGGTAATGACGGGGCCCAGTGGCGAATGCGAATGGCATAAGCGTACGTCATATTTTGGTTGTTTTCTGCAATGGTAGGATTAAATGATGGGACGCATTAAAAGAACTAATGCAAGAATATCACGCATTAAAAGAACTAATGCAAGATAATAAACCAAGTTAAAGTCGTTGGAACACTTTCGAAAAACCACTCGGTTCTTTTCAAAACCAACTTTTAAATGCGGAGCTTGAGCCACTCCTTTTTTTAAAAGCTATCTCGTTCTATCGACTATATCAAGTTCACTACGTTCACGGTTTCGCCAAAACCATTCGTAGCCCTCCGTCGTTTCGTATGAATATTCAATAGTATTCAAGCTGTGTTTGTTGAACTTCGTCAAGGCATAGTGATTGGTAGTTATTGGGTATTCATATGTAGCATAGATAGATGCGTTGGTTTGGGACATTCGCATTACCTTGTTGACCTTCGTCAAGGGTATATACGGGTGGATTCAAATTAACCTGGATAATGACGGGAAGAACTTGACATGTGACTTATGATTTGTTGACCTTCGTCAAGGTCATAAGAGCATGGGGCAAAAATCCACATCGGGAGTTTCATAAGTACTGAAACTTGCTAGATTTGCATACCATTTGGAGTGTGATGATTCTGGTAGGATTCCTTCAGTTTCGTCACGCGATGATATTTGGATCCCGATCCTACTGTGAGTATATGCTACTCCTCGGGAAATTTCTCACTAAACGATCAATGCTATAAACCTAGTAAGTGCCTAGAAAGGTGTTAGCGGGGCTACGCCCCCAGGGAAAAGAGGTTCTTTAATTAAGGAACTTCGCGAAAGCGTTGGAAAACTTCCCTCGAAGTATCGACACCGGCCTGGCTGAACGGTTAAGCAAGTATTGTGCGGTGGGATTGATCCCGACTAATTCTTCCTTTATGGTTTGAGGAGGGATTCGAGAAACAGTGGGAGCCATCCTGTTTAGACAAACTAAAAACCACTCTAAACTTGCAAGAGCATCATGCTGAGTGTTTCTTCTTCTCTCTCCTAATTGCAGCGACCAATCGACATGACTGGACTTAAGTTACTTCTAGATAAAAGTATACTGACATGGCCAAACTACAAAGATTGGCTCAGGAATGTCAAGATGGCAATCACTTACGACAAGTTGGGGTATCTTCTTACCACCAAAGCTCCCCCTGTCCCTGGTCCCACTTCCAGCGTCGCGGATAAGGAAATCCGCAAGACTTGGGAGATTGATAGCGCGAAGGCCAAGTGCCTCGTGCTTGCCTCGATGGACAACGAACATCAGAGGAGGCACGAGAATATGGACCTTGAATCCATATTTCTCCATACAAAAGAACTGTATGGAGAGCAATCTCGTATCGCAAGATACGAAGCGTCGAAAAAGCTATTGTCGGCAAAGATGGCCGTCGGATCATCAGTAGCCGAGCACGTGCTAAAGATGATCGGCTACATTGAGGAGCTCGCGGACCTAGGGACCACATTGGAGAGTGAGCTCTATACGGACATAGTTCTCCAATCCCTTCCTTCCACTTACGCCCAGTTTATACTGAACTTCAACTTGCAAGAAAAAGAAGTTGAACTTTCAGAGCTCCTCAACATGCTGAGGAGCGCAGAGGGAACCCTACAGAAAAGTAGGGAAACATCCACTTTGTTTGTAGGAGGATCATCTTCTTCTAGGTCCAAGACGAAAGCCAAGGGAAAGAAGAAGAAAGCCCCCGCCAAACCAAGGGGCGGTGTTAGTAAGGTGGATACGAAGGGAAAAGCTAAAGCAACAAAGAAAGCGGGGAAGCTTGTGGATAAGGAAGAATGCTTCTATTGTCATAAGAAAGGACACTGGAAGAATAATTGCAGGGCCTGGAAGGCCAGAACACAGGAATTGAAGCAGGTTGCAGCTTCAGCTTCAGGTGTGTATGTTATTGAAAACTGTCTTTCAATAAACTCTACTTCCTGGGTATTGGATACCGGATCAGGATCTCATATCTGTAATTCTTTGCAGGCGTTGAGAAACCGTAGGGTTTTGAAGGCAGGTGACATGACCCTCAGAGTTGCGAACGGAGCTAGCATGGATGCTAAAGCCGTGGGGGACTATCACCTGGGAATGTCAGATGGACATGTTTTGGTTTTGCATAATTGCTTTTTTGTACCCAACGCAACTTGTAATATCATCTTTGTATCTTTAGTTTCTAAAGAAGGTTATGAATTTGCGTTTGTAAGTAATGTTGTAAACATTCACCTTAATCAAGTTCTGATTGGGTCAGGTACATTGAGTAATGGTATATACGTATTGAACCAACCACAGATTTTCAATGTCCAGAATACACACAAAAGAAAGTCTCCGGAAATAAATCAGACTTTCTTGTGGCATTGTAGACTGGGTCACATCAATGAGAGAAGGTTGACTAAGTTACATACAGAAGGATATTTGAATCTGTTCGAATATCAATCGTATGCCACTTGTCAATCCTGTCTCAAAGGAAAGATGACAAAGACTCCGTTTACTGGACATGGAGTAAGAGCGAGCGAGCTCTTGGGACTCGTACACAGTGACGTGTGCGGTCCAATGTCTACACATGCTCGAAGCGGCTATTCTTACTTCATTACTTTTACGGATGACTTCTCAAGGTACGGTTATGTCTTCTTAATGAAACATAAGTCCGAAGCCTTTGGAAAATTCCAGGAGTATAAGAATGAAGTAGAGAAACAAACCGGCAAAAGTATCAAGATTCTAAGATCGGATCGAGGTGGAGAATACTTAAGTGCCGAATTCCTGAATTACTTAAAAGAGAATGGTATTCTCACTCAGCTTACTCCTCCATACACTCCACAACATAATGGTGTATCGGAGAGACGGAACCGAACCCTATTGGATATGGTTCGGTCCATGATGAGTAACGCTGAGTTACCGCGATCATTCTGGGGATATGCACTAGAAGCAGCTGCGTATCTCTTGAACAAAGCTCCCACCAAGACTGTGCCTACCACCCCATATCAGATGTGGACTGGGAAGAAACCCTGTCTTAAGTATCTTAAGATATGGGGATGTCCAGCTTTTGTAAAAAAGCAGCATGCGGACAAGCTTGGGGCGCGTTCAGTACAGTGTAAGTTTGTGGGATACCTAAGGAACTCCAGGGGGTATCTTTTCTATTCTGCTGAGGAACAAAAGGTTTTTGTTTCTCAGCATGCCCGCTTCTTGGAAACTGAGTTTTTGGAAACCCAGATAAGTGGGAGCACAATAGAACAGGATGAAGTTCCAGAACCACAGACTATTACTGAAAGCTTAGTGGAACCAGATGGTTCAAAAGAACAGGACATTCCTACGCCGCTCCGCAGGAGTAGTAGGCAGACTCATCCGCCCGAGAGATACTACGGTTTTCTCATAGACGGGGATAGAGAGGATTGCATCATAGATTATGATGAGCCTACTAGCTTCCAGCAGGCCGTTCAGAGCGTTGACTCAGTGAAATGGCTGGAAGCAATGCGGACCGAAATGGAGTCCATGTACACCAACAAGGTATGGACGTTGGACATTGCTCCAGACTGGGTAAAACCCGTAGGATGCAAGTGGATCTTCAAAAGGATGATTGGTGTAGATGTTCAGGTTGAGACCTATAAAGCTAGGCTGGTAGCAAAGGGTTTTCGTCAAAGACCTGGCTTGGACTATGACGAAACCTTTTCTCCAGTAGCCATGCTGAAATCCATTCGGATCCTTCTTGCCATTGCTGCCTTCCACGATTATGAGATCTGGCAAATGGATGTAAAGACCGCTTTTCTAAATGGAAATTTAGAGGAGTGTGTCTATATGGACCAACCAGAGGGTTTCATTCAGAGTGGGAGCAGCGGAAAGGTGTGCAAGTTGCTTAAGTCCATTTATGGACTAAAGCAGGCATCGCGGAGTTGGAACATCTGCTTTGATGAGACGGTCAAAGAATTTGGCTTTATCAAAAATCCAGATGAACCATGCATCTATAGTAGATTTGTAGCGAGAACTGTAGTATTCCTCGTTTTATACATGGATGACATTCTCTTAATAGGAAATGACATTCCTATGCTACAATCTGTCAAGGGGTTCTTGTCACACAGGTTCTCCATGAAAGACCTGGGTGATGCCTCATACATCCTGGGGATCCGGATCCATCGTGATAGATCCAAGAGGATATTAGGACTTTCACAGTCCAGGTACATCGACACCGTACTGAAAATATTCAGTATGGAAGATTCCAAGCGCGGTAACCTACCGGCTTGTCACGGGATCACCCTCTCTAAAGAGATGTCTCCCAAGACTGATTTGGAGAGGGATCGCATGTCTATTACACCCTACGCTTCTGCGGTAGGCTCTATAATGTATGCGATGTTGTGTACCAGACCGGATGTAGCTTATGCACTGAGTGTGGTAAGCCGGTATCAGTCAAACCCTGGGGAGAAACACTGGATAGCGGTAAAGAACATTCTCAAGTACCTGAGAAGGACTAAGGAGATGTTCTTGGTGTATGGCGGAAAAGACCTCCAGATCGAGGCCTTTGCTGACTCCAGCTTCCAGAGTGACAAGGATGATTCCAAGTCCATGTCGGGTTTTGTCTTTACCCTCAATGGAGGGGCGGTGTGTTGGAAGAGTTCCAAACAAGAAACCGTTGCAGACTCGACGATGGAAGAGGAATACATCGCTGCATCTGATGCCGCAAAAGAAGCTGTCTGGATGAGGAAGTTCTTGAAAGAACTTCAGGTGGTTCCGTCCATTGTTGATCCAATACCTCTGTATTGTGACAACAACGGGGCTATAGCTTTAGCGAAGGAACCCAGGTCCCATCAGAGATCCAGGCACATCTTGAGGCGGTATCACCTGATCAGGGAGATCGTGGATCGCCAGGAGATCGAGGTTCGGAGAGTCGCTTCAGAAGATAACACTGCAAATCCATTCACCAAGGCCCTACCCCAGACTCAGTTCGAGCGGCTGATCGAGATGATAGGTCTTCGATACGCCAGTACATGGCCTTAGTGCAAGTGGGAGATTGTTAGTGTATATGCCCTAGAGGCCATTACTGTATCATACTAGTTTGTATATTACTTAATGGAAGCTTGGGATATTCACCTTGTATATACAATCTTGCTCAAAATAGTAGTATGCTGCTTGGTTTGTTTCTACTTCAATGTGTACATGTGTTTATTTTTGTATATCGCCTATACACATTAGTGGAGCCCTTAGGATCTTTGCTTGATTACCAGCGATGTGATGGCCGTCACACTAGTGTGGCTGGGTAATCTATAAGCACATCCTTATGCAAGTCCCTGGTCGCAGGACTATCGAGATAGGGCATCGATACTCCGGAGTAAACCAGCGCATGCGCTTCTCATTCCAGTGTGGGAGACGGTCTGTCCCACAGCCGTCAGTACGTCGTACTTGAGATAGTATGCGGGTGCTCGTTAGGTTACGGGTACACTGGACAGGACTCGTCGGGAACTGACTAGTTGGTATTATGCCTATCGTCAGTTATCAGTTCCCAGGTGACATGAGTACAGCTTAGTCCGCTGACTTGACACTGTCACTTCGCCTCAAGTGTGTTCCCACTGTACTTTGATTACTACCCTACCACGGCTCAAAGGAGCCGTGCAAACAGGTAGTAGTTGGGTGCAGTCCCGAAGCACTTGGAAGCAGTGACGGTTAGACAGGATTCGTCTCTCCCGGTATTGGGGGTTGACATCGCGCTGTGTCTAGGAGAGCCATTACACGAGTAGTCCCTGGCCAGGGCAAACAAGATATACTGGTAGGCTTCCAGTGTTATCTCAGGGTGTTTTGGGCTTCGCTCCGGCACGACTTGTACCGCTATTGGGGGACTGACGTTTACCGCCCCCTAGGCCCACCATGCGATGTATCAGACGAACAGACCGGACTGTACGGAGAATGTCATATTCAGGCTCAGTAGGAGTTCGGATGGGTTTCGCCTCGTCGGTCTTCTTGTCGGCATTACCTGGGGACCGTTACGCACAGCTAATGCCGCTTGCGGTCTGTGGTTAAACCCACTGCCAGCGTTGTGTCGAGTCTTTAGAGTCCCACACAGAAAGCTTTTCGCCTTTAGGCAAAAGAGTAGAGGTCGCATGGTTTTGCGACAGGTCGCATGGTTTTGCGACAGAGTTCGGTCACATCCGTGCACTTGTGCACGTACAGTGTCCGGACAGTTTACACTAGCGGGCTTTGGTTTAAGCCAGATCCTAGTGTACCTTTTGGGATTGGATTTATCCAGTATGCATTCGTGTTCCTCGGAACGCGGATGCGGGTGTGTATGCACAGATGACGGGGAGACAGAGGCAGCGGATTCTCATTAGGGTTGTTGACAGTTGACCGTTGACTATTTGACTTTTTGCTCAACCCTAATGAGAATATGATATGTGATTAACTATTATATTAATTAAGTATTATGGTGACATGGTTGTTGACTTTTGTTGACTTTGTTGACTTGTTGACATTTGTGGACTTGTTGACTTTGTTGACCGGTTGACTAGGCTTGACTAGTTGACCATCATGATAACCATAGCCATCATTTCATGGTAAAGACTTTTGCTTGCTTGCTCATTTGTGCAAAATGAGTGCATGAAATGATATGGTTATGGTTGCTTCAACCATCACATAACACTTGATTTGGTATAATGAGTTATGATGGTTTTGGATTATGAGAGGGTGAAAGACAAAAGACTTGCTCATTCTTTCTTGCTCATTCTCTCTCTTGTTTTTGAGCTCTCTTTCTCTTGCTTTCACCCTCTTCCTCTTGCTCCCTCTCTTGACTCTATGGTTCACATATCTCATGAGTTGAGAATCAAGAACCATAGATAAAATCCCATACAAACTCTTCTCTACTCATTCTAGTTCACAAGGTTTAGCAAACCGAGTGAACTAGTTTCTTCAAAGTTCGAAGAAGGAGCCAAAGGTTGGAGCTTTCAGGTGGATCTATCTTCGGCGTACGGAGACGACGGGAAGAAGCCAATCCGGACCACCATCGGAGCTTGAAGACGAAGGAGTTCAAGACAAGCAAGGTATAACCCCCTAACCGAGTAGTTAGAAACTCGTAGTTAGGTTGTTAGTTAGATGTTTAACCAAGATCCGGGTTATAGGTCCATGTTACCACCTCTATAAAAATCGTTTTTTACCAAATTCCGCATGCCCGAAAGTACCGGGAGAGGTAGCATGGACTTACATTTTTCTCATGGCACCATTGAAGGTAGCAAGGTTTCTTCTTCTTGAAGAAGAAGAAGAAGAAGAAGAAGAAAGAATATGATAAGAATAATAAAATCAATTGATGAATAATAATAAATCAAGTGATCTTATCATAATGCAACCATGGGTTAGTGTAACAAGTGTAGAGAATAAACTAGGGTTTAGTTAAATGGTTAAGTTAAGGAAAGAAACAAAATGGTCAAAGCTTCATGAAGTTTCAAGAATGAAACAAAGTTAGCCACCATTTTATTCTTGCCAAAATAAATAAGTAAATAAATAAATAAGGTAATGGAAACCCTAACCATTAACTAAACATGGTTTAAAGTAAACACACACCCAAGTTTGCATGTATCATCAAACATGATACAAACTAGTGCACAAACATATATCATATATACAATGTGCACATCAAGTGAGAAAATCCATCATAAGTGAACAAATACTAGTTAATGTAAAGTAATATATCAAATATATAATTATACATTAAATCATTAAATCAACACTTGATTTAACGATCCGGTCACATCGCATATGACCGACTAATATCCAATGTATCGACTTATCGAATCAATCCTCGATTCGATAACTAGGTTATATCGCATACAACCAATCGATACATTCATCGCGAGAATAGAATACGGTATCACATACACGCATTATTCTCTGTCCCGCACATATCTCATATGCGCTCCTATTTCGTTTCGCTTGAGCCAGGAAACCTCTGTGTAGGACTCTAAAGACTCGTCAATACGCCGGCAGCAGGTGATGATCATATCAAACACCAACAAGCCACAAGCGGTTTGCCAAACGTAACGGCCACCCGGGTATTGAGCGATCAGAAGATCAACGAGCAAGCCCGCTCACACTCCTGTGAATCCAACCAGCAACATTTACCGTACAGTCCGGTCTGATCGTCTGATATGTCGCATATCTCGCCTAGGGGTGGTAAACGTCAGACCCCATTAGCTCGATAAGTCGTGTCGATATGAGGTCTATAACAGTTCGAGAAACTACTGATAACACTTACCAGTAAATCTCAGCAAGCCTGGCCAGGGATTTCCGGTTATAGCCAATCGAACACAGCGCAACATCAACTCCCTATACCGGGAGAGACGAATCCCCTCCTATCGCTCATTGCCTCCATATGATTCGGGACTGTACCCAAAAACCACCGTTTTCCACGCCCTCTTGGACGTGGTAAAGTGGAAATCAAAACACAGTGGGAATCACACAAGACTCTATGACGATCTCGGGTCTACAGACTAACCTGTACCAGTGTCACCAGAGAACTGCCATCTGACGTAAGGTATAATACCATCTGGGAGTTCTCGGCGAGTCCGTCCAGTGTACCCAGTCTCCACTGAGCACCCGTATATCATCTCTAATGTCAAACACAAATGGATATGGGATCATCCATCGCCCATCTGTATGGGTCGAGAAGGTATACGCTAGTCTACTCTAGTATATCGATGCCCCGTCTCGATACACCTACGACTAGGGACCTTGAAGGATGTACTTATGGACTACCATGTCCCCACTAGTATGATCCGCTTCATATTCCAGGTAGTCAAGTACACATCCTAAGGGCTTTACCAACATGTAACAGAGAGACAATCAGTGTACACGTTAAGGTAAAGAGCAACCAGATAGTATACTATCATGTCGAGCAAGAAAGTCCTCCCTATATATGTCCAAGCATCCACTACAATATACATCCTATGTATAGTAATGGCCTCTAGGGCATAGATATAACTAACAATCTCCCACTTGCACTAGGGCTATCTGATAGCAGTGGTTGTAGTATCTCATACTCAACCATCCCATAAAAGTCTCTCTCTGGGAAAAGGCCATTGTGAGTGGATCCGCCGTGTTGTCCTCTGAGTCTACTCTCCTAGCCTCGATCTCCTTGGAGATCAACCATCTCCATGATCAGGTGATGCTGCCTCAGAATATGTCTGGATCAATGATGGGACGGGCGTTCCTAGGCTTAAGCCACAACTCCATTGTCACACAATGGTAGGAACGAAGTTCATCTCATGAACTAATATACACCCAGACTTCCTCTTTGGTAGTATCTTTGGACACGATGTATCTTGCCTTTAATCGTCTAGTATGTCACGGTATCTAGCTTGGAACTCTTCCAACATACCGTCCCTTTACTGAGGGTAAAGACAATGCCTGTGACTGACATTCAGTCGTCCTTATCACCCTGGAACTTTTCCAGTGATTCTCCCCAGGATCGATTGATACCATCTCACTACAACTAGTGAGAATCCTAACATCCAATTAGATCTATCTCATAGGTACAAAACCCAGGATTTAGGAGGTATCACTTTGATCCTATATGGAGAATCATTGTGATAAGCGGAGATTGACTGAGCGTAGCATACGAAACTCCTTCCCTATCAAGAGTATGTCATCCACGTACTCTACGAGGATCACCACCATACTCCCTACTACCTTTTTGTATATACAAGGTTCATCTACCATTTTGATGAAGTCAAACTCTTTGACTACCACATCAAAACAGACGTTCCAACTCCGCGATGCCTGCTTTATCCTATAAAGCAACTTGTGCACATTTCCGCTGCTCCCACTGTCTACGAAGCCCTCTGACTGTGTACTTATAGACTCTCTCTTCTAAAATATCATTTAGAAGAGCAGTCATGACACCCAACCGCCAGATATCATAGTCATGGTATGTAGCCGTGGCAAGTACGATCCGGATGGACTTAAGCATAGCCACTGGAAAAGGTTTCATCATTATCCATGCCTGGTCGATGACGAAAACCTTTACCAAGTCTAGCTTTGAAAGTCTCAACTTTTCCATCTACACCAAGTAATCTTCTCAAGATATACTTGCTCCTGATGGGGATTTAACCATTCAGATAATGCAACCAAAGTCCATACTTTGTTCGTGTATAAGGATTCCATCTCAGATCACTAAGCATCCAGCCATTCTTACAGAGTCTCACTCCTGATGGCCAGCTCGAAACTAGTTGGGTCATCATCTCATGATGCAATTCTCGCTCCCACTGTCATAGAGAAACCGAAGTATCTCTCAGCTGGGTGAGGAACCCTACTAGATCGGCAGAGAGGCTGAGGTTCGTTGGAATCTTCTGAATCCTTTGGTTCTACCAAATCATCTGCTATAGTTTGTATAGCTGGAACCTTTCCAGTTCTACATAACAGACCTTGCCTCGAGCTTGTCCGGATTTTGCTTTTAGACATAGCCCGGACAACCCCAAATCTTAACCAACTTAAGATATGGGCTCTTCCCTTTCCATATCACATATGAAGTCGTAGGCACTGATTTGATTCGAACCTAATTCAATAGGTATGCAACTTCTCAAGTGCATAACTCCCAAAAGGAAATAGGAAACTCAGTAGTACTCATGTCACGACCCGAAAGTACGGAACGCGACTGGCACTTAGATTACGAGACGTCTAAAGGCGTACCGTAACCTAAGTCAGCCAAAGCCCAGAAGAATCTAAACCAAAATCAAAAGAGAGTGAAGGAAAACCTTTAATGAAAATGGTTTTTAAAAATCATTTAAGTTGCATAGAATCCCTTTTTAAAACATCAAAAATTTCCGAAAATTTCGGCAGAGTCTCCCTTGTATTTTCTATCCCCCGCAAAATGGGTACAACAAGATAATAAACCTGTAATCATAAAAATGGCATCCCCAAGCGGGAGCTAGCTCTTCGCCCAAGGCGGATCACAACCACATGCAATATAATAGCAATATCAAGAAAAGAACATAAAAGAAACGCAAAATATCAGAAAACACAACGCCGGCTCAAGTGAGCTCGACCCAAAAGAAACCACAAATATACAAATCTCTCAGTCTCACCACTAGGTCACATATACAATATAAAGTGGTAGATGGAGAATACTAGATACAATGATAAAGCAAAAAGAAATAAAGAGTGCTCGCAACCCACCTACGGGCGATGTCGCGAGTCTGAGCAAAAGGAGCTGATGATAAGATAGCCGCCGCTACAAGACTGATGAGTCCGACCTGCAAGACACTGTGGCACAACGGGGGTGAGTTGCCAGCTCGTGAGTAAATATAACATCTAATAAGGAAATCGTAAGAATGCACGCAATGCACCACAACATGCATGTCCATATGTGATATAATAGCTCTAGTATGCATGCACATGTATGCAATGTCATTTCTAACTCTTTAAGTGTTTTAAATGCTAAGGGTACTGCGTTCTTAACTTTAGAAAATGAATATCTGTATAATAGCTAAGTACCATCAAGAAATCATCTGATAACCCGTGTCAAGCATCGACACCAAATAGGAATCATATCTGTCTCAATATCGGGCTCCGTCAATCCGGATCGGCCCATATCATAAATCTCACGACAACGGTCGGTATCCTCTGGATATCCGCCGCGCCAGACATCACCGGTAGGTAGTCTTCCCCTGCCAGGCTCATCGTCTACATCTCGATCTTCTTGCCCCGGGGTACCATACCGGGCCCACCATGTACCCGAGACGGTTCATCCACTCCTCGAATCGGGTCTCGAAATCCAACAGAAAACATGAAAACTCATGGTGGACGACACATACATCACGAGAAAACCGCAACTTTGTTTTAAAAATGATAAATATAAGCTTTTGTTAAATTCATGCGGTTTTCCCCAAAAATCCAGAAATCGCAGCAATACTGAAATCCTCAAGAAAATCATAATGTTCACATGTTATATATGATAAATGTCTATGATATCAATGTATATGATGTGAGTTTTGGCTAGAAATCTATGTAGATATGATGGTAATGCGAGGTATATGCATGTTATGCAATTCCATATATCATGTATGAATGCAAATGGCGTTATTAAGTTAAACAGGTTCTATAGTGCACGTGGCATGGCAATTACCAAAGGCGTGTGTGTCATATGAATAGTGCGCGTGCAACAGATGCCAATGGTAATGGTGTTCGTGTCCTACGAAGTGATATCGCATAAGTATAGATGAATGTCCATGCAATCTAATATACTGTTCGCTATAAGGGTATGCAGTGTACATGAATGGATAAGCTAGCTAACAATATAAATCTTGCAAAAAGTAGGGTAATCCTAACTAGGGGGCGCCTCGCGCCATTCAGATGATTCCCCCATAGATGAATACATCTACTCACCTGAAATCCCCGCTAACCCGATCCGACCACCGCCTTGCCTTTACGTGCCGTGTCCGATGTTTCCCTGACCGATCCTATATTTGCACAACACCAAGCATAAGATTACAAAACCTAAAACGATGCAAGTCACAATATACAATTATCGACGCTCTCGAATTAAACGTAACATGCACTCGGTGCGCGGGAAAACGCACGAAAATCGCTAATCTTTAACTAGAACCGTCATTTCGGGGAAATCGACAAAACTAAAACCCGACTGGACGAAACCCCGCGTTCGCGCACTCTATTAGTCCTATACGAAGCTAATTATATCGCTAACATAACGCAATTTGATCGCATTCTAATTTTTGTAAAAATCTAGTAAGCAAATTCAATACCGATTCGATGCAAACATCGAAATTTATCGATTTAGCGAGCATAACCTTACACAATTAACCACTCTAACCAACTAGGTAATCAAAGCCCTAACTTAATCCATCAACCATGCTTCAAACCCTAGTTCAAAATCAATCCCATTCTTGATTTTCATGAACAAGAATTTACAACTAAATTAATACTTCAAAATTGAATTTTTAGCACAATTAACTACAAGTTAACAAACTAGTTTAGGATTTTACCTCACAAATGGAACCCTAGAATGATCAAGCCACCAAAGAAGCCTCCTTTCTTCTAGTTTTGAGATAAATTTGGTTGAGGAGAGAGTGGATTAGGGTTTGTCTTTGAATTGGAGAAGAAAATGGTGAATTTTTATGGATTTTTCATGATTTTTGAAGCAAGAATTGAGGTGAGAAGAGGGGGAGCTGCTGGTATTTTCGGCCAGAGGTGAAGAGGAGGAGGGTGTGGGGTTTTTGGAGAAGTTTCTAGGTCAAAAAGATCCCTCACATCTCATTTAATGCATTTCACATCAAAAAAAACCCTTTTTACATCATTTTTTTCATAATTTTCACACCATAAAACTAAAATGTTGCAAGTCATGATAAAATTTTATTAACACCATATTTTAGCTTATAAAGATTCCTAATTATGAAATTTACCTAATTAAATTTGTATTTATCACTAATTTAATGTATTTAAAAAGGCTTAAAATAATAATAAAAATAATTAATTACGAAAAAAAATTTATTTAACTAGAAAATTATAAGTGACATTTTAGTGACAAAATTATAGTAATATCTTATCTAAATTTTGTATAATTAGGTCTACAATGAAAAATACCTATTTTGACTTTTTACGGAAAAAGCCGAAAAATTAGCCGATTACCGAAAAACTGCCTAAACGATTTTCGAAGGGTTACAATCTTCCCCCCTTAAAGAAATTTGGTCCCCGAATTTAGAATTTAACTACGCGTACCTTCAAAAAGATGGGGATATCTCTTCCTCATCTCGACCTCGGTCTCCCAGGTGACCTCCTCGCTGTTCGGGCCACGCCAAAGGACTTTGACGGACGGTAACCTTCGACCTCAATTTCTTCACCTGCCGATCCAGAATGACAACCGGCTGCTCGGTGAAAGAAAGATCACGCTCTAGCTGGATCGTCTGGTGCTGAATCGCATGGGAAGGATCATGAAGGTACTTGCGGAGCATCGAGACATGGAATACGGGGTGAACATCGGGGAAGCTGGGCGGAAGAGCTAACCGATAAGCGACCGGACCAACACGCTCTAGGATCTCAAAAGGACCAACATATCTAGGACTCAACTTCCCTTTCCGCCCAAATCTCACCACACCTTTCATCGGATAGACCTTCAGGAAAACATGATCGCCAACAGCGAACTCGAGTCGGCGACGGCGCCTGTCAGCATATGATTTCTTCCTGCTCTGTGCCGCTCTCATCCTATCCCGAATCAGCTGTATCTTCTCGGTCGTCTCCTGTACAATCTGCGGCCCCAAAATACTGCTCTCCCTGAGCTCTGTCCAACATACAGGTGATCGACATCTCCTCCCATATAAAGCCTCAAAAGGTGCCATCTGAATCGTCTCCTGGAAGCTATTATTGTAGGAAAACTCGATCAAAGGCAAATGACGATCCCAGCTACCACCGAAATCTAAAACACAAGCTCTGAGCATGTCCTCGAGAGTCTGAATCGTATGCTCCGACTGACCGTCAGTCTGCGGATGAAAGGCTGTGCTAAAACTCAATCGGGTGCCCAAAGCTTCCTGAAGTTTCTGCCACAATCGGCTAGTAAACTGGGTGCCACGGTCGGACACGATGCAAGTCGGAACACCATGCAGTCGCACGATCTCATCAATATAAACCTGGGCGTACTGAGAAAATCCAAAAGTGGTCTTCACTGGCAGAAAATGAGCCGCTTTCGTCAGTCGATCCACGATCACCCATATAGAGTCGTACCCTCGACTGGTCCTGGGTAGACCCATAATGAAGTCCATGGAGACCTGCTCCCACTTCCACTCAGGGATGGGCAAAGGCTGTAACTCACCGGCTGGCCTCTGGTGCTCGGCCTTGACTTGCTGACAAGTCAGGCATCTCGACACAAAGTCTGTAATATCCTTCTTCATCCCGTACCACCAGTAAACCTCTCTCAAATCACGGTACATCTTGGTGGAACCTGGGTGAACACTGTATACTGATCTATGTGCCTCCTTGAGAATATCACGCCTCAGTCCCTCTGAATCTGGCACACACAGTCGAGTCCCAAATCGAAGTATCCCCTGATCATCAATCACGAACTCAGAAACTCTGCCCTGCCGAATCTGCTCAATAATCTCTAAGATACGGGCATCGCCAGACTGTGCCTCGCGGATACGGTCAAGTAACTGTAGGCGTGCTCTGAAATGGGCCAGCTGTCCCCCTGTAGGAGTAAACTCGAACTGCACTCTGCTGTCAAATAACACCTGCCAATCCGCCGATGACTGCATCTGCACTGCGCTCAAACAAGATAAGCTACCTCCGAGCCTTCTACTCAAAGCATCTGCCACCACATTCTCCTTGCCCGGATGGTATAAAATCTCGCAGTCATAATCTTTCACCAACTCCATCCAACGGCGCTGTCTCAGGTTCAGGTCTCACTGCTGGAAGATATACTTCAAACTCTTGTGGTCAGTGAATATCTGGCACGACTCACCGTATAGGTAATGTCTCCAGATCTTAAGTACAAATACCACTGTAGCCATCTCTAAATCATGGGTGGGGTAGTTCTGTTCGTGTTTCCTCAGCTGCCGAGAAGCATACGCGATAACTCTGTCGTGCTGCATCAATACACATCCCAGCCCCACTCTAGAAGCATCACAATATACCACGAACCCGCCTGATCCTGAAGGCAAAGCTAACACTGGTGCAGTAGTCAGACGAGTCTTCAATTGCTGGAAACTATCCTCACATGCCTGGGTCCAATCAAAAGGAACCCCCTTCCGGGTCAACCCGGTCAACGGTGCAGCAATGCGGGAGAAATCCTGGACAAAACGTCGATAATAGCCGGCCAGACCTAGAAAGCAGCGAACCTCTGTAACTGATACTGGTCTAGGCCAACGCTGAACTGCCTCGATCTTCTTCGGGTCCACACAAATACCATCTCTCGTCACCACATGACCCAAGAAGTCGACACTGTCTAACCAGAATGCGCACTTGGAGAATTTGGCGAACAGCTGATGCTCCCTCAAAGTCTGCAATGTGATACGTAAGTGCTGCTCATGCTCCTCCCGGCTCCGAGAATAAACCAAGATGTCGTCAATGAACACAATAATGAACTGATCGAGATACGGCCTGAATACACGGTTCATCAAAACCATAAATGCTGCCGGGGCATTAGTGAGCCCGAACGACATCACCAAGAACTCATAATGACCATAACGAGTACGGAAAGCGGTCTTCGGAATATCCTCCTTCCGAACCCGCAACTGGTGATAACCTGACCGTAAATCAACCTTCGAGAAAAACCCTGCACCCTGGAGCTGATCAAATAAGTCATCAATGCGGGGTAGGGGATACCTGTTCCGCACAGTAACCCGGTTCAGCTGACGATAATCAATGCATAAACGCATACTTCCGTCCTTCTTCTTAACAAACAAAACAGGAGCACCCCAAGGTGACACACTCGGTCGGATAAGCCCTTTGTCCAGCAAGTCCTGTAACTGATCCTTTAGCTCTCTCAGCTCTGCCGGGGCCATCCGATAAGGCGGTATAGAGATAGGCCCCGTGCCAGGGATCAAGTCAATACAGAACTCAATCTCGCGCTCTGGTGGCAGACCAGGCAGCTCGTCAGGGAATACATCAGGAAACTCTCTCACAACAGGGACCTGGTCCAACGGAACCTCTGTGGAGCTAGTAACACAAATATGGGCTAAGAATCCCTGACACCCTTTTCTTAAGAGCTGACCAGCGCGAAGAGAAGAAATCAAGCTGGGAAGGGTAGCGCTACGATCTCCCTGAATAACAAGAACCGGCTCACCAGGAAAACTGAATCTGACTGCCTTTTCACGGCAGTCCACGGATGCATAACAGGTGGCTAGCCAGTCCATACCAAGAAGAACGTCAAAGTCTAGCATATCGAGGAGAATCAAATCTACTAAAGAATCTCTCTCCTCGATACGAACGGAACACGATCGTTACACAAAACGGGCAAAAAAAGACTCGCCTACCGGGGTAATAACGACAAGCGGCTGATCTAACGGAGAAGACTCTCGGCCCAACCTCGGTGCAAAGTACGTGGATACATAGGAATGTGTGGAGCCTGGATCAAATAATACCCGTGAATCAAAAGAACATACTGGTAGAGTACCTGTCACGACGGCATTGGATGCCTATGCATCCTGAGGAGTCAACACGAACACTCGGGCCTATCCGCCACTAATAGCTGGCTGTCCTCTGCCTCTACCTCGGCCTCTGCCTCTGCCTCTGTCGCCTCGTCCTCTCGGAAATGGACCGCCACGCCCACGGCCTCTAGAAGCATCTGACTGACATGGAGCATCGTCAGGAGTAGGAAGTAAAGCTCTCTGAGAAGGTGGTTAGGGTGGTAAAGTCACATGCGGGACTGTCGCCGCGCCCGGACGTCCTATGGTACAGTCTCTGACACGGTGGTACTGACTCCCACACCGAAAACATCCTGGAGACGACTGCTGGGTCTGTGGATATGAACCAAATAACTGACCTCGTCTCAATCCTCTGCCTCCACCATCTCCCGGAAATAATCTATCGCGGTGTCTACCCATCTGCCGCTGAGCTGGCGTATCAGTACGGATCCTCTTCGGCCCAGAAACGACCGGAGTCTCAGAAATACGCTCCTCCAAAAGTAAGGCTGCATCCATCACGGCAGCGTATGTATTAAAGTGCTGGGTGCCGATGGCAAGGAATAGCTGTGTATCAAGCCCTCGCACGAACCTCTTTATTCTCTTCTCTTCTGTGTCGACTAGGTACGGAGCATATCGAGATAACTGGGTAAACTGTATATCATACTCCGACACCGTCATCCCAGGAGTCTTGCGCAAAGACTCAAAACTACGGGCTCGAGCATCTCGGACACTCTCCGGAAGAAAACGGGCAAGAAATGCAGATGTAAACTCATCCCAGGTCATAGAAGGCAGACCTGCAGCTCGGCCTCTCTCTACTGAGTCGTACCATGTCTGGGCAAGACCCTCCAGACGAAAACTCGCAAACTCCACCAATCTATCATCAGAACACCTCAACGAACGGCAAATCCGAGCCATCCTATCAAGAAATGCCTGTGGGTCCTCTGTCGCATCTGTACCGGTAAAAGCTGGAGGTCTCAATCTCATGAACTCCTGTAGTGAAACAGGGATAGTCTCCGTAGTAGCAGCAGGAGTGACCATCTGTGCAGCAGGTACGATCGTGGTCTGTGCGGTGGAAGGAACGTCCTCGGATCTCTGTGCCCGGCTGGACTCAACTAAAGATCCCATCATCTGCCGCAACTCTTGCATGCCGGCCTCTAATCTGGCAATACGGTCAGGATAAGGCGGATCAGTAAGACCCTGAGGGGTAGGCGTATCCTCCCACTCGATCCTCGCCTCAGACAGGCCCGCCCAAATCTCATCCCTAGCGGCAGCCCGCGGAGCTCTCGTAGTCTTTGGCGGCATCGAAACTGGATTAAGAAACAGGACTAATAAGAACATCGCAATTGGATCAAGGAATGCAAGGAATCAAGAAAGGAAATACAAGCAATTATGTCCTAAGGTCACTTAGGCGGAGTACCGTATCGTAAGTATGCCGCGGATCATACCCACGCTACGCCACTCTGCTTAAGTCACCTACTCCATCTACCAAGGTCGTCCTACACTCAGAAAGGTAAAACCTACGCTCTGATACCAACTTTGTCACGACCCGAAAGTACGGAACGCGACTGGCACTTAGATTACGAGACGTCTAAAGGCGTACCGTAACCTAAGTCAGCCAAAGCCCAGAAGAATCTAAACCAAAATCAAAAGAGAGTGAAGGAAAACCTTTAATGAAAATGGTTTTTAAAAATCATTTAAGTTGCATAGAATCCCTTTTTAAAACATCAAAAATTTCCGAAAATTTCGGCAGAGTCTCCCCTGTATTTTCTATCCCCCCCAAAATGGGTACAACAAGATAATAAACCTGCAATCATAAAAATGGCATCCCCAAGCGGGAGCTAGCTCTTCGCCCAAGGCGGATCACAACCACATGCAATATAATAGCAATATCAAGAAAAGAGCATAAAAGAAACGCAAAATATCAGAAAACACAATGTCGGCTCAAGTGAGCTCGACCCAAAAGAAACCACAAATATACAAATCTCTCAGTCTCACCACTAGGTCACATATACAATATAAAGTGGTAGATGGAGAATACTAGATACAATGATAAAGCAAAAAGAAATAAAGAGTGCTCGCAACCCACCTACGGGCGATGTCGCGAGTCTGAGCAAAAGGAGCTGATGATAAGATAGCCGCCGCTACAAGACTGATGAGTCCGACCTGCAAGACACTGTGGCACAACGGGGGTGAGTTGCCAGCTCGTGAGTAAATATAACATCTAATAAGGCAATCGTAAGAATGCACGCAATGCACCACAACATGCATGTCCATATGTGATATAATAGCTCTAATATGCATGCACATGTATGCAATGTCATTTCTAACTCTTTAAGTGTTTTAAATGCTAAGGGTACTGCGTTCTTAACTTTAGAAAATGAATATCTGTATAATAGCTAAGTACCATCAAGAAATCATCTGATAACCCGTGTCAAGCATCGACACCAAATAGGAATCATATCTGTCTCAATATCGGGCTCCGTCAGTCCGGATCGGCCCATATCATAAATCTCACGACAACGGTCGGTATCCTCTGGATATCCGCCGCGCCAGACATCACCGGTAGGTAGTCTTCCCCTGCCAGGCTCATCGTCTACATCTCGATCTTCTTGCCCCGGGGTACCATACCGGGCCCACCATGTACCCGAGACGGTTCATCCACTCCTCGAATCGGGTCTCGAAATCCAACAGAAAACATGAAAACTCATGGTGGACGACACATACATCACGAGAAAACCGCAACTTTGTTTTAAAAATGATAAATATAAGCTTTTGTTAAATTCATGCGGTTTTCCCCAAAAATCCAGAAATCGCAGCAATACTGAAATCCTCAAGAAAATCATAATGTTCACATGTTATATATGATAAATGTCTATGATATCAATGTATATGATGTGAGTTTTGGCTAGAAATCTATGTAGATATGATGGTAATGCGAGGTATATGCATGTTATGCAATTCCATATATCATGTATGAATGCAAATGGCGTTATTAAGTTAAACAGGTTCTATAGTGCACGTGGGATGGCAATTACCAAAGGCGTGTGTGTCACATGAATAGTGCGCGTGCAACAGATGCCAATGGTAATGGTGTTCGTGTCCTACGAAGTGATATCGCATAAGTATAGATGAATGTCCATGCAATCTAATATACTGTTCGCTATAAGGGTATGCAGTGTACATGAATGGATAAGCTAGCTAACAATATAAATCTTGCAAAAAGTAGGGTAATCCTAACTAAGGGGGGCGCCTCACGCCATTCAGACGATTCCCCCATAGATGAATACATCTACTCACCTGAAATCCCCGCTAACCCGATCCGACCACCGCCTTGCCTTTACGTGCCGTGTCCGATGTTTCCCTGACCGATCCTATATTTGCACAACACCAAACATAAGATTACAAAACCTAAAATGATGCAAGTCACAATATACAATTATCGACGCTCTCGAATTAAACGTAACATGCACTCGGTGCACGGGAAAACGCACGAAAATCGCTAATCTTTAACTAGAACCGTCATTTCGGGGAAATCGACAAAACTAAAACCCGACTGGACGAAACCCCGCGTTCGCGCACTCTAATAGTCCTATAAGAAGCTAATTATATCGCTAAGATAACGCAATTTGATCGCATTCTAATTTTTGTAAAAATCTAGTAAGCAAATTCAATACCGATTCAATGCAAACATCGAAATTTATCGATTTAGCGAGCATAACCTTACACAATTAACCACTCTAACCAACTAGGTAATCAAAGCCCTAACTTAATCCATCAACCATGCTTCAAACCCTAGTTCAAAATCAATCCCATTCTTGATTTTCATGAACAAGAATTTACAACTAAATTAATACTTCAAAATTGAATTTTTAGCACAATTAACTACAAGTTAACAAACTAGTTTAGGATTTTACCTCACAAATGGAACCCTAGCATGATCAAGCCACCAAAGAAGCCTCCTTTCTTCTAGTTTTGAGATAAATTTGGTTGAGGAGAGAGTGGATTAGGGTTTGGCTTTGAATTGGAGAAGAAAATGGTGAATTTTTATGGATTTTTCATGATTTTTCATGATTTTTGAAGCAAGAATTGAGGTGAAAAGAGGGGGAGCTGCTGGTATTTTCGGCCAGAGGTGAAGAGGAGGAGGGTGTGGGGTTTTTGGAGAAGTTTTTAGGTCAAAAAGATCCCTCACATCTCATTTAATGCATTTCACATCAACTTTTTACAAAAAAAACCCTTTTTACATCATTTTTTTCATAATTTTCACACCATAAAACTAAAATGTTGCAAGTCATGATAAAATTTTATTAACACCATATTTTAGCTTATAAATATTCCTAATTATGAAATTTACCTAATTAAATTTGTATTTATCACTAATTTAATATATTTAAAAAGGCTTAAAATAATAAAAAATATAATTAATTACGAAAAAAAATTATTTAACTAGAAAATTATAAGTGACATTTTAGTGACAAAATTATAGTAATATCTTATCTAAATTTTGTATAATTAGGTCTACAATGAAAAATACCTATTTTGACTTTTTACGGAAAAAGCCGAAAAATTAGCCGATTACCGAAAAACTGCCTAAACGATTTTCGAAGGGTTACAACTCATCATAGAGCACACCATATCACATAGGGTGCTATTGCTCCGTCCCGATATACCATCGTGCTATGGTGTATACGGAGGAGTAATGCTAAGAGAGAATCTCATTCTCCTTTAGAATAGTCCAGGAATTCCGTGCTTAAGTATTCTCCTCCTTGATCTCTTCACAGGACATAATACTTATACCCGTATTTGGTTCTCTACTTCTAACTTATATTTTGTGAATATCTCAAAAGGTTCAGATTTGTGTTTCAACAGGAACATATGTCTGAATCTAAAGAGATCATCAGAGAATGTAATGAAGTACAAAGAACCGGTCTTGGCATGTGTAGACAGGGGGCCTTTCATACATCAGCATGTATCAATCCCAAAAGTTCACTAACTCTTTCTCTGTTTCCAATAAACAGAGCTATGGTCATCTAATCTTTGTGACATGACTGGCAAGATTCACAAGATGTAAATTCAAACTGATTTAAATATGCATCTTAAATGTAACTTCAGCTAGCCGGGTGGCATTGATATGACCTAGTCTACAATACCTCAAGAAGAATTCGTTCATTTCTGAACTCTTCCTCTTGTGTGTGTTCTGTATACTATGAACTGTAGTTTGATTTAGAACGTTAATGCTTTTAGATAACGAACCTGAACCGATCAACTTTTGATATAGGAAATGTTCAAAACATTATCCAACAATACAGAATTATATCCTTTCTTTAATAAATAAAGAGATTGATATGATTTTGTATATCAAGTTCGGTATTTAATAGCATTTGTTCAGAATCAATGTATTTGGAAATACAGGGTGACAGTGACCAACAGACTTGGCTGCAACACTTGCACCATTTTCTGTCTCATGAAACTTATCACCCGTTCTCAGTTCTCTACCTTTTTGTAGCCCATGTAACAGATTACATTTGCGGGATCCTGATCCGGTATCTAATACCCAGGACGTAAAGGATTCTGAGAAACAGTTCTATGTAATGAACACACCCGAAGATGATGCATCAGTATGCACTTTCTTCGTTTGGACGGCACAGGAATTCTGGTAATCCCCAATTTCCTGCTCTGTCTTATAACAATTATAAGTTGGAGCGGGAACAACGTACCCCAGCTCTGTATAACAAGCGGGTTCGGTCAATATTCCGTATTATTATCTTGATTAAGGCATGATATGGTCGCTACCTGGAGAGAGAGAGAAGAAAACACTCAGCATATGCTCTTACAAGATCAGATTGGTTTTTATTTTATCTAATCAGGATGGCTCCCACTGTTTTTTATCAAATCTTCCTTCAAACCCTAAAAGGAAAGACTAGCCGGGATTAATTACATGCTACAAGTTTGCCAATCTTTCAGCCAGGCCAGTGTCGGTACTTTGAGGGAGGTCCCCCGTGCTTTCGCACGAACCTAATTAATGTAAACCTCATTTTCCCAGAGGCGTAACCCCGTTGACACCTTTCTAGACACCTACTTGATCAGCTAATTGTAATGTGTAAAACTCTCCCAGGAGTAACAATTACTCGCAGTGGGTATCGGGATCCAACTATCACATAGAAGGTATGCAATCTCATTGCAAATTTCAACACTTGAAATTCCCGATAATATTTTACCCCTAACCTCCTATGACCTTGACAAAGGCCAACAAATCATAGGCTGCTAGTCAAGTTCAACCCGTCATTTCTTGATTGAAATAAACCCACCCGCACGGCCCTTGACAAAGGCCAACAAGGTCGCACGACTACCCTAATCCAATCTGCATCATATGCATAAACAGATAAGTACTAGTCAGCTACCGCACACTACGCCTTGACAAACGCCAACAAACGCAGCACGAATACTAACTACTACTTATCTGAAATGACGGAGGGCTATGACAGGTTTTTCTGAAAAACTATTGCGTAATGAACTTGATATCGTTGTAGAATCAAATTATTTTGAAATGGAGCATTTTTTAGGCTTTTCTAGTTTTGCTAAAGGGGTCACTCCCGGTGAAGGGATCGTCGGCCCTTTCCTCGTCGAATGAGGTGCGGGATATATCATATATATCACTGTGCAAAGCAGAAACTATAGAAGAAATCAAAAGACAAACCGAGTGTGTAGCATCTGCCAGTTATTGCTAAAGGGGTCTCTCCCGGTGAAGGGATCTCGGCCCTTTCCTAATCGAATAAGGTGCAGGATGTTCTACAAGGAACACCACGATGCAAAGCAAGAACTGTAGCTACCTGTTTTTGAAAATTCGATTCCACAACATCTTTAGGTTTCTTTTATTTCATTAATCATATTAATGAAGTCCCATCATTTAAGTACCTAAACATCACAGATAAATACGACGTACACTTATGCCATCCGCATTCGCCTCGATGTCCCCTCGTGCACCGTTAGGTTAGGTAACTAACGACAGAGCGGGGAAGGGCTAGCGCGGGTGTAAAACATAAGTAACGTCTATATAATATATCATATATACTATATACAGTATCTATCACAACATATCAAATGATCACATCACAGATATCGCAGCAGAAGAATCATATTAAACATTGGATATACTAGGACGTCCGTGTTTTCAATACGAGCCAGTATAAAACACGGATTCCATGGTCGCGATGAATAGCCAAACCCACACCCCTAGAACCCTACAAGAGCGGCAAGCAACCCTACCAATTCTAGAATTAGGAGACCCGGACTCGACTCCTCGAGTTGGTCTCCCGCTGGACTCCAGAACTCGATTACTTGTGCCCTCCTCCTTGGGTCTATCCTAGTGCGGAAAAGTAAATAATATACAAATGGTGACAACATCCGCAACCTGGAAGTGCCCCAATAAAAGAATATTACATACAAGTTTTTACATGAATGAAAATGAAAAACACTCATCTCACATAAAAAAACCCCGGCTATTCAAACACGACGATCCAATATAACATATCCAGCAACACATAACATCACATGTCATCAACGTAAGTAAACATGCGTATCCCAATTGTCGTTGACATATAGCAACGAAACCGGCGATATCACATATTACACTTATGGTCACAGAAAAGAAAGTGTAAAACTACAACAGTTGGAATCCGCAAACGCTTTAAACATCGCATGCCTAAACAAATGAATTCCTTAAACATCGCATGCCTAACAGTTATAAACCCTGCATTTTAGTCCCATTATCGAAAACTCTTTTCAATATAAAGTCGGGTAATTCAACAAGATTCCCGACATCCAGAACGAATGCTCGTCGCAAACTTTAGTGGACGGCCGCACCCCCGATACCGTCGACGAAGTGCACTAAGGCGGAACACCGCTGCCGTGAGCACCCGAACGGATGCTTTTTGGCGACGGGGTTCTCCTACAGTCACTTGGTCGGGGCTATGGGGTGTAGCTGTCTATTAAGTTTACCCGGCGAGTATCCACGTACGCTACGTGATTGCGACGGACTTTTGATCACATCAAAATTCCGTGGCAACCGATCAAGTGAGACTAAACTGCTATGTTTATAACATCCAAATCAGTTATCTCATAACTACATGTGGATTCCAAATATTGTATCACATTCCAGATAAATAGAAAATGTTAAACTTTCCGATCGAACTTCCAAACTCCCAAGTTTTCCCGAAACAGCTCAATACATGAAATAGGTTTTAAGAACATTCACTTCATGCCACAGTACCAACGGTCCAGCCGTAGAAGGGTCAAGCCAACGCCTCACATGTGGCACGCCGTACTGCCCCAAACCCTAAGATTCAAAGGGCAGTTCAAGACGGTCATATAATCGAGTTAAGGTTTGTTGTCTTCTAGAGGGTCCATCGCATTACTTGCACTACTTAGAACGTCTTTAAACCACGGAAAAATCCAACACTTGGAAATTTCCCGACAGGGGAAAAATTGGGTATTTATATCCGGTCGAACTTTTTAACATATTCTAAAATTACCCGGAAAAACACATAGACAAAATTAGACAATCCGATCGAATCTACGAACTCCCAATACAACCCAGAAAACTCAACTCTTGAGTAGAATTTAAAAATTCCCAGAATATACAGCACTAACAGATAAGAATTACTGTGCAAAGAAAATGAGAAGATGCTTCTATATGGCCACGGAACCGCCGCACATGACATGCCCGTGCCGCGGTTTCGCGGCCACATGGTCGAGTTATGCGCACGTGCTTCACAGTAACTCTTAAAAAAGCCTGCTGATTTTTCTGCATATTTTTAATTCACAAAAAGACCAGTTTTGAAAAATTGTACAGAGAAGGATTTTGAATTAGGGTTTCGGGTTCGATCGGGTTTCTAACTTCGTCTACTCATCGCCTAAGGCTCTAGCTAGGCACTGATACCACTGTAGGGTTCCTAGGCACACTCAAGAGGTTCCACAAGGCATCAACCATGCCAAATTAAATAAGTAAATAAATAAATATGGTAATAGAAACCCTAACCATTAACTAAACATGGTTTAAAGTAAACACACACCCAAGTTTGCATGTATCATCAAACATGATACAAACTAGTGCACAAACATATATCATATATACAATGTGCGATGACAAGTGAGAAAATCCATCATAAGTGAACAAATACTAGTTAATATAAAGTAATATATCAAATATATATTATACATTAAATCATTAAATCAACACTTGATTTAACGATCCGGTCGCATCGCATATAACCGACTAATATCCAATGTATCGACTTATCGAATCAATCCTCGATTCGATAACTAGGTTATATCGCATACAACCAATCAATACATTCATCGCGAGAATAGAATACGGTATCACATAAACGCATTATTCTCGGTCCCGCACATATCTCATATGCGCTCCTATTTCGTTTCGCTTGAGCCAGGAAACCTCTGTGTAGGACTCTAAAGACTCGTCAATACGCCGGCAGCAGGTGATGATCATATCAAACACCCACAAGCCGCAAGCGGTCTGCCAAACATAATGGCCACCCGGGTATTGAGCGATCAGAAGATCAACGAGCAAGCCCGCTCACACTCCTGTGAATCCAACCAGCAATACTTACCGTACAGTCCGGTCTGATCGTCTGATATGTCGCATATCTCACCTAGGGGTGGTAAACGTCAGACCCCAGTAGCTCGATAAGTCGTGTAGATATGAGGTCTATAACAGTTCGAGAAACTACCGGTAACACTTACCAGTGAATCTCAGCAACCCTGGCCAGGGATTTCCGGTTATAGCCAATCGAACACAGCGCAACATCAACTCCCTATACCGGGAGAGACGAATCCCCTCCTATCGCTCATTGCCTCCATGTGATTCGAGACTGTACCCAAAAACCACCGTTTTGCACGCCCTCTTGGACGTGGTAAAGTGGAAATCAAAACACAGTGGGAATCACACAAGACTCTATGACGATCTCGGGTCTACAGACTAACCTGTACCAGTGTCACCAGAGAACTGCCATCTGACGTAAGGTATAATACCATCTAGGAGTTCTCGGTGAGTCCGTCCAGTGTACCCAGTCTCCACTGAGCACCCGTATATCATCTCTGATGTCAAACACCAATGGATATGGGATCATCCATCGCCCATCTGTATGGGTCGAGAAGGTATACGCTAGTCTACTCTGGTATATCGATGCCCCGTCTCGATACACCTACGACTAGGGACCTTAAAGGATGTACTTATGGACTACCATGTCCCCACTAGTATGATCCACATCATAGTCCAGGTAGTCAAGTACACATCCTAAGGGCTTTACCAACATGTAACAGAGAGACAATCAGTGTACACGTTAAGGTAAAGAGCAACCAGATAGCATACTATCATGTCGAGCAAGAAAGCCCTCCCTATATATGTCCAAGCATCCACTACAATATACATCCTATGTATAGTAATGGCCTCTAGGGCATACATATAACTAACAGTATATACATACTTGTATTCGTATTCCGGAAAAATACGAATACCGAATACGACAATCCATTATTACAATACTAGGATCCGGCTTAAACCAATGCCCACTAGTATTGTCCGTCCGACTCATCGTGCGTGCACGAATGTACGCACGTGATCGAACCCTTTCGTAAAACCATACGATGTCTACACGTTTTGCCCGATGCAGGGGAAACGCTCTGTATGGGACTCTAGAGACTCGACTCTACGCTGGCAGTGGGTTTAACCACAGACCGCAAGCGGTACTAGCTGTACGTAACGGTCCCCAGGTATTGTCGATAAGAAAGCCGATGAGCATAACTCACCCGAACTCCTACTGAGTCTGTATGTGACAATCTCCGTACAGTCCGGTCTGTTCGTCTGAGAGTATCGCATGGCGGGCCAAGGGGGGCGGTAAATGTCAGTCCCCTAATAGCGGTACAAGTCGTGTCAGAGTGTAGCCCAGAACACCCTGAGATAACACTGGAAATGCTACCAGTATATCTCGCTTGCCCTGGCCAGGGACTTTGTGTAATGGCTCTCCTAGATACAGCGCGATATCAACCCCCAATACCGAGAGAGACGAATCCTGTCTAACCATCACTGCCTCCAAGTGCTTCGGGATTGCACCCAACTACTACCTGTTTGCACGACTCATTTGAGCCGTGGTAGGGTAGAAATCTAAGAACAGTGGGAACACACTCGAGGCGAAGTGACAGTGTCAAGTCAACGGACTAAGCTGTACTCATGTCACCTGGGAACTGATAACTGACGATAGGTATAATACCAAACCAACAGTTCCCAGCGAGTCCTGTCCAGTGTACTCGTAACCTAACGAGCACCTGCATACTATCTCCAGTACGACGTACTGATGGCTGTGGGACAGACCATCTCCCCTCCTGGGATGAGAAGCGTATACACTAGTCTACTCTAGAGTATCGATGCCATGTCTCGATAATCCTACGACTAGGGACCTATATAAGGATGTGCTTATAGATTACCCAGCCCCCACTAGTGTGACTGCCATCACAACGCTGGTAATCAAGCAAAGATCCTAAGGGCTCCACTAATATGTATAAGCTATATGCTAAAAGAAACATATGTACATATTGAAGTAGAAACAAACCAAGTAGCATACTACCATTTTGAGCAAGATTGTCTATACAAATGTGAATATCCCAAGCTTCCATTAAGTAATATACAAACTAGTATGATACAGTAATGTCCTCTAGGGCATATACACTAACATGTAAATCGCGTATCATCAATGAAATCGACAGATAAAACAGTGTCCAGCATCGACACAAAACATAAATCTCAGTATCTCAATACCTCAGGCTCCGGCTATCCGGACTGGCCTATATCATCAAATCTCAAAATCTCAGTGTCTCAAGTCTCAATATCTCAATACCTCGGGCTCCGTCAGTCCGGATCGGCTAATATGATCAATCACACGACCACGAACGGTATCCTCCGGATATCCGCCGCGCCAGGTAAAATCACCGGTAGGCAGTCTGCCCCTGCCGGGCTCATCATCTACAACTCAAGCTTCTTGCCCCGAGGTACCATACCGGGTCCACCATATACCCGAGACGGTTCATCCAACTCCTCGAATCGGGTCGAGAAAACATCTCAGAACCGAGAAAACATCATGGTGGACAATACGCATCATATCAAGGAAAACCACATCAATCTCTTTAAAACAAATCATCAGTTTTTAAAACTTTCACATGCGGTTTCCAAATCCAGAAATCTCAAGGAGAATCCGAAATCATAAAAATCATGATAACAATAAACAGTGAATACCGGTATAAATCTCTATAATACTGCATGACCAATGAATATATGAATGCATCTGATATCATGCAATAAATGCAATAGTTAAACTAGCATAGGAAAGCTATAACATGTTGCAACTATCAACCAGCAAGCTATGTCAAGGAATAGTATTTTCTAAAGTATACGTGACATGGCAATTACCGATGATGATGTGTGTGAGCCGGCAAGCAGGTGTAAGTAGAACATACGCATCATCGGTAATGGTGCTGGTGTCCTGACAGCAGGGTTTCATGATAATTACAGATAACATATGCACAAGCATGCAATGCGATGAAACATCATGAATATACAGAAGGCGATGTAGTAACAGCAACATTGAAAAATATACCTACCCAATATACGAGTCATACAATTTGGTAATTAAATACTCATGATTCTCCACTTTTGAAAATGAGTATGACTCGAGCCCAGTCAAAAGGGTAAAGGAATCCACCTAAGTCTGAGTCGATCTATATATATATATATATATATATATATATATATATATATATCCAGTAGTCGGTGATCTCGCCTTAATAGTATCCCGTACGATACAATAAATAATATGACATCCTCGAGTCAAGAGTGCAGATCTATCCTCATAACTGTATCTCGTACGGTAAATCTATCGTATGGTATCCCAAATCTGGGTACGGTTCAAATATCATATTTTATCTCATTATTCATCTGGTATCCACATCATCATATATCGTGAGCAGGGGTACTGATCTAAATCTAGTACACTACTAATATCATCAACAATAATCCTGATCTGGCTACTGATCTACAGCCTCATACAATCCGATGTCATCAACACATATCATCATATAGAAGTATACATCGCCCAAGCGATCCATTAAAAATATCTTAACATATCTTATCTCATATCTCTATCACATGTCAACTATCATATATATATCATCATCCATATGGTATCGTCGTCCAACGATCCGCTATAACATCATGACATATCTCAGTCACACATTAAATATCTCACGGCATCATACCCGATCATATCGACTCATTCCCAAGTATCATATAACATCCTCATCATCCAAGCATAAGAATACCAATATATATGTGCCCCCAATACGCACAAGGAAGTAAATGTATGCGAGTATGTGTATGTGTGTGTATGCAAATCTTTACGCTAGGGTTTCGTGACTAAAAAATCCACTAAAGTCCTTTCTTCAAATCTCGCTAACACTAAAACCATGATCTCCTAAAGCTCCTCTTGCTAAGTGTTCATATCTCTCAATAACATATAAATGTATATCTATATTACATCACATCAATTCTCACAACTTTGCAGGGGTGCTATATGCCATCCACCCGACTTCCCCCGTAGATATAATCTACTCACCTTGAGCTTCGCTTGCTGGAGTCGATGACGCCACACTCATCCTCGTCGTCTCGAAGTCTACGTGGGGTACCTACAACCAATACACAATCACAAACGCGTATTAAAACCAAGTCGGAAAACCAAAACAACACACGTTTCGCCTATAGATCAAAACCTATAGCCTCGCGTGCAAAACACGACCAAAACCCTAGTCGTTGGTGTTCAAACGCCACATGACGGAAACACAATATCAAATACCAAAACCAAATTCATAGAAAGCCGCAAAACGAATTCAGAAACTTAGAAAACATGCTCCATATTTTACCCTAAGTCAAATTAGCCAATTCTGCATATATGGAGGGTCTATTTTAAGGATAAAGGAGCCACAGAAAAAAAATGACCAATTTGCCCTTACTCTGGCCGCAAATTGCGGCCAGAACGAATAAATTTGCGGCCTTAGCTTGGGGGTTGGGTCTCAGGTCTCTGTGGTAGCTTCCTAGGTGCCTGCACAACTCTCAGTCTTCGCTAAATAATTTTCCAGGTCCCCGAGTCACTCCAGATTCCAATATACTACCACAATTTCCACAATTTCCCGTATCGGAAGAATTTCAAAGTTTTAAATTGGTGTTAAGTCTCAGGTTTTGGGTCCAATATGGTATCTTGAAGGGGGTTTAAGGTCACTACTAACCTCAATTATACCCTAAGATTCAATTCCAACCCTAATCCTTCTCTAGAAATTTTCTAACCTCACTAATCAAAACCAATTTAGCTCTAAACTACTATAAGGTGCTATTAGACTTTAAATTAAACTAGATGAAAGAATTTATACCTCACTTGGGCAACCCAAGAAAAAGCCTAGCTCCCCAATGTTGTCAAAATCCTACTTTGCTTGGTCCATTGTGTAGAGGGTGAAGAGGGGATCACTTTTAATGAAAGGGGTTTAGGTTTTTTATGGATATTTGGAGATGATTTCTTGGGGTGAAGGTGGAGGGAGATGAGGTTGAAGGAGGAGAAGAAAATGATGTAAAAATGGTGGAGGGAGATGAATGTGGCAGCCCCTCTCTCTCTCTCTCTCTCTCTCCTCACTTATTCTCACCCACTCTCTCACTAATTACCCTTTTTGCCATTCCTCTTTTCTTTTCTTTTCTCTTTTAAAACCAAAACACATAATACCCATAAAACAACACGAATGTAACAACATGTAACCAAATGAAACACGACATGGTGCACTAGCCATGAAAAACTGTAAAAACACGGATTTGGCCTAATCGCGATTAGCAGTGCACTAATCGGGTTTTCATTTAAACTGCATATAATAAATCTTAAAAATGCCAAATATTTTAAATATATATATATTTAAATGAATAAATCATTTTAATTCCCAATATTTCACAATTATTGGTATATATTTATACCCTTTTTCGAAAACCCCAATTTCGTAAATCGGTAGTTTTCGGGAAAAATATTATTTTAATATTAAATTCCAAAAATAATATTTTATATTTTCTGAAATGTTACAGCAATCCATCGGCTCATCGTCCCGGTCAGGTGTACTAACGGAAATGATTCCGCTCTGGCACCCCTCTGGTCATCTCTCGGCCAATTTGCATGACCACTCATAAAGCAGCACGTCACTGGCGTCGGCCTCTGGCCCTCTGAATACACATGAGACCACTGATCCTCGGTGAAAATCTTATCGCAGCAGTGTCCTGGAAGGAACCTGCTCAGGGTCTCTTCCGATCTCGCCCATGCCGAACTGTACGGTGGCTGGTACTCTTATATAATTTTTCCTCGCTTTCTGGACATCTGTGTTCTCAGCATAGCTGTCACAACCCGAAATGGCACGTGACTGGCACTTGAATCATATGAAGTCTATAGGACCCCATCTAATTCAAGTAAGCCAAAAATCCCATAAATCTAAACCATTTTAAAGAAGAAGTGAAGAAAACTTATTTAAAAGCAAGTGGTTTTAATAACATAAGCCGAAGTATGTATTTTTAAAATCTCTCATCTTTTCTGAAAATTTCGGCAGAGTTTCCTTTGTAAATATAGGCCCCAAAAGGGTACAACATGCATAATATGAATAAAGGCATCCCCAAGCGAGAGCTAGCTCTTCGGCAATTGACGGTCATGACCATGCAAGCAATAAAATATACAACGCCGAAGGGCGAGAATCAAAACTCAAAGGAAACTCAAAATCATCAAGAAAACCATAATAATACAACGCGTGACTCTAAGGTCGGAATAATAACAACTGGTTTTCTAAGCCTGAAATAATATACAAGTCTAGTTGATGGAGTTATTAGATACAACTGATTAAAAAATAAATACAAGGGTGGTCACGATGCGAGTGAACCCACCTACCAAAGCAATCACCCGAAAAAGGACAATGTGCCAGCAAAGCCGCAACGAACCCGTACGACAAAACCTACAAGAAACTGTGGCACAACGGGGGTGAGTTGCCAACTCGCGAGTAGAAAACAACACAGAGTAGAAATCGTATGCATGACTCAATCCTAGGTCAATACGATCAGTAATATATATCCTCAATATGATAAGGTCTGAAGCATAATAAGGTGACAAGGGTAAACATCTATACATAAGTGTAATACCAAGTGCTCGTGTCAGTGCCTCAGATAGCAACATATCAAAAATATGAGGTATGATCGATGTAATCAACATGAAATCAGTGTCAAATATATCATGAAGATAATACTATGATATCTAGGGTGGCCGTATCAGTATAGGTGCCAACTATATACTCAAGTCTATAAGTATGGGGATATCATCCAACCATAAACAATGCATGAATGCATGTGGATCTCGTCCACCATATAATCAATGTATGTATGCATGTGGATCTCGTCCACGTGTCAACCAATGACACAACAACATCATGCAAGTAAATGTCATAAAAGCATATGCATGAAGGTATGAGGATATAAATCAACGTGTGTCCCTCGCGACGCATCAAAAACATGGAACCTGAGTGTCCAACATCGACACTCAAAACATCATGAAACCCGTGTCCAGCATCGACACGTAAATCCTCATATATCTCAGGCTCCGTATCATCTGCGGGATCAGCCCGCGGGCTCCGGCAGTATGGATCGGCCTATATCCATCTCATGACTCCGGTCGGTATCCTCCGGATAACCGCCAGGTCCAAATACTATCACCGGTAGGTAGTGGTCCCTCTGCCAAGCTCACCGTATACTGCACAGCAATCCGTTCTAGCCCCGGGTACCATACCGGGTCTACCATGTACCCGTAATCGGCCTCATCCAGCTCCTCGAATTAGGTTTCACATATCACACGTCTCGGAACCGAGAAAACGCATGGTGGACGCACTGAAATATCATATCAAGAGAAACCGGGTTTTTAAAACAATACATAATTTCTTTTGAAATAACCACGGTTCTCAAATCCAGAAATCCCATGAAAACAGCATATCTCAATGCGTTTAATCATAAACTATGATGTATGCGACATATAATAGAAATGTAAGCATATCCGTATATCATGCAACATAAAACAGTAATATGTACATATCGAGGAAAAACCGCTCCTTTTAAATGAATCCAGTTTTAAAATATAACATGTGGTTCCCAAATCTCCGAAATCAAGCCAGCATCATCTATGTATGTGCAAATATGTATCCACACAAGTATGGGTGTACAATATGTATATACGCAAGTATGGGTGCATAATATGTATGTACGCAAGTATGGGTGTACAATATGTATGTACGCAAGTATGGGTGTACAATATGTATGTACGTAAGTATGTCATGCAAGGAGTCACATCCTAATGCAGCAATCCTACTGTGTAGTGACATGGAAATTATCGATGATGATGTGTGTGAGCCGGCAAGCAGGTGTACGTGGAGCATACGCATCATCGGTAATAGTGCTGGTGTCCTGATAACATGGCTTTAATATAACGATAAACACCTTTAAACATGCACTGCGATGCGAATAGCAAGAATATGCGGAAAATGAGTAATACACGCAACAATAAAGAATCTACATCAATATATGTGAGTCACACAGTTTTGACATTTGAAATAACACGAATCGTGGTGTTTGGTAAATAGGGACTACGGTGTTTTTAAGAAAAAGTACGTCCTTCGAAATATCCGTAGAATCCCTTGTCCTGTCTTTAAAATACTCACGATTCGTTAGTTTTGAAATAGGTATGACTCGAGTCTAGTCTAACTGTAGGGTTCCTAGGCACTCTAATGAGGTCTCACAAGGCATCAACCATGCCAATTTGAAATTTTACGGGTGCCGAGAAACCCTAATACGGATAGTTAACTAGAATTCTAGGCGAATAAGCAACTAGTTAACAGCTTAACTAAAGGGAAAACGGAAATACAACCTTTGTAGATCCGGTCCACCACCTCCATAGCTCCGCAATGAAGTCTCCTCGCTGTCCAAATGGAAACCCGGGCTCTAGCGTCGGCTTCATCGGAGAAATGGGCGGGCAAGGTCGTCGGCTTCGTGCCGAAGATGATCTACGTCGAGGCATCACAAGATCAAGCTCCCACTTCACCAAGTCATGAAACTTGTGAAGAAAACACACTCTACTACTTGGCAAGAGGTAGAGGATGAAGAAATAGGAAGTGGGTTCACTTTAGAATTGGATTTCTCACTCATTTCATCAAGTCACCATTGATGAAGTCTAGGTTTTCTTCTTGAAGAAGAAGAAGAAGAAGAAGCAAAGAATATGATAAGTGTTTTAAAAAGTAAAATAATATGAATACTTATCATATCCTAACCCTAGTTAAGTGTAGAGAATAGACCATGGTTTGTTTAAATGTTTAGGGTTAAGCATGAAGAAAAAATGGTTACAAAGTCAAACCTTCATGAAGATTCAACTACAAACAAAGAAAGCCACCATTTTCTCTTTATTCTTTCCAAAATAAATAAATAAATAAATAAGAAAGAAAAACAAAACCCTAATCATTAACTTAACCATGGTTTAATCTTTACACTTAACCAAGTTAACATGTATCATCAAACATGATACAAACAAGTGCACAAAAGTATATCACATATACAACTTGTGCAAAGCATGCGAGAAAATCCATTTAAAGTGAACCAATACTAGTTAATGCAAAGTAATATATCAAATATATAATTATGCATTAAATCATTAAATCAACACTTGATTTAACGATCCGGTCACATCGCATATAACCTACAAATATCCAATGTATCGACATATCGAATCAATCCTTGATTCGATAACTAGGTTATATCGCATACAACCATATCGATACATTCATCGCGAGAATAGAATACGGTATCACATACACGCATTATTCTCGGTCCCGCACATATCTCATATGCGCTCCTATTTCGTTTCGCTTGAGCCAGGAAACCTCTGTGTAGGACTCTAAAGACTCGTCAATACGCCGGCAGCAGGTGATGATCATATCAAGCACCCACAAGCCGCAAGCGGTCTGCGAAACGTAACGGCCACCCGGGTATTGAGCGATCAGAAGATCGACGAGCAAGCCCGCTCACACTCCTGTGAATCCAACCAGTAACACTTACCGTACAGTCCGGTCTGATCGTCTGATATGTCGCATATCTCGCCTAGGGGTGGTAAACGTCAGACCCCAATAGCTCGATAAGTCGTGTCGATACGAGGTCTATAACAGTTCGAGAAACTACTGGTAATACTTACCAGTAAATCTCAGCAACCCTGGCCAGGGATTTGCGGTTATAGCCAATCGAACACAGCGCAACATCAACTCCCTATACCGGGAGAGACGAATCCCCTCCTATCGCTCATTACCTCCATGTGATTCGGGACTTTACCCAAAAACCACCGTTTTGCACACCCTCTTGGACGTGGTAAGGTGGAAATCAAAGCACAGTGGGAACCACACAAGACTCTATGACGATCTCAGGTCAACAGACTACTCTGTACCAGTGTCACCAGAGAACTGCCATCTGACGTAAGGTATAATACCATCTGGAAGTTCTCGGCGAGTCCGTCCAGTGTACCCAGTCTCTACTGAGCACCCGTATATCATCTCTGATGTCAAACATCAATGGATATGGGATCATCCATCGTCCATCTGTATGGGTCGAGAAGGTATACGCTAGTCTACTCTGGTATATCGATGCCCCGTCTCGATATACCCACGACTAGGGACCTTGAAGGATGTACTTGTGGACTACCATGTCCCCACTAGTATGATCCGCATCATAGTCCAGGTAGTCAAGTACACATCCTAAGGGCTTTACCAACATGTAACAGAGAGACAATCAGTGTACACGTTAAGGTAAAGAGCAACCAGATAGCATACCATCATGTCGAGCAAGAAAGTCCTCCCTATATATGTCCAAGCATCCACTACAATATACATCCTATGTACAGTAATGGCCTCTAGGGCATACATATAACTAACAATCTCCCACTTGCACTAGGGCCATCTGATAGCAGTGGTTGTAGTATCTCATACTCAACCATCCCATAAAAGTCTCTCTCTGGGAAAAGGCCTTTGTGAGTGGATCCGCCGTGTTATCCTCTGAATCAGCTCTCCTAACCTTGATCTCCTTGGAGATCAACCATCTCCATGATCAGGTGATACTGCCTTAGAATATGTCTGGATCACTGATGGGACCGAGGTTCCCGAGCCAAAGCCACACTTCCATTGTCACACAATGGTAGGAACCTAGTTCATCTCATGAACCAATATACACCCAAACAGCCTTTTTGGTAGCATCTTAAGTAGCGATGTATCCAGCCTTTATCGTCTAGTATGCCACGGTATCTAGCTTGGAACTCTTCCAACATACCGTCCCTTTTACTGAGGGTAAAAGCAATGCCTGTGACTGACATTCAGTCGTTCTTATCACTCTGGAACACTTCCAGTGATTCTCCCCAGGATCAACTGATACCATCTCACTACAACTAGTGAGTATCCTAACATCCAATTACATCTATCTCATAGATGAAAACTCAGGATTTAGGAGGTATCACTTTGATCTTATATGGAGAATCCTTGTGATAAGCGGAGATTGACCGAGCGTAGCATAGGAAACTCCTTCCCTATCAAGAGTATGTCATCCAGGTACTCTACGAGGATCGTCACCATACTCCCTACTACCTTTTTTTTTTGTTTATACAAGGTTCATCTACCATTTTGATGATGTCAAACTCTTTGACTAACACATCAAAACAGACGTTCCAACTCCGCGATGCCTGCTTCATCCTATAAAGTATCTTGCACACGTTTTCGCTGCTCCCACTGTTTACGAAGCCCTCTGGCTGTGTACTTATAGACGCACTCTTCTAAAACATCATTTAGAAAAGCAGTCATGACACCCAACCACCAGATATCGTAGTCATGGTATATAGCCGTGACAAGTAGGATCTGGATGGACTTAAGCATAGCCACTGGAAAAAGGTTTCATCATTATCCACGCCTGGTCAATGACGAAAACCTTTAACAAGTCTAGCTTTGAAAGTCTCAACTTTTCCATCTACACCAAGTAATCTTCTCAAGATATACTTGCTCCTGATGGGGATTTAACCCTTCAGATATAGCAACCAAAGTCTATACTTTGTTGGTGTATAAGGATTCCATCTCAGATCGATAAACATCCAGCCATTCTTACAGAATCACTACTCTCGATGGCCTGCTTGAAACTAGTTGGGTCATCATCTCATGATGCAATCCTCGCTCCCACTGTCATAGAGTAACCGAAGTATCTCTCAGACGGGTGAGGAACCTTACTAGATCGGCGGAGAGGCTGAGGTTCGTTGGTAACTATTGAATCCTTTGGTTCTCTCAAATCATCAGCTGCAGTTTGTATAGCTGGAACATTTCCAGTTCTACATAACAGATCTTGCCTCGAGCTTGTCCGGATTTTGCTTTTCAGACATAGGCTGGACAACCCCAAATCTTAACTAACTTATGAGATGGGCTCTTCCTTTTCCATATCACATATGAAGTGGTAGGCAACTGATTTGATTTGAACCCTATTCAATAGGTATGCAGTTTCTCAAGCGCATAACTCCCAAAAGGAAATAGGTAACTCAGTAGTACTCATCATAAAGCACACCATATCATATAGGGTGTGATTGCTCCACCCCGATATACCATCGTGCTATGGTGTATACGGAGGAGTAATGCTGAGAGAGAATCTCATTCTCCTTTAGAATAGTCCAGGATTTCCGTGCTCAAGTATTCTCCTCCTTGATCTCATCAAAGGACATAATACTTATACCCGTTTTGGTTCTCTACTTCTAAATCATATTCTGTGAATATCTCAAAAGGTTCGGACTTGTGTTTCAACAGGAACATATGTCTGAATCTTGAGAGATTATCAGAGAATGTAATGAAGTACAAAGAACCGGTCTTGGCATGTGTAGACAGGGGACCTTTATACATCAACATGCATCATCCCAAGAGTTCACTAACTCTTTCTCTGTTTCCAATAAACAGAGCTGGTGTCATTATATCTTTGTGACATGACTGGCAAGTTTCACAAGATGTAAATTCAAACTGATTTAAATATGCATCTACATGTAACTTTAGCTAGTCGGGCCGCATTGATATGACCTAGTCTACAATGCCTCAAGAAGGATTCGTTCATTTCTGAACTCTTCCTCTTTTGTGTGTTCCGTATACTAAGAACTGTAGTTTGATTTAGAACATTAATGCTTTTAGATAACGTGCCTGAACCGATCAACTTTTGATATAGGAAATGTTCAAAACATTATCCAACAATACAAAATTTTATCATTTCTTTACTATTAAAGAGAGTGATATGATTTTGTATATCAGGTTCGGTATCTAATAACATTCGTTTAGAATCAATGTATTTGGAATACAGGGTGACAGTGACCAACAGACTTGGCTGCAACACTTGCCCCGTTTTCTGCCTCATGAAACTTATCACCCGTTCTCAGTTCTCTACCTATCTGTAGCCCTATGTAACAGATTACATATCTGGGATCCTGATCCGGTATCATATATCCAGGATGCGGAGGATACTGAGAAACAGTTCTTTGTAACGAACACACCCGAAGATGATGCATCAGCATGCACTCTCTTCGTTTGGGCGGCACGGGAATTCTGGTAATCCCCAATTTCCTGCTCTGTCTTATAACAATTATAAGTTGGAGCGGGACCAACGTTCCCCAGCTCAGTATAACAAGCGGGTTCGGTCAATACATCCATATTATTATCTTGATTAAGGCGTGATATGGTCGCTACCTGGAGAGAGAGAGAAGAAAACACTCAGCGTGCGCTCTTGCAAGAATAGATTGGTTATTATTTTATCTAATCAGGATGACTCCCACTGCTTTTTATCAAATCTTTCTTCAAACCCTAAAAGGAAAGACTAGCCGGGATTAATTACACACTACAAGTTCGCCAATGTTTCAGCCAGGCCAGTGTCGGTACTTTGAGGGAGGTCCCCCGTGCTTTCGCACGAACCTAATTAATGTAAACCTCGTTTTCCCAGAGGCGTAACCCCGTTGACACCTTTCTAGACACCTACTTGATCGGCTAATTGTAATGTGTAAAACTCTCCCTGGAGTAACTCTTACTCGCAGTGGGTATCGGGATCCAACTATCTCATAGAAGGTATGCAATCTCATTGCAAAGTTCAACACTTGAAATTCCCGATAATTTTGCCCCTAGCACCCTATGACCTTGACGGAGGTCAACAAACCATAGGCTACTAGTCAAGTTCAACCCGTCATTTCTTGATCGAATTAAACCCACCCGCACGACCCTTGACGGAGGTCAACAAGGCCGCACGACTACCCTAATCCAATCTGCATCATATGCATAAGCAGATAAATACTAGTTAGCTACCGCACACTACGCCTTGACGGAGGTCAACAAACGTAGCACGAATACTAAGTAGGACTTATCTGAAATGACGGAGGGCTACGACAGGTTTTTCTGAAAACCTATTGCGTAATGAACTTGATATCGTTGTAGAATCAAATGATTTTGAAATGGAGTGCTTTTGAGGCTTTTCTAGTTTTGCTAAAGGGGTCACTCCCGGTGAAGGGATCGTCGGCCCTTTCCTCGTCGAATGAGGTGCGGGATATATCATATATATCACTGTGCAAAGCAGAAACTATAGAAGCAATCAAAAGACAAACCGAGGGGTGTAGCATCTGCCAGTTATTGCTAAAGGAGTCACTCCCGGTGAAGGGATCTCGGTCCTTTCCTCATCGAATAAGGTGCAGGATATATAATATATACCGCTGTGCAAAGCAAGAACTGTAGCTACCTGTTTTATTTTTGAACTTCGATTCTACAACATCTTAGGTTTCTTTTATTTCATTAATCTCATTAATGAAGTCCCATCATTTAAATTACCTAAACATCACAGATAAATACGACGTACACTTATGCCATCCGCATTTGCCTCGATGTCCCCTCGTGCACCGTTAGGTTAGGTAACTAACGGCAGAGCGGGGCAGGGCTAGCGCGGGTGTAAAACATAAGTAACGCCTATATAATATATCCTATATACTATATACTATATCTATCACAGAACATCACATGATCACATCACAGATATCGCAGCAGAAGAAACATATGAAATATTGGATATACTAGGACGTCCGTGTTTTCAATACGAGCCAGTATAAAACACGGATTCTACGGTCGCGATGAATAGCCAAACCCACACCCCTAGACCCCTACGAGAGCGGCAAGCAACCCTACCAATTCTAGAGTTAGGAGACCCGGACTCGACTCCTCAAGTTGGTCTCCCACTGGACTCCAGAACCCGGTTACTTGTGCCCTCCTCCTTGGGTCTATCCTAGTGCGGAAAAGTAAATAATATACAAAGGGTGACAACTTCCGCAACCTGGAAGTACCCCAAATAAAAGAATATTACATACAAGTTTTTACATGAATGAAAATGAAAAACACTCATCTCACATAAAAAAAACCCCGGCTATTCAAACACGACGATCCAATATAACATATCCAGCAACACATAACATCACATGTCATCAACGTAAGTAAATATGCGCATCCCAATTGTCGTTGAAATATAGCAACGAAACCGGCGATATCACATATTACACTTACGGTCACAGAAAAGAAAGTGTAAAACTACAACAGTTGGAATCCGCAACCTGCATAGACAACGCATGCCTAATCAAATGAATTCCTTAGACATCGCATGCCTAACAATTATAAACCCCGCATTTTAGTCTCAAAATCGAAAACACTTTTCAATATTAAGTCGGGTAATTCAACAAGATTCCCGACATCCTGATCGAATACTCGTCGCAAACTTTAGTAGGCGGCCGCACCCCTGATACCGTCGACGAAGTGCACCAAGGCGGAACACCGCTACCGCGAGCACCCGAACGGATGCTTTCGGCGACGGGGTTCTCCTACAGTCACTTGGTCGGGGCTATGGGGTGTAGCTGTCTATTAAGTTTACCCGGCGAGTATCCGCGTACGCTACATGATTGCGACGGACTTTTGATCACATCAAAATTCCGTGGCAACCGATCAAGTGAGACTAAAGTGCTTGATTTATAACATTCATTCAGTTATCTCATAACTACTTGTGAATTCCAATTATTGTATCACATTCCAGATAAATAGAAAATGTTAAACTTTCCGATCGAACAATCGAACACCCAAGTTTTCCCGATACAACTCAACACATGAAATAAGTCTAACAACATTCAGTTCGTGCCTCAGTACCAACGGTCCAGCCGTAGAAGGGTCAAGCCAACGCCTCACAAGTGGCACGCCGTACTGCCCCAAACCCTAAGGTTCAAAGGGCAGTTCAAGACGGTCACATAATCGAGTTAAGGTTTGTTGTCTTCTAGAGGGACCATCGTGTTACTTGCACTACTTAGAACGTCTTTAAACCATGGAAAAATCCAACACTTGGAAATTTTCCGGCAGGGGAAAAGTTGGGTATTTATATCCGGTCGAACTTTTTAACATATTCAAAAATTATCCAGAAAGCCACATAGACAAAATTAGACAATCCGATCGAAACACCGAGTCCCCAATACAACCCAGAAAACTCAACTCTTGAGTTCAGAAAAAAATATCCCAGGAAAACCAGCACTGCAAAATAGGAATTACTGTGCAAAATTCAATGGGAGAAGAGACAAAATGGCCGCGGAACAGCCGCATTAGCACGCTAATGCCGCGGTTCCGCCGCACTTTAGAAAGATCATTAGGTAATTTTTGCACCGTAATTCTTAGAATTTCCTGCTGAATTTTCTGCATATTTTTAATCTGGAAAAAACCCAATTTTTGGAAAAAGTCCAGAGAGCAAATTTGTGTTAGGGTTTCGGTTTAATCGGACTTCAAACTCCATCTACGCATCGCCTAAGGCCCTAGCTAGGCTCTGATACCACTGTAGGGTTCCTAGGCACTCTAATAAGGTCTCACAAGGTATCAACCATGCCAATTTGAAATTTTACGGGTGCCGAGAAACCCTAATACGGATCGTTAACTAGAATTCTAGGCGAATAAGCAACTAGTTAACAGCTTAACTAAAGGGAAAACGGAAATACAACCTTTGTAGATCCGGTCCTCCACCTCCATAGCTCCGCAATGAAGTCTCCTCACTGTCCAAATGGAAACCCGGGCTCTAGCGTCGGTTTCATCGGAGAAATGGGCGGGCAAGATCGTCGGCTTCGTGCCGAAGATGATCTTCGTCAAGGCATCACAAGATCAAGCTCCCACTTCACCAAGTCATGAAACTTGTGAAGAAAACACACTCTACTACTTGGCAAGAGGTAGAGGATGAAGAAATAGGAAGTGGGTTCACTTTAGAATTGGATTTCTCACTCATTTCATCAAGTCACCATTGATGAAGTCTAGGTTTTCTTCTTGAAGAAGAAGAAGAAGAAGCAAAGAATATGATAAGTGTTTTAAAAAGTAAAATAATATGAATACTTATCATATCCTAACCCTAGTTAAGTGTAGAGAATAGACCATGGTTTGTTTAAATGGTTAGGGTTAAGCATGAAGACAAAATGGTTACAAAGTCAAACCTTCATGAAGATTCAACTACAAACAAAGAAAGCCACCATTTTCTCTTTATTCTTTCCAAAATAAATAAATAAATAAATAAATAAGAAAGAAAAACAAAACCCTAATAATTAACTTAACCATGGTTTAATCTTTACACTTAACCAAGTTAACATGTATCATCAAACATGATACAAACAAGTGCACAAAAGTATATCACATATACAACTTGTGCACAGCATGCGAGAAAATCCATTTAAAGTGAACCAATACTAGTTAATGCAAAGTAATATATCAAATATATAATTATGCATTAAATCATTAAATCAACACTTGATTTAACGATCCGGTCACATCGTATAACCGACTAATATCCAATGTATCGACTTATCGAATCAATCCTTGATTCGATAACTACGTTATATCGCATACAACCATATCGATACATTCATCGCGAGAATAGAATACGGTATCACATACACGCATTATTCTCGGTCCCGCACATATCTCATATGCGCTCCTATTTCGTTTCGCTTGAGCCAGGAAACCTCTGTGTAGGACTCTAAAGACTCGTCAATACGCCGGCAGCAGGTGATGATCATATCAAGCACCCACAAGCCGCAAGCGTTCTGCTAAACGTAACGGCCACCCGGGTATTGAGCGATCAGAAGATCGACGAGCAAGCCCGCTCACACTCCTGTGAATCCAACAAGTAACACTTACCGTACAGTCCGGTCTGATCGTCTGATATGTCGTATATCTCGCCTAGGGGTGGTAAACGTCAGACCCCAATAGCTCGATAAGTCGTGTCGATTCGAGGTCTATAACAGTTCGAGAAACTACTGGTAACACTTACCAGTAAATCTCAGCAACCCTGGCCAGGGATTTGAGGTTATAGCCAATCGAACACAGCGCAATATCAACTCCCTATACCGGGAGAGACGAATCCCCTCCTATCGCTCATTGCCTCCATGTGATTCGGGACTGTACCCAAAAACCACCGTTTTGCATGCCCTCTTGGACGTGGTAAGGTGGAAATCAAAGCACAGTGGGAACCACACAAGACTCTATGACGATCTCGGGTCAACAGACTACTCTGTATCAGTGTCAACAGAGAACTGCCATCTGACGTAAGGTATAATACCATCTGGGAGTTCTCGGCGAGTCCGTCCAGTGTACCCGTATATCATCTCTGATGTCAAACACCAATGGATATGGGATCATCCATCGCCCATCTGTATGGGTCGAGAAGGTATACGCTAGTCTACTCTGGTATATCGATGCCCCGTCTCGATATACCCACGACTAGGGACCTTGAAGGATGTACTTGTGGACTACCATGTCCCCACTAGTATGATCCGCATCATAGTCCAGGTAGTCAAGTACACATCCTAAGGGCTTTACCAACATGTAACAGAGAGACAATCAGTGTACACGTTAAGGTAAAGAGCAACCAGATAGCATACCATCATGTCGAGCAAGAAAGTCCTCCCTATATATGTCCAAGCATCCACTACAATATACATCCTATGTACAGTAATGGCCTCTAGGGCATACATATTACTAACACTAACATCTACAAGTGACTACAAGACTAAACTAACAAGCTAATCGAAAAGGTATGGAAACCACCTAAATCTGAGTCGATACATATAAATATAATAGTCGGTGATCCCGCCTCAATAGTATCGCATACGATACAATATATAGCATGACATCCTTGAGTCAAGCGTGCGGATCAATCATCAATATGAAGCTCATATGGTAGATCCATCGTACAGCATCCCAATCTGGGTACGGGTCGAATCTCACATTTATCTGGTATCCTTATCATCATATCCTATATTAGGGGTACTGATCTATGTCTAGTGCAAACTGATACAATCTGCATATATATATATATATATATATATATATATATATATATATATATGCGAGTGTTTGAAAACACAAGCCTAAAGGCCCGCTATAATCTCATGTCGTATCTCATAATACGAATCAAAACATATCACCGATCTCATGGCATCATGCCTAATCTCATCGACTCATCTCCAAGTACCATGTACAATCCTCATCATCCATGTATAGGTATACTTATATATATATACATAGTCCCATACCTATGTGTGTATATATATATACATATCCCCATAAACGCACAAGTAAACCAAAGTAAGCATGTGTGTGCGTGTGGGTGTAAACCTTATTCTATGGTTCGCGACTAAACTAACTAATGACGCTATCACCCAATTATACTAAAATTAACCCATGATCTTCTAAGGTCGTACTTATTAACCATCTAAGTTTCACAACACGTAATCATATATATAACTATAATATATATCATGGGCTACACTACGAACTGCGGGGGTGCTATACCCGACTTCTCCCGTAGATATAGATCTACTCACCTTGATCCCCGCTTGCTGGAGTCGATGACGCCATGCTCATCCTCGTCGCCTCGAAGTCCACGTGGGGGTACCTACATATCACATATAGCATCGTAAACAGAAATCACGCACGAAAACCAAATCGGCACGGGTATCACACATAGGTTTAAACCTATAGTTTACTTATGCAAGACAGACCAAACAGCCCTCGAGATTGATGTGCAAACGTCAAGTGATCAAGACAAACACCAAAAACCCAAATTTCAAGTTAACAGAATTCACAAAACGAAATCAGAAACGATGCAAAACATTTCCAGATTTTACCCTAGGTGAAATTAGCCAATTTTGCACATATGGAGGGTCTAATTTACTGGAGAATAAGACATGGACCAAACACGAATGGGTTCCAACCCACCCTGGCTGCAAATTATTGCTGCCAGGAAGAATAAATCTGCGGCCAAAGTGAGAGGGTTTGGGCTCGGGTCTTGGGGTTAGCTTCTAGGTTGCCTGTATGACTCATAGTGTTTGCTAAAAAATTTTCAGAGGCTCCGGGTGTTAGCAGATCTCCAATTCTCATCACCAATTCCACAATTTCCCGATATCGGGGTTTTCTATGTTTGGTGTTTGGGTTTAAGTCTAAGGTTCCATTCCATGAAACTAACACTAGAGGGGTCTTATGGCCACTACTAACCACAAATACACCTTTGGTTTCCAAATCAAACCCTAATCCTCAACTTGGAATTTCAAAGTTCACTATACAACACGATATCGATTCTAAACATGTAAGGATGCTAAAGAGAATGAAATACAACTCTAATGGTAAAGGAATTACCTCATTTGGCAACTCAAGAATTTTCTTGAGTTGCTCCAAGTCTTCAAAAACAAATTTTTCTTGGTCCAAAGTGCATCTAGTGAGCTTGTGCATATTTTTAATGAAGTGGGGATGAAGTTTTGAGTTGTTTTTGGTGTTGTAATGAAGAGGTAGAGGAGGGGGTGAGGTGTGCTGCTATGGAGCTGAAGAAGGGAGGAAAGAATGCTGAAGATGATGAAGGGAACAATGTGATATGGTCCAAGGTTGACCCCTCACCTCTCTCTCTCTCTCTCTCTCTCTCTCATGCCCATACCCATTTCTTTATCATTTTCTTTTCTTATCTTTTCTAAAAGAAATAAGAACCATGCTATAAAAATAAGAAAGAAGCCATGATAAAAATGTAACAAGTGTCGAAATGTGACATGGTGCATGTCATGTGCATAAAACCGGATAAATGCAAGATTAGCGATATTTAATTGCGATTAACATTAAAATGGAATATAATAATTATAAAATTGTAATTTATGTAAATCACATAAACCGCCCTCATTTCAGTAATTCCTATAATTTTCCAAATATTCTCCACTTTATCGGCATTTAATTATACCGCATTATTAAAATATTCATAATATTTATTATTTAATTATAAAAATTCCCAAAAATAATATTTTATTTTTCTGAAATGTTACAACAGAATTTTCTTGGGGACTCGCCCCAATTCTCGAAGGAACGCTCTATATTCGTCCGTTCTCGATCAACTCACAACGCATCTGGGTGTGGTCCTCTATCTAAAGCTGGTCCACTTACTGGTCTCCTATCGGATCATCCAACGAACGTCATCTCTTGGTCGATCTACTCTAGATCTGAGTAAGATTCTCCACACTGGAAATCTTCAACTCAACTGGGCCTGCGTCGGCGCATCAAATCTGACGAATCAACTTCGTCTCTCAACTCCACTCAAGATAGACTAGCTATCTTCTGTCACATCTCTACCTGGAAGCTCCAGCGATCTCAGCTCGTAAGCTCTGGAAGCGACATCCCATCCATCTCAGCAACAGCTGGGTCATCTGTCTGCACGGTAGACGACATCACAAACTCTGAATTGGGCTGTACATCAACAGTCCTCTCACAACAGGCAGCCTCTAACAATGGCCCGATCATCCGGTGCAAAACCGAACACTCGCCTCAAACGAGAGGTCACAACACAAACACTATATCGAAACGTTCCCATGCCACCAGAAAACACGATGGTCAGTCCTCGTCCATTACGGGCTCGCCCTGACCACATCACTAGCAGCAGCTCAATCTGCGCTCAAACCATGGTGACAGGAACCTCAAGCATGTATCGATGAAGATATATCAAAGGGATGGAAAGAATCAACAGATCCCAAAATGGATACATGATCATAAGGAGGAACGGAATCAGTGAGAGTATGACCTGGAAACGAATAGAATCAACGATCTCAAATGGATGTATGATCAAAGGAACGAAGAGAATCACAGATCTCAAGGTATGTACATCCTAAGGTTTCTTAAGTGGAGTATCATATCGTAAATATGCCGCGGAACATACGTACGGTACGTCACTCTATTCAAGCTACCTACTCCATCAATCAGGGTCAGCCTATGTAACGAATGTTCGGATCCAATACCCCCCTGTTCCAGTCTAAGTTCCGTAAGGTCAAGCCTAGGTTCCGAAATAAATTACGCCCCAGACTCCACATAGTCAAACCTAAACTCGAACTAAGGTTAAACCTAACGCTCTGATACCAACTTTGTCACGACCCGAAAATATTAGCACGTGACCAGCACTTAAATCACGCAACGTCTACAGGTGTAACGTAACTTAAGTAAGCCGAAGCCCAGAAATCTAAACCCTTCAAAAGAAGTAAGTAATGAAACATTTGGAAACCTTAAGTAAAAATCCTTAAGCATAAATTTTTTTTTGTTTCTTAAAAATTTCGGCAGCACCTCCTTTGTAAAAACTAGCCCCGAAACGGGTACAAACATAGAATATAAAGAAAGCATCCCCAAACGGTAGAGAATCATGCCCAATGGCGGAAACAACCACCACAAGCATATATATGTATACGACGCCCAACGACGAAGATCAACACAAAGGAAAATGAAAATCAAGACATCAAACCCACCAAGCGAACATATAACCCATCGCTCTAAGTCTCGCAACTACAAGTCTTGCTAAGTCTTACTACCTATACAAACACTAGTTTCTGATTGATGGAGTTGACAAGATACAATAGGAATAATAATACAAGAGTGACACGAGCCAATGTGTACCACCTACCAAATGCAAATCACTCGAATGTAGCTGTGTGCCGGCGATGTCGCTACTGATCTATACGGTCAACCTGCAAAAACTGTAGCACAACGGGGGTGAGTTGCCAACTCGTGAGCAGAAAACATCAGCAGGTAGAATTCGAATAAAACAACGATTTCCTAGGTCAACTATATCATAAAGGTAATACTATGATATCTAGGGTGACCGTGTCTACATATATGCCAACAATAACCAATGCCTGTATGCATGTGGATCTTGTCCAACAATATAATCAATGCATGGATATCATCTAACAATATAATCAATGACTGTATGCATGTGGATCTCGTCCAACAATATAATCAATGCATGTATGCATGTGGATATCATCTAACAATATAATCAATGCCTGTATGCATGTGGATCTCATCCAACAGTAAACATCATGAAAGCATATGCATATAAATATATGAGGATATCAAAGAACGTATGTCCATTAATGACACATCAAATCATGGAACTTGAGTGTCCAACACCAACACTCGAAACATCATTAAACCCGTGTCCAGCATCGACACGTAAATCCTCATATCTCAGGCGCCTCATCCTCGGATCGGCCCTCAGGCGCCACATACTCTGGTCGACCCTCATATCCATCTCACGACCCCGGTCGATATCCTCCGGATAACCGCCGAGTCCAAATACTATCACCGGTAGGTAGTGATCCCCTGCCAGGCTCACCACCTAACAATACGAGTCTTCTTGCCCCGGGGTACCTCACCGGGTCCACCATATACCCGCAGACGATGCCTACCGCTCCTCGAATCGGGTTTCACATGCCAATCTCTGAACCGAGAAAACACATGGTGGACCTACCGAAATATCATATCAAGAGAACCCGGGTTTTCAAAACAATGCATACTTTCTTAAAATATCCCCATGGTTCTCAAATCTATATATCACATGAAATCCGTATCTCAATGCGTAAATCCATGAAATATGATATATGCAACATAAAACATTAATATGAGCATATTAAGGGAAAACCGCTCTTTTAAATGAATCCAGTTTTTTAAAATATATCATGTGGTTCCCAATTCCTCCGAAACCAAATGCAACATCATATAAGGTGTACATGTAACTATAGCAAGGTATGGATGTATACATGTAAGTATGTATGCATGATGTATATGTAGGTATAGCAAGGTATGTACATATACATGTCAATAATGATACAATACCATATAGGTATATGTGTAGCTATAGCAAGGTATGTCATGAAACATAGCATAATGATGTGAGCATAGCAAGTATATCATGCAACATAGCATAATGAGGTGACAATACTGAGCAATCAAGAGTAGTAGCATGATGCTGCAATTCTACTGTGTAAGTGACATAGCAATTATTGATGATAAAGTGTGTGAGCCGGCCAATCTGTGTAAGTGTGACATATGTATCATCGATAATGGTGTAGTTGTACTAGCACGGGTACATGTAATGCAATGAGAATGACATGAACGTAGCATAAGGTACATCGTAAGTGAAATGCTAAAAGGTATACGTATCTACAATATATCCGAGTCGGTAAATCTATCAATCGGCATCCAGCCTCATAACATCACATACGGTACAATCCATGGTACGGCAGCATAACCAATTAGGGATTCTATCAACCTATACAACAATGAGGGTACGGACCTAACGTCTTGTACGGCATATCACTCATGATTCACAACATTATATATATTTATATACCTATCTCTCAGGTCACATCCGTATCAATCTCATATCAGGGGACCGACAAAGGTATCCATTATCTCATATCGACTCGCATCTGTATAACGACATATCAACCAAGTCATCATATCTCATCGTATACTCTTTTCATCGCATTAATCTCTCACATCAAGTCATTTTACATATACATTCTATCTTATGAATCGCATGTCATGCTACTCTAATTCTCATACTTAATCTCGTGCAACTATATATCTATATATCGTGATTCACATTCATTTTTCATATCCTTATATATCAATTCGAGACATCATTTCTATCATATCATGTCAAGGAGTCATGTCCCTATAGCTTTCACTTTATATCTCGATATATATATTCAATCATTCATATCACCTCTAACTATCTTTTTAACCATATCTATAGTTTTCTAATATAGGTTTCTCCAACTATATTCTATATCTCGGTTTCTATTCATAATTTGCGGGGGTGCTATACGCCATCCACTCGACTTTCCCCGTAGATATAAATCTACTCACCTGTGGAACTTCTCGTCCAGGCATAGTCGATGTGCTTCGTCGTCTCGGAATCCACGCGGGGTACCTACAATTCAACACATATCGCAATATTATGAAAACCAAGTCCGAAAACCGATACGGCACACGGTGCGCTCATAGGTTAGAACCTATAGCCTACGCATGCAAAAACAACCAAACAACCCTCGTCGTTGACTTACAAACGTCCAACGACCAAATACAATATCAAGTCTCAAAACCAAGAATCCCAATACCGGAAAACATAGCCAAAACCCTAACTGGGGTCGCTATTTATGAAAACCGCCAAGCCTAAAACCCAATCGTACCAATCGCTCATTCACAACACAATAAATATCGTACAAGATAATATATATTCCATCACTACGTCAAATAAAACCCACGTCTAGTTATACCGAAAACCTAGTAAGCAACCCAAAAGGAGTTTTGGTGCAAAACCTCATGAATTAGCGATCTAGTGGCTACCATATTCATCTAATATCATAATTAGACTTCACAACTCTTTACTATATTTTAAGCTCACTTATCTTTATAGATTCTAAAAACCTAGTTTGCATAATTACACCATTTAGACAATTTCAAAGTAACAATTTGCAAACTAACAACTAGCTTAGGTTTTTCATGTTTAAACATGTTAAACTACACATATAACCATAACCAATTAATCAAAACCCTAACTTGATTTCAACACCCTCTCTTGAATTTCTAAACTTTCAATATAGTACCATATAAATACCAAATAAATATTGATTTAAGACTTTAACCAACAATTAAGCTTTAGGGTTAGGATTTATACCTCACAAACTTAATATCAAACTTGCAATTTCCACCACCAAATTGGCCTCCAAAATGCTAACCTGCTCCTTGATCCAAGCTAGATTAGGCTAATGAATAATGGGTAGGGATTTAATTTGGAATTTGTGAGATTAAATGTGGATTTTTGATGGATTTTTTGAAGCTTTTTGAGTTGAAAATAGAGGTGGGGAAATTTGGGGCTGCCAAGGGGGAGGGCTCGGCCAAAGGGAAGAGAAGAAGAGTGTTGTGGATGTGTGTGGAAAAACCTAGACTAAAATCACCATTAAAGCTTAATTAATGCACCTCCCATCAAGCCACCTCAAAATCATTTTCTTTTCTAATATTCTTTAACCCTAGAAAAATATAGAAGTATTAAGATATTTTGAGAAGAAGAAACAATGTATAAACTTGTAATTAAGTTGACATGGCTCACATTTGTATATTTAACCCATTCTAATTTGTAATTACTACTAATTATGTGTATAAATAAAAGCTTATAATAATATTTGGAATAATTAATTAAGGAAAAATATTTAAGTGAACTAAAAATTATAAGTGACTAAATAAATACCACATACCAGCAATTTCCTAGTTAAACTAGGTGCATCCAAGTCTATAATTAAAAATGATTATATCCCGGTTTTTACGGAAAACACAAATTATTTACCAATTAACGGAAAATTCGCCGAAACGATTTCTGAAACTATACAACATTACTGAAAGCGATGCCGCAAAAGAGGCGGTCTGGATGAAGAAGTTCATTGATGGACTTCAGGTCATTCCGTCCATTGTTGACCCAATACCTTTGTATTGCGCGATAACAATGGGGCTATAGCTTTAGCCAAGGAACCACGGTCCCATCAAAAATCCAGGCACATCTTAAGGCGGTATCACCTGATCAGGGAGATCGTAGATCGCCAGGAGATCGAGGTACGGAGAGCGGATACAAAAGACAACACTACGAATCCATTCACTAAGGCCCTTCCTCAAGCACAGTTCGAGAGAATTTTTGAGATGTTGGGTATGCAGTACGCCAACGGCTGGCCCTAAATCAGACGTTGGATACTCGATTCGCTAATATATATGGGATTAGTGCAAGTGGGTGATTGTTGGATATGTATGCCCTAGTGGCCATTATTGTATATGTATACATATGGATGCTTGGACATATATATGTATATGACGGTCTTGCTCTATATGATAGTATGCTATTTGGTTTGACCTTATCTTAACATGTGTATGTTTTACTTGCTATTACATATCTTTTATACATATTGATAAAGCCCGTAGAATCAATGCTAGACTACCTGCGTTGTGATAGCGATCATACTTGTGGGAGCTGGGTAGTCGGTATGCACATCCTTAAATGGTGCCTAGTCGTGGGAGTATCGAGACTGGGTATCGATATTCCAGAGTAGACTAGTGTACACGTTTCTAGACCCCGACGAGGGGCGATGGTTTGGTCCCGCAACCATTGGTCTTTAGACCAAAGATTGTATATAGGTACTCACTGGGGGTGAGTACACCGGACGGACTCGCCGAGAACTTCCAGATAGTACTATACCTATCGTCAGGTGGAAGTTCTCAGGAGACATGAGTACAGGTTAGTCTTTAGACCTGAGATCGACATTTGTCTCGTGTGAGTTTCCGCTGTGCTTTGATCACTACCCTACCTCGACTCTACTGAGTCATGCAAATAGGTTTTGGTTGGGTACAGTCCCGAGTCACATGGAGGTAGTGAGCGATTGTCGGGGATTCGTCTCTCCCAGTATAGGGAGTCGATATCGCATTGTATTGATTGGTCAGGACCATAAGACCTTGGCCAAGGCAGTTGGGATTTACTGATAGGCTGATCAGTAGTTTCCCGGATTGGTCCTGAGCCATATCAGCATGACTTATCGAGTTATTAGGGTCTGACGTTTACCACCCCCTAGACCCGGTATGCGATACTCTCAAACGAAGAGACCGGACTATACGGAGATTGTCATAGATAGGCTCGGTAGGGATCCGGATGAGTTTGCTCGTCGGCCTTCCTTTTCGAAAAGTACCCGGGTAGCCGTTACGTACAGCTAATACCGCTGACGTGCTTGTGGTTATGGGTTTATCCAGTAACTCACTACCGGCGTACTGTCGAGTCTTTAGAGTCCCACACAGAGGGTTTCTCTGGTTCAGGAAAAATGATGTTGTAACCGTATTGGATACATGCAGGGTCTCGATCGATTGATGTACTTTGTATTCGGACTTTCGATCGGACAGTTGGTACTACTAGGCGGCTCGGGTGTGAGTCGGATTATTAAATCAAGTATTGATTTAATAGTTTACATATATGTATTTCGATATGTATATTCTAGTATTACGTCTTCGTGTTATTCTATCTCTTTGGGCATTCAGATTTTTATCCGAATGCAGATATGTATATACAGTAGACTGTAATCTGTATTTATTATAGATTACCTTCTAGAAGGTGGCCACCTCATTATGTTTTTTCCATTTATTTGATAAATGGAAATGAGGTGTAAAGTGTGAGATATGGGAGGAATGGTGACAACCATGCTTCAATATTTAACAAATGAATTTTTAATTCATTTGGAGTTACTATTGAAGCATAGTTGTTGATTGTTTATTCAAAAAATTCATACACAAAACCTTTGTGTGTATTTTTCTCTCTCATGGTTGCTTCATTATTTTCTTGAGCTCCCATTTCTCTTCACTCTCCTCCCTCCTCTTGAGTTTCCTCCATCTTCATCTTCTTCCTCTTCACTACCATTCTCATGAGTTGAGAAACAAGTGAAGAGGCTAGAAAGAGATAGCAAACACTTAGATCATCACACTACATCCTAAATTACTTGGTTTAGCAACCCAAGTTCTCTAGTTGCTCCACTTGACATATTGTGAGGAGCTAAAACCATGGATCAAATCTCTCGGGTGGATCATCTACGGCAAAGGAAGGCCGGAGAACAAGCTCGATCCCGGAGGACCGATGGAGCCGGAAATGGAGATCAAGCATGTTCGAGGTGGCCACTAGGAGCACATGATGAGGAAAGAAGACCGGAAGACTAGGATCGTTTGGTGAGGTTTCTTTCATGGTAGATAGCACCACTTTAGTTTTTCTAGTTAGGTTTATGGTTAAGATCCGGTTTAGGTTTATTCTAGCGCCAAGTTTCGTATCGTTAGAAAATTTTTGTTCCGCATTTGGCCTCGGGAGTTGGCCGGGGCGCTAGGGTAACCCTTCTGTAAGTCCACGTTGCTCACCCCGGTTCTTACGGGGAGGCGGAAACGGCGAAAAACAATTATTTAGCGCAAAAGCAACATGGACTAAAAGCCGGATCTTTGCTAAACTAGAAACTAGCAAACTACAAGAGGTGTTAACTACTATGCAGTAGAAATTATACCTCACGAAACCGGTCCTTCGGGTCTTCATTCCGCTGTCCTTCTCGTCCATCCACGCTTCGAGGATCGATTCGGATCTTGGTCACCTCCGCGGCCTTCTTGAGTCGAAGACGATCCACCCGAGAGTTGTACACCGAGCTCGACCTCGAGCCGAGGCAACTAGAGCAACAAGATCGCTAGTCTTGATGTCCTAGGTTGTGTAGAAGAGAAAGATGGAAATGTTTGTCTATGTGGATTCTTTTTCTCTCAACACATGAGATCAAAAGAATTTTAAAGAGGAGGAAGAAGAAGGAGAACTAGCAACCATGAGAGCTCATTTTCTTTTCTTCTCACAAGCAAGAGAGAGAATGAGAGATGAGAAATGAAATTGTGAACTAAAGAAAAAGCTAACCATGGTTGCAATAATACACCAAAGCCATCATTACTAATCCTATCATGATAAAGTTGATGGCACTAATGACTTGACCATTTTCATGATCCAAAAGAAAAAGGAAATCCAAAGAAAACTCTAGACCTCTCATGAAGGTCAAAAGTCCACTTTGGTCAAATGGTCAACAAAGTCAAGTGTAGTCAAGGTGGTCAAATGGTCAAAGCAATTAGCCATCATATAATTATCACTAAAAGGATTAGTAAATAATGTCCGTGGCTCATAATGGTTTTGACCGAACGAATTGCCAAAACCCTAATGAGCCTGCCACATAACGGTTTTAGCCGAACCAACTACCAAAACCCTAATGAGGAACCTCCTCCTTCATCGCTCCTCAAAACTGTGCATACACACCCGCATCCGTATTCCGTAGAATGTGAATGCACAGAAGACAAAACAAATCCATCCGTGCAATACTAGGATCCGGCTTAAACCAAAGCCCACTAGTATTGCCTGCCCGAACAGCATACGCACACAAGTGTACGTAAGTGATCGCAGCCCTGCCGTAAAACCATACGGCCTCTACACGTTTCGCTCAGTGCAGGGAAACTCTCTGTGTGGGACTCTAAAGACTCGACACTACACTGGCAGTGGGTTTAACCACAGACCACAAGCGGCACTAGCTGTACGTAACGGTCCCCAGGTAGATGTTGATAAGAAGGCCGATGAGGTAAACCCATCCGAACTCCTACTGAGCCTGTATGTGACAATCTCCGTACAGTCCGGTCTGTTCGTCTGATACATCGCATGGCGGGCCTAGGGGGTGGTGAACGTCAGTCCCCTAATAGCGGTACAAGTCGTGTCGGAGTGTAGCCCAGAACACCCTGAGATAACACTGGAAACCTACCAGTATATCTCGCTTGCCCTGGCCAGGGACTACTCGTGTAATGGCTCTCCTAGACACAGCGCGATGTCAACCCCCAATACCGGGAGAGACGAATCCTGTCTAACCGTCACTGCCTCCAAGTGCTTCGGGACTGCACCCAACTACTACCTGTTTGCACGACTCCTTTGAGTCGTGGTAGGGTAGTAATCTAAGTACAGTGGGAACACACTCGAAGCGAAGTGGCAGTGTCAAGTCAGCGGACTAAGCTGTACTCATGTCACCTGGGAACTGATAACTGACGATAGGTATAATACCAACCAACAGTTCCCGACGAGTCCTGTCCAGTGTACTCGTAACCTAACGAGCACCCGCATACTATCTCCAGTACGACGTACTGATGGCTGTGGGACAGACCATCTCCCCTGCTGGGATGAGAAGCGTATACGCTAGTCTACTCCGGAGTATCGATGCCCTGTCTCGATAGTCCTACGACTAGAGACCTGTATAAGGATGTGTTTATAGATTACCCAGCCCCCACGAGTGTGACTGCCATCACAACGCTGGTAATCAAGAAAAGATCCTAAGGGCTCCACTAATATGTATATAAGCGATATGCTAAAAGAAACACATGCACATATTGAAGTAGAGACAAACCAAGTAGCATACTACCATTTTGAGCAAGATTGTCTGTACAACTGTGAATATCCCAAGCTTCCATTAAGTAATATACAAGCTAGTATGATACAGTAATGGCCTCTAGGGCATATACACTAACAATCTCCTACATGCACTAAGGCCATGTACTGGCGTATCGAAGACCTATCATCTCGATCAGCCGCTCGAACTGAGTCTGAGGTAGGGCCTTCGTGAGTGGATCTGCAGTGTTATCCTCCGAATTTACTCTCTTCACCTTGATCTCTCGGCGATCTACGATCTCCCTGATTAGGTGGTACCGCCTCAAAATGTGCCTGGACTTCTGATGGGACCTGGGTTCCTTCGCTAAAGCTATAGCGCCGTTGTTGTCGCAATACAGCGGTATTGGATCAACAATGGTAGGAACCACCTGAAGCTCCGTGAGGAACTTCTTCATCCAGACAGCTTCCTTTGCGGCATCGCAAGCAGCTATGTACTCCGCTTCCATAGTTGAGTCAGCAACGGTTTCCTGCTTGGAACTCTTCTAGCAAACCGCCCCTCCATTGAGGGTAAAGACATAACCCGACATGGACTTGGAGTCATCCTTGTCACTCTAGAAGCTGGAGTCAGTAAAGGCCTCGATCTGGAGGTCTTTTCCTCCATACACCAAGAACATCTCCTTAGTCCTTCTCAGGTACTTGAGAATGTTCTTTACCGCTATCCAGTGTTTCTCCCCTGGGTCCGACTGATACCGGCTTGCAACGCTCAATGCGTATGCTACATCTGGTCTGGTACATAAGATCGCATACATTATAGAGCCTACCGCAGAAGCGTAGGGTATAATAGACATGCGATCCCTTTCCAAATCAGTCTTGGGAGACATCTCTTCGGAGAGGGTAATCCCGTGACAAGCCGGCAAATTACCGCGCTTGGAATCTTCCATACTGAATCGTTTCAGTATGGTGTCAATGTACTTGGACTGCGAAAATCCCAACATCCTCTTAGATCTATCACGATAGATCTGGATCCCCAGAATGTAGTTGGCATCGCCTAGGTCCTTCATGGAGAACCTCTACGACAAGAATCCTTTGACTGACTGTAGCATAGGAATATCATTTCCTATTAGGAGAATGTCATCCACGTACAAGACGAGGAATACCACAGTTCTCCCTACAATCCTACTGTAAATGCATGGTTCATCTGGGTTTTTGATAAAGTCGAATTCTTTAACAGCATCATCAAAGCAGATGTTCCAGCTCCGCGATGCTTGCTTCAGTCCATAGATAGACTTGAGCAACTTGCACACTTTACCGCTGCTCCCACTCTGATTGAATCCCTCCGGCTGATCCATATAGACGCACTCTTCTAAATTTCCATTTAGGAAAGCCGTCTTTACGTCCATCTGCCAGATTTCATAATCGTGGAAAGCAGCAATGGCAAGAAAGATCCGAATGGATTTGAGCATAGCCACTGGAGAAAAGGTCTCGTCATAGTCCAAACCAGGTCTTTGACGAAAACCCTTTGCAACAAGTCTAGCTTTATAGGTATCAACCTGCCCATCTACACCAATCTTCTTTCTGAAGATCCATTTGCATCCTACGGGTTTTACCCCTTCTGGAGCAAAGTCCAAAGTCCAAACTTTGTTGGTGTACATGGACTCCATCTCGGTCTGCATTGCATCCAGCCATTTTACCGAGTCCCCGCTCTGAATGGCTTGCTGGAAGCTATTAGGCTCACCATAATCCATAGTGCAATCCTCTCTATCCCCGTCTATGAGAAAACCGTAGTATCTCTCGGGCGGATAAGACTACATACTACTCCTGCGGAGTGGCGCTGGGATGTCCGGTTCTCTTGAAACTTCTAGTTCTTCCAAGCTTTCAGTAATAGGTTGTGGTTCTGGAATTTCTTCCAGTTCTATTGCGCTCCCACTTATCTGATTTTCTAAAAAATTCAGTTTCCAAGAAGTGGGCATGCTGAGAAACAAAAACCTTTTGTTCCTCTGCGGAATAGAAAAGATACCCCCTGGAGTTCTTTGGGTATCCCACAAACTTACACAGTACTGAGCGTGCCTCGAGCTTGTCCGCATGCTGCTTTTTTACAAAAGTTAGACATCCCCATGTCTTAAGATACTTAAGACAGGGTTTCTTCCCACTCCACATCTGATATGGGGTGGTAGGCACAGTCTTGGTTGGAGCCTTGTTCAAGAGATATGCAGCCGTTTCTAGTGCATAACCCCAGAAAGATTGCGGCAACTCAGCCTTACTCATCATGGAACGAACCATATCCAATAGGGTTCGATTCCGCCTTTCCGATACACCGTTGTGTTGTGGTGTGTATGGAGGAGTAAGCTGAGAGAAAATTCCATTCTCTTTTAAGTAGCCCAGAAACTCGGCACTCAAGTATTCACCACCTCGATCAGATCTCAGTGTCTTGAAACTTTTGCCTGTTTGTTTTTCAACTTCATTCTTGTATTCCTGAAATTTCTCAAAGGCCTCGGATTTGTGCTTCATTAGGAAGACATGTCCATACCTAGAGAAATCATCTGTGAAAGTAATGAAGTATGAATAACCACTTCGCGCATGTGTAGACATTGGACCACACACATCACTGTGTATGAGTCCCAAGAGCTCGCTTGCTCTTTCTCCGTGTCCAGTGAACGGAGTCTTTGTCATCTTCCCATGAGACAAGATTCACAAGTGGCATAAGACTGATACTCGAACGCATTCAAGTATCCTTCTTTATGTAACTTTGTCAACCGTGTCTCATTAATGTGACTCAGTCTACAATGCCATAAGAAAGCCTGATTTGTTTCCGGAGACTTTCTTTTAAGTGTGTTCTGGACACTGAAGATCTGAGCTTGATTCAATACGTATATCCCGTTTTCTAATGTACCTGACCCAATCAGAACTTGATTTAGGTGGATGTTGACAACATCGCTTACAAAAGTAAAATCATATCCTTCCTTAGAAAGTAAGGATACAGATATGATATTACAAGTCGCACCTGGTACATAAAAACAGTTACGCAGAATCAATATCTGCCCAGTTGTCAGTCCAAGATGATATTCCCCTACGGATTCAGCGTACATGCTCATTCCGTTAGCAACCCTGAGAGTCATATCACCTTTCTTGATAACCCTACGGTTTCTCAGAGCCTGTAACGAATTACAGATATGAGATCCTGATCAGGTATCCAATACCCAGGAAGTAGGGTTAACTCACAAACAGTTCTCAATTACAAACACACCCGAAACCGAAGCCACAACATGCTTTGAATTCTGGCTACTGGCTATACTAGCCCTGCAATCCTTCTGCCAATGTTCATTCCTGTAACAATAGGAACGTCCCTCTTTTACTACATCCAGTCCCGAAACTTCTGCCCTTCCCTTTCCTTTTACTTCCCTGGTTTCTTTCAGGGTAGGAGGTAGAGACTATAGAATCAAGTCAGCATCTGACCCGTTCTTCAACGTGGTCTTCAGGTCCGTGAGCTTAAAATAGCTGGTCTCTGTAAGGACGTTGCCTCCTACAGATGATCCGATAGCCAACCTCGCTGGAAGCAATTCATTCGAGGTCTCATATCTTGCGATACGAGATTGCTCTCCATATAAATCTTTGTTATGGAGGAAGATAGAAACTAAGTCCATCTTCTCGTGCTGCCTCTGGTATGCACCATCAACTGAGGCTAACATGAGGCACTTGGCTTTCGCACAGTCTTTTTCCGATGTCTTGCGAATATCAATATCCGAGACAGGGGAAACTGGACCTGAGACAGCAGGGGCTGGATTAGTTAGGAGGTGTTCCAGCTTGTCATGGGCAATGGACATCTGGACAGACCTTTGCCAATCATAACAGTCAGATTCAGTCATTTTATTATCTAGATGTAACCTATGTCTGGTCACTGGGTCGCTGCAATTAAGAGAGAGAGAAGAAAACACTTTAGCATGATGCTCTTGCAAGTTTAGATTGGTTTTTAATTTATCTAAACAGGATGGCTCCCACTGTCTCTTGAATCCCTCCTCAAATCATAAAGGAAGAATTAGTCAGGATCAATCTCACCGTACAATACTTGCTTAACCGTTCAGCCAGGCCAATGTCGGTACTTCGAGGGAGGTTTTCCAATGCTTTCGCGAAGTTCCTTAATTAAGTAACCTCTTTTGCCTGTGGGCGTAGCCCCGCTAACACCTTTCTAGACACCAACTTGGTTTATAGCATTGATCGTTAAGTGAGAAAGTTCCCGAGGAGTAGCATATACTCACAGTAGGATCGGGATCCAAATATCATCGCGTGACAAAACTGAAGGAATCCTACCAGAATCATCACACTCCAAATGGTATGCTGCGGTAGCAAGTTTCAGTTCTTTTGAAACTCCCGATGTGGATTTTTGCCCCATGCTCTTATGACCTTGACGAAGGTCAACAAATCATAAGTCACATGTCAAGTTCTACCCGTCATTGTCCAGGTTAATTTGAACCCACCCGTATATACCCTTGACGAAGGTCAACAAGGTAATACGACTGTCCCAAACCAACGCATCTGTCTACGCTACATATGAACACCCAACAGGTACCAATCACTATGCCTTGACGAAGGTCAACAAACATACCTTGAATACTATTGAATATTCATACGAAATGACGGAGGGCTACGAATGGATTTGGCGAAACCGTGAACATAGTGAACTTGATATAATCGAAGGAACGAGATAGCTTTTAAAAAGGAGTGGTTCAAGCTCCGCATTTAAAAAGCTGGTTTTTGAAAAGAACCGAGTGGTTTTGAAAGTGTTCCAACGACTTTTACTTGGTTTATTTTCTTGCATTAACTTTAATGCGTCCCATCATTTAATCCTACCATTGCAGAAAACAACCAAAATATGGCATACGCTTATGCCATCCGCATTCGCCACGGGGCCCCGTCATCACCCGTTAGGTTACTTAACTAATGACAGAGCGGGGGCTGGACTAGCGCGGATGCAAAACATAAGCAACACCTAAATAGATATATAGCAATGATAGCCATTCCAGATCACAGATGAACACTTTGGATATACTAGGAATTCACGATTCGTTCGAGCCTGCAACGAAAAGCGGATTACACGATCGCGATGAATAGCCAAACCCCATCCTAGACCCCTACGGGTGCGGCAAACTACCCGCTAAGTACCCGAAGCGAAGCAACCTCCCTCAACGACGTGAGTAGGCCACTCGGCACTTCGAGATACCCGGTAGTTTGTGCACCCCACCTTGGGTCTATCCTAGGAGCAAAATCAGTAAAAAGAAATTATACAATGACGGTTACAACCCCGACCCAGTTGTGCGGCCATACAAATAATATTACATCAATTTACAAATTTTACAATGAATGAAAGAAAAAGAAACTCTCATCTCACATCCACCCCGGCTATTCATCCGCGACAATCCAACGAGTTCATATACACAAACCATCAACATTACAGATCACAGATATGTATAACCCCCACTAATCGACGTATAGCGATTAGCAGACGTTCAATACATATATCACATCACAGATAATATCCATTAGCCAAAGTCTACGGAATATCGATCAAAATACGGATTTATAACCGCCCCAAAAACCAATTTATCCTCTAGAAAATCTGGGTAGAAACAACAATTACTAAAAATCCCAAGACATCCAACTAAGCACACTGCACCAAACTCGGTCCACGGCCGAGTCAACTCGGCCGCGGATCCGCGGCAAGAAGCATGTTCTTGCCGCGGATCCGCGGCGCTTTGACCAGTTCAGTGGATCGATTTTGGTCTGTGTCTTTAGAAAACCCTGAGCCGATTTTTCATGTATGTTAAATTATTTTTAGAACAGTACAAAAAATCGGCAGAAAGTTAAATTTTCCGGACTTGTTTTGTGAATTTTTCCCGATCGATATTCTAAATACTTTGCTAACTTGCTAGTTTATGTTTAGCTAGGCTCTGATACCACTGTAAGTCCACGTTGCTCACCCCGGTTCTTACGGGGAGGCGGAAACGGCGAAAAACAACTATTTAGCGCAAAGGCAACATGGACTAAAAGCCGGATCTTTGCTAAACTAGAAACTAGCAAACTACAAGAGGTGTTAACTACTATGCCGTAGAAATTATACCTCACGAAAACGGTCCTTCGGGTCTTCATTCCGCTGTCCTTCTCGTCCATCCACGCTCCGAGGATCGATTCGGATCTTGGTCACCTCCGCGGCCTTCTTGAGTCGAAGACGATCCACCCGAGAATTGTACACCGAGCTCGACCTCGAGCCGAGGAAACTAGGGCAACAAGATCGCTAGTCTTGATGTCCTAGGTTGTGTAGAAGAGAAAGATGGAAGTGTTTGTCTATGTGGATTCTTTTTCTCTCAACACATGAGATCAAAAGAATTTTAAAGAGGAGGAAGAAGAAGGAGAACTAGCAACCATGAGAGCTCATTTTCTTTTCTTCTCACAAGCAAGAGAGAGAATGAGAGATGAGAAATGAAATTATGAACTAAAGAAAAAGCTAACCATGGTTGCAATAATACACCTAAGCCATCATTACTAATCCTATCATGATAAAGTTGATGGCACTAATGACTTGACCATTTTCATAATCCAAAAGATAAAGGAAATCCAAAGAAAACTCTAGACCTTTCATGAAGGTCAAAAGTCTACTTTGGTCAAATGGTCAACAAAGTCAAGTGTAGTCAAGGTGGTCAAATGGTCAAAGCAATTAGCCATCATATAATTATCACTAAAAGGATTAGTAAATAATGTCCGCGGCTTATAATGGTTTTGACCGAACGAATTGCCAAAACCCTAATGAGCCTGCCACATAACGGTTTTGGCCGAACCAACTGCCAAAACCCTAATGAGGCAGCTCCTCCTTCATCGCTCCTCAAAACTGTGCATACACACCCGCATTCGCATTCCGTAGAATGCGAATGCACAGAAGACAAAACAAATCCATCCGTGCAATACTAGGATCCGGCTTAAACCAAAGCCCACTAGTATTGCCTGCCCGAACAGCATACGCACACAAGTGTACATAAGTGATCGCAGCCCTGCCGTAAAACCATACGGCCTCTACACGTTTCGCTCAGTGCAGGGAAACTCTCTGTGTGGGACTCTAAAGACTCGACACTACGCTGGCAGTGGGTTTAACCACAGACCGCAAGCGGCACTAGCTGTACGTAACGGTCCCCAGGTAGATGTCGATAAGAAGGCCGATGAGGTAAACCCATCCGAACTCCTACTGAGCCTGTATGTGACAATCTCCGTACAGTCCAATCTGTTCGTCTGATACATCGCATGGCTAGCCTAGGGGGTGGTGAACGTCAGTCCCCTAATAGCGGTACAAGTCGTGTCGGAGTGTAGCCCAGAACACCCTGAGATGACACTGGAAACCTACCAGTATATCTCGCTTGCCCTGGCCAGGGACTACTCGTGTAATGGCTTTCCTAGACACAGCGCGATGTCAACCCCCAATACCGGGAGAGACGAATCCTGTCTAACCGTCACTGCCTCCAAGTGCTTCGGGACTGCACCCAACTACTACCTATTTGCACGACTCCTTTAAGCCGTGGTAGGGTAGTAATCTAAGTACAGTGGGAACACACTCGAGGCGAAGTGACAGTGTCAAGTCAGCAGACTAAGCTATACTCATGTCACCTGGGAACTGATAACTGACGATAAGTATAATACCAACCAACAGTTCCCGACGAGTCCTGTCCAGTGTACTCGTAACCTAACGAGCACCCGCATACTATCTCCAGTACGACGTACTGATGGCTGTGGGACAGACCATCTCCCCTGCTGAGAAGCATATACGCTAGTCTACTCCGGAGTATCGATGCCCTGTCTCGATAGTCCTACGACTAGGGACCTGTATAAGGATGTGCTTATAGATTACCCAGCCCCCACGAATGTGACTGCCATCACAACGCTGGTAATCAAGCAAAGATCCTAAGGGCTCCACTAATATGTATATAAGCGATATGCTAAAAGAAACACATGCACATATTGAAGTAGAGACAAACCAAGTAGCATACTACCATTTTGAGAAAGGTTGTCTATACAACTGTGAATATCCCAAACTTCCATTAAGTAATATACAAGTTAGTATGATACAGTAATGGCCTCTAGGGCATATACACTAACACCTTCAAGTATCGCATATCGGGCCTAGGGCGGTAAACGTCAGACCCCTAACAGCGCAATAAGTCGTGTCGGAGTGCAGCCCAAAACACCCTGAGAAACTACTGGAGTAAGGGATTGTGTAATGGCTTTCCGAATCACAGCGCGACATCAACCCCCAACACCGGGAGAGACGAATCCTATCTAACCGCCACTGCCTCCAAGTGCTTCGGGACTGCACCCAACTACTACCTATTTGCACGACTTAAGAGAGCCGTGGTAGGGTAGCAATCTAAGAATAGTAGGAACACACTTGAGACGAAGTAGCAGTGTCAAGTCAACGGACTATGCTGTAATCATGTCACCTGGGAACTGCTACCTGACGATAGGTATAGTACCAACCAGCAGTACCCCACGAGTCCATCCAGTGTAACTCATAACCCAATGAGCACATGCATACTATCTCCAGTACAACGTACTGATGGCTGTGGGACAGACCATCTCCCCTGCTGGGATGAGAAGCGTATACACTAGTTTACTCTAGAGTATCGATGCCCTGTCTCGATCCTACGACTAGGGACCAGTATAAGGATGTACTTGTAGACTACCTAGCCCCCACTAGTATGACTGCAATCACAACACTGTTAGTCAAGCAAAGATCCTAAGGGCTCTACCAATATGTATTAGCGATATGTTAAAAATAACATACACACATATTAAGATAGATATAAACCAAGTAGCATACTACCTGTCATAAATCCGTGTATATATCCCAAGCTTCCAAAATGCAAGATACAAACTAGTACTATACAATATAGTCTCTAGGGCATATCGCACTAACACTTTAGGGCATATACATCCAACACTCATAACAGGTGAACATATCTCCGGATTCCTTGCCTAATTGAGCTTGAAGCGAGTTTCAATCTGAGTTGGTGCTGGTTAGAAACTTATTTGCCAAGATCAAAAGACGAAACGGGGCCTACTAGCCGGAATATGTTTTATGCAACATGATAAAACTGTGGTTCCGGCTGATTTAGTCGATTCGGAAGTTGACCATTACTTTGGTAGAGGGATATTTTGTGTGGCCAAAATTCATAAGTAGTGAAGTTTAGTGCAGATACCGACGACATGGCTGAATATATAACGAAGATTCATGAAAAAGTTCGAGCTTGAAAGAGAAAATACGAAGAAGAAATACGAAGAGGCATCGAACAAGTATCGAATACAGGTTGAATCTGAAGTTGAAAGTTTGGTATGGATCAATCTTCGTCCCCACAGATTTCCTCAAGATATAAAACGCCACGCCAAGGAACAAGATAAAGCAATGAGTAATAAGAAGAGCTGAATTCGAGATCGAGTTCTTTCCAACCAGAGGAGTCTGATGCAAGAGCATATGGCCGAGATGCAGAAGAAAATGATCGAGATTGAGACCATGCAGGAGTCGATTCGGCAGGAGTGGTTTAGGAAAGTTGCGAGAAGATTTGTTGAAGAATTAATAAAGATCCGGCAATAATTTAAATTGAATTTGATTCAATTCTAATTATTATTTGTTTATATTAAATTAGATTCAATCCAATCAGTATCTTTTTATATTTTATATTTTAGTTAAGATTTCTTTCTTTTTAGTTAATTATTATAATCTCCTATTTAAAGAGATGGAATCTATTATATGGGTGTTGAATTGATTATTGAATAAAGTTTGTTTGTAGCATTTGAAAAGCCCTGGCTTTTTGTTTGAAGGAGAGGCTATCATATCTCATCGTTGGTATTCTCGGGTTTTATTCTTAGCTTTTCTCTTATGATTTAGAAATCATGTTAATTTCGTAGACAGATTGATGGAGCTCCTTTTCGGGCCTCCGTCAAATGTTGTCTTCCGTTGATCTCGCAGTGGACTTAGTTGATTATCTTCCTTCGCGTGTGGGTCTCAATTGGTTTTTGGAGGAAGAGGTGAGGTGAGGGAGCGGTTGCCGAGTACTTGCAAAGAAGTCCCGGGGTGGTTTGGTACCACCAAGGACCCTCCGACGCTCAAGTTAGTGATGAGATCCGAGCAGAGCAACGGCATAAAAGTGTAAAAGATGGCTTACTTGACCCCTCTGTGATGGGGGTTTATATAGCGGTGGAGCACGCAGCAGCAGGCGCGAGAATCTCGCCGGCGGTTACGCCCCCCGACGTCATGCCCGCATAGAAAGCGGATCGCCCGTTAATGGGGATTGATGGCGTGGAACGTGGGATGTTGCTGGCGTAAAATCTGCGCATGGCAAGATTCGCGGAGCGGCGGTTACGCCTGTGAGCGGTGGAGCTGGTCGGAGGGCCGAGGAAGACGGCCTCGGCCGGGAGCTCGGGGACGAGCGGGGAGGCCGAGGGGTCTTGGTCTGGTGGCAGCTCGGGGAAAGCTGAGGGGCCTCGAGGAGGGCCAGCTTGTGCTTGCAGATCGGGCACGGGGTGGCCTGGTCGGCCCCTGTGGGCCCTTTCTTCTGAGTTCTGGGACACGTTACCTACCACGTGTCATGATCTTGGAGATTGCCAATATTGAGCACTATCATTAGCGCCCCACTCTTGTCCCGACCAGCTAGTGGTCGGGTCAGGAGTGGACTGCCGGGCCTCCCGAGGTGAGATCCTTTCTAGGATTTCGTCGGGACGAGTCCCCGGGCCGTCGGTTGTCTTTTCCGCTAGCGAATCAAGGCGAGATCTTTGCATTTAAAGAAGGTGTGCCGGTTCGTGCATTTCGCAGTCGAAGCGACGGTCCACGTGTCGAGCGTCGATTAGCCGATGCGACGTGCGCAGGCCTGCGGCGTCTGATGGGACACGGCCCAACGCTCGGCTGCCACGTGGAACGATCGGAGCCGCTGGGCGTGAGGGGCCGTTTCGGCGGGAAACGATGGGCGTCGTTGGATGAGACTGTATGCGGCAATAAATATGGATGGGTCCGCCTTAGGGCCCTCACTCTTTCATATTTTCCTCTCTCAAGCCTCAGCTGCTCGGCGCTCGTCTCCCCTCTTTCGTTTTCAACCTTTGAAGAATTTCATTTTCCAGGTTAGATGTCTTCCTCTGTAGAATCAGTAGACGTTGTAGGAGTAGATGCTAGAGTTCCTTTAGATGTGTATGAGTCTCCTCGGGTAGCAGGGGCTGGGCCCTCTCCCCGGGGCCATGAGGCGGGGGCCGCCTCCAGGGAGGAGGAGGCAGATGTGGCCCTCAGCACCTCGTGCTGGGTGACGCATGAGGATGAGCTCGCTAGCGCTCGGGCTCGCTTCCACATTCCCCACGCTACACGCTCCATCTGGCCGAGGAGGGAGAGAGGGCAGACCAGGAATGGGGCAGGGAGATTGCCCTGTATTTGGAAGCTTTTTGGGGCGGAATGCGCCTGCCCTTCTCTCTTGAGGTCATCGCTGTGCTGAATTTCTTCAGTTTGGCCCCCGGCCAGTTAGTGCCGAACGCGTGGAGGATTCTCCTTGGGTTCTTGATCCGCCTGAGGCTGCAGGCGGTTCCTTTCAGTCTTTCCCTTCTCGATTCCTCCCTCGTTTTCAAGAGTTACCCTGGCGGTCGAGCTAGCAACCCGAGATGGGTTTATTTTACTTTTAAGAAGCGGCCGGGGGTCGCTGCTGGGACCGGGGTCGTGGCCTTTCCCTCCTCCATCCATGATTGGAAAAAGAAATTTTTCTTCGTTTCCCCTCCCGAGGGCGAGGACTAGCCGGTGCCCACCAAGTGGTCGAGGGAGAAGTGTCTGCCGGGGAACCTGTACGATGACCCCGCCGCGGTGAGAGTGGCGTCATGGGAGCCCGTCCCTCGACATGACTTGCTGCTATCCGAGAGGGTTTTGAGCTGGGCCGGGCTTAGCCCCGTCAAGTTCGTCGGTAAGTTAGGGTTGCTTTTTGGGTTTATATTTTACTCGTGTTGCTGATCTATTGGGTGTTTGTTTCATGCAGGATCCATGGACTTCGGCGTTCTCCGAGATGCTATGCGCCAGCCGAGGCAGCCTACTAGGGCCGGGGGCGCCAGTTCTTCTCGGGCGCAGCCCGCTCAGGCCCCTACTGCCCCGGTGGCGGCTCCTCGAGGACGCTTGGCGGTGGATCCCGCCCCGGGCCCCAGCAGAGCATCAGGTTGGAAGCGGTCCCTGATTCTAGAGGACATGGCTTCGGAAGAGGAGATCGGCTCTCCCTCGGATTCACTCAAGAGGTGTTCCCGGAGACCCACCCGGGGCCGGTCCTCGCCGAACGTAGTGGAGGAAGGGAGGCTCCGGTTCGCGGTGCCGTCGGGGCTGTCGGTCGCGGACAGCCTCCTGCACGAAATAGAGACCTCGGCCAGGGATCGAGTTCCTGGAGGGACCCTTAGGGCCCAGCCGGCGTCGATCGCCCAGGAGTCCGTGCAGGTAAGCCCCAGGTTCATCATGAGATTTGGTGCCTTTTTCTTTTTCTGATCTTTTTTTATGTCTTCCCAGATCCTCCAGCACGTGGCCCTCGCCCTTCGCATGGAGACCGAGGTGTTAGCCCCGGCGGTGGAGGCCGCGGGCCAGCTCGCCGCGCTGCAAGAGAGCTCCAGGCGGGAGCAGGAAGCGATGTCGGCGAAGATCGCCGCCCTGGAGGGCGAGGTGGATGCCGAGAAGAGGGAGGTCGCCCAGTATCACGAGGCCGCCGTGATCGCCGAGGGCAAGCTCGAGGACTCCCGGGTGCTCGCCGGGAACCTGAAGAGGACGGTGAAGGCCCTACGAAAGGAGCTGGGGGCGGCGGCCGAGGTATTTAAGTCGGCCGAATCGAGGGCCATGGCGAGCTATAAAGGGTCGAAGGATTTTTATAACGACCTGGCCGTGGCCACGACCCGCATTTGGCACGACGCCCTCGATGCCGTTAAGTCTCAGATGCCAGGGTTCGACGACGCGGACCTCCGGGCTGAGTTCCCCCTCTCGGGCGCCGACGAGCAAAGGGAAGAAGGTCCCGGTGAGGAGGTGGCCGGGGACCCAGCGCCCCAAGTGGTGGAGGTCGAGGACCTCGAGGTCGCCCCCGGCCCCGAGGTGTAGAGCCCCCGTTCTCCCATCTTCATTTTGTTTTCCTTTTGAATTTTGTAAGGCTGGGGAGCCAAAAAATACCCTTTGTAAAAAAAACTTTTGTCTTTGGCAGTGGTAATAAAGTTTTTTTTCTCAGCTCAATAGAATTGTGTTCTGCCATCTGTTTGTGAAGAATGCTCGTGGAGTATTTTTGCCTGTATCGTTGTGCTTTTACGTCAGGTTGGCTATCTGTCTAGCGATCGTCTGTCGAGTTGTCTGCAATCACTTGCCGACGAGCGCTTCTGAGGAGGTATCTCCCTGGGCCCCGGAGTCGAGGGAAGATCGTTTAGACTCGGACAGACCTGACGCCCCTCACTGGGGTCTCGAGTCCACGGCTATAGTGCATCTCCGATTCCGAGCATTGGTCGCCATCTAGGGTTGACTGGGCAGGGTAGCTGCCCCGTCACCTCTTGCACAGGCTTTATGCTTCTGAGGGGAGTTTCCCACCAAGGATGGCCGAGCAGGGCAGCTGCTCCTTTTCCCCTTGCGAGGGCTTGGGTCTTTAGCGCTTGAGGGGTTGTACGAAGCCCGCTAAGGATGTCCGGGCAGTAGAGCTGCGCGGCGGCGTCTGGGCGAGGACTTTGACCTCTGGCGTCACGGGTAAGCAACTACCAGCCAGGGATGAACGAGAGGGGCAGCCGCTTCTATCCTGGTGTCGCGGGTAGGGAGCTACCAGCCGGAGTTTTTACCAAGCAGGGTAGCTGCTCAGTTGCCTCTTGCGAGGGCTTTGATCCTTCAGGACGGGGACCGAGCAGGGTTACTGCTCAGTGCCTCTTGGCGAGGACTTTGATCCCTGTCGATTGTGGTAGGAAGCTACCAGCCGGGGATAGCCGAGCGAGGGCCCGACTGCCTCCGGGAGGACTTTGGTCCTTGGCACGGGAAGAGCTATAAGGCTGTAAGAAGCCTACCAAGGACCCTTGGCCGGGCAGAGTTACTTCCCAGTGCCTCTTGGCGAGGGCTTTTGTCCTGAAAGATAGCCGAGTGAGGGACCCTCGGGCTCGACTGCCTCTGAGAGGGCTTTTTGATCCCCGGCGTTGCGGCAGGGAAGCTGCCCGCTGGGGATAGCCGAGCGAGGGAACCTCGGGCTTGACTGCCTCTGAGAGGGCTTTTTGATCTCCTGCGTTGCGGCAGGGAAGCTGCCCGCTGGGAATAGACGAGCGAGGGAACCTCGGGCTCGACTGCCTCTGAGAGGGCTTTTTGATTCCCGGCGTTGCGGCAGGGAAGCTGCCCGCTGGGGATAGCCGAGCGAGGGAACCTCGGGCTCGACTGCCTCTGAGAGGGCTTTTTGATCCCCGGTGTTGCGGCAGGGAAGCTGCCCACTGGGGACGACCGAGCAGGGAAGCTACTGGGCTGAATCTTGTTGTGGTGTATCCCGACCATTCAGCTGCAGGTGTGGGGAATGGGATCGGTCGGGGCAGCGGCGTGCGTAGCTAGCCTATTGAATGCGGGGGAAGGGGAAGCGCTAGGGGCGCGTCGCTTTGATTCCACCGGAGAAGACTTGATGGCCGCCGCGTGGCAGCGACTCCCTGGGCGAAAGCGTGCGACGGTTGGGCTGCGCAGTGGGCTATATAAGGCTGAAGGAGTACCGGTCCTTTCATCCTTCATAAACAGGCCGCCGAGAATGCAGGACTTCCCGTTCACCATCCCCGACATCGTTCACTTTGAAGACGTGTACCTCTATGACCCGTACTGCACCGAGGACACGGTGCAGATGGTCTACGGGAGCATCGAGGACCATTTTGGCCGGCTGCTCCCCCGACGCTCCTTCCTGCTGCAGCTGCTGATGTACTCCATCTGGAGGGCATCGCCGGGGTTTTACAACCCCCTGTCTGAGCTGCTCTTTGATGAGGCCGTGAGCAAGCTGCGGTATTTGAGGCGCTTCGGCTTAATCTCCGCGAACCGGCTGGCCCGCTCACAGGCGCTCGTCCGCGAATGCTACGAGCTGAGGCTCGGGGTCGATGCCGGCGGGGGGAACCAGGGACAGAGGCTGGAACTGGAGGGGCCCCGGTTGGGGGAGATTTTTACCGAGTACCACGAGCAGTGCTCGCTGCACCCCCTCCCCCCACTATTGTAATTTTCTTTTCTTTCTGCATGTATGGCTGAGGAGCCCATAATACCCTTTGAATAAACAAAGCTTTTCTTTCTTTTTTCGCAATGCCCTATTGATCTTTATTAAATTAACAATAGATCCTAGGAAGAATTTACATTACTCTAAAGGAAAGGTACAGGCTGGTAGACAACTTTATTGGCTCGGGCCGAGCTCCTTGAAGGACGACTGGCCCCCGTGCTCGGCGCAGGGCTCCCGGTTCCCCGAGTTTCGGGCTGGCCGTCTGCTGAAACGAGCATGATCTGACCAATTGTCAGGTCGGTGGGAGGGCGAGGCTGCTCTTGCTCGCGGTCGGCCTGCCGTTTGTCCCTCAGGTATGCAGCGAGATGCCCGGATCGGATGAGCTCTTCGATGTAGTCTCTAAGTTGCTTGCAATCCTCCGTGGCGTGGCCTAGCACCCGGTGGAAAGCGCAGTAGGGGCCCCGGGTCCGCTTTGCGGCCTGACGCGGGATCGGAGGGAACTTGAAGAACCCCTCGTTCTGGGCCTCCTCCAGCAACACCGCAAGGGAGACGTTGAGCGAGGTATACTCCTGGAACTTAGGGTGGTAGGGCTACTGACGCTCCGGCCTCTCCTCCCGAGCCCTCTTCTTTTGGTCGGGCCGTTCTGCCTGGGGAAGGTTAGCATTCACCTCGGATTCCAGCTGGACCTCACGCTCGGTCCACGCCTTGACCTCGGCCATGGTCTTAGGTTGCGCCAGCGCGAAGGAGCGTAACCATTCCTTGTGCCTCAGGCCAGATCTGAGCGCCGTTATGACGGTTTCGTCCCGGCGCCCGGGTACCTCGAGAAGGGCGTTATAGAAACGGGTGATGTAGGCCTTGAACGTTTCCTTGTCCCCACTCTTAACCGTGAAGAGGTAGTCAACCGTGCGCTTCTGTCGACGGTTCCCCACGAAATGGCCGAGAAACTGAGTAGCCAGCTCGTCGAAGGTCGAAATCGACTTGACCTCGAGCCCCGGGAACCAGTCCCGACCTGCACGGATGAGGGTGGCCGGGAAGGCTCTGCACTTAGCGGCGTCGGAGTGATCCTGGAAGCTCATCCCCGCGGTGAAAGCGTCTAAGTGGTCCTTCGGGTCGGTTTTCCCGTCGAACAATGAGACCTTTGGGGGCTTGTTACGCGAGGAGACGTGCACGGAGAGCAGTTCCTCGGTGAACGGCTTCGTGAGCGATTCGGAGGCGTACTTAGCCCCGTCACTCGAGAGGTGAGCTTCTCGGCGCATGCCCTCGATCTTCTTCTCGAGGGCGTCGAGCCGACCGTGGTACCCCGAGGAATCGGCGCCTCGGGATCCCTAGCCCCCGCTGCGGGTGACCTGCGTCTGGGAGTGGCCCCGTTTTCTTTCGATGAGGTGCCTCAGGTCCCGGGATGAGGTAGCTCTTGAGTTGCCGAGGCGAACCCCTTCTGTGTAGCCCCACCGATGGTAGTGGGGTCGGCTATGCCCGTGGATAGGCGAGGTGACTGACATTTCCTCTGGGGGATAAGGGGCACGAAGAGGCTCGAGGCGAGGCGTTCTGGCGGAGGATCTCGGCGTGGAGCCCTGGGGCGTCCAGCGGGCCTCAGGGAGCACCGGTTCGAGGGACCGGCGGCCAGGGGATGCAACCTGTTGGTGGTCGGCCGTCCAGACAGGGACAGAGCCTTCTGGAGGCGGAGGGGCGGCGATCTGGGGCCCGGGCGCAGCCGTTTGGACGCGGACGAGGGCCTCAACGAGGGATTGCAGGCGATCTATCCGGCCTGCGAGGGCGTTGACGACGGCCATGGGAGGAGGTTCATCCCCGCCTTCGGTGAGCGGAAGACGGCGGCTGGTACCGGGATCCCCATGATGGTCGTCTTCCATGAGGGTGGAGATAGGAAGGCCAACTTTGTGTTTTATGGAGTTATGTTCCCACAGATGGCGCCAACTGATGGAGCTCCTTTTCGGGACTCCGTCAGATGTTGTCTTCCGTTAATCTCGCAGTGGACTTAGTTGATTATCTTCCTTCGCGTGTGGGTCTCAATGGGTTTTTGGAGGAAGAGGTGGGGTGAGGAAGCGGCTGCCGAGTACCTACAAAGAAGTCCCGGGGTGGTTTGGTACCACCAAGGACCCTCCGACGCTCAAGTTAGTGATGAGATCCGAGCAGAGCAACGGCATAAGAGTGTAAAATATGGCTTACTTGACCCCTCTATGATGGGGGCTTATATAGCGGTGGAGCACGAAACAGCGGGCGCGAGAATCTCGCCGGCGGTTACGCCCCCCGACGTCACGCCCGCGTAGAAAGCGGATCGCCCGTTAATGGGGATTGATGGCGTGGAACGTGGGATGTTGCTGGCGTAAAATCTGCGCATGGCGAGATTCGCGGAGCGGCGGTTACGCCTGTGAGCGGTGGAGCTGGTCGGAGGGCCGAGGAAGACGGCCTCGGCCGGGAGCTCGGGGACGAGCGAGGAGGCCGAGGGGTCTTGGTCTGGTGGCAGCTCGGGGCAAGCTGAGGGGCCTCGAGGAGGGCCAGCTTGTGCTTGCAGATCGGGCACGGGGTGCCCTGGTCGGCCCCTGTGGGCCCTTTCTTCTGAGTTCTGGGACACGTTACCTGCCATGTGTCATGATCTTGGGGATTGCCAATATTGAGCACTATCACAGATCCTCATTACAGTAAATAGAGAATTGGCATAAAACTATGTGTGTTGCGTTTTGGAAGAACTTTTATGCAAATTAGAAGTGGAGACTTAATGTTACAGGAACTAGGCATCCATATAAGCAAACTATTGCACTAAACATTCCAAGACCTTGTTTGGATACACACAATCCATAAGATAAAAATGCTAGATTCTATTTTCCTCCTAGATCAATGCAATCCTTTAAAAATGCTTGTTTGGATGGCATTTTCATGGCTAAATCCAAAGTGAAAAATTACCTCAAATAGGTTCAATCTATGGGATTAAAAAAATTAGCTAAGGCCTAATTATTTTTTCCCAAACTTTTTCACTCTCTCCATCTTTTTGAAAACCGTGTTGCTCTCTTTCTTTCTCTTTCAAAAATAAAAATATATTTTAACTCAACCAGAAAAGAAAAAAGTAAGCATTAAATGCATTTGCTATCCCAAATTATCCAAACATTTACAAATAAAAAAATCCTTAGAAATTTCATTTAATAAAATACATATGAATTCCAAGATTTATTTATCTAATCCCTAGAATTATTTTCCAAATTGCCCAAGATACCTAAAGAATGCGCTAAGGAAGGCATTTTATGTCAACAAACCACAATAATTGGTATGATCCATCATCAAAATCATCTAAACTGTTTACACTCACAGTAGGCTATATAGCAAAGGCTATCTGAAGATAATTCTAGCTCATGAAACTATGATCAAGAAAAGGGTTTTCAAACCATACGACCTCCTGGCGTCCATCAATGATGGGAAAAAAGGGAGAAGTGGAAATATATTGATTTTTCTGTAAGGAACTCTGGTCAACTTTAAGGCATAACAATACAAGAACAGAAAATTAAAGGCAGCAAATGTCAAAAAGAATTATAAATTCAAAAGGAGAACATTAAAATCGAAGGCATGATCTAGGTACTAAGATGACGTGGAATTTCTCCTGAAAGCAGCATTGCACCAAAAACTGAATAACCTGATATATAGGAATATTAAGTACGAAATCAGGCAGCTTGTACAAAATAAACAAGATCAACACCAGCAAGATCAAAGCAGCAAATATCCTCTTGTCGCTAATAAATATACTAGCATAAAATGGAGCTCATAATATCGAAGGAGGCTTACATGATACTGTGAGATTGATTAACATCATCTAGGTCAAAGAAGGGGAAAAATACCTTCCTATTTCTACTGCATATAATAACACAACACATGACAGATACAATAAAGATGCTAAGATGGCGGAGGTGGGCATCCGTTGGTTCTAGAATCCTTCAAAATTTTACCATCCTTAGCACTCACCTTCCAAGTGTGGCAACCATCGCTACCTTTATAGTCGTAGGTCTGTTGAGTTGCAGCTGATCCTGATAAAACAGAGTGATCTTGGACAAGCATCCAACCATCAGCGACCTGAGTAGCAGATAGGATCTTTGAACTGAGCACTTTATCGCCATAACGAGACAAGTTTTCTTCATATAAAGTGTGAGAAAGGTTAGTCTCGATTTTACAAGTGTTATTTTCGCCGGCCAAATTGGAAGTCACAATTGAAAGTGGATATTTGTACTTCTGAGCTGTATGTGATAGCAACCCTTGGTCATCGCTGATCCTTGTACCCATCTTCATCTTAGCCTTCATATGCACCTCCTTGTAATTCCCATCCTTTAGAAACACAATCAAATGCTTCAACTTGAGCTTATGACTGATATCAGTGGTTAAGTTCCCAAACGATGAGTTCACCCACCCAGAGAAGTGGTACTTGATCCCTGCATCAATCTTAAAAGTCCCGTTCAAATGGAAAATTTTGGAATTGCGGTCGATCGAGGCAGGAGGCACCAGGTATTGAGTGAGCTTCGCCTCAATAGAAGATGATTCCATATCCAACCACAGGTGCAAATTCGCATCGACCAACCAAAATGAGATTCCATCCGTAACATTCAAGCCAAACTCATGTGGCTTCCCGTCCAAAAGAAGCCCAAGAAACGGCGTTATATCCAAATCATATGACGGAAGATTAAACGCACCAATAGCCACAATCGGAACCCAGAACAAAGGATTAATCCCACCTGTAAATATAACAGGAAAAGGAACAATTGACCCAACCAAACGCCCATCAATTGTAGGAAAAACCCGACGAAACGCTCCATTGCCCCTCCCCGTAGTGAGATTATTCTTCTCAATATACGAATTGGGTGGATTTGAATACCAAAACTCGTCGTTTCCATGGAACGAAACGTACACTTCAAGAACAGCCCTATAAGCATTCGAAGGAACCACAACGCTGCTAGAATGCACATCCGTCGACTTGTTATGTATCCGAAACCAATACCCATTTTCTTCACTCTCATTCGAAATGGGTAATATCAAATCGGCCGGGTCATCGTCACTAGCCATCACTCTCTTCTTACTTCTCATTGAAATAACTTCTCTACCCATTCTCCGACCAACATAGCTACCATTACCGTCGTCGTCGTCATCATCAATTAATGGGTAAAACTCAAGAGAGAGATTACAATGGTAAATCCCCGTAAACTTGTCATTGACTAGATTCTCAAGCATCATCGACACATTGTTAGGTCTCCGGAAAAGCGAATGGTACTTGGTCACGTCCTTAGTCACACGCCAGAAGACCCCGGTCTCTGTGGGCTCGGCGGTGCTTGTTCTGAGAATCTCGGCCCCACCGATCCAAACGGCAGCAATACGATCATATTGATCGCCGGCAGAGGAGACATTGAGGGTGAGGACGACGCGGGCCCACGGAGCGGAGCAGTTGGAGGAGGTAGGAGGAGGGGAGTAAAGTACGGACGTAGGGGGGAGGCCGTAGGTGTAGGCGAAGGAATGGTTGAGGATGAGTCGGGTGCATGAAATGGGACTTGTGGAGATAACAGGAAGCGGGTATGTTGGGTCTATGTATTCTTGGGGCACTTGGGTTTGGTTAGATGAGTCGAGTTTGAAGAGGAAGCGGTCGGTGAGCAAAGGGGAGGATGAGGATTGAGAGAGGAAGAGTACGAAGAAGAAGAAGAAAAGGAGGAGCATTTTGAGATTTGAGGAGAATACTTGAGATTTTGGTGTGTGTGTGTGTGTGTTCTCTTATGGGGAGATTCTTGTTACAATGCCAATGGAAGAGAAGGAAAGTGCAGGGTAATGAGGCTCATCGTGGCATTTTGTCGAATAGGTTGTGGGCGTGTGTAAAACGCTGGAGGATATCGGGTACAAGGATATTTGAAGAGTGGGTAGCAGCAAAGGCAAGGCACAGGGCAAAGCGAGGAGGAACGAGAGCTGTGCTTGTACTTTGAAAACTGTGAAGGGTGATAAAAATGAGAATCAACTGCAACTCTCTTCAAAATATCACAGGAATTAAGCATAAATTTAGAAATCTACCTGCTGTCTAAAAAAATGAATCTTGATAAAAGCAATCATCGCCTCAAAGATGATTGAAGGAGGTGCTTTTCGGGTCTCCGTCAGATGTTGTCTTTCGTCGATCTCCCGGTGGATCTTGAAGGTGATCTCCTATTGCGTGTGGGTCTCAATGGATTTTGAGAAGATTGATGGTTTTGAGGAGTTTGCGATGAGTACCTGCAAAGAAGTCCCGGGATGGTTTGGTACCACCGAGGACCCTCCGACGATCAAGTTACTACTATATCTGAGCAGGATAACGGCTGAGTAGAATGAAAAAAGCTTACTTGACCCCTCTGTGATGGGAGTTTATATAGCGGCGGCAGCACGCGGCAGCAGGCACGAAGATCTCGCCGGCAGTTACGCTCCCGACGTCACGCCTGCGTGAAGAGCGGATCACCCATTAATGGGGATCGTGATGGCGTGGAACGTGGGATGTTGCCGGCGGAGAATCTGCGCACGGCGAGATTCGCGGAGCGGCGGTTACGCCTGCGAGTGGTGGAGTCGGTTGGAGAACCGAGGAAGACGGCCTTGGCAAGGGAGCTCGGGACGAGCGAAAGGGCCGAGGGGTCTTGGTTTTCCGGCGTCTCGGGACGAGTTGAGTGGCCGAGGATGCCAATTTCAAAGGGGGCTCTGAGGAGAGCCGGCTGGGGCTTGCAGGTCGGGTACACGGGTGGCCAGGTTGGTCCCTGTGGGCCCTTTTTCTGAGTTTTTGGACACGTCATCTGCCACGTGTCGTGATCCTGGAGATCCCCAATATTGAGCATCATCACTAGCCCCCTACTCTTGTCCCAACCAGCTAACAGGTCGGGTGAGGAGTGGACTGCCGGTCCGCCCGGGATGAGCTCCCTCCTAGGGTTTCGTCGGGACGCGTCCCCGGGCTGTCAGCTGTCTTTTATGTCGGCAAATCAGGATGAGATCTTTGCATTTAAGGTGGGTGCGCTGGTTTGTGTATTCTGCCACTGAAGCGACGGTCCACGTGTCAAGCATCGGTTGGCCGACACGACGTATGCAGGCCTGCGGCGTCTGATGGGATGCGGCCCAGTATGGGAACGACAAGTGGAGCAATCGGAGCCGTTGGACCCGAGAAGACGCTTTGGCGGGAGATGAAGGGCGCCGTTGGATGAGATCTTTTGCGGCGATAAGTAGGGGCGGGGCCCGCTCCATGGCCCCTACTCCTTCATATTTCCTCTCTTCTAAGTCTCGGCTGCTCGGCGTTCTTCTTCCTTTTGAATACATGGTTCATTCATATTCTTTGGGTTGCTCGCGCCAGAGCTAGCATGGCCGAGCCCCCGGCTGGCTCGTGCCCCGCGCCGAATGCCCTGCCGGCGATAGGGCCATCTGCTTCGCTGATGGCTCCTGGTGGTTGTTCCGGTGGCGGCCGGAGACGTCTACAATTATCCGAGCCCCAGACGGGGGACAAAGGGGAGGGCGAGGACGACCCCCCTCCTAAGAGGAAAAGGACAATTTCTCGTGTGTCGTCGTCGAGGGTCCCTGAGGGGATTCTGATGAAGATGGGCGACGCCGTTTTCACGGTCCCGTCTAGGCTTTCCATTGCTGCCGGGATGGAGGAGTCGGCTGGGGGAAAGCTTCCGCATGGCTCCCTGAGGGCCCAACTGGAGGCCATGGCCCAAGGGGCGGTCCAGGTGCGAACTCCTCTACGCGTAGTTTTCTTGGTATTCCTTTCCTTGGGCTTGAGAGCCTCCCGGTTTCTCATCCGCTTTCCGTCAGGTCCTTCAACACTGCGCCCTTGCCACTCGTATGGAGGCCGAGGAGGCGTTTCACGCACCGAGGCCAGTAGAGGCGTTTCCCTCGAAGGTCGAGGTTTTGCGGCGTGACCTGCGCCTGGAGAAGGCAAGGTCCGATGTCCTGGCAGCCCGTGCGGAGGCTGCGAAACTTGCCAACTCAGCGAATCGGGGTGTCCATCTTCGTCTGAGTGCGTCCCTCCGGGTCTCCGATAGGAAGCTGGCAGATCTGGCCGAACGCTTCGCAGCCCTGGAGAAGGAGAGGGACGCCAGCAGGGGAGATGTTAAGGCGGCGCTTCTGGAGGCCCAGACCGCCGGGGTTCGGGCCAAGAGAGTTGTGGCCGATTATAAGGTGTTAGAGCAGTTTTATGCCGAGCTCGGGGAGTATTCTGTCGTCGCGTGGAATAAGGCTCTGGACGCCGTGAAGGAGCAGCTTCCCGAGTTCGCCGATGGCGAGCTCCATGCTCGGGTTCCGCTTCCGCTGGCGAGGCCTCCGGTAGAAGATGGCGAGGGGAGCGGGGGGCGCCCTTGGTGGCAAAACCTCCGGTGGTAAAGCCCCCGGCAGGCCGGGGTGCCAGCGGTAAGGGGACCGAAGTAAGCCTCCGGGCAGTTTGTAAGGCTGGGGAGCCCAGAATACCCTTTGTAAAAACTCTGCCTTTGGTAATAAAAGAAAATTCATGTTTCATCGGTTTTCATTTTTTCTTCTGTGTGTGAAGAATGTTTGTAAAATATCTCGGCTTGAACTGTTGGATCAGCTATCTGTCTAGCGATCATTCGTCGAGTTGATTTCGATCACTTGCCAAGCGCTGCCGAGGAGGTATCTCCGTGGCCCCGACGTCGAGGGGGGGATCGCTTAGACTTCGATAGGCTTGTTGCCCCTTTTTGGGGCCTCGGATCCTCTGCGTCGGTGGGGCTGTAAGAAGCCCATTAAGGATGACCGGGCAGTGAAGCTGCGCGGTCACCTCTAGGCGAGGGCTTTTGATCTCTGGCGTCGCGGAAAGGCAACTGTCAGCCTGAGATGACCGAGCAGGGTAGCCGCTCGGTTGCCTCTTGCGAGGGCTTTGATCCTTAGTGTTGGAGGGGCTGTAAGAAGCCCACTAAGGATGACCGGACAGTGAAGCTGCGCGGTTGCCTCTTGGCGAGGGCTTGGATCTCTGGTGTCGTGGGTAGGCAACTACCAGCCTGGGATGACCGAGCGGGGAAGCCGCTCGGATGCCTCTTGCTTGGGCTTCGATCCCTGGCGTCATGAGTAGGGAGCTACCAGCCAGGGATGACCGAGCAGGGTAGTCGCTCGGTTGCCTCTTGCGAGGGCTTTGATCCTTAGTGTTGGAGGGGCTGTAAGAAGCCCACTAAGGATGACCGGGCAGTGAAGCTGTGCGGTTTCCTCTTGGCGAGGGCTTGGATCTCTGGCGTCGTGGGTAGGCAACTACCAGCCTGGGATGAAGGAGCGGGGTAGCCGCTCGGGTGCCTCTTGCGAGGGCCTCGATCCCCGGCGTCATGGATAGGGAGCTACCAATCGGAGATGACCGAGCAGGGTAGCTGCTCGGTTGCCTCTTGCGAGGGCTTTGATCCTTCAAGACGGGGACCGAGCAGGGTTACTGCCCAGTGCTTCTTGGCGAGGACTTTGATCCCTGTCGGTTGTGGTAGGAAGCTACCAGCCGGGGATAGCCGAGCAAGGACTCGACTGCCTCTGGGAGGACTTGTTCCTTAGCGCGGTAGGGGCTGTAAGAAGCCTACTAAGGACCCTTGGCCGGGCAGGGATTCCGCCCGGTGCCTCTCGACGAGGGCTTTTGTCCTGAAAGATAGCCGAGCGAGGGATCCTTGGGCTCGACTGCCTCTGGGAGGGCTTTGTAATCCCTGTCGGTCGTGGTAGGAAGCTACCAACCGGGGATAGCTGAGCAGGGTAGCTGCTGAGCTGCCTCTAAGGAGGGCTTTGGTTCGCAAAGACAAAACTTTATTTGCAATGTTTCGATGTTTCTTTATTTGGACGGAAAGGATTTCCGGAAAGCGTTTACATCGTCTTTGTGAAAGGAGGGGTACACACTTGTTGGCCTTGGCCTCATTGGTATAGCTTGAGCTTCTCGGCGTTGTAAGGCCGCGGGAGCTTGCGCCCGTCCGCATCTTGCAGGCGACAGGCCCCGCCGGGGAGCACCTCAGAGACGAGAAAGGGACCGTCCCACCTCGGGGAGAACTTGTGTAGCCTGCCTTGATCAATGAACTCGTTTCGTCGTAGGACCAGATCCCCGGTCTGGAAGGAGCGGTTCTTGACCCTAGCGTTGTAGTATCGGGCCGTTTGCTGCTGATAAGCGGCGGCTTTGATCTGGGCCCGGTCTCTCTTCTCCAACAAGATGTCCAGGTTGGTTCGTAGCGCCGAGGTATTCGCATCGTCGTCTAAGTGCTCGACCCGATGACTGGGTAGCCCGATCTCTGCTGGGACCATCGCCTCGGTCCCGTAGCAGAGACTGAAGGGGGTTTCCCCGGTGGGGGTCTTATTTGACGTGCGCAGGGCCCATAAGACTCGGGGTAATTCTTCGACCCAATTGTCTTGTCGCCCTTCCAGGCAGGTTCGGAGACCCCGGAGGACGTCTCGGTTAGCGACTTCGGCCTGCCCATTGCATTGGGGATGCGCGACCGCGACAAACTTCATGAGGATATGGTATTCTTTGCAGAAGTCCTTCACTTTCTCATTCTCGAAGTTCGTCCCGTGATCGGTGATGATACATCTCGGGATGCCGAACCGGAGTATCAGATTGTTTTGCAGGAACTTGATGGTAGTGGTGGCGTCCAGTTTTCAGATAGGGATGGCCTCGATCCACTTGGTGAAGTAGTCTACTGTGACGAGGATGTATTTGTGCCCTCCTGTACCGGTTGGGAACTGGCCGATCATGTCCAATCCCCATTGGGCGAACGGCCATGGGGATGTTAGGGCGGTCAGCTCAGTAGCGGGGAGGCAAGGGATGCTGCCGTGGAGCTGGCAACTCTTGCATCTTCTGACTAGCTTCTGGGCGTCTTCATGAATAGTGGGCCAGTAGTACCCTTGGAGAACCGCCTTTTGGATCAAGGTTCGGGCCCCTTGGTGCGCACCGCCAACCCCTTCATGGATTTCCCGGAGGACGTAGTCGGCTTCGTGGGGGTCAACGCATCGGAGCAGGGGTTGAGTGAAGGACTTTTTGTAAAGATTTCCATTGCTCCAGATGAAGTGGCGGGCTTTGGCCCAGAGGCGGTGGGTGTTAGTTATATGTATGCCCTAGAGGCCATTACTGTACATTGGATGTATATTGTAGTGGATGCTGGGACATATATAGGTAGGACTTTCTTGCTCGACATGATAGTACGCTATCTGGTTGCTCTTTATCTTAACATGTATACTTTCTGTCTCTCTGATTACATGTTGATAAAGCCCTTAGGATGTGTACTCGACTTCTAGGACTGTGATGCAGATCATACTAGTGGGGCCTGGATAGTCCATGAGTACATCCTTGAAATGTTCCTAGTCGAGGGAATATCGAGACGGGGCATCGATATTCCAGAGTAGACTAGCGTATATCTTCTCGACCCATGCGATGGGCGATGGATGATCCCATATCCATTGGTGTTTGACATCGAAGATGGTATGCGGGTGCTCAGTGGAGACTGGGTACACTGAACGGACTCGCCGAGAACTCCCAGATGGTATTATACCTCACGTCAGATGGCAGTTCTCTGGTGACACTGGTACAGCTTAGTCTGTTGACCCGAGATCGTCATAGAGTCTTGTGTGTCTCCCACTGTGCTTTGATTTCCACCCTACCACGGCTCTACTGAGTCGTGCAAACAGGTGGTTTTTGGGTACAGTCCCGATTCACATGGAGGCAATGAGCGATAGGAGGGGATTCGTCTCTCCCGGTATTGGGGGTTGATGTTGTGCTATGCTCGACTGGCCATAACAAGAAATCCCTGGCCAGGGTTGCAGTGATATACTGGTAAGAGTTATCAGTAGTTTCACGAATGTTATCGACCTCAAGTCGGCATGACTTATCGAGCTATTGGGGTCTGACGTTTACCACCCCTAGGCAAGATATGCGACATATCAGACGAACAGACCGGACTATACGGCAAGTGTTACTGGTTGGATTCACAGGAGTGTGAGCGGGCTTGCTCGTCGATCTTCTGATCGCTCAATACCCGGGTGGCCGTTACGTTTAGCAGACCGCTTGCGGCTTGTGGGTGTTTGATATGATCATCATCTGCTGCCGGCGTATTGACGAGTCTTTAGAGTCCTACACAGAGGTTTCCTGGCTCAAGCGAAACGAAATAGGAGCGCATATGAGATATGTGCGGGACCGAGAATAATGCGTGTATGTGATACCGTATTCTATTCTCGCGATGAATGTATCGATTGGTTATATGCGATATAACCTAGTTATCGAATCAAGGATTGATTCGATAAGCCGATACATTTGATACTAGTCGGTTATATACGATATGACCGGATCATTAAATCAAGTGTTGATTTAATGATTTAATGTATAATTATATATTTGATATATTACTTTGCATTAACTAGTATTGGTTCACTTTAAATCGATTTACTCACTTGGTTTGTGCACATTGCATATGTGATATATTTTGTGCACATGATTGTATCATGTTTGATGATACATGCAAGCTAGGGTTAGTGTAAAGAATTAGACCATGGTTAAGATTATGATTAGGGTTTTCTTTTTCCTTATTCATTTATTTATTCTTTTGTTTATTTTGGAAAAAGAAAAAGATAAAGAGAAAAAGAATGGTTGCTAGTTTTGTTTGTAGTTGAAGTTTCTTGAAACTTTGACTTAGTCACCATTCTTGTCTCATCCTTAACCTTAACCATTCATGTTAACCATGGTCCATTCTCTACAACTAACCAAGGGTTAGTAAATGATAAGTATTGATTTATTTATCTAATTAACATAACTTATCATAATTCTTTTATCATCTTCTTCTTCATCTTCAAGTTGAAGAAAGCTTGCACCATCAATGGCAACTAGCCAAAATGAGTGAGAAATCCAATTCTAAAGTCTACCCACTTCCTATTTCTTCACCCTCTACTACTTGCCATGTAGTAGAGTGTGTTGTCTTCACAAGTTTCTTGACTTGGCGAAGGCGGAGCTCGAGTTTGTGATGCCTCGACGTAGATCATCTTCGGCATCGAACCGACGATCAAGCCCGCCCATTTCTTCGATGAAGCCGATGCTAGAGTTCGGAATTCGATTTGGACAGCGGAGATAGATCATCGTGGAGCTTAGGAAGTGGTGGACCGGATCTACAAAGGTTGTAGCCCCTTCCCTATTTCTATATTTCCGTTTACTTGCTTGCTTTGCCTAAATATCTAGTTAACGATCCGTTCTAGGTTTTCTCGGCACCGTAATTTTTAGAAATTAGCGTGTTTGATCACTTGTGAGACTTCACTAGAGTGCCTAGGAAACCTACAGTGGGCAGCCCCCCGGTCATTCGGGTGTTAGTGTATATGCCCTAGAGGCCATTACTGTATCATTGTATATTACTTAATGGAAGCTTGGGATATTCACAGTTGTATAAACAATCTTGCTCAAAATGGTAGTATGCTACTTGGTTTGTTTCTACTTCAATATGTGCATGTGTTTCTTTTAGCATATCGCTTATACATATTAGTAGAGCCCTTAGGATCTTTGCTTGATTACCAGCGTTGTGATGGCAGTCATACTTGTGGTGGCTGGGTAATCTATAAGCACATCCTTATACAGGTCCCTAGTCGTAGGACTATCGAGACAGGGCATCGATACTCCGGAGTAGACTAGCGCATACGCTTCTCATCCCAGCACGGGAGGTGGTCTGTCCCACAGCCATCAGTACGTCGTACTGGAGATAGTATGCGGGTGCTCGTTAGGTTACGAGTACACTGGACAGGACTCGTCGGGAACTGATGGATGGTATTATACCTATCGTCAGTTATCAGTTCTCAGGTGACATGAGTACAGCTTAGTCCGCTGACTTGACACTGTCGCTTCGCCTCGAGTGTGTTCCCACTGTACTTAGATTACTACCCTACCACGGCTCAAAGGAGTCGTGCAAACAGGTAGTAGTTGGGTGCAGTCCCGAAGCACTTGGAGGCAGTGACGGTTAGACAGGATTCGTCTCTCCCGGTATTGGGGGTTGACATCGCGCTGTGTCTAGGAGAGCCATTACATGAGTAGTCCCTGGCCAGGGCAAGCGAGATATACTGGTAGGTTTCCAGTGTTATCTCAGGGTGTTCTGGGCTTCACTCCGACATGACTTGTACCGCTATTAGGGGACTGACGTTTACCGCCCCCCCTAGGCCCGCCATGCGATGTATCAGACGAACAGACCGGACTGTACGGAGATTGTCACATACAGGCTCAGTAGGAGTTCGGATGGGTTTACCTCATCGGCCTTCTTATCGACATCTACCTGGGGACCGTTACGTACAGCTAGTGCCGCTTGCGGTCTGTGGTTAAACCCACTGCCAGCGTAGTGTCGAGTCTTTAGAGTCCCACACAGAGAGTTTCCCTGCATTGAGCGAAACGTGTAGAGGCCGTATGGTTTTACAGCAGGGATGCGATCATTTGCGTACACTTGTGTGCGTATGTTGTTCGGGCAGGCGATACTAGTGGGCTTTGGTTTAAGCCGGATCCTAGTATTGCACAGATGGATTTGTTTTGTCTTCTGTGCATTCGCATTCTACGGAATGCGGATGCGGGTGTGTATGCACAGTTTTGAGGAGTGATGAAGGAGGAGGTGCCTCATTAGGGTTTTGGCAGTTGGTTCGGCCAAAACCGTTATGTGGCAGGCTCATTAGGGTTTTGGCAATTCGTTCTGTCAAAACCATTATGAGCCGGGGACATTGTTTACTAATCCTTTTAGTGATAATTTTATGATGGCTAATTGCATTGACCATTTGACCACCATGACCTCTCTTGACTTTATTGACCGGTTGACCGGGGTTGACCATTAACCTTCATGAGAGATCTACACTCTTCTTTTGATTTTCTTTTTCTTTTGATTATGAAAATGGTCATTTCAATGTAGCCATCAACTTTATCTTGATGGGATTAGTAATGATAATGTTTTTGCATTATTGAACCATGGCTCATTTTCTTTAGCTCATAATTCATTCTCATTTCTCTCTCTTGCTCTTTTCTCATGAGAAGAAAAGAAAATGAGCTCTCATGGTTGCTAAGTTCTCCTCCTTCTTCCTCCTCTTGATTCTATCTTTTGATCTCATGTGTTGAGAGAAAAAGATCCCACAAAGACAAATACATTCATACATCTCCTCTACACTTCCTAGGGCTTCTTGATTGGCAATCTCTTTGCCCTAGTTGCCTCGGCTCGAGGTGGAGCTCGGTGTACATCTCTCGGGTGGATCGTCTTCGACTCAAGGAGGCCGCGGAGGTGACCAAGATCCGGATCGATCCTCGGAGCATGGATGGACGAGCCGGACAGCGGAGAGAAGACCCGAAGGACCGGTTTTGTGAGGTATAATTTCTACGGCATAGTAGTTAAAGCCTCTAGTAGTTTGCTAGTTTCTAGTTTGGCAAAGATCCGTGCTTTGAGTCCATGTTGCCTTGCGCCAAATCATTGTTTTTCGTCGTTTCCGCCTCCCCGTAAGAACCGGGATGAGCAACGTGGACTTACAGTGGTATCAGAGCCTAGCTAAACATAAACTAGTAAGTTAGCAAAGTGTTTAGAACATCGATCGGAAAAAAAGTCACAAAACACGTCCGCAAAACCTCAAGTTTCTGTCGATTTTCATACTGCTCAAAAAGTGATTTAAAATATATGAAAAATCGTCTCAGGGTTTTGTGAAAAGACTGCAGAAAAAAGAACCAGTGATTCGATCAAACGACCGCGGTTCCGCGGCAATGACATGCTCATTGCCGCGGTTCCGCCGCCGTTTTGACTCGGCACTGGATCGTCTGTCATTGCCGCGGTTCCGCCGCCGTTTTGACTCGGCACTGGATCGTCTTTTCTGTAGTGTTTTAGTTTGGATGTTTTGGGATTTTTAATACATGATTTTTCTACCCAGATTTTCCAGAGAGCAAATTGACTTTTGGGGTAGTTAAAAATCCGTATTTTGATCGGTATTCCGTACACTTTGGCTAATGGATTTTATTTGTGATGTGATATATGTATTGAACGTCTCGTAATCGCTATAAGTCGATTAGTGGGGGTTATACATATCTGTGATCTGTAATGTTGATGGTTTGTGGATATGAACTCGGTGGATTGTCGCGGATGAATAGCCGGGGTGGATGTGAGATGAGAGTTTCTTTTTTCTTTCATTCATTGTAAAATTTGTAAATTGATGTAATATTATTTGTATGGCCGCACAACCGGGTCGGGGTTGTAGCCGTCGTTGTATAATTCTTTTTACTGTTTTTGCTCCTAGGAAAGACCCATGGAGGGGGTGCACAAACTACCGGGTATCCCGAAGTGCCGAGTGGCCTACTCACGGTGTTGAGGGAGGTTGCTTCGCTTCGGGTACTTGGCGGGTAGTTTGTCGCACCCGTAGGGGTCTTGGGTGGGGTATTGGTTATTCATCGCGACCGTGTAATCCGTTTTTCGTTACAGGCTCGTACGGAATGCAGATTCCTAGTATATCCAAAGTGTTCATCTGTGATCTGTAATGGCTATCATTGCTATATATCTATATATGATATCTATTTAGGCGTTGCTTATGTTTTTCAGCCGCGCTAGCCCAGCCCCCGCTCTGTCGTTAGTTAAGTAACCTAACGGGTGATGACGGGGTCCCGTGGCGAATGCGAATGGCATAAGCGTACGTCATATTTTGGTTGTTTTCTGCAATGGTAGGATTAAATGATTGGACGCATTAAAAGAACTAATGCAAGAAAATAAACCAAGTAAAAGTCGTTGGAACACTTTCAAAACCACTCGGTTCTTTTCAAAAACCAGCTTTTTAAACGCGGAGCTTGAACCACTCCTTCTAAAAGCTATCTCGTTCCATCGATTATATCAAGTTCACTACGTTCACGGTTTCGCCAAAACCATTCGTAGCCCTCCGTCATTTCGGTTAAATATTCAGTAGTATTCAAGCCATGTATTTTGACCTTCGCCAAGGCATAGTGATTGGTAGCTGCTGAATATTTATCTGTAGCATAGATAGATGCGTTGGTTTGGGACAGTCGTACTACTATTTTGGCCTTCGTCAAGGGTATGTACGGGTGGGTTCAAATTAACCTGGACAATGACGGGTAGAACTTGACATGTGACTTATGATATGTTGGCCTTCGTCAAGGTCATAAGAGCATGGGGCAAAAAAAAATCCACATCGGGAGTTTCAAAAGTACTGAAACTTGCTAGCGCTGCATACCATTTGGAGTGTGATGATTTTGGTAGGATTCCTTCAGTTTTATCACGCAATGATATTTGGATCCCGATTCTACTGTGAGTATATGCTACTCCTCGGGAACTTTCTCACTTAACGATCAATGCTATAAACCTAGTAGGTGTCTAGAAAGGTGTTAGTGGGGCTACGCCCACAGGGAAAAGAGGTTACTTAATTAAGGAACTTCGCGAAAGCGTTGGAAAACCTCCCTCGAAGTACCGACACTGGCCTGGCTGAACGGTTAAGCAAGTATTGTACGGTGAGATTGATCCTGACTAATTCTTCCTTTATGGTTTGAGGAGGGATTCGAGAGACAGTGGGAGCCATCCTGTTTAGATAAATTAAAAACCAATCTAAACTTGCAAGAGCATCATGCTGAGTGTTTTCTTCTCTCTCTCTTAATTGCAGCGACCCTGTGACCGCACCTAGGTTACATCTAGATAATAAAATGACTGAATCTGACTGTTATGACTGGCAAAGATCTGTCCAGATGTCCATTGCCCATGACAAGCTGGGACAGCCCTTAACTAATCCAACCCCTGCCGTCTCAGGTCCAGCTTCCCCTGTCACGGATATTCATATCCATAGGACATCGGAAAAAGACTGTGCGAAAGCCAAGTGCCTCGTGTTAGCCTCAGTTGATGGTACATACCAGAGGCAGCACGAGAAGATGGACTCAGTTTCTATCTTCCTCCATAACAAGGATTTATATGGAGAGCAATCTCGTATCGCAAGATATGAAACCTCGAACGAATTGCTTCCAGCGAGGTTGGCTATCGGGTCATCTGTAAGGGGCAACGTCCTTACAGAGACCAGCTCTTTTGAGCTCACGGACCTGAAGACCACGTTGAAGAACGGGTCAGATGCTGACTTAGTTCAACATTCCCTACCTACTACCCTGAAGGAAACCAGGGAAGTAGAAAGAAAGGGCAGGGCAGAAGTTTCGGGACAGGATGTAGTAAAAGAGGAACGTTCCTATTGTTACAGGAATGAACATTGGCAGAAGGATTGCAGGGCTTGCATAGCCAGTAGCCAGAATTCGAACCATGCTGTGGCTTCGGCTTCGGGTGTGTTTGTAATTGAGAACTGTATGTCAGTTAACCCTACTTCCTGGGTATTGGATACCGGATCAGGATCTCATATCTGTAATTCGTTACAGGCTCTGAGAAACCGTAGGGTTATCAAGAAAGGTGATATGACTCTCAGGGTTGCTAACGGAATGAGCATGTATGCTGAATCCGTAGGGGAATATCATCTAGGACTGACAACTGGGCAGATATTGATTCTGCGTGACTGTTTTTAGGTACCAGGTGCGACTTGTAATATCATATCTGTATCCTTACTTTCTAAGGAAGGATATGATTTTACTTTTGTAAGCGATGTAGTGAACATCCACCTAAATCAAGTACTGATTGGGTCAGGTACATTGAAAAACGGTATATACGTTTTGAATCAAGCTCAGGTCTTCAGTATCCAGACCACACTTAAAAGAAAGTCTCCGGAATTAAATCAGGCTTTCTTATGGCATTGTAGACTGGGTCACATTAATGAGACACGGTTAACAAAGTTACATAAAGAAGAATACTTGGATCCGTTCGAGTACCAGTCTTATGCCACTTGTGAATCTTGTCTCATGGGAAAGATGACAAAGACTCCGTTCACTGGACACGGAGAAAGAGCGAGCGAGCTCTTGGGACTCATACACAGTGATGTGTGTGGTCCATTGTCTACACATGCACGAAGTGGTTATTCATACTTCATTACTTTCACAGATGATTTCTCTAGGTATGGGCATGTCTTTTTGATGAAGCACAAATCCGAGGCCTTTGAGAAATTTCAGGAATACAAGAATGAAGTTGAAAAACAAACAGGCAAAAGTATCAAGACACTAAGATCTGATCGAGATGGTGAATACTTGAGTGCCGAGTTTCTGGGCTTCTTAAAAGAGAATGGAATTCTCTCTCAGCTTACTCCTCCATACACACCACAACACAACGGTGTATCGGAAAAGAGGAATCGAATCCTATTGGATATGGTTCGATCCATGATGAGTAAGGCTGAGTTGCCGCGATACTTCTGGGGTTACGCACTAGAATCAGCTGCATATCTTTTGAACAAGGTTCCCTCCAAGACTGTTCCTACCACACCATATCAGATGTGGTGTGGGAAGAAACCCTGTCTTAAGTATCTAAAGATATGGGGATGTCCAGCTTTTGTAAAAAAGCAGCATGCGGACAAGCTCAAGGCACGCTCAGTACTGTGTAAGTTTGTGGGATACCCAAAGAACTCCAGGGGGTATTTTTTTTATTACGCAGAGGAACAAAAGGTTTTTGTTTCTCGTCATGCCCACTTTCTGGAACATCAGTTTTTAGAAAAAGATGCAAGTGGGAGCGTAGTAGAACTGGAAGAAATTCCAAAACCACAAACTATTACTGAAAGCTTGGAAGAACCAGAAGTTTCAAGAGAACCGGACATCCCAGCGCCACTCCGCAGGAGCAGTAGGCAGTCTCATCCGCCCGAGAGATACTACGGTTTTCTCATAGATGGGGATAGAGAGGATTGCACCATGGATTATGGTGAGCCTACTAGCTTCCAGCAAGCCATTCAGAGCGGCGACTCGGTAAAATGGCTGGATGCAATGCGGGCCGAGATGGAGTCCATGTACACCAACAAAGTTTGGACTTTGGACTTTGCTCCAGAAGGGGTAAAACCCGTAGGCTGCAAATGGATCTTCAGAAAGAAGATTGGTGTAGATGGGCAGGTTGAGACCTATAAAGCTAGACTTGTTGCAAAGGGTTTTCGTCAAAGACCTGGTTTGGACTATGACGAGACCTTTTCTCCAGTGGCTATGCTGAAATCCATTCGGATCCTTCTTGCCATTGCTGCCTTCCACGATTATGAAATCTGGCAGATGGACGTAAAGACGGCTTTCCTAAATGGAAATTTGGAAGAGTGCGTCTATATGGATCAGCCAGAAGGATTCATTCAGAGTGGGAGCAGCGGTAAAGTGTGCAAGTTGCTAAAGTCCATCTATGGACTTAAGCAGGCATCGCGGAGTTGGAACATCTGCTTTGATGATACTGTCAAAGAATTCGACTTTATCAAAAACCCAGATGAACCATGCATTTACAGTAAGATTGTAGGGAGAACTGTGGTATTCCTCGTCTTGTACGTGGATGACATTCTCCTAATAGGAAATGATATTCCTATGCTACAGTCAGTCAAAGGATTCTTGTCGCAGAGGTTCTCCATGAAGGACCTGGACGATGCCAACTACATTCTGGGGATCCAGATCTATCGTGATAGATCTAAGAGGATGTTGGGACTTTCACAATCAAGGTACATCGACACCATACTGAAAAGGTTCAGTATGGAAGATTCCAAGCGCGGTAATTTACCGGCTTGTCACGGGATCACCCTCTCCAAAGAGATGTCTCCTAAGACTGATTTGGAACGGAATCGCATGTCTATTATATCCTACGCTTCTGCGGTAGGCTCTATAATGTATGCGATGTTATGTACCAGACCAGATGTAGCATACACATTGAGCGTTGTAAGCCGGTATCAGTCAAACCCAAGGGAGAAACACTGGATAGCGGTAAAGAACATTCTCAAGTACCTGAGAAGGACTAAGGAGATGTTCCTGGTGTATGGCGGAAAAGACCTCCAGCTCGAGGCCTTTGCTGACTCCAGCTTCCAGAGTGACAAGGATGACTCCAAGTCCATATCGGGTTATGTCTTTACCCTCAATGGAGGGGCGGTTTGCTGGAAGAGTTCCAAGCAGGAGACCGTTGCAGACTCAACTATAGAAGCGGAGTACATAGCTGCTTGCGATGCCGCAAAGGAAGATGTCTGGATGAAGAAGTTCCTCACGGAGCTTCAGGTGGTTCCTACCATTGTTGATCCAATACCGCTGTATTGCGACAACAACGGAGCTATAGCTTTAGCGAAGGAACCCAGGTCCCATCAGAAGTCCAGGCACATTTTGAGGCGGTACCACCTGATCAGGGAGATCGTAGATCGCTGAGAGATCGAGGTGAAGAGTGTAAATACGGAGAACAACACTGCAGATCCACTCACGAAGGCCCTACCCTAGACACAGTTCGAGCGGCTGATCGAGATGATAGGTCTTCGATACGCCAGTACATGGCCTTAGTGCAAGTGGGAGATTGTTAGTGTATATGCCCTAGAGGCCATTACTGTATCATACTAGATTGTATATTACTTAATAGAAGCTTGGGATATTCACAGTTGTATAGACAATCTTGCTCAAAATGGTAGTATGCTACTTAGTTTGTTTCTACTTCAATATGTGCATGTGTTTCTTTTAGCATATCGCTTATACATATTAGTAGAGCCCTTAGGATCTTTGCTTAATTACCAGCGTTGTGATGGCAGTCATACTTGTGGGGGCTGGGTAATCTATAAGCACATCCTTATACAGGTCCCTAGTCGTAGGACTATCGAGACAGGGCATCGATACTCCGGAATAGACTAGCGCATACGCTTCTCATCCCAGCACGGGAGGTGGTCTGTCCCACAGCCATCAGTACGTTGTACCGGAGATAGAATGCGGGTGCTCGTTAGGTTACGAGTACACTGGACAGGACTCGTCGGGAACTGATGGATGGTATTATACCTATCGTCAGTTATCAGTTCCCCGGTGACGTGAGTACAGCTTAGTCCGCTGACTTGACACTGTCGCTTCGCCTCGAGTGTGTTCCTACTGTACTTAGATTACTACCCTACCACGGCTCAAAGGAGTCGTGCAAACAGGTAGTAGTTGGGTGCAGTCCCGAAGCACTTGGAGGCAGTGACGGTTAGATAGGATTCGTCTCTCCCGGTATTGGGGGTTGACATCGCGCTGTGTCTAGGAGAGCCATTACACGAGTAGTCCTTGGCCAGGGCAAGCGAGATACACTGGTAGGTTTCCAGTGTTATCTCAGGGTGTTCTGGGCTTCACTCCGACACGACTTGTACCGCTATTAGGGGACTGACGTTTACCGTCCCCCTAGGCCCGCCATGAGATGTATCAGACGAACAGACCGGACTGTACGGAGATTGTCACATACAGGCTCAGTAAGAGCTCGGATGGGTTTACCTCATCGGCCTTCTTATCGACATCTACCTGGGGACCGTTACGTACAGCTAGTGCTGCTTGCGGTCTGTGGTTAAACCCACTGCCAGCGTAGTGTCGAGTCTTTAGAGTCCCACACAGAGAGTTTCCCTGCATTGAGCGAAACGTGTAGAGGCCGTATGGTTTTACGGCAGGGCTGCGATCACTTGCGTACACTTGTGTGCGTATGTTGTTCGGGCAGGCAATACTAGTGGGCTTTGGTTTAAGCCGAATCCTAGTATTGCACGGATGGATTTGTTTTGTCTTCTGTGCATTCGCATTCTACGGAATGCGGATGTGGGTGTGTATGCACAGTTTTGAGGAGTGATGAAGGAGGAGGTGCCTCATTAGGGTTTTGGCAGTTGGTTTGGCCAAAACCGTTATGTGGCAGGCTCATTAGGGTTTTGGCAATTCGTTCGGTCAAAACCATTATGAGCCGGGGACATTGTTTACTAATCCTTTTAGTGATAATTTTATGATGGCTAATTGCATTGACCATTTGACCACCATGACCTCTCTTGACTTTGTTGACCGGTTGACCGGGGTTGACCATTGACCTTCATGAGAGATCTACACTCTTTTTTTGATTTTCTTTTTCTTTTGATTATGAAAATGGTCATTTCAATGTAGCCATCAACTTTATCTTGATGGGATTAGTAATGATAATGTTTTTGCATTATTGAACCATGGCTCATTTTCTTTAGCTCATAATTCATTCTCATTTCTCTCTCTTGCTCTTTTCTCATGAGAAGAAAAGAAAATGAGCTCTCATGGTTGCTAAGTTCTCCTCCTTCTTCCTCCTCTTGATTCTATCTTTTGATATCATGTGTTGAGAGAAAAAGATCCCACAAAGACAAATACATCCATACATCTCCTCTACACTTCCTAGGGCTTTTTGAATGGCAATCTCTTTGCCCTAGTTGCCTCGGCTCGAGGTGGAGCTCGGTGTACATCTCTCGGGTGGATCGTCTTCGACTCAAGGAGGCCGCAGAGGTGACCAAGATCCGGATCGATCCTCGGAATGTGGATGGACGAGCCGGACAGCGGAGAGAAGACCCGAAGGACCGGTTTTGTGAGGTATAATTTCTACGGCATAGTAGTTAAAGCCTCTAGTAGTTTGCTAGTTTCTAGTTTGGCAAAGATCCGTGCTTTGAGCCCATGTTGCCTTGCGCCAAATCATTGTTTTTCGTCGTTTCCGCCTCCCCGTAAGAACCGGGTTGAGCAACGTGGACTTACATCGGGAGCGCACCGTCCTTCAAGAATTCCATGAGGGGCTTCCTCCAATCTTGGTCGCCTTCTTGCGCCGCATACACGTGGAGCGTGGCTGCTCCGTCTTCCACACTGGGCTGAGGCAAGGTTTCAAAGAGGATGGACCGCTTATTATTGGCTGAGTACGAGGAAGCCAGCTTGCTCAAGGCGTCGGCTTGGGCATTCAGCTGCCTAGGTATTTGTTCTACTTGGACTTCTTCGAAGTTTCTCCGGAGTTTCCTCACCTCGTCCAGGTATTTCACCATCAGAGGCTCCCGAGCTTCAAAGCGGCCAGTCACTTGTCCGACAATAAGGGCCGAGTCGCTGCGGATTCGAATTACCTTCAGCCCCAGCCCGGCGGCCATGCGCAGTCCGGCTAGGAGGGCTTCGTACTCTGCCGCGTTGTTCGAGACCTTGAAACCGAGCTTCAGAGAGTACTCCATTTCTGCTACGTTCGGGCCCCGGTTAATGAGGCCAGCACCACACACTTCCTCCGTTGAAGATCCGTCGACGTAGATGGTCCACACAGGAACCGAGCCGGGCCTCCCCGCGACGGGGCTCGCGGGGGCGGCGTGGACTTCGGTTCCTTGAGGGGAATGGTGCATTCAACGATGAAGTCAGCCAAGGCCTGTGCTTTGATGGCCTGCCTCGGGCGATATTTCACATCAAACTGGGATAGCTCCCACCCCTACTTTTCTAAGCGGCCCGAGGATTCCGGTGACGCAAGAATGTGTAAGTGCACGGCGGCGCCCCGGCCGTCAATGCGACGGCCAAATGCGGAAGCGGTGATAAACTTAAATTTTCTTGAACTGGCAAACCGCCGCACACTAATACCCGGATCGAACCACTAACTAGTCCTAGCTAACAACAAGAAAGGGAAGAGAGATGTACCGACGATCCAAGTCCTCCGGTCTTCTCTTCATCGTCCCGATCTCCTGCGGAATGTCCCGTCTCCTCCTCGTCGCCGGAAGCGCACCACAACGCCTACTTCTTTTACGGGCTCCCACCTCTATGCCGAGGCAACTCGGGCACGAAGCCGGCTACTCGACGTGCCCAAGGTTCGCTGTAGAATATGTAGTAGAGGATTGTGTCTCATTTGGGGTTCATGGAGGTGCCATTTGGTGGAGGGATGAAACAAGAACAAAATGTGGAGGAGCTTGGGGTATTTTTGAGCATCAAATGAACAACATATCCCCACTAAGAATTTTGGACAGCCCCTTATCTTGTTTGGCCGGCCATACATATTAGAGAGAGGAGAGAATGAGAGTGGATAGCATGAAGAAGTGAATGGATCAATAATGCAAGAGGGCATCATGAAAGAATATGATGACAACACCAAAACCACACTCAACACACAACCATCACTAAACATGATGACTCCAAAAGTCAAGGTATGATGGAAAGGAGAAGTCAATGAGGGTGCACATCATGAAAACCATCATGATGCTACAATAAGTAAAGACCCCCTCCACAAAAGCCTATTTGCAACAATGCAAATAAACCCTCCTCCACCAATCTTCGGCCAATGAACGGAACAATGGAAATCGGCCGAAACGGAAAGCAAACGGGCAACTCCAGAAAACTGGTCCCATAATAAATTACAGGAAAACCCCGATACTGTGCATACACACCCGCATTTGTATTCCGACCGAAATACAAATGCAATGAGACAAAATCTACACTGTACTATACTAGGATCCGGCTTAAACCAAAGCCGGCTAGTAATATCCGTTCGATCCTGATCCGTGCAATACCGCACGTATCTGATCAAACCCTGCCATATAACCATACGGCCTATAGTACAAACTGTCCGATCCTGATCCGTGCAATACCGCACGTATCTGATCGGACCTTGCCATATCTCCATACGGCCTCTACAACCTTTCGCCCGAAAGCTGAGTAACTGAAATGTGGGGGACTCTAAAGACTCATCAACACCTTGGTTGTGGATTTAACCACTAGCACGTTAGAGGTATAAGCCAATACATAACGGGCCACCAGGTATTGACTAAAAGGGACGTCTGTGAGCGAACTCAGCCTGACACCCTACTGAGCCTGTCAGTGACAATATCCGTACAGTCCGGTCCGTTCGTCTATGAGCATCGCATGGCGGGCCTAGGGGGTTGGTAAAAGTCAGACCCCCAAAAGCGGTACAAGTCGTGTCGGAGTGTAGCCCAGAACACCCTGAGATACTACCGGAATACCTACCAGTAAATCTCCTTGCCTCGGCCGAGGGCTTTGTGTAATGGCTCTCCTAGACACAGCACGACCTCACCCCCAATACCGGGAGAGACGAACCCCTGAAGATACGCTCACTGCCTCCATGTGGCTCGGGACTGTACCCAACTAAAACCTGTTTGCACGACTCCTTTGAGCCGTGGTAGGGTAGTAATCAAAGTACAGTGGGAACTCACACGAGACAAATGACGATCCCCAGGTCGATGAACTAACCTGCACACATGTCACCAGGGAACTGCCATCTGACGTCTGGTATATGACCAACTAGCATGTTCCCGGCGAGTCCTGTCCGGTGTACTCATAACCCAATGAGCACCTGTATACATCTTAGGTGATCCAACTGACACCAGTGGCTTGTGAGACCGGCCACCGTCCCTCGTCAGGGTCTCGACTGTATACACTAGTCTACTATAGAGAATCGATGCCCTGTCTCGAAACTCTCACGACTAGGGACCTTTTAAGGATATGCCTATAGACCCCCAGCTCCCACTTATATGATCGCCCTCATACTGCTGGTGGTCAAGCAAGAATCCTAGGGGCTCTATCAACGTGTAATAGCGACGTGTCAGGTCACTTAAAACAGTACACGATGATAAAGGTAAACCAAATAGCATACTATCATCTCGAGTAAGACTGTCCTACCGGGATAGGTCCTCCATCAATCATTACAATCACGTACCTGTGACCTAATAATTGACTCTGAGGGCACTATCTCCAACAATCTCCCACTTGCACTCAAGGCTAATTATTGCGATGTCGCATACTCACAACCCGTATGATACCGAACACCCAACTCCTCTACTAGTCAGTCTCACAAATCCCGTTTGTGAAACTATTGCGTTCGAGGAACAGCCTCAGTGAGTGGATCCGCTTTGTTGTTTCTTTCTATGTCTCTCTACATCTCAAGTTCGCGGAGAAACCCATCTCCCGAAATGAGCAATACCTGTCTTAGAATGTGTCTGGATGTCTGATGGGACATAGCTCATAAATGAACTCCAAATCCAAACTTCTTAGACTGTATCGTCAACTGAACTTAATCAGTATCCTGCGCCATGCCACCTTCAGTATTGCCTTGGACCACCTGTCCAAAATACTGCCCCTCATCAGAAGGAAAAACCATAACTCTGACAACGTCCTTGTCGTCCAGGTCACCTTGGAAGCCTGGAATGATAACTGTCTCCCGCATGAGGCTATTGTTATCATATCCCTAGAACATCCACTTATGTTCTATAACTGCTTCCGACTGCTTCTCCAGGATTGGATCACTGTCAACTTATTGCATCTAGTGCAAGAACAACATCTGGTGTGGTACTTGACATCTCATGATTGACTCAATTGCCTAAGCAAGTGATCTGCCAATCATGCACATCCCTCTCCCCTTTAGTCTGCAAGACAGCTTTAGAGAGGGTGACTCCATCTTCTGCAGGTACACTACCGTGCATGGAGTCGTCCATTCTAAATACCCTTAGAATGCTGTCTAAGTACCCTGATTGGGAAACCACCCAAATCTAGATCTAATACCATAGATCCAGTAACCAGTATGTCTGATATAATATCCAAGTCCTGTGTGGAGAAAACACTGTGTGACGACCAAAGTATAACCGACTGTAGTATAGGAGTTTTCTTTCCTACTCTGTGTATGTCATCCAAATACCAGGATATCACACCCTACTACCTTCTCAACAGATCCATCCCCTATTCTGATGAAGTCAAACCTATGACTGTCACGTCAGAAATAGATGATCTTTCTCCGCTACTGGTGCTTCAGTCTATAAATAGACATAAGCTACCTGTCCACCAATGCTTCCGCTGCTCCCACTGACTACGACAACCCTCTGGCAGAGTCATATGCACGTACACTTCTAAAACTAGTTTAGAACGACGCTATACTCATCCTCCCACCGGGTCTCGCAGCCTGGAACAACAGCAATGGTAATTGTGGGTAAACAAGAACTTCCCTGTCACCGTCCTTGAGGCTACCGTAGTACCTCTCGGGTGCCTGAAGTTACCCACCTTATCTGCGGAGTGGCCAATGGAATGTCAATCCAGATTGAATCTTTAGGTTCCTTATCAAATCTTCAGTAATCGTTTGTGGTTCTGGAATCACTTCCAGTTCTACCATACTCCCACTACTGTTTTCTGAAAAAATCCATTTTTATTAAAACTGTGGCGAGTCTAGAACAATACTGCTATTGTTCATCCAAATGGTAGAAAATCAACCCGCGTCATAGCCTGGGTCAACCCACAAACAGCCATTATAGAAACGTGCCTTGAGTTGTCCAGTGTCTGGTTTTAAGCATAAGCCGGACAACTCCCCGTACCTTAACATCGTTAAGATATGAACTGTTCTATATCCCATATAGGACCAGAGGCACTGATTTAACTGAACCAGATCCAAATCATGCAACTGTCTCCAGTGCATGTCAACTAAATGGAAGGAGGCCTGATCAGCGTTACTCAACTTAGGAATGCTTCCAATTATGAGTAACTTGAAAGAGAAGTAAGTTCTCTTAATCATTACTATCAACTGAATACCATATACAAGTATCTACATCTTCGATCACTTTGAAGAATCCCGATACTTGCTATACCTGGTTCTCTACTCTATTCAAATACCTATAACTTCTCAAAATTCGGACCCTGTGTTTCCACGAAACACGTGTCTAAAAACTAGAGAAGTCATAAGTAAACCGAATATAGTACGAGGACCTACCCCTCTGTCCTGATGGACCCTCGACAACATACAATACTCTGTATAAGTCCCTTGAGTCTGATAACTCATTCACTGTGTGTCGTAGGTTGAAAACTGTACTTATGGTCAAGAAGAATTACACCGCTGTTCAATGCTCCTTACCTAACCATCCACTGATATAGGTAAATGTCGTAGACATAATTTCAAAAAGGTATATCTCACTCTATGAAAATAGACGTACAGATATATCAATTTGAAATTGGTGCATAACTGCGGATATTCAAAACCAAATATTTGCCAACCGGCAAACAGCCCAGGTGATTTCCTCAAATATCACCGATTACAACGAATCCCGATATAATGAGGATAATCACCCAATTCCCAATAACTTACTCCCACTCATCATCTGTAAAACCATACAGATGTGAGAATCGTACCTGGTAAATACATACCCTGGAGCAAGTGTCTAATCGGGAAATCAGTTTTCCTTTAACAGTACACAGTGAGACTGAAACATTGAAATGTTTCGATGGGGTATCCCGGTATTCCTAGTAATGCCTCTTCCAGATTCACGACTGTAACCGTATAATTCTTTGCCACCTCTCCAAATCCCTTCATATGTCTTTAGTCTTTACCTTCTGCACACCCCTTTAGGCCAAATGGTTTTCTTCCTTCCCTACCGTTCGGCACCAGCCTATGGTTTGGAAGAAGACTATCCAATAAGCATAATGGGTGTACTGTCCCAATCCTAGGAACACTCGCAATGAGAGAGGGTGAAGATAAAAAACAACCGAATAAACCTTATTCCTATTTCTCCTGGACCAGAATCCATCCCCGAACTGGAATAAATTCCTTTCGAGTTCGTATATAACCATACGATGGAGTATCCAATAAACTGTGGATCTTCGTAGTGATACGGAGTGTTCTGGAGAAATACAAAGGTGATTTGGGAGTGGTAATGAAATACCTGGTTTGGTCGTGAATATCTGTTGCAATTTACTTTGCCCTCTTACTAATCCCTTGCTTTGTCTTAACTTAATACCTTCTGCACACCATCGTTATGCTAATCGGTTTTCTTCATTCCCTACCGGTCGGCACCAGCCTAAGGTTTGGAAGAAGACAATCCAATTTGCGTAATAGGTGTACTACCCCTAAACCAAGGAGTACTCACAACTTGAGAGAAGGTAAAAGGAAAAGACAACTGAATAATCCTATCCGTTTTCTCCAGAACCTGAAACCATCCTCGAATAAATTCCTTCGAGTTCGTATCTAACCATACGATGGTTTTGTCCAATGGAAGTGGACGTTCGTAGCAACACGGGGTGTCCTGGAGAAAAGGGTAAAAGTAGGAGTGGCAATGAGGTTTGCAACTCTGACAATCCAAAAGCCAGTGTTAAGAAAGTTCGGTCAACTTGGTCACTGAGTCATAGTCTTAGGGTCGGGTCAAAAGGTCGCTGCCAGAGAGAGAGAGAAAAGAAACACTCAGCGTGCACTCTAACCTAGATCAGAATGGTCACCAATTTATCTAATCTGGAATCCTCCCACTGTACCTCAAATTCTCCTCCAAACCTGAAAGAAGAATTAGTCGGGGTCACCCGAGGAGTAAACTAACTCATCAGTGGGAATCGGGATCCAACTCTCATCGCATGACAACGTGACGGAATCCGCTCACGGTATCACACTCCAGAAGGTATGCGCATATCTGGCAAGTTTCAGTTCTTTTGAAACTCCCGATGTGATTTCTGCCCCATGCTCTTATGACCTTGGCGTGAGGTCAAAATATCATAAGTCACATGTCAAGTTCTGCCCGTCATTATCCAGGTTAATCTGAACCCACCCGTACATACCCTTGACGTAGGCCAAAATAGTAGTACGACTGTCCCAAACCAACGCATCTAACTATACAACAGATAAATACCCGGCAGCTACCAATCACTATGCCTTGGCGTGAGGTCAAAATACATAGCTTGAATACTACCGAATATTTAACTGAAATGACGGAGGGCTACGAATGGTTTCTGGCGAAAACCTTTAACGTAATGAACTTGATATCGTTGAAGGAACGGATAGCTTTTTAAAAATATAGTGACGAAAAACCTTTGCTAAAGAGGTCACTCCCGGTGAAGGGATCTCGGCTCTTTCCCCGTAGAATGGGGTGCAGGATATTCCAACTGAATACCACGGTGCAAAGCAAAAGCAATCGGCTATAGTGAAGTCATTGCCCTGACGCAAACTTTTTGTCCAAGGGGTCACTCCCGGTGAAGAGATCTCGGCCCTTGCCTCGTCGACTGAGGAGCAGGATATTCCAACTGAATACCACGATGCAAAACAAAAGAGAACGTCCTTGCAATAACAGCTTTTTGAAAAAGTGTTCCAACAACATCAGATTAGGTTTGTTTTTAACTTGCATTGATTCGAATCAACGCAGTCCCATCAATTGATCACACCACAAAGAACGAAAATATACTGATGTACGTATATGCCATCCGCATTCGCCACTGGGTCCCGTCATTACCCGTTAGGTTAGCTAACTAACGACAGAGCGGGGACTGGACTAGCGCGGATGCAAAACATATACAACATCTACTAATATATATACCAATATATTATATTCGCTCAAGGCGTGATAAAATGCAACATCACAGAAAATGTACAGCATCACAGAAACAATACAGATATCTGGGATCCCCGGGTTTCACAGAGCCACTACTGAAACCCGACGTTCCCCTGGTCGTGTGGATAGCCTGTGCAATGAAATCCTAGACCCCTACGGGCGCGGCAAGTTACCCGCCAAAACCTGAAGCGAGGCAGCCCCCTTCAGCTCCGTGAATGGACCACCCAGCACTTCACGGAATCCGGTAACTTGGGCACCCCTCCTGGGTCAACCTATACCCCCTACGAGTGCGGCGAATAGCCCGCCAATCCTAGAGCGAAGCCCCCTCCGTCTCAATGCCATGAGATGCGGGCTTGTTTCCCTCTAGAACCCGGCTATCCGTGCACCCCTCCGCGGGGCAATCCTAGTACAGAAAGTAAAATATACATACAACGGGTACATCGACCGCAACCAGGCCGTGCCCCAAAATAATAATACAAACAGGCAGTGACGGCAGTCCACATGTCGGACGCTCGCCCCGCAATATCAAATGTACATAATACAACCACAACTGTACTAGCATTGCATCCAGGCTATCCCCCACGACCGATCCGCAACATCACAGCAAAAACAGAACATCAACGTGAAAGTCACGTTCGCAAATCCGTCTAACCGGGCTATAGCAGTTAGACCGGATTTACCGATCAAGTGACATTCACGGTCGCAGATATAATGTAAATACTGTGAAATAATGTGTTTAAAATATCCGATCGATCAAAAAATTAACAAGTGGGCCCCAAAGGAATACTTCAGCACTCACAGAAATAATTGGCCCAATTTTAATATTCCAAAACCCCTATTTTAAGCCCAGAAGCCCACTGGAAAGAATTGATACAGTCATGACACCAATGTGCGGCGGATCCGCGGCCCAATGGGGGGTTTGGCCGCGGATCCGCGCTATATTGGTCGACTGACTGTGTCGAATTTTTCCAGTAGTCTTAGAATTTCCTGCACAGTACTTTTATACAACCTGAAAAAATTTTGGACACCAAAAAGTTTCAACAGAAAACTGATGCGAACTAAAATGTAGATTTTGGAATTTTGGTCGATCGGAAATGCAAAACACATTAAACCAAGCTAGACTAAGTTAATGGCGAGGCTCTGATACCACTGTAAGTGCACGGCGGCGCCCCGGCCGTCAATCCGATGGCCAAATGCGGAAGCGGTGATAAACTTAAATTTTCTTGAACTGGCAAACCGCCGCGCACTAATACCCGGATCGAACCACTAACTAGTCCTAGCTAACAACAAGAAAGGGAAGAGAGATGTACCGACGATCCAAGTCCTCCGGTCTTCTCTTCATCGTCCCGATCTCCTGCGGAATGTCCCGTCTCCTCCTCGTCGCCGGAAGCGCACCATATCGCCTACTTCTTTTACGGGCTCCCACCTCTATGCCGAGGCAACTCGGGCACGAAGCCGGCTACTCGACGTGCCCAAGGTTCGCTGTAGAATATGTAGTAGAGGATTGTGTCTCATTTGGGGTTCATGGAGGTGCCATTTGGTGGAGGGATGAAACAAGAACAAAATGTGGAGGAGCTTGGGGTATTTTTGAGCATCAAATGAACAACATATCCCCACTAAGAATTTTGGATAGCCCCTTATCTTGTTTGGCCGGCCATACATATTAGAGAGAGGAGAGAATGAGAGTGGATAGCATGAAGAAGTGAGTGGATCAATAATGCAAGAGGGCATCATGAAAGAATATGATGACAACACCAAAACCACACTCAACACACAACCATCACTAAACATGATGACTCCAAAAGTCAAGGTATGATGGAAAGGAGAAGTCAATGAGGGTGCACATCATGAAAACCATCATGATGCTACAATAAGCAAAGACCCCCTCCACAAAAGCCTATTTGCAACAATGCAAATAAACCCTCCTCCACCAATCTTCGGCCAATGAACGGAACAATGGAAATCGGCCGAAACGGAAAGCAAACTGGCAACTCCAGAAAACTGGTCCCGTAATAAATTACAGGAAAACACCGATACTGTGCATACACACCCGTATTTGTATTCCGACCGAAATACAAATGCAATGAGACAAAATCTACACTGTACTATACTAGGATCCGGCTTAAACCAAAGCCGGCTAGTAATATCCGTTCGATCCTGATCCGTGCAATACCGCACGTATCTGATCAAACCCTGCCATATAACCATACGGCCTATAGTACAAACTGTCCGATCCTGATCCGTGCAATACCGCACGTATCTGATCGGACCTTGCCATATCTCCATACGGCCTCTACAACCTTTCGCCCGAAAGCTGAGTAACTGAAATGTGGGGGACTCTAAAGACTCATCAACACCTTGGTTGTGGATTTAACCACTAGCACGTTAGAGGTATAAGCCAATACATAACGGGCCACCAGGTATTGACCAAAAGGGACGTCTGTGAGCGAACTCAGCCTGACACCCTACTGAGCCTGTCAGTGACAATATCCGTACAGTCCGGTCCGTTCGTCTATGAGCATCGCATGGCGGGCCTAGGGGGTTGGTAAAAGTCAGACCCCCAAAAGCGGTACAAGTCGTGTCGGAGTGTAGCCCAGAACACCCTGAGATACTACCGGAATACCTACCAGTAAATCTCCTTGCCTCGGCCGAGGGATTTGTGTAATGGCTCTCCTAGACACAGCACGACCTCACCCCCAATACCGGGAGAGACGAACCCCTGAAGATACGCTCACTGCCTCCATGTGGCTCGGGACTGTACCCAACTAAAACCTGTTTGCACGACTCCTTTGAGCCGTGGTAGGGTAGTAATCAAAGTACAGTGGGAACTCACACGAGACAAATGACGATCCCCAGGTCGATGAACTAACCTGCACACATGTCACCAGGGAACTGCCATCTGACGTCTGGTATATGACCAACTAGCATGTTCCCGGCGAGTCCTGTCCGGTGTACTCATAACCTAATGAGCACCTGTATATATCTTAGGTGATCCAACTGACACCAGTGGCTTGTGAGACCGGCCACCGCCCCTCGTCGGGGTCTCGACTGTATACACTAGTCTATTATGGAGAATCGATGCCCTGTCTCGAAACTCTCACGACTAGGGACCTTTTAAGGATATGCCTATAGACCCCCAGCTCCCACTTATATGATCGCCCTCATACTGCTGGTGGTCAAGCAAGAATCCTAGGGGCTCTATCAACGTGTAATAGCGACGTGTCAGGTCACTTAAAACAGTACACGATGATAAAGGTAAACCAGATAGCATACTATCATCTCGAGTAAGACTGTCCTACCGGGATAGGTCCTCCATCAATCATTACAATCACGTACCTGTGACCTAATAATTGACTCTGAGGGCACTATCTCCAACAGAATGGCCCCCAACGGGTGCTCGGTAAGGACGATGATGGTGTGTGCTTGGAAGTAGTGCCACTGCTTTCTTGAGGCCACCACGAGGGCTAAGACAATCTTCTCTATGGCTGGGTACCTCGTTTCCGCATCCTTGGATACGTGGCTCACATAGTACACCGGTTTCTGCGCTCCCTCGACCTCCCCGACGAGCACCGAGCCTGCTGCTTGATCGGATGCCGCCAGGTACAGCGACAGCTCATCTCCTTCGATGGGTCGGGTGAGCAGTGGGGGCGTCGTGAAGTGCTTCTTCAGTTGGTCAAAGGCGGCTTGGCACTCCCCCGACCATTCGAACCTCGGGATCTTTCTCAGGGCCTTAAAGAACGGGAGGCATTTCTCTCCTGACCTGGACATGAAGCGGCTCAGAGCGGCGACTCGTCCTGTGAGCCGCATGATCTCGACGTTGGTTTTGGGCACGGCCATGTTGAGGATAGCGTCGATTTTCTATGGGTTGGCTTCGATTCTACGGTGAGTGAAAATGAACCCGAGGAATTTTCCCCCGGTGACTCCAAATGCGCACTTGGCGGGGTTCAGCTTCATCTTGAACTTGCGGAGCACTTCGAAGGCTTCACCCAGATCCCTGGCATAGTCTGTCGTTGAGACAGATTTGACGAGCATATCGTCAACATAGACTTCCATATTCCTGCCGATCTGTGGATTGAACATGCGATTGACCAACCGCTGGTACGTAGCCCCGGCATTCTTAAGGCCAAACGGCATCACCTTATAGCAATATACCCCCCGGTCCGTTGTGAATGCGGTGAGATCTTCGTCTTCCGGATTCATACGGATCTGGTTGTAGCCGGAGAAAGCATCCATAAAGCTCAACAGCTCGTGGCCGGCTGAGCTGTCGACGAGCTGATCTATCCGAGGGAGCGGATAGTTGTCCTTGGGGCAGGCCTTGTTGAGGTCGGTGAAGTCGACGCACATACGCCACTTCCTGCTGGACTTCTTGACCAGAACTACATTTTCCAGCCACTCCGAGTACGATACGTTCCGGATGAAGTTGGCGGTGAGAAGTCGATCAATCTCATCTTCGATAGCCTTCTGTTTGACTGGGGCGAAGCTCCGCTTTTTCTGTCTGACGGGTCGGGCCGTAGGATCAACTCCGAGATTGTAAGAAATGATTTTGGGGTCGATCTTGGGCATGTCGGCGGGCGCCCAGGCAAATACGTCGGAGTTATTTCTGAGGAAGCTGACCAGGTCGTCTCGCCGAGCCTCCGTCAGGAGTGATCCGACCTGGAAGGTTTTTTCATTGTCTCCTTCGGTGTGGGGCACCTCGACCAGTGGTTCGACCAGTGTTCCCCGAACTTCCTTCTGCTCGTCTTAGCTATCTAAAGAACCCTTGATGTCATCTTTTCCTTCAGCGTCGTCAGTCGGTTGCTCGGATGAAGATGTTTCGGTAAGGCATACCTTCGCGATCCACTGGTTTCCGTAGACTCGACCTGTTCCACCCTGATCGAGAGGGAACTTCATCGTAAGGTGGTAGGTCGATATCTGGGCCTGGAGTGAGTTGAGCTTCGGGCGGCCGAGGAGGACGTTGTAGGCAAATGGGACCTTTGCTACGATGAAGTCCACAGGCAATGTGCGGGTGCGGCCGGGCTCACCAATGTTGAACTGCAGAGTGACCACCCCTTGCACAGGAATAGAGTGGTTGGTGAACCCCGACAGGACGTGTGAGGTTGGCCTCAGGTCCACTGGGGTAAGACCCATGCGCAGGAAGCAGTCATCGAACAGGATGTCTGCCGAGCTGCCCGAGTCGATAAGTATCCGGTGGACCTCATACCGGTGGATCCGGGATGTGATCACGAGAGGGTCGTTGTGGGGCATGGAGATGCCGTGAAGGTCTTCATCGCCAAAGGTGATAGGCTCGTGGCCCTTGGCCCTTTTACTCGGGCGGTCGCCGGAATCTGTGAAACGGCAGCCAGCGGGGGAGCCGACGACATTCGGTAAGGGCTTGCCCGCGTCTCCGTTGAGAGGGAGGCGACAGCGGGTGTTTGGATCTTCGGGGCGATCGCTCACCATGTGTATGGAGATCGGAAGGTCAACTTTATGTTTTGTGGAGTTATTTCCCACAGACGGCGCCAACTGATGGAGGTGCTTTTCGGGTCTCCGTCAGATGTTGTCTTCCGTCGATCTCCCGGTGGATCTTGAAGGTGATCTCCTGCTGCGTGTGGGTCTCAATGGGTTTTGAGGAGATTGGTGGTTTTGAGGAGTTTGCGCCGAGTACCTGCAAAGAAATCCCGGGATGGTTTGGTACCACCAAGGACCCTCCGACGATCAAGTTAGTACTAGATCCGAGCAGGGTAACGGCTGAGTGGAATGAAAAAAGCTTACTTGACCCCTCTGTGATGGGGGTTTATATAGCGGCGGCAGCACGCGGCAGCACGCGCGAAGATCTCGCCGGCAGTTACGCTCCCGACGTCACGCCTGCGTGAAGAGAGGATCACCCATTAATGGGGATCGTGATGGCGTGGAACGTGGGATGTTGCCGGCGGAGAATCTGCGCATGGCGAGATTCGTGGAGCGGCGGTTATGCCTGCGAGTGGTGGAGTCGGTTGGAGAACCGAGGAACATGGCCTTGGTAGGGGAGCTCGGGACGAACGAAAGGGCCGAGGGGTCTTGGTCTTCCAGCGGCTCGAGACGAGTTGAGTGGCTGAGGAGGCCAATTTCAAAGGGGGCTCTGTGGAGAGCCGGCTAGGGCTTGCAGATCGGGTACACGGGTAGCCGGGTCGGTCCCTGTAGGCCCTTTTTTCTGAGTTTTTGGACACGTCATCTGCCACGTGTCGTGATCCTGGAGATCCCCAATATTGAGCATCATCAATGATAAATCCTACTCAAATTAGCTCAAACGGGAAAAGAAGAAGAAGAAGAGAGAAGAAATACATGGAGAAGAAATTACTTGTGGATCCAGGGCATACGCTTCTTTTAAGTAGGCTTTTCAATGGGTCAGCTTGGATCCGGATAAGCACGTTCCGGTTCCGGATCCGGATCCATATCCATATATTTTTAATATATCCAAATACTTCCATTTATCCAATGAGTCTACACTGAATGAATAGTTCCGGATCCAGATCCATTAATAACCAGTACCCATCCATTTATTTATATATATGCTTTTTATTAGTTTCATAATAACTTTAAATGCTTTGTTGATATATAGTTAGAAGAATACAGAAAAGAAATGTAACTAAGGAATTTCAACAGTATGCAAAGTAAAGTACTTTGAGTTAGTGACCCATTTTACTTAAAAAACTGTTACATGAACAAGTACTTCTCATAGTTGAACCAGTGTAAAAGATATCTTTTAGTAAACTAAATATACTGTTGATATGATTTAGTTAGGTGATTATATATCTTTTTGATATGATTTTGTCTATTAAATATTACATGAGATCTATATAAATAAGTGGATCGGATCAAGCGGGTCCGAATGAAGGTTATCCAGACCCGACCAATTAATTAAAGTTTTTAATGGATCTAGATTGGCTCTGGATAAACGGGTTTGGAATCAAAACCATCTCCTACTTTTTGAAGCGGGTCCAGGTCTATACCCAACCCATTGACAAGCCTACTTTGAACGACCGTTACCATAGGCGGCCGCAGGAATCCCCCTTTCTTTTGCACAAATAACAAGAAAATCCTTAGTTTTACCATCGCACCAACCGCATTGTTGTTTTATTAAATCTCTATTATTATAACCATAAAATTTGGGGTCCTCAATTTTAAATTCCAATTGGACTAACAGACTCCGGTTGAGTGATATGTGTCATTCTTATAATTAAAATGAAATCTGTAAGTCGATGTTCAACACCCCAATACTTGTGGGGAGGCGGAAATATGAATAACAATCTTGTTCTATGATCAAACATCGATTAACCGTATGAATCGTTTGCTAAACAAGTTTTAACAAAAGCCATAGAGTTCTAAACTACTATGTTAAGAGATTATACCAAACGGTTCTAGTCCTTCGTCTTAATGTTATCTACGGCCTCTTTGGATCTCCACGTCCTCTTCGGCTTTCTCCCGTGATAGACGATCCACCCGAGAACCCTAATCCAAGCTATAACCTCTAAACTTGAGGTTACTTAGTTTCTCTAGTTGCTAAATAGAGTAGCTAAGGTGATGTAGAGATAGGTTATGGAGTAATTAGTCTTTCCTAATCCTTGTTCTCAACTCATGAGGGTAGGATTAGGTTTGGTGAAGGAGAGAGAACTTGAAGAGAGAGAGTGAGAAGATGATAATGATAATAATATATGATAAAGAAAAAGCTTCTCACTTGATATATATGAAACATAATGAATTATAAAGAAATGAATAATATGAGATTATTCATCATGTTTCAATAATTCAAGTGGGTGATTCATCATGTGAGTCATTAAGCAATTAATGATGCATTAATGATATGATGAATCACTCACAATGAGTCACTAATTCAATAAATGAGAATGCCACCTCTCCCTCCAAGTCATCACCTTCTAGAAGCTTCTCGGAAAATTATGAGAACGCCCCTCTCATCCGTGAAAACACGGAAAAACTTTAGACTATATAAATCCAATAACCTGATACTAGAATCTGGCTTAAACCAAAGCCGGCTAGTAAAAACTGTCCGAATGTCGTACGTGCGTTCAAACACGTATGCGTCCGAACCTTTGTCGTAAAACCATACGACCTCTATATCTTTTCGCCTGGGTTTGGGAAATCTCTGTGTGGGACTCTAAAGACTCGACTACTACGCTGGCAGTGGGTTTAACCACAGACCGTAAGCGGCACTAGCTGTACGTAACGGTCCCCAGGTAGTTGTCGATAAGAAAGCTGATGAGGTAACCCATCTGAAATCTTACTGAGCCTGTCTGTGACAATATCCGCGCAGTCCGGTCTGTTCGTCTAAGAGTATCGCATGTGTGGTCTAGGGAGGTGGTGGACGTCAGACCCCTAATAACCGTACAAGTCGTGTCGGTATGGCTCTATCACCATCCGAGAATCTACTGATCAACCTATCAGTAATTCTCAATCAGCCCTGGCCAGGGACTTATGGTAATGACCAACCGATCACCGTGCGATATCAACTCCCTATACCGGGAGAGACGAATCCCTAACAGTCACTCACTGCCTCCACGTGGCTCGGGACTGTGCCCAACTGAAACCTGTTTGCACGACTCCTTTGAGCCGTGGTAGGGTAATAATCAAAGCACAGTGGGAACTCACACGAGACAAATGATGACCTTAAGTCAACGGACTATCTGCACACATGTCACCTGAGAACTGCTATCTGACGTTAGGTATAATACCATCCAGTCAGTTCTCGGCGAGTCCTGTCCGGTGTACTCACACCCAGTGAGCATCTGTATACAATCTTAAGTGAACACCACCAATGGTTGCGGGACCAATCCATTGCCCCTCGTCAGGGTCTAGATATGTATACACTAGTCTACTCCGGAGTATTGATGCCCAATCTTGATACTCCTGCGACCAGGGACATCTAAGGGTGTGCCTATTGACTATCCAGCTCCCACTAGTATGACTGCCATCACAACGCCGGTAGTCAGACAAACACCCTATGGGCTTTATCAACATATATATATAAATACCAAGTAAAATATATCATACGTTAAGACAAAGTCAAACCAAATAGAGTACTATCATATCAAGCAAGACTGTCATGTACATACATATCCCAAGCATCCTATACAATGTAGGCCTCTAGGGCATATATATCCAACAATCTCCCACTTGCACTAAGGCCTATAATTGGCGCAATGAGTACCCACTGTCTCTACCAGATCCAGTTGCTTGCGTACCGCATGCCCAACATCTCAAAAAGCCTCTCGAACTGTACTTGAGGAATGGCCTTGGTGAATGGATCTGCCGTGTTGTCTTTTGTGTCTACTCTCCGTATGTCGATCTTCCGACGATCCACGATCTCCCTGATCAGGTGAAACCGCCTTAAGATATGCCTGGATTTCTGATGGGACCTTGGTTCCTTCGCTAAAGCTACAGCGCCATTGTTATCGCAATACAAAGGTATTGGATTGGCAATGGACGGAACCACCTGAAGTTCAGAAATGAACTTCCTTATCCAGACAGCCTCTTTTGCGGCTTCACTAGCAGCTATATACTCAGCCTCCATAGTTGAGTCTGTGACGGTATCTTGTTTGGAACTCTTCCAACATACCGCTCCTCCATTGAGGGTAAACACAAAACCCGAAATAGATTTAGAATCATCCTTGTCACTTTGGAAGCCGGAGTCGGTAAAAGCCTCTACCTGGAGGTCCCTATTGCCGTAAATCAAGAACATCTCCTTAGTCCTTCTCAGGTACTTGAGAATGTTCTTCACCGCTATCCAATGTTTCTCACCTGGGTCCGATTGATACCTGCTTACCACACTAAGTGCGTAAGCTACATCTGGTCTGGTACATAACATCGCATACATTATTGATCCTACCGCCGAAGCGTAGGGTATAATGCCCATGCGAGCCCTCTCTTCATCAGTCTTTTGAGACATCTCTTTGGAGAGGGTGATTCCGTGACAAGCGGGCATATTGCCGCGCTTGGAATCTTCCATACTAAATCTCTTTAGTATAGTGTCTATATACCTGGACTGTGAAAGTCCCAATATCTTATTAGATCTATCTCGATAGATCTTAATGCCCAGAATGTATGATGCATCTCCCAAGTCTTTCATAGAGAATTTCTGTGACAAGAAGAGCTTTACTGATTGTAGTATAGGGATATCATTCCCTATTAGTAGTATGTCGTCGACGTACAAAACGAGGAAGACTACTGCTTCTTCTACAATCTTCCTATAAATACATGGTTCATCTACATTTTTGATAAAGTCAAATTCCTTGACTGTTTCATCAAAGCAGATGTTCCAACTCCGCGATGCTTGCTTTAATCCATAAATGGATTTAAGCAATTTGCACACTCTTCCGTTGCTCCCACTGTCTAAGAAACCTTCTGGTTGATCCATGTAAACACTCTCTTCTAGATGTCCATTTAGAAAAGCTGTTTTTACATCCATTTGCCAGATTTCATAGTCATGGAAGGCAGCAATGGCAAGCATGATCCGAATGGATTTAAGCATAGCTACTGGTGAAAAGGTTTCATCATAGTCCAATCCTGGTCTTTGACGAAAACCTTTTGCTACTAGTCTAGCTTTGTAGGTTTCCACTTGTCCAAATGTACCAATCTTCTTTTTGAAGATCCATTTGCACCCAACTGGTTTTACCCCAGGAGGAGTGTAACCCTTCGAAAATCGTTTAGGCAGTTTTTCGGTAATCGGCCAATTTTTCGGATTTTTCCGTAAAAAGTCAAAATCGATATTTTTCATTATAGACCTAATTATACAAAATTTAAATAAGATATTACTATAATTTTGTCACTAAAATGTCATTTATAATTTTCTAGTTAAATAAAAAAAAATTCGTAATTAATTATTTTTTTATTATTTTAAGCCTTTTTAAATACATTTAATTAGGGATAAATAAAAATTTAATTAGGTAAATTTCTTAATTAGGAGTCTTTATAAGCTAAAATATGGTGTTAATAAAATTGTGTCATGACTTTCACATTTTTAGTTTTTGGGTTGGAAATTTAATGAGAAAATGAAGTAAAATGAGGGTTTTTTGTGAAAAAGTTGACATGAAAGCTTGAAATGATAACATATGATGTTCTAATCACCTAGAAACTTCCCCAAAATTTCCCCACTTCATCCTCAAGCTGCTGGCCGACCCTCCTCCTGCAGGTTTTCCCCCTCTTCACTTCTTTTTTTTTGATCATTTTCATGCAAAAAATTCAAGAAAAATCCACAATTTCTTTCTCCATTCAAAGCCTAACCCTAATCCCTTCTCTCTTCAACCCAAATTAGTTTAAAAAGTTGATGAAAGGAGGCTTCTTGGTGATTTGATCAAGCTAGGGTTCAAGCTTGAGAGGATCGGTCGGAGAAACATCGGACACGGCGCGCAAAGGCAAAGCGGTGGCCGGATCAGATTAGCGGGGATTCTAGTGAGTAGATATATTCATCTATGGGGGAATCGTCTGGATGGCGTGAGGCCCCCCCTCCTTAGTTAGGATTACCCTACTTTATGCAATAATTATATTGTTAGCTAGCTTATCCATTTATGTACATTGCATACCCTTACAGCTAACCCTATACTAGATTGCATGGACATTCATATGACATTCATATATACATATGCGATATCATTTTGTAGGACACGAACACCTTACCATTGGCATCTATTGCATGCGCACTATTCATGTGACACACACGCCTTTGGTATTTGCCATGCCACGTGCACTATAAAAACCTGTTTAGCTTAGTAACGCCATTACATTCATGCATGATATTTGAGATTGTATCGCATGCATATACCTCGCATTACTATCATATTTACATAGATTTCTAGCCAAACTCTCACATCATATACATTGATATCATAGACACTTATCATATATAACATGTAGACATTATGATTTCTTGAGGATTTCAGTTTGCTGCGATTTCTGGATTTTTTTGGGGAAAACCGCAAGAATTTAACAAAGCTTATATTTATCATTTTTAAAACAAAGTTGCGGTTTTCTCGTGACGTATGTGTCGTCCACCATGAGTTTTCATGTTTTCTGTTGGATTTCGAGACCCGATTCGAGGAGTGGATGAACCGTCTCGGGTACATGGTGGGCCCGGTATGGTACCCCGGGGCAAGAAGATCGAGTTGTAGACGATGAGCCTGGCAGGGGAAGACTACCTACCGGTGATGTCTGGCGCGGCGGATATCCGGAGGATACCGACCGTTGTCGTGAGATTTATGATATGGGCCGATCCGGACTGACGGAGCCCGATATTAAGACAGATGTGATTCCTATTTGGTGTCGATGCTTGACACGGGTTTTCAGAGGATTTCTTGATGATATTTAGCTATTATGCAGACATTCATTTTCTAAAAGTTAAGAATGCAGTAACATTAACTTTTAAAACACTTAAAGAGTTAGAAAAGATATTGCATACATGTGCATGCATACTGGAGTTATTATATCACATATGGACATACATGTTGTTACGCATTGCGTGCATTCTTACGATTGCCTTACTAGATGTTATATTTACTCACGAGCTGGCAACTCACCCCCGTTGTGCCACAGTGTCTTGCAGGTCGGACCCGTCAGTCTCGTAGCGGCGGGCTATCTTGTCATCAGTTCCTTTTGCTCAGACTCGCGACATCGCCCGTAGGTGGGTTGCGAGTATACTTTACTTCTTTTTGCTTTATCATTGTATCTAGTATTCTCCATCTACCACTTGTATTGTATATGCGACCTAGTGATGAGACTGAGAGATTTGTATATTTGTGGTTTCTTTTGGGTCGAGCTCACTTGAGCCGACGTGTGTTTTCTGGTATTTGCATCTCTTTTATGCTCTTTTTCTTGAAATTACTATTATATTGCATGTGGTTGTGATCCGCCTTGGGCGAAGAGCTAGCTCCCGCTTGGGGATGCCATTTTTATGTTTACAGGTTTATTATCTTGTTGTACCCATTTTGGGGGATAGAAAATACAGGGGAGACTCTGCCGAAATTTTCAGAAATTTATGATGTTTTTAGAAAGGGTTTCAATGCAACTTAATTGATTTACAAATCGTTTTCATGTAAGGTTTTCCTTCACTCTCTTTTGATTTTGGTTTAGATTTTCTGGGTTTTGGCTGACTTAGGTTACGGTACGCCTTTAGACGTCTCGTAATCTAAGTGCCAGTCACGTTCCGTACTTTCGGTTCGTGACAAGGAGCAACTTCTAAAGTCCATACTTTATTGGTATACATGGATTCCATTTCGGATCTCATTGCATCCAGCCACTTTACTGAGTCGCTACTTGTGATAGCCTGCTGAAAACTAGTAGGCTCATCATCATCGATGATGCAATCCTCTCGATCCCCATCAAGAAGAAAACCATAGTATCTTTCAGGAGGATGAGAAAGCCTACTAGATCTGCGGAGTGGCGTTGGATCGTCATGTTCTATTGAAATCTGAGATTCTTCTAAGTCTTTGGTTGCAGTTTGAGGTTCTGGAATTTCTTCCAGTTCTACCGCGCTCCCACTAATTTCTTTTGCAAGAAATTCGCTTTCTAAGAAGACAATGTGACGAGCGACAAACACCTTTTGTTCTTCAGTGTGGTAGACCATGTACCCCCTTGAATGCTTGGGGTATCCTACAAACTTGCATAAAACCGATCGTGCTTCGAGCTTGTCCGGATTATGCTTTTTAACATATACCGGACACCCCCATATCTTGATATACTTGAGATATGGTCTCTTCCCACACCACATTTCATATGGAGTGGTAGGTACAGACTTAGTTGGAACTCTATTTAATAGATATGCGGCTGATTCTAGAGCAAATCCCCAGAAGGAAAGTGGCAACTCAGCACTACTCATCATTGATCGCACCATATCTAATAGCGTACGATTCCTTCTTTCTAATACACCATTATGCTGAGGTGTATAAGGTGGAGTAAGCTGAGAGAGTATTCCATTTGCTTTCAAGTATTCAAGGAAACTGGTACTTAAGTATTCTCCACCTCGATCAGATCGAAGTGTCTTGATGCTTTTACCAGTTTGTTTCTCTACTTCATTTTTATACTCCTTAAACTTCTCAAAAGCCTCGGATTTATGCTTTATTAAGAACACATGTCCATACCTAGAGAAGTCATCAGTAAAAGTGTGAAGTAGGAGTGACCACTTCGTGCATGTATAGACATCGGACCACATACATCACTGTGTACTAGTCCCAAGAGTTCAGTGGCCCTTTCTCCGTGTCCGGTGAACGGAGATTTGGTCATTTTTCCTTTGATACATGATTGACAAGTTGCATATGATGAATATTCAAACGGATCTAGATATCCATCTTTATGTAACTTAGTCAACCTTGTTTCATTTATATGACCAAGTCTACAATGCCATAGGAAGGCTTGATTCGTATCTGGAGCCTTTCTTTTACGCGTGTTTTGAATATTGAAAATTTGTGGTTGATTAAGTATGTATATGCCGTTTTCCAGTGTGCCATACCCAATCAGTTCTTGATTTAGGAGAATGTTCATGACATTTCTTTCAAGCACAAAATTATATCCTTTATTAGACAACAAAGATACTGATATAATATTACACAACATACTGGGAATACAAAAACAGCTATACAATACCAAAATGTGTCCACTATTCAACCCTAAGTGATATTCCCCTATTGCAACTGCATCTACATGCATTCCATTGCCCATCCGGAGAGTCATATCACCTGCCCCCAGTACTCTACTATTTCTCAGATCCTGCAAAGAATTACAGATGTGAGAACAAGAACCGGTATCAAGTACCCATGAAGTAGAGTTAACTGAAAGACAATTTTCGATTACGAACACACCTGAAGTAGAAGCAACAGCTAGCTTCATGTCCTTGGCTTTGAAGGCCTGACAATCCTTCTTCCAGTGCCCCTGCTTGTGACAATAGAAACACTCGTTCTTTTCTGTCTTCACCCTTCCTGCCTTGTTCGTTCCCTGCACCTTCTTGACCCCACCCTTCAGTTTGGTGGCTTTCATCTTCTTCTTCCCTTTAGCTTTCGCTTTAGATTTAGAAGAAGATGATTGGCCAACATACAGAACGGGGGTCTTCTCCTTTTTCAAGGAGGTCTCTGCTACCCTCAACATATTGAGGAGCTTTGGAAGATCCGCTTCCATTTCGTGCATGTTGAAGTTCAGCACGAACTGAGAGAAGGTGTGGGGAAGGGACTGCAAAATTAAGTCGATATACAAATCGTTTTCTAGCACGCATCCCAGGTTTGCGAGTTCCTCAATGAGGATGATCATTTTGAGGACGTGCTCTCCAACAGGCGATCCTGGAGCTAACCTCATCTGGAAGAGTTTCCTTGAGGTTTCGTACCTCGCGATACGGGAGTGTTCACCATACAATTCCTTGCAATGGAGGAATATGGATGCAATATCCATACTCTCGTGCTGTTTCTGGAGTTCATTATTCATGGACGCCAGCACGATACACTTAGCTCGCTCACAGTCTAGATCCCAGGTTTTACGAACTTCCTTGTCCGCAACTGAGGAATCTGGTCCTGGGATAAGGGGAGGAACAGCGGTGGTAACATATGCAACTTTGTCATAAGTCAGCGCAATATTGACGTTTCTTAGCCAATCTTTATAGTTCTGCCCGGTCAGTATATTCTTTTCAAGTAATAGTTTTAGTCCAGTCATGGTAGCTGCCAGAGAGAGAGAAAAGAAAACACTCAGCATATGCTCTTGCAAGTTTAGATTGGTTAATATTTTATCTAAACAGGATGGCTCCCACTGTTTCCTCAAATCCTTCTTCAAAACCTAAAAGAAGAACTAGTCAGGATTTAATCACCCGTCACAATACTTGCTTAACCTTTCAGCCAGGCTGGTGTTGGTACTTCGAGGGAGGTTTTCCAACGCTTTCGCGAAGTTCCTTAATTAAAGAACCTCTTTTCCCTGGAGGCGTAGCCCCTCTAACACCTTTCTAGGCACCTACTTGGTTTATAGCATTGATTGTTAAGTGAGAGAAATTCCCGAGAGTAATCCTACTCATCAGTGGGATCGGGATCCAACTATCATTGTATGATGCCCTAGATGGAAGCCACTCTAGTCACCACACTCCAGAAGGTAAGCTAAATCTGCAAGTTTCCTTTATGTTTGAAACTCCCGATGTGATTTTTTACCCCAAGCTCTTATAGACCTTGACGTAGGCCAACAAGTCATAAGACGCAAGTCAAGTTCTACCCGTCGTTGTCCTGATCAATTTAAATACATCGTACAAGCCCTTGACGTAGGCCAACAAGGTGTACGTCTGTATTAAACTAATGCATCTATCTATGCAACAAATAGGCACAAACTGCTACCATACACTATGCCTTGACGTAGGCCAACAAGCATAGCATGAATACGATGTGCTGTCTATCTGAAACGACGGAGGGTTACGGCTGGTTTTTGGCAAAAAACCGTTAACGTAGTGAACTTGATTTGATCGAAGGAACTATGATAGCTTTTATTTAAAGGAGTGGTTTAAGCTCCGCATTTAAAATTTTGTTTTTTCAAGAAAACCGAGTGGTTTTTAGAAATTGTTCCAACGATTCAGTTTAGGTTTTATTTTCTTTGCATTAATAATAATGCGTCCCATCTTTAACCTATCATTACAGATAACAACGAAAATACAACGTCCTCTTATGCCATCCGCATTCGCCACGGGGTCCCGTCATCACCCGTTAGGTTACTTAACTAACGACAGAGCGGGGGCTGGGCTAGTGCGGGTGTAAAACATAAGCGACGTCTAAATAGCTATCATATATAGATATTGTACATTCGTCAGACGCAATAATAGGCATTCCAGATCACAGATAAACAATATTGGATTTGCAAGCAATCTGCATTTCATTTGAGCCTGCAATGAAAGACGGATTACACAGTTGTGATGAATAGCCATTTTCCCACCCCAGACCCCTACGGGTACGGCAAACTACCCGCCAAGTACTAGAAGTGAAGCGGTCTGTCCCAATACTTCAAAATACCCGGTAGTTTGTGCACCCCACCTTGGGTCTATCCTAGGAGCAATAACAGTAAAAAGAAATAATACAACGGTGGCTACAACCGCAACCTGGATGTGCCCCGCAAAATAATATTACAACTTGTTACATTTACATCAAATGAATTAATACAATAACCCATCACAAAACCCGGCTAATCACCACAACAGTCCAATACAGTTTATATACACAAACAGTTAAAATCCATTTCAGAAATGTGCAACCCCCTGCCAACTGACATACTAGCAGTTAGGGGAGGTTTACGAACACATTATACAATCACAGATATAATCCAACAAGCAAATACTGTATAATTTCGATCGATTAAACACTTTTAATCTTGCTCCAATACATCTCTGCAAATCTGAAACCTGAGCAAAAATTAAATATTCTAGAAAATCCCAAATATTACAGAGAACCCACCCAAGAAATTTGGGTTCATGACTCACCAACTCGGCGGCGGAATCGCGGCGGATCGTGTTGGATCCGCCGCGGTTCCGCGGCTCTTTGGTTGAATCATGACCCCAATTTTCTTGGGTGTTCTTCTGGTGTCATTACAAGCTTTCTGAACATCCCTGAAAAATTTTTGGACTTCATTTAAAAATCGACAGAAACTGATATTTTCGGGCTTTTCAGGTTTCATTTTTTCCGTTCGAAATTCATACAAATTTGCAAGTAAGTTAAATATTGTTTAGCTAGGCTCTGATACCACTGTAAGTCGATGTTCAACACCCCAATACTTGTGGGGAGGCGGAAATATGAATAACAATCTTGTTCTATGATCAAGCATCGATTAACCGTATGAATCGTTTGCTAAACAAGTTTTAACAAAAGCTATAGAGTTCTAAACTACTATGTTAAGAGATTATACCAAACGGTTCTAGTCCTTCGTCTTAATGTTATCTACGGCTTCTTTGGATCTCCACATCCTCTTCGGCTTTCTCCCGTGATAGACGATCCACCCGAGAACCCTAATCCAAGCTATAACCTCTAAACTTGAGGTTACTTAGTTTCTCTAGTTGCTAAATAGAGTAGCTAAGGTGATGTAGAGATAGGTTATGGAGTAATTAGTCTTTCCTAATCCTTGTTCTCAACTCATGAGGGTAGGATTAGGTTTGGTGAAGGAGAGAGAACTTGAAGAGAGAGAGTGAGAAGATGATAATGATAATAATATATGATAAAGAAAAAGCTTCTCACTTGATATATATGAAACATAATGAATTATAAAGAAATGAATAATATGAGATTATTCATCATGTTTCAATAATTCAAGTGGGTGATTCATCATGTGAGTCATTAAGCAATTAATGATGCATTAATGATATGATGAATCACTCACAATGAGTCACTAATTCAATAAATGAGAATGCCACCTCTCCCTCCAAGTCATCACCTTCTAGAAGCTTCTCGGAAAATTATGAGAACGCCCCTCTCATCCGTGAAAACACGGAAAAACTTTAGACTGTATAAATCCAATAACCTGATACTAGAATCTGGCTTAAACCAAAGCCGGCTAGTAAAAACTGTCCGAATGTCGTACGTGCGTTCAAACACGGATGCGTCCGAACCTTTGTCGTAAAACCATACGACCTCTATATCTTTTCGCCTGGGTTTGGGAAATCTCTGTGTGGGACTCTAAAGACTCGACTACTACGCTGGCAGTGGGTTTAACCACAGACCGCAAGCGGCACTAGCTGTACGTAACGGTCCCCAGGTAGTTGTCGATAAGAAAGCTGATGAGGTAACCCATCTGAAATCTTACTGAGCCTGTCTGTGACAATATCCGCGCAGTCCGGTCTGTTCGTCTAAGAGTATCGCATGTGTGGTCTAGGGAGGTGGTGGACGTCAGACCCCTAATAACCGTACAAGTCGTGTCGGTATGGCTCTATCACCATCCGAGAATCTACTGATCAACCTATCAGTAATTCTCAATCAGCCCTGGCCAGGGACTTATGGTAATGACCAACCGATCACCGTGCGATATCAACTCCCTATACCGGGAGAGACGAATCCCTAACAGTCACTCACTGCCTCCACGTGGCTCAGGACTGTGCCCAACTGAAACCTGTTTGCACGACTCCTTTGAGCCGTGGTAGGGTAATAATCAAAGCACAGTGGGAACTCACACGAGACAAATGATGACATTAAGTCAACGGACTATCTGCACACATGTCACCTGAGAACTGCTATCTGACGTTAGGTATAATACCATCCAGTCAGTTCTCGGCGAGTCCTGTCCGGTGTACTCACACCCAGTGAGTATCTGTATACAATCTTAGGTGAACACCACCAATGGTTGCGGGACCAATCCATTGCCCCTCGTCAGGGTCTAGATATGTATACACTAGTCTACTCCGGAGTATTGATGCCCAATCTCGATACTCCTGCGACTAGGGACATCTAAGGGTGTGCCTATTGACTATCCAGCTCCCACTAGTATGACTGCCATCACAACGCCGGTAGTCAGACAAACACCCTATGGGCTTTATCAACATATATATATAAATACCAAGTAAAATATATCATACGTTAAGACAAAGTCAAACCAAATAGCGTACTATCATATCAAGCAAGACTGTCATGTACATACATATCCCAAGCATCCTATACAATGTAGGCCTCTAGGGCATATATATCCAACAAAATCAAGTAAAAAAAAACAGAAATTGCGAAAGTTATAAAATTGATTTAATATAATAACTATTTAACTAATAAAAAACTTCTTTTAGATCACATATTAAAACTAACTTTAGATGATGGTAAAATGTTAAAACTTTCTCCATTTAAATAAATAATTACTGTTTAAAGACATTTTAAATTGGAAGGAAAAAGATGAAGAACAAGAGAAAATGATAGACAATGAAGACAAACAAATGCTTCTAATATTTCCTTTTTCTTATGGTTGAGGAGATTTTTTCTTAATTGACTTTTCTTATTTTCTAAGATTTTATTTTTAGATGAAGAATTAGAAGGCAATTCTAAATTTTATTCTTTTTTCAGACTATTTTTATTTAGTTAATCATGATAACATGACACGATGGTGAACACATCTATTTTCAAAAATTAATATATATCTACATTGACCGAGATATGTTTTGCTCAGTTTTTTTCTACAATACAAATTATATATAAAGATATATTTTTTTTAACAGATAAACCAGTAAAGACCCATAAACCATCTAAAGCTAACCGTCTTTCTATTTTTCCATTTCTTTCCTTTCCGTTTCATTCAAAAACAAATATACTCTTTACTTACACTATTGTATTATTAATTTTATCAATAGCTATCATAAACTTTCAAAATTATGACATTTGTTCTTTTAATTTCCAGCAAGAATATCCTTCCTCATTTCTCCATTATTGACTAGGCATGACAAATGAAGTGAACCGGTGCAATTCGTCTTGCCAACTCGTCTGACTCATTTATCAGACGGGGCAAGTTTAAAATGGTGAATGTCTGACCTCGCCAACTCGTCTTAGGTGAATCGTGATGCCAGAGAGTCGGGTTTGCCTAAATTTAAAATTTATTAAAATAATAATCAATAAATTAATAAAAATTGCAAATATTGATCAAAAATGAAAAATATATCCAAAAAAACTTCATTAATATTAATCAAATCACATCTAATTTTATAATACATTTTTTTTAAATTAGAGACCGGACTCACGGGTCCCATCAATTAAAACTTCACTAATATTAATCAGATCACATGCGGTCTCATTAATTAAAAGCTATCACACCAGAAAAGAACGAAAATAGAATGTACGTATATGCCATCCGTATTCGTCACGGGGCCCCGTCATGCTCCGTTAGGTTAACTAATGGCAAAGCGGGATGAGGGTTAGCGCGAATGCAAAACATATACAACATTTATTAATATATATATATATATATATATATATATATATACACATTCGTCACAGGCATGATATAAGCAACATCACAGAAAAACGATAAGCAATATGGAAGAACAGATAATTTAGGAGCATCGGATTTCATTTGAGCCGCAAATAAAACTCGACGTTTCCCGGTCATGTAGATAGCTCGTACAATATAGAACCAAGTCCCTTACGAGCGCGGAAAGTAACCCGCCAATCTCAGGAGCGAGACAACCCCAATCAGTAAAGTGAGTGGACCACCCATCAAAGATTGTTGGCTATAGTGCCTTAAAGTCAATTATTGTAATCGCATGCACGCGATTGTGATAATTGAGGAAGGACCTATATGGGTAGAACAGTCTTACTCAAAATGATAGTATGCTATCTGATTTGTCTTTATCATCATATACATGCATTATGTGGTATTACAGATCACTATTACATGTTGATAGAGCCCATACGATTCTTGCTTGACTACTGGTATTATGATAGCGATGTTAGCAATATGTATGCCCTAGAGGCCATTATTGTATATTGATGTATATTATAGTAAATGCTTGGACATATATATAGAGGACTTTCTTGCTCGACATGATAGTATACTATCTAGTTACTCTTTATCTTAATATGTAGACTGGTATTATTATACTGTCTTTCTCCTACATGTTGATAAAACCCTTAGGATATGTACTTGACTACCAGGACTATGATGCAGATCATACTAGTGGGGTCAGGGTGGTCCATAAGTACATCCTTTAAACAGTTCCTAGTCGAGGGGATATCGAGACAGGGTATCGATATTCCAGGGCATCGATATTACAGTCTCGCCTGGCCCGGATGAGAGTGGTGGGGAAGTCTCGGCACTGAGCCGCGTCTAAGTTATCCTGAAAGCTCATGCCCGCAGTGAACGCGTCCAAGTGGTCTTTCGGGTCAGACTTCGCATCAAAGAGAGCCACTTTGGGCGGTTTGTTCCGGGATGAGACCCGCTCTCCCAGTAATTGCTCAGTGAAGGGCTTCATGAGAGAGTCCGCGAAATATTTTGCCGATCCGCCGAGCGAACGGGTGGCGAGCCGCATGTCCTCGGTCTTCTTCTCGAGGACCTTGATTCGCTTCGGGTACCCCGAGGATTCTCCGTAATCGGAGTGCTTGCTGTCTTTGTTACAGGCTTGGGCGATGGAGTGGCTTCGACTTTGTTCTATCACATTCCTCAGATTCTCGGGGTGAACTCTTCGTGGCTCCTTCCGACGTGCTCTATGGGCACGGCCTCAATAATTATGGTGACGTTGATCTTCCCTAGAATCAGGCGACCTGACCGACCTCACCTCGGAGGGCTAGGGAACGTGGTGAGCGTTGAAGCGACAGTTCGGTTGGTCCTGAATCCTGTTGGCTATAATGCCCTCAAGGCAATTATCGTAGTCACAGGTACGTGATTGTGATGATTGAGGAAGGGCCTATACCGATAAAACAGTCTTACTCGAGATGATAGTATGCTATCTGGTTTGTCTTTATCATCATGACAGAGCCCATAGGATTCTTGCTTGACCACCTGCATTATGATGGCGATCATATATGTGGGAGCTGGGGGTCTATAAGCGCATCCTCAAATGTCCCTAGTCGCGGGAGTATCGAGACCGGGCATCGATACTCCAGTGTAGACTGGTGTATACTTATCTAGACCCTGACGAGAGGCGGTGGCCGGTCTCACAAGCCATTGGTGTTAGTTGTTCACCTAAGATAGTATACAGGTGCTCATTGGGTTATGAGTACACTGGACGGACTCGCCGGGAACATGCTAGTTGGTATTATACCTATTGTCAGATAGCAGTTCCCTGGTGACATGTGTACAAGTTAGTCTGTCGACCTGAGATCGTCATTTGTCTCGTGTGAGTTCCCACTGTGCTTTGATTACTACCCTACCACGCTCAAAGGAGACGTGCAAATAGGTTTTAGTTGGGTACAGTCCCGAGCCACATGGAGGCAGTGAGCGGATCATCAGGGATTCGTCTCTCCCGGTATTGGGGGTTGATGTCGCACAGTGCACGGGTGGCCATCACCTGAAATCCTCGGCCGGGGTAATGGAGAATTTCTGATTTGGATCAGTAGTTTCTCAGGAGGTGATGGGTTTCATACCGACATGAATTATCGCGTTATTAGGAGTCTGACTTTATCCACCCCCGTAGACTCGATATGCGATACTCTTAGATGAACAACCAGACTGTACGGATATTGTCACTGACAGGCTCCGTAGGGGTTCGGATGAGTTTGCTCGTCGGCCTTCCTTTCGCTCAATACCTGGGTAGCCGTTACGTACAGCTAGTGCCGCTGACGTGCTTGTGGTTAAACCCACTGCCAGCGTATTAACGAGTCTTTAGAGTCCCACACAGAGGGTTTTTACGGTTCAGGCAATATGGTGTAGTTGACGTATGTTGATACATACAGGTGTCCGATTAAATATGTGCACGGACTGCACAGACTTTAATCGGACAGTTGATAATACTAGCGGCTTAGGATTAAGCCAGATTGTTAAATCAAGTTTTGATTTAATAATTTACATACGTATTTATATGTATGTATCCTAGTATTATTGCTCACTATTTATTTTCTCTCTTTGGCTATTCGTATTTTCGTACGAATACGCGTATGTGTATTTCGATACATGTACAGGGAAGCATTCCGTATTTATACGGAATGGCTTCTAGAAGATGCCACCTCATTATTGATTTTCTTTAGAAAATCACATGTTTTGATGAGGTGGAATTGGTGACATGGCAAGGCATGGGCTTTAGGTCAAAGCATGGCTTTTTCCATGTAGTGATTGGTATGGCCTTGTTTTAATTAATGCAAAATTGAATAAGTTTTTTTTTGGGTGCATGATTATTGTGTGGGAGGGAGAGGGCCAGCCACACAATGATGAGGATGGGATTTTACTCATTTTTGGCACTCACTCTCTTACTCTCATTTTTCATTCATTCCTTTTTACACCCAAAAGAAACTTAGCCAAATTAGCTCATGCTTTTGATCATCACCTCAAAATCTTCCATGGTTGCTCTATGAGAGAAAAGTTTTAGTGACACTATCCTACACTCCCCACTCTCCACTACTAGCAATTTTGAAGAGTCGGTTGGTTCGCTTGGAGAACCTGAAGCTTGCGTCGTTTCCCTCGGGTGGATCATCGGAGATGAAGGAAGACCGGCGACCAAAGTCGATCCGCATCGCTAGGAGCTTGGAAATGGTTGAAGACCCGAAGGACTTGGTTCATTAGGTATGACCATTCTATCTCTTTGTGTTTGGTTTGCTAGTTTTAGTGTTTATGGGTTCGATCTTGGGATTAGGTTCCGTCGGCGCCAGATTTTTATTTGTCGTTTTTGTTCCGCACCGGCCGCTTTTGATGGCCAGGGCGCCGGCATAATCCAGCAGTGGTATCAGAGCCACCCATAAACCATTACTAGCTAGTTTGCACAAGCTTAAAATCTCGATCGATCAAAATTTCGAAAACAATTTTCCGATTTTCCAAGTTTTTGTCGATTTCTGTAAGTGCTCCAAAAATTATTTCCAGTAGCTTAAAAATCCGTGCAGGCGATTTCATGAATGCAGAAAAAATTTGGACTTCTGAAGCCTCTAAAGCGCCACGCAACCGCCACACTAACCCCCTTTTGGCGGTGGTTCCGCGTCCGTTTAGTAGGGACGGACCATAAAATTTTTACTGTAGCTCAGAAATTAAAAAAGGTGATTTTTGTGATGATTTGTTTTGGCCCAGAATCTTTTGAGTACTGGATTTGCTTTTGGGGCCTTTGCGAATAAATTTTAATCGATCGAAATTTTAACTGTGTAATTTTTCAGTACTTTTCATTTCTATCTGTGACCGTGAATGCCATTTGATCGGTAAACCTTGTCTAATCGCTATAGTCCTTTTAGACGGGTTTGCGAACGTGACATTCACGTTGATGTTATGTGTTGTATTATGATGTTGCGGATTGTCGTGGTGGATATCTTGTGTGCAGTGGTAGTACAGTTTTGTTGTATTTGTACATTTGATATTGCGGGGCGAGCGTCCAACATGTGGACTACTGTCACTGCCTGTTTGTATATTATTCTTTTGGGGCACGACCGGGCTGAGGTCGATATCACCCTTATATATTATTTTCTTTTCTGTACTAGGATTACCCCGCGGTGGAGTGCACGAATAGCCGGGTTCTAGAGGGCAACAGATCTGCATCTTATGGCGTTGAGACGGAGGGTACCTTACTCTAGAATTGACGGGCTATTCGCCGCACTCGTAGGGGGTATAGGTTGACCCAAGGAAGGGTGCCCAAGTTACCGGATTCCGTGAAGTGCTGGGTGGTCCATTCACTTTGCTGAAGGGGGCTGCCTCGCTTCAGGTTTTTGCGGGTAACTTGCCGCGCTCGTAGTGGTCTAGGACTTTCATTGCATAGGCTATCCACACGACCAGGGGAATGTCGGGTTTTCATTATGGCTCAATGGAAACCCAGGGATCCCAGATTATCTGTATTGTTCTGTGATGCTTATTACTTTTCTGTGATGTTGCATTTATCATGCCTGGAGCGATTATTATATATTTATATATACTAGTAGATGTTGTATATGTTTTGCACCTGCGCTAGTCCAGTCCCCGCTCTGTCGTTAGTTAAGTAACCTAACGGGTGATGACGGGACCCAGTGGCGAATGCGGATGGAATATATGTACATTTTATTTTCGTTCTTTTCTGGTGTGATTAATTGATGGGACTGCATTGATTCTTATCAATGCAAGGATAAAACAAACCTATATTTGATGTTGTTGGAACCAATTTTAAAAACTGACATTACAGACGTACGCTTTTGCTTTGCACAGTGGTATTCGATTATGAATATCCAGCACCTCATTCGACGAGGCAAGGGCCGAGATCCCTTCATCGGGAGCGACCCCTTGAGTGAAAGTTTGCGTCAACGTAATAACTTTACTATAGTCGATTATTTTTGCTTTGCATCGTGGTATTCAGTTTGGAATATCCTGCACCTCATTCGACGAGGAAAGAGCCGAGATCCCTTCACCATGAGTGACCTCTTTAGCAAAGGTTTTCGCAGCTATATTTTTATATAAAAGCTATCCGGTTCCTTCAACGATATCAAGTTCATTACGTTAAAGGTTTTCGCCAAAAACCATTCGTAGTCCTCCATCATTTCAGACGGGTAGCACTTAGTATTCATGCTATGTTTGTGTCACGACCCACAGGGTACGGAACGTGACTGGCACTTAAGTTTAAGAAACGTCTCAAGATGTCCGTAAAATAAGTAAGCCAAAGCCCAGAACCTAAAACCAAATAAGCAAAAGAGTGAAGGAAAACCAATCAATTGAAAGCGAGTTATCAAAAAGTCATATCAAACCTTTTTTTTAAAACAATATCAATTTTTCCGAAAATTTCGGCAGAGTCTCCTTTGTAAATACTGACCCTCAAAATGGGTACAACAAGAATATATATAAATCCAACAAATAAGGCATCCCCAAGCGGGAGCTAGCTCTTCGCCACAAGGCGGTCACAAATCCCACGCAATATAAAACAACAACATGCAAAATAATTATAAAGAAACATAAGAAAAACCGCATGTCGACTCAAGTGAGCTCGACCCCAAAATACAGCATCAAAAGTTCACAAATCTCACAGTCTCATCTCTAGGTCAATATACAACAATACTGGTAGATACAGTAGATGGAGTACTCAAGATACAAAGAATATACAAGATGGGACAAAATAATAATACAACCCACCTACGAGCAAAAACCTCGAGTCCTGGCAAGAGAGGCAAAAGAAGCGGTGCGCCCGCCGCTACTGTGCTGACGGAGCGGACCTGCAAAAGACTGTGGCACAATGGGGATGAGTTGCCAACTCGTGAGTAATAAATAACATCTAAAGAGGCTGTCGCAAGTATGCACACAAGCATCCTAGCATCTATAATACAGGTATGGCAGGACATAATAGCAGGTATGTATGCAATATGAATATACTAGCAGGTATGAATGCAATGTGAATCAACTCGTGATCTGAATGTGTAAGTATAAGAAATCATGTTTTTCCTTTAGGAATCTCTTTTGAAATACCAGCACAATACCAATAGAATCAACAAGAACCTGTGTCCAGCAACGACACCTCAAAACTATCACAAATCTCATATATCCATGTCATAGTATCTCCGGCCTCAGCCATCCGGCTGACCCATCTCAATATCAATATCTCATCATCTCGCGGCCACGGTCGGTATCTTCTGGATATCCGCCGTGCCAAACAGTCACCGGTAGGTAATCCATCCCCTGCCAGGCTCATCGTCAGCACCACAAGCTTCTTGCCCCGGGGTACCTTACCGGGCCCACCATGTACCCGAGACGGTTCATCCAACTCCTCGAAACGGGTCTCAAAAACCACAGCAAACTCATGGTGGACGACACTTACATCACTAGAAAACCGCAATTTACATATTTTAAAAAAAATAATAAGTTTAGAAATTTTGCGGCTTTCCCCCGAAATCCAGAAATATCAAAAAATCTCAAGAAATCCTCATAAATGCATATGCCAATGATAATGAATGCATATGGTATCAATAATGAAGTTGCGATGTGTGATTGATAGACTAGGCCTGAACAAATAACATGATGAGGTACATGCATATGATTAGCAATCTTACGATTTCATTTTAAGGAATTAAAGGCAATAGCACAGGTTTAAGTATCAATTATAGTAAAAGGTTTCAAATTATAGGTTATCTAGTGTGGTGGCATGGCAATTACCAAGGCGTGTGTGTAAGCATGAATAGTGCTCGTGCTGCATATAAAAACCCTGGCAATGGTTCAGGTGTCCTATAGAATGGGTTCGCATATGTAGGTCAAATAAGGTATGGATGTAGTTACTAATATCACTAAAATCTTAACTACTTAAACTATCGGGAGACTTGCGCCATCCAAATGATAGTCCCCCGTAGATGTTAAATCTACTCACCGGAATCCCTAGCAAGCCACGTCCAATCACCGCTTTCCCCTTTCGTGCCGCGTCTGACGTCTCCGCGACCGAACCTGGAATTTACATCAATACCAAACATAGGGTTACATATCAAGAACGACGCAAATCCCAAACGAAAATACCAACGTTCACAAGTTAGGTACAACGTGCACAAGGTGCGCGGAACACACGCGAAAATCGCAAAACTAACTAAAATCGTCGATTTGGTCGCCCGGCAAAGCTAAAACCCGATCACTCAAAAAAAAAACGCACTCAATCATCCTAAATGTTATAGGATATGCCAAAAATATCATCAAGATATCGCAAATAATTCATCACAATATTTTTATAAAAACCTAGTAAGCACTAAAAATTCCAAATTCGTGCAAACATCGTGTATTTGCGATAAAGTGCTCACATCATCGTACAATCCTACAATCCACACAACTAGCTAGCCACAACACTCAATTTAACCCATTTACCATGCTTCAAAACACATTTTCCATAAACAAACCCTTTCTAGAATTTCATAACTAGCAATCTTAATCCAAACTATACATGAAAACCCCTAAGTTAACACTAGTTTATAACCCAATTAGCAAGTTAACCTCTTAGATTAGGCTAACAAAATAACTAGATAATAAAATAGATTTAATTAACCTACTAATGATCTCTAAAACCCTAGTTTAATTTCAAACCATGAACAAGAAAAAAAACTAGATTAGAATTTAGCTATAAATTTAATACTAACACAACTTTCAAGTTCTAATTAGCACACTTTAACTACAAATTAACTTTAGACTAGAAATTATACCTCACACTAGAGATCTAGCAAGAACAAGATGCCTCCAAAGATGGCTTCATAGCACCATGACCCAAGTAAGAAAGGCTAAGGAGAAAGGATGAAGAAATGGGCTTAAAATTGTGAGGTTTAAATTGGATTTTTGAGCAAATTTGGGGATTTTTTTTTGGAGATGAAAAGAGATGGAAAAAATGGAGGGGGAGGTGGCTGCAGTTTTCTGCAGCAGTGAGGAATGGGGAGAGAATGGTGTGGGTGCACAAGATTTTTCTCCAAGTCAAACCATCCCATGCCTCCATAAAGCCCATACCTAAATTAATATATTTTATTCAACACATAACTCTTCATTCAAATGAGTTGAAGGAAAATTGGAGGGGGTCTTCCTGCAGGTGGCTCGGTCAAAGATGAGTGAGTGAGGATGAGTGGTAGATTACATAGAAATTTCCATACCAAAAACACCCCCTCAAATTAATATATTTTAATCCTAAACTTGAATCTATTTCCACCCAACAAAAGAGTTGAAGAAAATAATAGAGGAGGGAGAAAAATTCTGTAGTGGGCTTGGCCCAAGAGAGGTGAGGGAATTGTGAGAGGTTGCACAAAAAAAATTTTATGCAAAAAGACCCCCCACAAATCAAAAATTGCAAGTTTTAGCTTAAATTCAATAAATTTCGTTTTCCATAATAAAAATTAGTTAAAACTTGAAATAAAATACTAAAAATTTATATTACAACTAGATTTTAATTAACATGATTTTAAAGATTAAAATTAGCCCAAAGAAATTTGTATTTATCGCTAATTTAATGTATTTTCTTACCGGCTTAAAATAATATAAAAATAGGGGGAAATAGGGAAAAAATTATAAATGACCAAAAATTAATAAGTAACTCATTAGCTACTAAAAACTAGCAATTACCTATCCAAATTAGGTATAATTAGTCCTAAACTGCAAAATAACAAAAAAGACGGTTTATGGAAAAATACCGAATTTTAACCGATTTTCAGGAAAACACCAAAACGAATTTTCAAGACGCTACAATCTTCCCCCCTTAAAGAAATTCGGTCCCCGAATTAAAAAAAATATAGCTACGCGTACCTTCAAAGAGATGGGGATATTTCTTCCTCATCTCGCCCTCGGTCTCCCAGGTGACCTCCTCGCTGCTCGGGCCACGCCAAAGGACCTTGACGGTCGGTATAACTTTTGATCTCAATTTATTCACCTGCGATCCAGGATGGCCACCGGCTATTCTGCAAAAGAAAGGTCGCGCTCTAGTTGGACTGTCGGGTGCTAAATCGCGTGCGAAGGGTCGTGAAGATACTTGCGGAGCATCGAAACATGGAAGACGGGGTGAACATCAGGAAAGCTGGGTGGAAGAGCCAAACGATATGCAACTGCGCCGACACGCTCGAGAATCTCGAAGGGACCCACAAATCTGGGACTAAGCTTTCCTTTTCGCCCAAATCGCATCACGCCCTTCATCGGAGAGACCCTCAGAAAAACATGATCGCCAACTGCGAACTCTAGCCTGCGACGACGTCTGTCTGCATACGATATCCGCCTCTGCTCTCATCCGGTCTCGAATCAACTGTATCTTCGCTGTCGTCTCCTCAACAAGCTGCGGCCCCAAAATACTACTCTCGCTGAGCTCGGTCCAACAGACGGGCGATCTGCATCTCCTCCCATACAATGCCTCGAAAGGTGCTATCTGAATAGTATCCTGGAAGCTGTTATTGTAGGAGAACTCCACTAACGGTAAATGACGATCCCAGCTACCGCCGAAGTCTAAAACGCACGCTCTGAGCATGTCCTCAAGAGTTTGAATGGTCCGCTCTGACTGTCCGTCGGTCTGCGGATGAAACGCTGTGCTGAAGCTCAAACGAGTGCCCAAAGCCTCCTGAAGTCTCTGCCAAAGTCGGCTGGTGAACTGGGTGCCTCGATCTGACACGATACAAGTCGGTACGCCATGCAACCGCACGATCTCGTCTATGTAAAGCTGGGCATACTGAGCGAAGCTGAAAGTGGTCTTCACTGGCAGGAAGTGAGCCGCTTTCGTCAATCGATCTACGATCACCCAGATGGAGTCGTACCCTCGAATGGTCCTGGGTAGACCCACAACGAAATCCATCGAAATCTGCTCCCATTTCCACTCTGGAATGGGTAACGGCTGTAGCTCTCCTGCGGGCCTCTGGTGCTCGGCCTTGACTTGCTGACAAGTCAGGCATCTCGATACAAACTCCGCAATGTCCCTCTTCATCCCGTCCCACAAGTAGGTCTCTCTCATATCATGGTACATCTTGGTGGAACCGGGGTGGACACTATACACTGATCGGTGTGCCTCCTCAAGAATGTCGCGCCGCAATCCATCAGCATCTGGTACGCACAGTCTAGATCCATATCGTAAAATCCCCTGATCATCAATCACGAACTCGGAAAATCTGCCCTGTCCCATCTGTGCCATAATCTCTGAGAAACGGTCGTCTCTGCGCTGTGCCTCATATATACGGTCAAGCAACTGTGGGCGTGCACGAACATGCGCGAGCTGTCCTCCTGTCTGAGTGAACTCGAACTCAACTCGGCTGTCGCATAAAATCTGCCAATCTGCTGACGACTGCCTCTGCACTGCGTGCAAATAGGATAGACTACCCCCGGGCCTCCTGCTCAAAGCATCTGCCACTACATTCGCCTTGCCTGGGTGATATAAGATCTCGCAGTCGTAGCCTTTCACCAACTCCATCCAACGACGCTGTCTAAGGTTCAGGTCTCGCTGCTGAAATATGTATTTTAAGCTCTTGTGGTCTGTGAATATTTGGCACGACTCGCCATATAGGTAATGTCGCCAAATCTTCAGTGCAAAAACCACTGCAGCCATCTCCAAATCATGAGTGGGGTAGTTCTGTTCATGCTTCTTCAACTGCCGAGAAGTATATGCGATCACCCGGCCATGCTGCATCAATACGCATCCTAACCCCACTCGCGAAGCATCACAGTAGACCACAAATCCGCCTGATCCCGAAGGCAAAGATAATACCGGCGCCGTAGTCAAACAAGTCCGTAGCTGCTGAAAACTGCGCTCGCACTCCTCTGTCCAAACGAAAGGAACTCCCTTCCGGGTCAAACCGATCAAAGGTGCAGCTATACGGGAGAAGTCCTGAACAAAACGCCTGTAGTAGCCCGCCAGGCCTAGAAAACTACGGATCTCAGTAACCGATGTAGGTCGGGGCCACTGCTGAACAGCCTCAATCTTCTTCGGGTCCACACATATGCCGTCTCTCGTAATCACGTGACCCAAGAATCCGACGCTGTCCATCCAGAATGCACACTTGGAGAACTTTGCGAACAGCTGGTGCTCCCTCAGAGTCTGTAATGTAATCCGCAAGTGCTGCTCGTGCTCCTCTCTGCTCCGGGAGTACACCAAGATATCATCGATAAACACGATGATGAACAAGTCAAGATACGGCCTGAATGTACGGTTCATCAAATCCATGAATGCTGCTGGAGCGTTGGTGAGTCCGAACGACATCACCAAAAACTCATGGTGGCCGTAGCGCGTGCGGAAAGCTGTCCTCGGTATATCCTCCTGTCGAACTCACAGCTGATGGTATCCTGATCGCAAGTCGATCCTCGAAAAATACCCCGCACCCTGAAGCTGGTCGAACAAATCATCAATGCGTGGCAACGAATATCTGTTCCGCACGGTAACCTTGTTCAGCTGGCGGTAGTCGATACATAAGCGCAAACTTCCATCCTTCTTCTTGACAAACAGGACCGGAGCACCCCACGGAGAAACACTAGGTCGAATAAGCCTCTTATCTAACAAATCCTGCAACTGATCCTTCAGCTCTCGAAGCTCTGCCGGGGCCATCCGATAAGGCGGTATAGAAATAGGCCCCGAGCCGGGAATCAAATCGATGAAGAACTCAACGTCGCGCTCAGGTGGTAGCCCAGGCAGCTCATCAGGGAAAACATCAGGGAACTCACAAACAACCGGGACCCGGTCCAACGGAACCTCTGCAGCTCGAGTATCATAAATATACGCTAAGAATCCCTGACATCCTTTCCGCAAGAGCTGACCAGCGCGAAGAGACGAAATCAAGCTGGGAAGGGTAACGCTGCGGTCTCCCTGAATAACAAGGACTGGCTCTCCCGGAAAGCTAAATCTGACTGCTTTCTCACGGCAGTCCACTGAAGCATAACAAGTGGTTAGCCAATCCATGCCCAGAAGCACATCAAAGTCCAACATATCGAGGAGAATCAAATAAATCGATGAATCCCTCTCCCCGATACGAACGGAACACAATCGAAACACAAAACGAGCGACAAACGACTCGCCTACCGGGGTAATAACAACAAGCGGCTGATCTAACGATGACGACTCACGGCCCAACATCGGTGCAAAGTGTGCAGAGACGTACGAATGTGTGGAACCTAGGTCGAATAATACCCGTGCGTCGAAAGAGCAAACTGGCAAGGTACCTGTCACAACGGCATTGGATGCTTGCGCATCCTACGGTGTCAAAGCAAATACTCGGGCCTGTCCTCCACCGATAGCGGGCTGACCTCGACCTCGGCCTCTGCCTCCTCGTCCTCTCTGAATAGGACCGCCGCATCCACGGCCTCTGGGTGCACCTAACTGGCGTGGAGCATCGCCTGTGGTAGGAAGTAGGGCTCTCTGAGGAGGGGGTGGTGATGGTGGTAGGGTCACATGCGGAACGGTCGCCGCTCCCTGTCGTCTCGCCAGATAGTCTCTGACAAGATGGTGCGGACTCCCGCACCCAAAACACCCTGGCGACGGCTGCTGTCCCTGGGGATATGAACCATATAACTGACCCCGTCCAAATCCTCTGCCAGGCCCATCTCTCGGAAAGAATCTGGCGCGCTGCCTCTGCGACAAATCATCGGTGCGAATCCTCTTCGGCCCAGAAATGGCCAAAGTCTGTGATATGCGTGCCTCCATCCGTAATGCCGTATCCATAGCAGCTGAATAAGTGTCGTAGTGCTGGGCGCCAATGGCAAGATATAGCTGGGCATCAAGTCTCTATACGAACCTCTTCACCCTCTTCGCTTCGGTATCTACCAGGTACGGGGCATATCGGGACAACTGTGTAAACTGAACGTCATACTCAGACACCGTCATCCCAGGTGTCTTGACCAAGGCCTCAAAGCTACGAGCTTTGGCGTCACGAACGCTCTCTGGGAGGAAACGGACTAGAAAGACCGCTGTAAACTCGGCCCAAGTCATAGGCGGTAGACCTGCAGCTCGACCTCTCAAGACTGACTCCCACCATATCTGTGCGAGACCCTCTAGACGGAAACTCGCAAGCTCCACCCATCGATCATCCGAACATCTCAGCGAACGGCAGATCCTGGCTAAACTGTCAAGGAACGTCTGTGGGTCCTCCGCTGCCTCGGTGCCGGTGAATACTGGAGGTCTCAGCCTCATGAAATCCTGTAGTGAAACCGGGATGGTCACGGCGGTAATAGTAGGAGCAGGTATCATAGTAGTATGGGATGTAGTAGGTGCGTCATCCGGCCTCGGTGTACGACTGGCTGCAACTAGGGATCCTACCATCTGACGTAGCTCCTGCATACTCCCCATCATCTGTCGCAACTCCTCTATACCAGTCTCAAGCCTATCCATACGGCCTAGGGAAGGTGGATCGGTCTGTCCCTACGGCGTAGGCATACCACCCTGCTCAGTCCTAGTCTCGGACGAGCCAGCTCGAATCTCGTCTCGGGCGGCAGCCCTCTGTGCTCTCGTAGCCTTCGGCGGCATAGTGGCTGGTACAGGAAAAAGGATAATAAGAACAGTGCAATAGAATCATAGGATACACGGAATTGAAGAAGGAATTTCAAGAAAGTATATCCTAAAGTCACTTAGGCGGAGTACCGTATCGCAAGTATGCCGCGGACATACACACGCTACGTTACCCTACTTAAGTCACTTACTCCATCTACCAAGGGTCATCCTACACTCAAAAAGGTAAAACCTATCGCTCTGATACCAACTTTGTCACGATCCGCAGGGTACGGAACATGACTGGCACTTAAGTTTACGAAACGTCTCAAGACGTCCGTAAAATAAGTAAGCCAAAGACCAGAACCCAAAACCAAATAAGCAAAAGAGTGAAGGAAAACCAATCAATTGAAAGCGAGTTATCAAAAAGTCATATCAAACCTTTTTTTTAAAACAATATCAATTTTTCCGAAAATTTCGGCAGAGTCTCCTTTGTAAATACTAGCCCCCAAAATGGGTACAACAAGAATATATATAAATCCAACAAATAAGGCATCCCCAAGCGGGAGCTAGCTCTTTGCTACAAGGCGGTCACAAATCCCACGCAATATAAAACAACAACATGCAAAATAATCATAAAGAAACATAAGAAAAACCGCATGTCGACTCAAGTGAGCTCGACCCCAAAATACAGCATCAAAAGTTCATAAATCTCACAGTCTCATCTCTAGGTCAATATACAACAATACTGGTAGATACAGTAGATGGAGTACTCTAGATACAAAGAAAATACAAGATGGTACAAAATAATAATACAACCCACCTACGAGCAAAAACCTCGAGTCCTGGCAAGAGAGGCAAAAGAAGCGGTGCGCCCGCCGCTACTGTGCTGACGAAGCAGACCTGCAAAAGACTGTGGCACAACGGGGATGAGTTGCCAACTCGTGAGTAATAAATAACATCTAAAGAGGCTATCGTAAGTATGCACACAAGCATCCTAGTATCTATAATACAGGTATGGCAGGACATAATAGCAGGTATGTATGCAATATGAATATACTAGCAGGTATGAATGCAATGTGAATCAACTCGTGATCTGAATGTGTAAGTATAAGAAATCATGTTTTTCCTTTAGGAATCTCTTTTGAAATACCAGCACAATACCAATAGAATCAACAAGAACCTGTGTCCAGCAACGACACCTCAAAACTATCACAAATCTCATATATCCATGTCATAGTATCTCTGGCCTCAGCCATCCTGCTGACCCATCTCAATATCAATATCTCATCATCTCGCGGCCACGGTCGGTATCCTCTGGATATCCACCGTGCCAAACAGTCACCGGTAGGTAATCCGTCCCCTGCCAGGCTCATCGTCAGCACCACGAGCTTCTTGCCCCGGGGTACTTTACCGGGCCTACCATGTACCCGAGACGGTTCATCCAACTCTTCGAAATGGGTCTCGAAAACCACAGCAAACTCATGGTGGACGACACTTACATCACTAGAAAACCGCAATTTACATATTTTTAAAAAAATAATAAGTTTAGAAATTTTGCGGCTTTCCCCCGAAATCCAGAAATATCACAAAATCTCAAGAAATCCTCATAAATGCATATGCCAATGATAATGAATGCATATGGTATCAATAATCAAGTTGCGATGTATGATTGATAGACTAGGCCTGAACAAATAACATGATGAGGTACATGCACATGATTAGCAATCTTACGATTTCATTTTAAGGAATTAAAGGCAATAGCACAGGTTTAAGCATCAATTATAGTAAAAGCTTTCAAATTATAGGTTATCTAGTGTGGTGGCATGGCAATTACCAGGGCGTGTGTGTAAGCATGAATAGTGCTCGTGCTGCATATAAAAACCCTGGCAATGGTGCAGGTGTCCTATAGAATGGGTTCGCATATGTAGGTCAAATAAGGTATGGATGTAGTTACTAATATCACTAAAATCTTAACTACTTAAACTATCGGGAGACTTGCGCCATCCAAACGATAGTCCCCCGTAGATGTTAAATCTACTTACCGGAATCCCTAGCTAGCCACGTCCAATCACCGCTTTCCCCTTTCGTGCCGCGTCTGACGTCTCCGCGACCGAACCTGGAATTTACATCAATACCAAACATAGGGTTACATATCAAGAATGATGCAAATCCCAAACGAAAATATCAACGTTCACAATATAGGTACAACGTGCACAAGGTGCGCGGAACACACGCGAAAATCGCAAAACTAACTAAAATCGTCGATTTGGTCGCCCGGCAAAGCTAAAACCCGATCACTCAAAAAAAAACCGCACTCACACATCCTAAATGTCATAGGATATGCCAAAAATATCATCAAGATATCGCAAATAATTCATCACAATATTTTTATAAAAACCTAGTAAGCACTAAAAATTCCAAATTCGTGCAAACATCGTGTATTTGCGATAAAGTGCTCACATCATCGCACAATCCTACAATCCACACAACTAGCTTGCCACAACACTCAATTTAACCCATTTACCATGCTTCAAAACACATTTTCCATAAACAAACCCTTTCTAGAATTTCATAATTAGCAATCTTAATCCAAACTATACATGAAAAACCCTAAATTAACACTAGTTTATAGCCCAATTAGCAAGTTAACCTCTTAGATTAGGCTAACAAAATAACTAGATAACAAAATAGATTTAATTAACCTACTAATGATCTCTAAAACCCTAGTTTAATTTCAAACCATGAACTAGAAAAAAAACTAGATTGAATTTAGCTATAAATTTAACACTAACACAACTTTCAAGTTCTAATTAGCACACTTTAACTACAAATTAACCTTAGATTAGAAATTATACCTCACACTAGAGATCTAGCAAGAACAAGATGCCTCCAAAGATGGCTTCATAGCACCATGACCCAAGCAAGAAAGGCTAAGGAGAAAGGATGAAGAAATGGGCTTAAAATTGTGAGGTTTAAATTGGATTTTTGAAGCAAATTTGGGGATTTTTTTTTTGGAGATGAAAAGAGATGGAAAAAATGGAGGGGGTGGTGGCTGCAGTTTTCTGCAGCAGTGAGGAATGGGGAGAGAATGGTGTGGGTGCACAAGATTTTTCTCCAAGTCAAACCATCCCATGCCTCCATAATGCCCATACCTAAATTAATATATTTTATTCAACACATAACTCTTCATTCAAATGAGTTGAAGGAAAATTGGAGGGGGTCTTCCTGCAGGTGGCTCGGTCAAAGATGAGTGAGTGAGGATGAGTGGTAGATTACATAGAAATTTCCATACCAAAAACACCCCCTCAAATTAATATATTTTAATCCTAAACTTGAATCTATTTCCACCCAACAAAAGAGTTGAAGAAAATAATAGAGGAGGGAGAAAAATTCTGTAGTGGGCTCGGCCCAAGAGAGGTGAGGAAATTGTGAGAGGTTGCACAAAAATTTTTTTATGCAAAAAGATCCCCCACAAGTCAAAAATTGCAAGTTTTAGCTTAAATTCAATAAATTTCGTTTTCCATAATAAAAATTAGTTAAAATTTGAAATAAAATACTAAAAATTTATATTACAACTAGATTTTAATTAACATAATTTTAAAGATTAAAATTAGCCCAAAGAAATTTGTATTTATCGCTAATTTAATGTATTTTCTTACCGGCTTAAAATAATATAAAAATAGGGAAAAATAGGGAAAAATTTTTAAATGACCAAAAATTAATAAGTAACTCATTAGCTACTAAAAACTAGCAATTACCTATCCAAATTAGGTATAATTAGTCCTAAACTGCAAAATAACAAAAAAGACGGTTTACGGAAAAATACCGAATTTTCACTGATTTTCAGGAAAACACCAAAACGACTTTTCAAGGCGCTACAGTTTGTTGGCTTACGTCAAGGCATAGTGTATGGTAGCTATTTGTTACTTTTCTGTTGCATATATAGATGCGTTGGTTTGAAACAGTCGTACTACCTTGTTGGCCTACGTCAATGGTATGTACGGATGGATTGAAATTAACCTGGATAATGACGGGTAGAACTTGACATGTGACTTATGATTTGTTGGCCTACGTCAAGGTCATAAGAGCATGGGATAAAAATCACATCGGGAGTTTCAAACATAGAGGAAACTTGCCAGGCATGCGCATACCTTCTGGAGTATGATAACTTGAGTGGCTTACATCAAGTTATCATGCGATGATAGTTGGATCCCGATTCCCACTGATGAGTAGTATTACTCCTCGGGTAATTCCGACTAATTCTCCTTTTGGGTTTGGAGAAGAATTCGAGAAAACAGTGGGAGCCATCCAGATTAGATAAAGTGATTATCCATTCTGATCTAGGTTAGAGTGCATGCTGAGTGTTTCTTCTCTCTCTCTCTCTTTGGCAGCGACCATGGCCCGACCCTAGACAATAACTCAATGACCAAGTTAACCGAACTTTCTTAAAAACACTGGCTTTTGGATTGTCCGAGTTGCATACATCATTGCCGCTCCTTCTTCTAACCTTTGTGTTTCTCCAGAACACCCCGTATTATTACGAACATCCACTTCCATTGGATAAAACCATTGTATGTTTATATACAAACTCGAAGGAACTTTTTCGAGGATGGTTTCCGGTTCTGGAGAAAATGAATAGGATTATTCAGTTGTCTTTTCCTTTTTCCTTCTCTCAGGTTGTGAGGGCTCCTAGGATTAGGAGACGGTACACCTATTATGCTCATTGGATAGTCTTCTTCTAAACCATAGGCAGGTGCCGAACGGTAGGGAATGAAGAAAACAATTAGCCTAAGTGAGGTGTACAGAAGGTAATAAGTAAAAACAAATAAAAGGGTTAGAAAGAGGGCAAAGTAAGATGCGACTGCTATTCACGACCAAACCAAGGCTTTCATCGCCACTCATACTTCACCTTTGTATTTCTCCAGAACACCCCGTATCACTACGAACATCCAATTCCATTGGATAAATCCATCGTATGGTTATATACGAACTCGAAGGAACTTTTTCGAGGATGGATTCTGGTTCAGGAGAAGTAGGAATAAGGTTTATTCAGTTGTCTTTTATCATCACCTTCTCTCAGGTTGCGAGTACTCCTAGGATTAGGAGAATACACCTATTACGCTTATTGGATAGTCTTCTTCCAAACCATAGGCTGGTGCCGAACGGTAGGGAAGGAAGAAAACCATTTAAGCCTAACAATGGTGTACAGAAGGTAACGACTAAAGACAGATAAAGGGATCTGGAGAGATGGCAACGAAATATATGGTTTCATTCATGAATCTGAATAATGGAAGAGGCATTACTAGGAATACCCGGATACCCCTTCGAACCATTTTCATGTTTCAGTTTCACTGTGCATTGTTAATTGTAAACTGATTTCCCAATTAGACCCTTGCTCCAAGGTATGTATTTACCAGGTATGATTCTCACATCTGTATGGTTTTACAGATGATGAGTGGGAGCAAGTTATTGGGAATTAGGTGACCATCCTCATTATATCGGAATTCGTTGTAATTGGTGATATTTGAGGAAATCTCTTGGGTACAGTTTTCAACCTACGACGCACAGGGTTTGAGTTATTCAACTCAAGAGACTTATACAAAGTATTGTATGTTGTCCAGTGTCCATTAGGACAAAGGGGAAGGTTCTCATACTATATTCTGTTTACTTGTGACTTCTGTAGATTTAGACAAGTGTTTCGTAGAAATACAAGGTCTAAGTTTTGAGAAGTTATAGGTGTAAGAATAAAGTAGAGAACCACGTGTCGCAAGTATCGGGATTCTTCAAGGTGATTAAAGATGTAGATACTTGTGTTTGGTATTCGGTTGATAGTAATGGTTTTGAGAAACTTGTTTCTCTTTCAGGTTACTCATAATTGGATGCACTCCTAAGTTGAGTAATGCTGATCAGCCTTTCTCCATTTAGTTGACATGCACTGGAGACAGGTGCATGATTTTGAATCTGGTTCCAATAAAATTAGTGCCTTTTTTTCTGTATGGTATATAGAATCAATTTGTATCTTAATGATGTTAAGATATAGGGAGTTGTCCGGCTGATGCTTAAAACCAAAATCTGGAAAAACTCAGGGCACGTTTCAGTAATGGCCGTTTGTGGGTTATCCTAGGCTTTCACGAGGGTTAACTTTCTCCCATCAGGAAGATCAATAGTGATATTGTTCTTGACTCGTCACAGTTTTAGTAAAATGGAATTTTTCAGAAAAACACTAGTGGGAGTATGGTAGAACTGGAAGTGATTCCAGAACCACCAACGATTACGGAAAATTTAATAGGACCTAAAGATTCGATCAGGATGGACATTCCATTGCCACTCCGCAGATTTGGTGGGTTACCTCAGGCACAGGAGAGGTACTTCGGTAGCCTCAAGAATGGTGACAAGGAGGTTCTTGTTTATCCAGACTTGACACTACTGTTGTTCCAGACTGTGAGACCCGGCAGGAGGATGAGTATAGCGTCATTCTAAACTAGTTTTAGAAGTGCACTTGTATATGACTCTGCCAGAGGGTTGTCGTAGTAAGTGGGAGCAGCGGAAGCGTAGTGGACAAGTAGCTTGGGTCTATTTATAGACTAAAGCGGATATAGCGGAGATAGATCATCTATTTTTGATGTGACGGTCATAGATTTTTGACTTCATCAGAATAGGAGATGGATCTGTTAAGAAGATAGTAGGGTGTAATGTCCTGGTATTTGGATGACATGCACTTTATAGGAAGTGAAATTCCTATACTACGATCGGTTATACTTTGGTTGTCACACAGTATTTTCTCCACATAGGTTATGTATATTATATCAGGCATTCTGGTTACTGGATTTATAGTTTTAGATCTAGATTTGGGTAATTTCCCAATCTGGATACTTAGACAGTATTCTAAAGATATTTAGAATGGACGACTCTTGGCATGGTGGTGTACCTACAGGTGATGGAGTCACCCTCTCTAAAGGTGTCTTACAGACTAAAGGGGAGAGGGATGTGCATGATTGGCATATCACTTGCTTAGGAAATTGAATCAATCATGAGATGTCAAGTATCACACCAGATGTTGTTTTTGCACTAGATGCAATAAGTTGAGATATTAATCCAATCCTGGAGAAACGTTAGGAAGCAGTTTATGAGCATAAGTGAATGTTCTAAGGATTTGATAACGGCAGCCTCCTTCGGGAGATGGTTATCATTCCAGGCTTTCAAAGTGACATGGATGACAGAGTGACTAACAGAGTTATAGTCTTTCCCTCTTACGAGGGGCAGTAGTTTGGACAGGTGGTCCAAGAGGATACTGAGGGAGGCATGGCACATGATACTGATTAAATTCAGTTGACGATACAGTCTAAGAACTTTGGATTTGGAGTTCATTCATGAACTAGGTCCCATCAGATGTCCAGACATATTCTAAGACATGTATTACTCAATTCGGGAGATGGATTTCTCCGCGAACTTGAGATAAAGAGAGACATAGAAAGAAACATTAGAGCGGATCCACTCACTGAGGCTATTCCTCGAACACATTAGTTTCACAAACAAGCTTTGCGAAACTGATTGGTAGAGTAGTTGGGTGTTCGGAATCACACGGGCTGTGAGTATGCGACATCGCAATAATTAGCCTTAAGTGCAAGTGGGAGATTGTTGGCTATAATGCCCTCAAGGCAATTATCGTAGTCACAGGCACGTGATTGTGATGATTGAGGAAGGGCCTATACCGATAAAACAGTCTTACTCGAGATGATAGTATGCTATCTGGTTTGTCTTTATTATCATGATAGAGCCCATAGGATTCTTGCTTGACCACCTGCATTATGATGGCGATCATATACGTGGGAGCTGGGGGTCTATAAGCGCATCCTCAAATATCCCTAGTCGCGGGAGTATCGAGACTGGGCATCGATACTCCAGTGTAGACTGGTGTATACTTATCTAGACCCTGACGAGGGACGGTGGCCAGTCTCACAAGCCATTGGTGTTAGTTGATCACCTAAGATAGTATACAGGTGCTCATTGGGTTATGAGTACACTGGACGGACTCGCCGGGAACATGCTAGTTGGTATTATACCTATTGTCAGATAGCAGTTCCCTGGTGACATGTGTACAGGTTAGTCTGTCGACCTGAGATCATCATTTGTCTCGTGTGAGTTCCCACTGTGCTTTGATTACTACCCTACCACACTCAAAGGAGATGTGCAAACAGGTTTTAGTTGGGTACAGTCCCGAGCCACATGGAGGCAGTGAGCGGATCATCAGGGATTCGTCTCTCCCGGTATTGGGGGTTGATGTCGCACAGTGCACGGGTGGCCATCACCTGAAATCCTCGGCCGGGTTAATGGAGAATTTCTGATTTGGATCAGTAGTTTCTCAGGAGGTGATGGGTTTCATACCGATACGAATTATCGCGTTATTAGGGGTCTGACTTTATCCACCCCCCTAGACTCGATATACGATACTCTTAGACGAACAGACCGGACTGTACGGATATTGTCACTGACAGGCTCGGTAGGGGTTCAGATGAGTTTGCTCGTCGGCCTTCCTTTCGCTCAATACCTGGGTAGCCGTTACGTACAGGTAGTGCCGCTGACGTGCTTGTGATTAAACCCACTGCCAGCGTATTGACGAGTCTTTAGAGTCCCATACAGAGGGTTTTTACGGTTCAGGCAATATGGTGTAGTTGATGTATGTTGATACATACAGGTGTCCGATTAAATATGTGCACGGACTGCACAGATTTTAATCGGATGGTTGATAATACTAGCGGCTTAGGATTAAGCCAGATTGTTAAATCAAGTTTTGATTTAATAATTTACATACGTATTTATATGTATGTATCCTATTATTATTGCTCGCTATTTATTTTCTCTCTTTGGCTATTCATATTTTCGTACGAATACGCGTATGTGTATTTCGATACATGTACCGGGAAGCATTCCGTATTTATACGGAATGGCTTCTAGAAGATGCCACCTCATTATTGATTTTCTTTAGAAAATCACATGTTTTGATGAGGTGGAATTGGTGACATGGCAAGGCATGGGCTTTAGGTCAAAACATGGCTTTTTCCATGTAGTGATTGGTATGGCCTTGTTTTAATTAATGCAAAATTGAATAAGTTTTTTTTTGGGTGCATGATTATTATGTGGGAGGGAGAGGGCCGGCCACATAATGATGGGGATGGGATTTTGCTCATTTTTGGCACTCACTCTCTTATTCTCATTTTTCATTCATTCCTTTTTACACCCAAAAGAAACTTAGCCAAATTAGCTCATGTTTTTGATCATCACCTCAAAATCTTCCATGGTTGCTCTATGAGAGAAAAGTTTTAGTGACACTATCCTACACTCCCCACTCTCCACTACTAGCAATTTTGAAGAGTCGGTTGGTTCGCTTGGCGAACCTGAAGCTTGCGCCGTTTCCTTCGGGTGGATCATCGGAGATGAAGGAAGACCGGCGACCAAAGTCGATCCACATCGCTAGGAACTTGGAAATGGTTGAAGACCCGAAGGACTTGGTTCATTAGGTATAACCATTCTATCTCTTTGTGTTTGGTTTGCTAGTTTTAGTGTTTATGGGTTCGATCTTGGGATTGGGTTCCGTCGGCACCAGATTTTTATTCGTCGTTTTTGTTCCGCACCGGCTGCTTTTGATGGTCAGGGCGCCGGCATAACCCAGAAAATCCTCGGCGTTGAACTATCCTTCACCCAATGAGTCATGGAATCATTCCTCGTAAGGGGGTCAAGACTGTCGAAATCGGCACGCTGGTATTCTGTAGTGTCAGGATTGGCACGAGCGAGGCCGGGAACCTGAACGCGTCTATATGTCGCCTTGTGCTTGCCGCCGTTCTGGAGAGAGGGGATGGCGGTTTGTTGGGCGTGGCTGGCAGTTTGAACACGAGTGAGCGCTTCCACCATCGCTGTCAGTCAGTCGATCCGTACCGTTAGGGATTCGACGATGTTGGGAGGAGAAGTAGAACCGCCCTCGCCTTCGTTGCGGAGGACGGGATGGCTCATGCTAGGATCTTCGTGGCGATGATCGCTGGCCATCGAATTGAAAGCGGAAGATCAACTTTTTGGATGGAAAAGCTTTTGATTCCCACAGACGGCACCAACTGATGGAGATCAGGATCTCCCTCAGATGTTGTTCTCCATCGATCTTGTGGCCAGCGGGGCTGAACGGTTGAGATTTGTAGTGGAGGTTGGGTGTGGATCTCAATAGGTTGTTGATTGTTGTTGACGCCGAGCTACCTGCAAAGGAAGTCTCAGGGTGGGAAACCACTGTAGGACTCTCCGATGTTCAAGTAAGTGCCGGGGAATGATTGGGCAGAGTAGCGGCATATTGGATTCAAGTTTGAGCTACTTGATTCGTCTGGAGGAGTGGTCTATATAGGGGTTGCCTGAAGGCGAGCCAATACGAGATTCTCACTGTCCGTTTCGCCCATGTGTAACGCCCGCATTGATGGCGAGATAAACTTATTAATGGCGAGATACGCTAGCATAGGATGCGGGACGTGGAGGGCGGAGATCTCGTCGTGGCTAGATACACGGAGCCGTTACGAGGATGCCCGTGCTCCATACTCCCGGCCAAACAGGGGCGCTGAGGAATCTCAGTTATAGGATTGCTCGAAGGCGAGCAAGGAAGCTGAGGAAGCTCGACTCTATGATTGCTCGGAGACGAGTTATTGACTGGTAGTTAGGCGAAGAGGGAACATACTCAGGGGAAGCCCCAAAAGGTCGGATGCTACCTCGAAGGCGAGACGCCGGGGAATGTCCCCATTGCATCATACCTATTCCAGCTCTATAGCCCCCAGGAATCTAGTGGGCTTACGTGGACTGCACGTCATCTGCTATGTATCGTGATCTGGGAAATTCTCACTTATGAGTATCATCAAGTAGCTTATTGAATATTTAGTAAACAAGGTTATTAGTTTATTGAGCATTTACTGAACAAGGTTTGTAGTTTATTGTTTATTAATCTTATAAGTTTCTGTACACTTAATAGTTTCCTGTAATTTTCAAAAAAAATTGGTAATTACTTGCCACACAACCCGTGAATTTTTGGTATTTTTGTTCAAATTAACTAACATCCTAATGACTTTATATATAATGTAATTAAGCTTGTGACAAACTTTTTTGCTCAAATTTCTACATCTTCCCTTCAATATTTGTTTCTAAAGGCGTTCTATTTTACTTTTTCAGAGAAAATTGCAAATCCATTTTCTTTTTTCCATATATATATATATATATATATATTGAATAAAATAGCAAATATTGGTGGTTCCATCTTTAAAGATTCAACTCATTCCATGAGAAAATATTGTTAGAATATAAAATATATTCTCTCAACTCTCATCATAATTTCGGAGTTTTGGTGCAGTAGAAGCGACATTTCATATGGTATAAGAGCAACCCAGGTTCAGTTCCTACCAGACGTGTATTAAATACGGTTTTATTTAAATTAAAAATGCCGTTGCGTAAAAGTCAAGGTTTTGACCCAAAGGACCTTCGACCAACGGAGTCGTGTTAGAATATAAAATCTCAACCCTAATTATAAACTTCGGTGTTTTATTGTGGTGGAAGTGACATTTCACTTAAATAACCTTATTCCAGCTTATGCTCTGAGTTGCAAAAGTTTTCAAAATTGAAAAGATTAATTAAGAGTCAATCCCAGTACAAATTGTGAAGATTACAAAGCTAATATCAATAGAGCAGCACTTGATCTAAAGGGGAAATAAAGTAAGAAATAAGTAGCAGCAGCAGACTAGCAGCAGACACTAAACAAAATAATTTAAACAATTATATTGATAACTATTGAATGAAACAAGTGCATGAAGAGGCTGCAAAGTATACACCCCTCTCAAAACTGAAGCCATCATATCATACTTCTTATTCTCACACAGATATGAAGCACCTCTTTTCTCCTCTTTAATCAAGCATCGGCAACTGTAGCACAAGAAGGGTTCTTGTTATCCAACATCACAAGCCCACCTGCTGTGTTCACCTGCCTTAGATAACAAGTGTTCTCATCCCTATACTTATACTGGGACCTCGTGGTCCCGCTCCCCCAAACCGGCTCCCCGTCATGCATCAATGCCGATCCGTCACCGTCCTGTCGATCTGTTAGCGTGCTCGTCGTCATAACTTGCCCTTCGGTCAGGTTTACAATCTCTTCCAGTTGATGGAACAGTCGGGTTTTCTGAAACAATGCGCCATCCGCGGTGCCAAGGCTCGAGGTCTGTACCTGCAATGGTGCCTCCATTAGGAGCTGCACTCGGGCTAGGGTCTGGTGTCCCTTCACGATCTCGACTTGGGTTCTTCCTTTGTTGTTGATCTCGACTTGCTTTATGGCTCCTCTGTTGTGGACTTCGATTTGGCTCTTGTACTTGATCTTTTGTTGGACGATGGTGGTGACATTGCCTTTTGATGAGCTTACCTGTTATGGATTAAGAGTTATGTTAGCTTGATATACATTTTATAAATAGGATTGGTCTTCTCCCTTTATATTGGTTGCATGTCTTAAACTTACGATCTTCTCACATGTCTCAAATCCTCACCATTTGTCTTATTTCATATGATTATGTCACGGGACTATTTATGTGGCCCAAAGCCCACATAAATAGTCTTAAGAGTTCCAATAGATTGATATAAATTGCTAATTCACATCTCAACATATTAAACTTTTTTGAAAAGTGATTCTCAACGTTACCTAGCCAATAAATCTGCAAAGTCCTTCAACATTGATATCTATAATACATAATTATCACTTTTTATGTAATATCTTCAAATGATAACTTTTTTTTAATTATAAAATGTGGCCCATAAGGAACACTATTCTTTCTTTCTTTATGTTGATTTGCATATCTTAAACTTGTGAACTTGTGATAATTCTCATATCTTAACCAATTAATCTTATTTCACACGATCATGTTATATGTGGCCCAAAGCCCACATAACACGACTCTTTAATGTGGCTAAAGCCCACATAAGGAGTCTTAAAAGTTCTACTAGATAGACATAAATAGCTAGTTCACAGTAACCTATTAAACTTTTTGAAAAAATGATTCTCGGCATTACCCAACCAATAAATCTGCGAAGCCCTTCAGCATTGATCTCTGATTGTCCATCAGTATTCCTCCACTCAGCATTGCGATTAAACTTAACCGGAGGTGAGTTGTGTTGAATCAAACCACCCTGGCATGAGTCCGACCACATATCAACCCAAACATGCAGATTCGCGCTCACTAGCCAGTATGATTGTGCATCGTGCACCCCGAACCCGAACTCGTGCATTTGTCCATCAAGAATCATGCCGAGAAACGGAGTCACATCGAGATCATAGGTTGGCATGTCAAAGGCGCCTATTGGTGCTACAGGGGACCAAAAGTACGGGTTGAATGCCCCAGGGTATATGACTGCGAATGGGACGTGGCCGCCGATGAATGTGCCGTCGATTGTAGCATACAGCTGCCGAAATCCTCCGTTGGCTCTTGGTGCAGAGAGATTGTAGGCTTGGTTGAGGTAGGTTGCTCTTAGGGGGTTTGTGTACCTGTTGTAAGTGAATTCTAACCATTTCAGTTTCTACATCGTGAGAATTAATTGAGATATATGAAAGTAGATGCTTTCCATTAACGAGAAACAATTACAAATTTTGCCGATCAGGAAAGAATGCGTAGCTACCATATATCTAAGTTATTTTTGTCGATAAGGAAAGAATTCTTACCAGCTTTCATCGTCACCATGGTACGACACGAACATCTCCAACACAGCTCTATAAGAGTTCATCGGAACCCTGATTGCTGACAATGCAAGATGAGTATCATTTTCAATCCTGAACCAAAACCCAGAACCAAAATATCCATTCTCCTTCGAGACCGGAATGATCAAATCAGCGGGCTCATGATACAGCCCCTTAATACTAGGATGTGCGCTAGCACCACCAACACTACTCCTCATCCCCACCATCCCCCCTGCCCGATAAAAATGCAACGACACATTCGCACTATAAATCCCCGGCAAAGCCACGTTCGAGTTCTCAAGCATCATCGAAATAACGCCGCCTGTCCCTGACAAGTTGTAAAAAGGAAAGTGTTAGGTGCTATGTTAGCTTGATATAAATTGCGATACCAGAAGTCAACAGCTTAAGCTTTTGGATATAAAGCGGTTCACCTGTTCCTAAACGTCTTAAAAGAGAAGCATAACGAGTGATGTCCTTTTCAATTTTCCAGAATGAGCCTGGGACTTTAGGGACAGGTGTCGTGGTTCTAAGAACCTCAGCGCCATCGATCCAAACCGCGGCGGTTCGGTATTTCTGGAGGTCAGAGGCAGAGACGGATAGCTCAAGAACGACACGTGTCCACGGGAACGGGCATTCGGGAGGCTGCGTGTAATTTCTCGAAGCCGGAGGGGACCCTACCGTGTCTGCGAAATCTTGCTGAAGAGCAATTATCGAGCATTTCGGGGCTTGGGTTGAGACAATAGGAGGGAGAGTAGGGTCTATTTGCTCTAAGGAGAGGGATGGTGGTGCTGCTGAAATTTTGTTGAATGATAAAGCAATGCATATACAAAGGAGGAGAATTAGTGAGAGGTAGTAATGAACAGTGAGAGCCATCTCTAGTGTGGGTTGTGGTGAGATTGTTTAGCTCTCACCTGGTCCCTGGTTGAGATCTTGGTGTGGATTTTAGTATATAAATATTTGAAGGAGTTGAAGAGAAGGGCAACATGAATGAATAAAATGTGTGCCTTGATTCTATTATTTACAGCATCATGATAATTTGCTGTCCATTTCTCAACAACAAATTAAACGTTTTACCTTCTCTAGATCTTGTGGCCTGTTCTTCACAATGATTCAAGCTAATACTTGACATTGGGGTCCTTCTCGGAAATTTCTTTTTCGGGTCTGTAGCTGCAGTGTTGAAGTGTAACCTGCATACCGATATCTCAATCGCTACGGGTATTCATTGATATATTAAAATGTTTTTTTATTACTTTAGTAAAAATCTATTTTTTTTAGGTTTATAATAATTTTTTTATTACACTGAGTTTAAATACTTCATTACATTGGTATATATGGTAGCTAGGTACATCGGTAAATACCGTAGCGGCCACGGACTGGTATACTGGTAAATATCGGTTCTTCAAACATTTCGGCGTCATTGTAGATCTCTTAGCTAAACACTTGATATGTACTCTGTAAGAATTTTCTGTAAAGGCTTAATATAGGACAACTAGTTATTGAGCAGGTTACTAGTCTGTGTAGAATAATATGTAGTAGGACTATGTCATGGAATCCTATGTTTTTTGTTCTTTTAGAGATGCTCAACTGAAGAAGGCCTTGTGTTTCATTTACATAAAACGGCTATAATGCAGTAATATATTATGGAACTAGCAGTACACATACAATTAATAGCTTCAAAAATGGCATATTAGCATATATGTATGCGCAAATGTGCGCGCGTCTCTCTCTCTCTCTCTCTCTCTATATATATATATATATTCCTGTCAGCATGCATCTTTGATATAGTTTGAACTCTGCTAGGGATGTTAAATTTAATTTATTAAACATTATCCATCTAACTCATTCAATATCCCATTATATCTGATGTTAAAGATAATGTCGGGAAAATTGACCTCTATTTTACAACACAAATTATGAATTGCATTACTAACTACACAATTCAAAAGAAAATTGTTCTGTCGGAAACGATGGGAATATATGCATATTTCCTTTTCCCGAGTGAATTTGTGTAATTGCGACTAGCGCAAAGTGATCTTATTGAATTTAGGCTGTTTCCCAACATGAAAAGGGGTGAAATATTGATCAGGTTGGACCTTCTGCATTTTCTATATATGATGTTCTGATATTTGTGGTGTTTTCTTCCTGATGTCGATGCATCAAAATCTAGGAGGAAGATTGTGAGAAGTTCAGCTTTTAACTTTTTGGTTCTGCTATCATCAGAGTAACCTGTCCAAAAATTCTGCCTGACAATTGCTAGAATATCAAATTTCGTGACATGACTTTGGCTTCAATAGTTTGATACCGATGAACCTATAGTGCTGGGGTGAGAAGGAGAATACACGGAACTATACTAAATTGCCAACCACGCAATACGCAATATAAAACGAAAGATATAACAATGCAAGAACAAGATAATCAAACCAGAGAGAGAGACACGGTATTTGTCTACCAGGTTCACCCACCGTATGGCTAGTCCCCAGCAGAACAGAATCTGCAAAACTTATACTAGATCTTTAGTCAAGAATACACCAAAAGTAAATCCTAAAAGATTTCTTTCAAATATCTCTAATCTCTCTTAACTGTCACCTTCTCTCTATACAATTTAATAGCCTTAGATTTTTCCATATGAGAGACCCTATTTAGAGCCAAGCCCTATTTATAGCCAAACCCTACTCCAACTTGAATTAGATTTAAACAAAATATAGAAAGTATTCTGTTCACACAGAAAATCCACGCGCAGACGTCAGACGATGACTTCGTCAGACGTCTTCCGCCCCTCTGTATTGGCCACAAACATTAGGCAGACGTTTGCCACTCCTTGGTCAGACGGCTGCCGACGCTCTGGATTTTGGCTTTGATCTTGGACAGATGTCTGCCGCTCTTTAGTCAGACTTCTGGCTTCACTCTGACTCGATGCTTCGTCCATGCTCAGACATTTGAACCTTTCTTCTTCAGACGTCTGAGGAAGAAACTCCACAACTTCAACAACAATCTCCCACTTGGAGATTCTTCCATCGTAACTCTAAAAAAACTAGTAAATTTTACACGATTCCGCTATATGCTCTCTCCTGTTCAAATATTCTCGGAAAGGTTCACCGACCTGGAACAGAAATCCAGTTTATCTCTGATTACAGATTTAGTGAACATATCTGCAGGATTCTTCTCTCCCGCGATTTTCTGCAATAACAACTCACCATCTTCCAACGCTATGCGTATGAAATTATACCGCACCTTGATGTGTCTTGTCCTAGATGAAAGTGTACGTTAGCACCACCACTGGGTTTTACTAGCATCAAGCATGCCGTTTTAAAAATTTCAGGGTGCTAATCTACACTAACCATGATTTTTAACTAGATGACTGGGGTATAAGTTAGATATCATAAAAACTATACTAAAAGAACGAAACTACAACCTTTGTAGATCGTGTCCTTCTTTTCAAATGCTCCGGGTTGTAGTCCACGCGACTCCACTAGGCTCCACTTGAAGATGGTACAAGCTCTCTTCGTGATCTTCATGCCGAAGATGATCCACCCGAAATCTACTAGTTCAAGCTATCTCTTCACTAAACTCTTTAGTGAAGGAAACACACTAGTTTAAATTGCTAATTCAAACTAGGATGGTGAAGTAGGGGTGTAGTTTGCTCACTAGGGTTCTCACAAACTCATGAGTTCATAACTCATGTGAGCGATTGAACTTGGAGGTGAAGTGAGAAAAAATAGAGAGAGCTAGAGAGCAAGAGCTCAAGAAAATGACTAAGGCAAAAATGAGCTCAACTCAAGAATGAGTGTAGTAAGGCAACCCCAAGCTCACACATTATTGAAGTATGGAATACAATGCAATACAAATAATGCACCATACTTCAATAGTGCAAACAAAAGAATAAACAAATATAAAAACCCATGCCTTGAACCATGCTCTCAAAAGTCATCCCATTTTTCTTTTCATTTTCTATTTTCTAAAAATAGAAAATCCATGCCATACTTTATTTTAACACACACACACACATATATCATATATATATATATATATATATATATATCATATGTATCATATATATATACATATATATCATATATATTATGAAGAATAATTAGTGAGCTAATAATATTAGTTAATATATAATTATATCAAATATAATATATATCAAATTATCAAATCAACACTTGATTTAATAATCCGGTTATATCACATATAACCGACTAATATCATTTATCTGTATATCACATTATCAAATCAATACTTGATTCAATAATCCGGTTATATCATATATAATCTAACCGATAACAAATAACCGCCAGATTAGAATACGGTATCATATATTTGCATTTAATCTGGCCCCCGCACATATCAGCATATATGTCCTATTTCATTTCGCTTGAACCAGGAAACTTCTGTTTGGGACTCTAAACACTCTTCAATACGCCAGCAGTAGGTGATGATCACATCAATCACCCACAATCCATCAGCGGTACTAGCTGGACGTAACGGCTACCCATGTATTGAGCGATTAGAAGATCAACAAGCAAGCTTGTCCAAACTCCCATGAAGCCTATAGGTAACACTTACCGTAAAGTCCGGTCTCGTCGTCTGATATATCGCATATCGAGTCTAAGGTTAGTAACATCAGACCCCAGTAACTTGATAAGTCATGTCGATGTATGGCTCATAACGGTTCGAGAAACTACTGATAACACTTACCAATAAATCTCATCAATAGCCCTGGCCAGGGACTTCCAGTTATAGCCAATTGAGTATAGCGCAACATCAACTCCCAATACCGGGAGAGATGAAACCCCTCCTATCGCTCATTGCCTCCATGTGACTCGGGACTGTACCCAAAATCCACCTATTTGCATGACTCCTTTAAGCCGTGGTAGGAAGAAAATCAAAGCACAGTGGGAGCCACACAAGACTCTATGACAATCTTGGATCTACAGACTAATCTATACCAGTGTCACTAGAGAACTTCTATCTGAAGATAGGTATAGTACCAATTAGGAGTTCTCGGCGAGTCCTGTTCGGTGTACTCATTCTCTTGAGCACCTGTGTACATTTTTTGATGTCAAACACTAATGGATATGGGATCAACCATCGTCCCTATACAGGGTCAAGAAACTACACACTAGTCTACTCTAGTATATCGATGGCCTGTTTCGATATACCCCCGACTAGGAACAATTAAAGGATGTGCTTGTAAACTACCCAAGTCCCAGTAGTATGATCCACATCATAGTCCTGGTAGTCAAGCCTACACCTTGATGGCTTTATCAATATGTATCTGAGAGACAGTATAATAATACTAAGTGTACATGTTAATATAAAGAGTAATCAGATAGCATACTATCATGTCGAGCAAGAAAGTCTTATATATATATGTCCAAGCATCCACTATAATATACATCAATGTACAATGATGGCCTCTAGGGCATACACATCCCTAACACTAGAGTGATATGCAGCGTTCTTGACCAAGTGTATTGCACTTTGACTATCGCTCCATATGATATTAAAATTGTCAAGCTCAGCTTCATAAAATACGGAATACGAGAGGTGACTAGACCAGCCATGCTCTTACGGTCAAGGAAAAATCCCGTTGTAATCACACTTCGGTTTCTAGCGTTACATGGCAATCAGTAAATAAAACACAGATAAAGAGAAATTACATTCACTAATTTATTACATTTAAACAAAATAGAAGTTCATAACAGATACAAGTCTTTAACAACCAAAATGAAACAACTAACAAAACGACGACACATGTTCTGTTATTGAAAGTAAAACTAAACGAAAAAGGGCCGATGTCGCTAATCTAGATCTCCGCGAGCTCGTCGAAATAAGGCTGATCCTGTTCTGGGGCCGGGTTCATTTCTTCCTCTAAGCATGCATACTCATGTCGTCAGAACAGCATAAAATAATGGTATAACAATATATAATAGGTTTGCAGGGACAATAAACACGAGAATATAAAACAACACGAACACGTGGGCAGTACATCTGTCACGCCCTACACCTCAATAGGGATGGTATTGTTCGCTCTGGCCGAAACCGCACGGTTTTATCCTTTGGAGCGAACCGGACTCAAGGAGGGGCCACTTCCAAAGAGGTCACCCATCCAAGGATTTCCCTAACCTGAGCACGCTTAACTACGGAGTTCTTCAAACCCTAGAGTTTCGGTTCATCCAAAATGCGCCTCTGTAATTGAGGGTGGCAACATTACATTTATAATGCAGTTCGGTCCTCTTTCTGAATGTGCTTCAGGGACCAAATCCTATTATTCTGAAGCGGCTCCATACTAAGATCACCATATGTCCGCAACAGACTGCACTGAGTGTGGACAGAATATATCACCATGATGTCCGAAGACCGCACTGCTCTGGGTTATTACATTCCCCTACTTAAGAAAAATGGTCCGTTCTCGAACCACAGACCTACTACTGAGGGACATGCATGGGCCACTATAAATGTCACACCCCATTCTTTAGTACGGATGGTATTGTCTGCTATGGCCGAAGCTACACGGTTTTGTCTTTTGGAGCGAACCAGACTCGAGAAAGGGCCACTTCCCAGGAGGTCACCCATCCTAGGATTTTCCTAGCCTGAGTATGCTTAACTACGGAGTTCTTCAAACTCTGGAATGCCGGTTCATCCAAAATGCGGCTTTGTTATTAAGGGTGGCAACATTACATTTATAATGCAGTTCGATCCTCTTTCAGAATGTGCTTCAGGGACTCGATCCCATTGTTTTGAAGCGGTTCCACACTCAGATCATTATGTGTCCACAACAGACCGTACTGAGTGTGGACAGAGCAGATCACCATAATGTCCGAAGATCGCACTGCTATGGGGTATTACAATATCATATATGTCATGGCAAAAGTGAAACATAATATGCATGTCGCTAAACCTAATAGACTCTAGGTCATTTGAAATGGAACGGTGGAAAAAAGTTCTCGTGTTTAACAAGGATTTCATGCATGCCCGAGACTACGGTCCGTTGTGCCCGAGATATAACCCTGTCAACCATGACACTAAGAAAACTACCTAAATAGTATAATATCTATAATATCGAATTATCATTCTCTAAAACAGTGAACCTTGTTAACTATAAATTTGATTCCACCCTAGAGTTTCCTATTTTCCCGGGTTAAAGTATACATTCATAAATCATATTGATTGTGTACAAATACGTGTCATTTTATTCATTCATTCACACTTTCACGTACAATAGTCTGGCTTTCATTCACTTGTGCACTTGCGTACTTGTCACAATTCTTTAACATATTCCAATTCGACAATTCAATACAACCAATAGGACGTCAATATAGGTGGGGTCCAAACATGAGTCAGACAATTACTATGCAATGATATTCATTTTAACATGTTATATAATATGAACAATCAAGCATGAGGGTAAAACAGTCATATGGCAGGATAAAATATATTAACTAAACTTTAACTATTAATGGGCAGTCAGTACCATTCAGTTTGCAAAAATTATTATAAATACTTACGTTCAGAATCAGGCATCACAATATAAAAGGCGCAGAAAGTAAACTCATTCATATAACCAACAAAATTGTGTTCATCCCGATACCTTTTCTGGATTAGATGATATCCTCATTTTAATTCAGGTAAATGGTGCTGGAAATCAAGTTTCAGAACTGGAGATCCAAGTTCGAGTGAAATTTTTTATATGTTATGTTCTGATTTTAGAGTCACTACAGTTCTATGAATTCTGGATTTTTCCATTAGCTTTCTAACGAAACAAACAGGACATTACTATCATGAATTTACTCGGAGTTATGGCCGTTACAATGTCGATTGGTATAATGAACGTTTCAGGAAAACTGCGGTACCCTTTAGAAGTGTAAAATGCTTTAAAAATAGTAACGACAATGAAATCTAATGAAACAAATGCTAAATAAAATCTAACTAATTTATATACGCATTGATATAGGTCTCATTATCGCAGGATGTCTAAACAGGAATATTTCAATGGTTTAAAAAGACAAATAGCGAAGAATACTTATCTGAACTGCAGTCCAGAACTAACTTCTTCTCCAAATTACAGCAATAAAACAACATATTTTTCAGAAAAACTTTTTACATATTTTGAGTATTTTATGTTAGATTCGAAATAAACCTACGAACGATACAAAATGATTTTTATATGATTTGTTATGATTTTTACAAGGTAGTGAATACAAGAAAATTCAGATTTGTCGTCGCCTCTTGGGGACGACGTTTCATGTTCGTAACTTCAGTATCTCAATCCCTATTTTCTACACTATATTAATTAAAAGTAAACGAAACTATTGATCACAGATTTGGGGGTTTTAAATCAGGGTTTTGGTTTAGAAAATTTGATCGAACACTTAGCATATATAACTGTAACTATCGGGATTTTGGTTTTATCTAATCGATTCAAACAGGATTCAATCCCTACGATTCCCACACATCCTAACATGGGGTTTTAAACCCAATTCTGTTCAATCCAACACTGTTGGTGGATGTTGCACACCCTCACAACTCTTGTGAGGAGGCAGAAGTGGCAAACGAAAATTTTCTTGCATGCAACACACACTTTAACCCTAAATCTTGTGTTAAACCATAACTAGAAACCCTATCTAAAGATCTTATCTACTATGATAGGGGGTTATACCTTGAGAATCGGTCCTTTGGGTCTTCGTTTGGATGCGACTCCTAGGCTCCTTGGATGCTTGAAAGGAACTTGGTCTCCGGTCACCTCTAGGTCGTAGATGATCCACCCGAGAGCTATAAAACAAGTTTCAAACTCTTCACAAGAGTTAAATAAGAAATCAAGTGTGCTAGAAATGATTACTTAGATGATGTAGAGATTAAGTAGAGGATTAAGGTAATCCCTAAGCTTTTGATTCACAACTCATATGAAGGGTAAAGTTTAGAGCTTGAAGAAGGAGATAATTAGGAGAGAGAAGATGAAAGTGTGTTATGAAAAATTATCAACCATGGAAAAAGATATGGCTCATGGAAATAATTGAAGTGTGTATTATTTTATCTCTAAAATAATGCACCATACTTTAATAGTAATCCCAAATGAATAAAAAAATACAAAGAGCCATTCCTTAACCCATGCTTTGACAATTCTCCTAATTCCACCTCATATTTTTATTTTTACAAAATAAAAATCCTATTATGAGGTGTCTTCTTCTAAAAGGTGCTTTTATAGAATTACAAGAATACCCCTCACCGTATACCGTATAAGTATACCCGTATTCGTATTCCGAAAAAATACGAATTTAAATAATCCAATAATATAATACCGGTATTTGGCATAAACCAAAGCCTACCAGTATTATCCTTTCGATCATCATTCGTGTTGCCAGTACACGAACATTATCGAAACCCTGCCGTAATAACTTACGGCCTCTACATCTTTTGCCTGAACCAGGGAACCCTCTGTGTGGGACTCTAAAGACTCGATAGCACGCTGGCAGTGGGTTTAATTATAAGAACGTCAGCGGCACTAGCTGTGCATAACGGCTACATAGGTACATGACGAAAAGGTGGTCAACGAGTGAACTCATCCCAACCCTAACGAGCCTACAAGCAACACTTACCGTACAGTCCGGTCTCTTCATCTGATACGTCGTATATGAAGTTTAGGGGTGGTAAATGTCAGACCCCAGTAACTTTATAAGTCATGCTGATTTATAGCTCATAATGGTTCGAGTACTACTAATAACTCTTATCAGTAAATCTCGACAACCCTGGCCAGGGATTTACTGTTATAGCCGATCAAGCATAGCGCGACATTAACTCCTTATACCGGGAGAGAGGAAACCGCTCCTATCGCTCACCGCCTCCATGTGACTCGGGACTGTACCCAAAATCCACCTGTTTGCACAACTCAGTAGAATCGTGGTAGGGAGGAAATCAAAGCACAGTGGGAATCACACAAGTCACTATGACGATCTCGGGTCTACAGATTAACCTATATAAGTGTCACCAGAGAACTGTTATCTGATAATAGGTATATATACCATATAGGAGTTCTCGGCGAGTCCTGTTCGGTGTACCCGTTCTCCAATGAGCACCTGTGTACAATCTTTGAAGTCAAACACCAATGGTTGTGGGATCAACCATCGCCCCAAGGGTCAAGAAATGTACACACTAGTCTACTTTGGTAATATCGATGCCCTATCTCGATATACCCTTGACTAGGAACTATTAAAGGATATGCTTTTAGACTGCCCAGGCCCCATTAGTATGATCTACATCATAATCCTGGTAGTCAAGCATAATCCTAAGGGCTTCATCAACATGTATATAAGATATGAAATACAAAACATCACACGTTAAGATGAAGATAAACCAGATAGCATACTATCATTTTGAGTAAAGATTGTTTCTGTACATATACATTCCTAGCATCCTATACAATACAGGCCTCTACGACATACATATCTAACAATCTCCCGCTTGCACTAAGGCCTGTAGTTGGAGCAATAAGTACCCACTGTCTACACTACAACCAGTTGCCAGCGTACCACCTGGCCAACATCTCGAATAGTTTCTCAAACTGGACTTGAGGATGGCCTTGGCGAATGGATCTGCCTTGTTGTCTTTCGTGTCTACTCTCCGTACCTCTATGTCTTGGCGATCAACTATCTCCCTGATGAGGTGATACCGCCTTAAGATATGTCTAGATTTCTTATGGGACCGCGGTTCCTTTGCCAAAGCCATGGCTCCATTGTTATCGCAATACAAAGGTATTGGATTAGCAATGGATGTAACCACCTGAAGTTCAGAAATGAACTTTCTCATCCAGACTGCCTCTTTTGCGGCATCATTAGCAGCAATATACTCAGCTTTCATCGTGGAGTCAGCGACGGTATCTTGCTTGGAACTCTTCCAACATACCGCCCTCTATTTAGGGTAAATACAAACCCCGAGATGGACTTACTATCATCCTTATCGCTCTGGAATCTGGAGTCGGTAAAGGCCTCTATTTGGAGGTCTCTATCACCATACACCAAGAACATTTCTTTAGTCCTTTGCAAGTACTTCAGAATGTTCTTCACTGCAGTCCAGTATTTCTCCCCCAGATTGGATTGATACCTGCTTACTGCAGTCAGTGCATAAGCTACATCTGTGCGAGTACATAACATCGCATACATTATAGATCCTACCGCCGAAGCGTAGGGTATAATGCTAATGGGAGCCCTTTCCTAATCAGTCTTTGGAGACATCTCTTTGGAGAGGGTGATCCCGTGATAAGCGGGTAAATTACCTCGCTTGGAATCTTCCATACTAAACCTTTTTAGTATGGTGTCTATGTATCTCGATTGGGACAATCCCAACAATCTCTTAGATCTATCTCTATAGATCTTAATTCCCAGAATGTACGAGGCATCACCCAGGTTTTTCATGGAGAACATCTGCGATAAGAATAGTTTGACCGATTGTAGCATAGGAACATCATTTCCTATCAAAAGAATGCCGTCCACGTACAATACGAGGAATGCGACAGTACTCCCTACAATCTTTTTATAAATACATGGTTCATCTACATTTTTGATAAAACCAAACTCTTTGATTGTATCATCAAAGCAGATGTTCCAACTTCGTGATGCCTGCTTCAATCCATAGATGGATTTAAGCAACCTGCATACTTTTCCACTGCTCCTACTGTCAATGAAACCTTCTGGCTGATCCATAAAAACGCATTCTTCTAAATCACCATTTAGAAATGCCGTTTTAACACCCATCTGCCAGATTATATAATCATAGTGAGAAGCTATAGAAAGCAGGATCCGAATGGATTTAAGCATTGCGACTGGTGAAAAGGTTTCTTCATAGTCCAATCCTGGTCTTTGAAGAAATCCTTGTTGGGTTCCCTAGGTCGGCAGCAAGGTTTCTGGAGGTATCGTCCATACCGTTTTCAAATTTTTGCCGGTCTAAAGAACCCTAACCCTAGAATCTTAACTAGAGAATTAAACAATAAGCAATGCAAACAACTTTACAACTAAAGTGAATGAGGAATACAACCTTTGCAGATCGGTCCTTCACTTCTAAAGCTCCGTGTAGTTGTCTTTTCACTCCAACTAGTGAACTCCCGAACTCTTGAAAGAGTTCACTTGAAGAAATGAATGAGCTTGCTCAATGCTTTCGAGGCCGAAGATGATCTACGTCGAGAAGACTCAAGCTCATGCTACTTCTTCACTAATGGTGAAATTAGTGAAGCAAACACCCTAAACTAAATTGCTAATAGTAGAGGATAATGAAGTAGGAAATGGGCTCACTTTAGATTTGTTTTTCTCACAATATTTTCTCACCTTGAGAAAAGCTAGCAAGCTTTTTTCTCATGAAGAAGAAGATGAAGAATGAAGATGAGAGAATCAACTCATGAGATGAGAATAGCAACCATTGTTAAGTTAGTGTCATACACTAACCCATGTAGAAAATAAACCATAGCTATGATTAATGGTTAGGTTAATAAATATCTACAAGTAAAACAAAATTGGTGGACTTTGTCAATGGTTCCACAAGTTTCTGTAAGCTTCAACCATGTGAATAATTTCCACTAATTTGGTTTACTTTAAATAAATAAAAACCTTACATTATATTAAGCATGGTGTGAGTCTCATACACCCATGTCACATGTGGCATCAAGCATGACACAAAAGATGTACATTAATATATATCACATATATACCAAGTGTACACTAGTGAGAAAAAGAATTCTTAGTGGGCTAATATTAGTTAATGTAAGTTAATATATCAAATATATAATTATACATTAAATTATTAAATCAACACTTGATTTAATAATCCAGCTATATCACATACAATCGACTAATATCAAATGTAACAATCTATCGAATCAACACTTGATCCGATAACCCGGCTATATCACATATCGCGAGAATAGAATGCGGTATCACATACGCGCATTAATCTCGATCCCGCACATATCACATACATGAACCAGGAAACCTCTGTGTATGACTCTAAAAACTCGTCAATACGCCGGCAGTAGATGATGATCATATCAAACACCCACAAGCCGCAAGCGGTCTACTAAACGTAATGGTCACCCGGGTATTGAGCAGTCAGAAGATCAACAAGCAAGCCTGCACATACTCCTACGAATCCAATCAGTAACACTATTGTACAGTCCGGTCTCTTCGTCTGATATGTCGCATATCTCGCCTGGGGGTGGTAAATGTCAGACCCCAATAGCTTGATAAGTTATGCCGATGTGAGGCTCATAACAGGTCGAGAAACTACTGATAACACTTACCAGTAAATATCAAAAACAGCCCTGACCGGGGACTTCCTGTTATAGCCAATCGAGCACAACGCAACATCAACCCCAATACCGGGGGAGACGAAATCCCCTTCCATCGCTCATTGCCTCCATGTGACTCGGGACTGTACCCAAAAACCATCGTTTTGTACGTTCTCTTGAACGTGGTAAAGTGGAAATCAAAGCACAGTGGGAATCACACAAGACTCTGTGATGATCTCGGGTTGACAGACTAACCTGTACCAGTGTCACCAGAGAACTGCCATCTGACGTGAGGTATAATATCATCTAGGAGTTCTCGGTGAGTCCGTCCAGTGTACCCAGTCTCTACTGAGCACCCGTATATCATCTTTGATGTCAAACACCAATGGATATGGGATCATCCATCGCCCATCTACATGGGTTGAGAAGGTATACGCTAGTCTACTCTGGGATATCGATTCCCCGTCTCGATATACCCACGACTATGGACATTAAAGGATGTACTCACGGACTATCTTTTTCCCACTAGTATGATCCACATCATAATCTAGGTAGTCAAGTAAATATCCTAAGGGCTTTATCAACATGTAATAGAGAGACAATCAGTGTATATGTTAAGATAAAGAGTAACCAGATAGCATACTATCATATCGAGCAAGAAAGTCCTCCCTATGTATGTCCAAGCATCCACTATAATATACATCATATATATAATAATGGCCTCTAGGGCATACATATAACTAACAATCTCCCACTTGCATTAGGGCCATATGTTGTAGTATCCAATACCCAACAATCTGCAGTGGTTGTAATATCTCATACTCAACCATCCCATAAAAGTCTTTCTTGGGAAAAGGCCTTTGTGAGTGGATCCGCCGTGTTGTCCTCTGAGTCTACTCTCCTAACCTCAATCTCCTTGGAGATCAACCATCTCCATGATCAGGTGATACTACCTTAGAATATATCTGGGTCACTGATGGGACGGGGGTTCTTAGGCATAAGCCATAACTCCATTGTCACACAATGGTAGGAACGAAGTTCATCTCATGAACTAATATACACCCAGACTACCTCTTTGGTAGCGATGTATCCAGCCTTTATCGTCTAGTTTGCCATGGTATCTAGCTTGGAACTCTTCCAACATACCGTCCTTCCACTGAGGGTAAATACAATATCTTGTGACTGACATTCAGTCGACCTTACCATCCTGGAAGCTATCCCGTGATTCTCCTCAGGATCGATTGGCACCACCTCACTACACCTAGTGAGAATCCTAACATCCACTTAGATCTATCTCATAGATCCAAAACCCAGGATTTAGGATGTATCACCTTGATCCTTTATGGAGAATCCTTATGATAAGAGGAGATTGACCGAGTGTAGCATAGGAAACACCTTTCCTATCAAGAGTATGTCATCTACCTACAATACGAGGAAGACCACCTTACTCTCTACTATCCTTTTTGTATATACATGGTTCATCTACCATTTTAATGAAGCCAAACGCTTTGACTATTACATCAAAACAGATGTTTCAACTCCGCAATGCCTGCTTTAATGTCACGACCCAAAATGACACGTGACTGGAACTTGAATCATATGAAGCCTATAGGACCCCATCTTATTCAAGTAAGCCAAAAATCCCAAAAATCTAAACCATTTTAAGGACAAAGTGCAGAAAACTGGTTTTGAAACAAGTGGGTTTAATAACATAAGCCGAAGTATTGCATTTTAAAATCTCAAGTCTTTTCTGAAAATTTCGGCAGAGTTTCCTTTGTAAATACTGGCCCCAAAAGGGTACAACATGCATAATATGAATAAAGGCATCCCCAAGCGGGAGCTAGCTCTTCGCCAATTGGCAGTCACAACCACGTAAGCAATATAATATACAACGCCGAAGGGTAAGGATCAAAACTCAAAAGGAAACACAAAATCATCAAGAAAACCCATAATAATACAAGAGCGACTCTAAGGTCGAAATAATAACAACTGGTTTTCTAAGTCTAAAATAATATACAAGTCTGGTTGATGGAGTTTACTAGATACAACTGAATAAATAAAAGTACAATGGTGGTCACGATGGAAGTGAACCCACCTACCAAAGCAATCACCGGGAATGGATGTAGTGTGCCAGAAATCCACAATGAAACCTGTACGGCAAAAACCTCTAAGAACTGTGGCACAACGGGGGTGAGTTGCCAACTTGTGAGTAGAAAACATCACCGAGCAGAAATCGTATATATGACTCAATCCTAGATCATATGATCAAAATATCCTCAAATAATAATATGGCCTGAAGCATAATATAATGGCAAGGGTAAACATCTATGCATAAGTGTAATCCCATGTGCTCGTGTCAGTGCCTCAGGTAGCAATATATCATAAATATGAGGTATGAATGCAATATAATGAAAACAGAATACATCATGAATGAGAAAACTGTTTTCTTAATTTAGTAAGATTTCTGTATATTTAAATCGAGGTATTGTTCCCCTCCGAATACAGAGACGCGACCGCGTAGGCTCGTCTTGCCTGAGATTCGGGGTAGATGCTATTTGGTTTTATCCGTCCACCTCTCCGAAGATGCTAAGTTGATTTATGGCACCGTGCATCGGAGATTTAGATGGATGCGGCCGATGTAGCAGACTTCGTCAGATTCCCCCTTCCTTGAGGGGTTTTTGATTGTGGGGATGCTCTTCCCTGCAGGCGCAAGCCCCTGCAGTTAATTACGCTACCGCATCGCGGTAACAACTTTCTCCTTCTCCAGAATTTCACTTCATGTCGTGTGTGTTTGTTTTGTTTGTGGATGCCCGTGGATTGTATACGGAGACTAAGTTATGCCGTCGCCCGTAGGACGTGGATTATTCCAAATCCGTATTTACTTAGATTTGGGTTTGGGGTTTTAGTTTAAGGATACGTTAGCTCTATTGAGGCTAAGATCAACTTAAACGTTCGTTAAGGATACATGAGCCTAATCTCCAGACTCAGATCAACTTAATGGGATCATTTGGATCCGACAAGAGAGCAATTGGCTCTGTTGTTTAGTTTAATGACATTGCGGTCGATTTCCAGTTTAGGGACAAGGTGGTTCATCATTCCCATTTGGGGACGAACATTAGTTTAAGGACATTTCGGTCCAACATTCCCATTTTGGGACGAATATTAGTTTAAGGACGTTTCGGTCCACGAGTTTAAGGACCCCGCAATCCGTATCAATATGTGGTTGTCGGGACCCGTCACCTCTCTGAAGATGTTGAAGGATTACAACGACAAATATCAGAGGAGTTCGGAGATTTACCCTTGAACCGGGTGTAAATTGATTTGAGAGAACATTTATGCTCAGTTCAATTTAATTTGAGGACTTACGGCCATGATTGGGCTAAGTCCAGTTGAACATGTTCAACATTTTATTTGCATTTGGCCTGTTAGGCCTTTATTTGGGCTCTGTCCTCTTTTAAAATAATGCAAAGCATTTTATTTTGGTCTGTTTTAGACTTTTTTTCTTTTAATTGGGCTCTGCTCCTTTTAATAGTACATAGCACCTTTGTTTGGTTTGATAGACCTTTCTTTATTGGGCTTTGCCCTTGATAATGCATTGCATTAAATGCTCTGACAACGCCCCAGGTGGCTTGTTAGGCGCTCTGCGCCAATTGAGGAGCGCAAGGCGCAAACTCATGTGATGGTGACACGTGTCACGCTCTGGTGAGCGCAAGCGCAGTGCGCTGCTGACACGTGGTGCGCTCTGGTGAGTGCGCCAACCCAAGAGCTCAATGCTCATTTTTTTAAAGCGCAAGGCGCAGTTTGCTCTGGGGCTGACACGTGGCGCTCTCTAGTGGCTTGCGCCAACCCAAGAGCGCAACAGTGCAAATTTTACAAGTGCAGGGCACTGTTCAATATCTTGATCCAATTTTGGATCAAAGAAGAGAATCTTTTAAGATTCCAGAATCAATTGTTCATCAAAAGGCAATGCCTTTATGTAAATCAAATGATCTAGTAAAGAAGTAAATTACTTCTTTTCATTAATATTATCATTTTTTATTGAAGATCTTTGATCTTGTTCTTAGATCATTAATCTTTTTAGAAGAAAATTCTTCTTTTATTCAAAGGTTTTTACCTTTTCTTTTCTCTGAGCTCTTCTCAAAAATTTTAGAGGAGTTTTGTGTATCTCTCTGTGTGTTTTCTTTTTTTTATTTATTTTAGAAACAAGGATCACTGGTCGTTGGGACGCACCACCTCTCCAACGACAATGAGAGATTACAGTGCCATATATCGAAGGTGTGGAGGGATGTACCCTTTAAACCATATCTCACTCATTAGGGGGGAAGAACAGGCTGGAGCTTAAGCTTCTCGCTGCTGAAAAAGGCTTTCGGGCACGTACGTTGCACGTGTTGGGCGCACGTGCGTCGCACGTGTTGGGCGCTCATATTTGCACGTAGCGCACATGGAGCTTGCGCATATGCGCATTATGGGGGGAGCAAGCTTCTATGGAGAACGAGTCTCCTTTTATTGAATATTCTCATGTGGTACGCACGTGCGTTGCACGTGGTGCGTGCGTGGCGGGCACATGTGCGTTGCACGTAGCGCACATGCGCATTATGAGGAGAAGCAGGGTTTCTATATATGGAGAACTAAGCTCCTTTTAATATTATTAAATGTTCTCATATGGTGCACGTGCGTTGCACGTGGTGTGCGCATGGCGGGCATGTTAGTGTATATGCCCTAGAGGCCATTACTGTATCATACTAGATTGTATATTACTTAATGGAAGCTTGGGATATTCACAGTTGTATAGACAATCTTGCTCAAAATGGTAGTATGCTACTTGGTTTGTCTCTACTTCAATATGTGCATGTGTTTCTTTTAGCATATCGCTTATATACATATTAGTAGAGCCCTTAGGATCTTTGCTTGATTACCAGCGTTGTGATGGCAGTCACACTTGTGGGGGCTGGGTAATCCTATAAGCACATCCTTATACAGGTCCCTAGTCGTAGGACTATCGAGACAGGGCATCGATACTCCGGAGTAGACTAGCATATGCGCTTCTCATCCCAGCAGGGGAGATGGTCTATCCCACAGCCATCAGTACGTCGTACTGGAGATAGTATGCGGGTGCTCGTTGGGTTACGAGTACACTGGACAGGACTCGTCGGGAACTGTTGGTTGGTATTATACCTATCGTCAGTTATCAGTTCCCAGGTGACATGAGTACAGCTTAGTCCGCTGACTTGACACTGTCACTTCACCTCGAGTGTGTTCCCACTGTACTTAGATTACTACCCTACCACGGCTCAAAGGAGTCGTGCAAACAGGTAGTAGTTGTGTGCAGTCCCGAAACACTTGGAGGCAGTGACGGTTAGACAGGATTCGTCTCTCCCGGTTTTGGGGTTGACATCGCGCTGTGTCTAGGAGAGCCATTACACGAGTAGTCTCTGGCCAGGGCAAGCGAGATATACTGGTAGGTTTCCAGTGTTATCTCAGGGTGTTATGGGCTACACTCCGACACGACTTGTACCGCTATTAGGGGACTGACGTTCACCACCCCCTAGGCCCGCCATGCGATGTATCAGACGAACAGACAGGACTGTACGGAGATTGTCACATACAGGCTCAGTAGGAGTTCGGATGGGTTTACCTCATCGGCCTTCTTATCGACATCTACCTGGGGACCGTTACGTACAGCTAGTGTTGCTTGCGGTCTGTGGTTAAACCCACTGCCAGCGTAGTGTCGAGTCTTTAGAGTCCCACACAGAGAGTTTCCCTGCACTGAGCGAAACGTGTAGAGGCCATATGGTTTTACGGCAGGGCTGCGATCACTTATGTGCACTTGTGTGCGTATGCTGTTCGGGCAGGCAATACTAGTGGGCTTTGGTTTAAGCCGGATCCTAGTATTGCACGGATGGATTAGTTTTGTCTTCTGTGCATTCGCATTCTACGGAATACGGATGCGGGTGTGTATGCACAGTTTTGCGAAGCGAAGAAGGAGGAGGTGCCTCATTAAGGTTTTAGCAGTTGGTTCGGCCAAAACCGTTATGTGGCAGGCTCATTAGGGTTTTGGCAATTCGTTCGGTCAAAACCATTATGAGCCGCGGACATTACTTACTACTCTTTTCAGTGATAATTTTGTGATGTCTAATTGCTCTGACCATTTGACCACATTGACCACTCCTGACTTTGTTGACCAGTTGACCAAAGTTGACCTTGACCTTCATGAGAGGTCTACACTCTTCTTTGGTTTTCTTTTTCATTTTGGATTATGAAAATGGTCATGTCAATGTAGCCATCAACTTTATCATGATAGGATTAGTAATGATGATGTTTAGTATATTGCAACCATGGTTCATTTTTCTTTAGTTATCATTTTCATTTCTTCTTTCTCACTTTCTCTCTTGCAAGTGAGAAGAAAGAAAGAGCTCCATGGTTGCTTGTTCTCCTTCATCTTCCTCCTCTTGAAAAAAAATTCTTTTGATCTCATGTGTTGAGAGAAAAAGAATCCACATAGATAAACACTTCCATCAACCTCTTCTACACAACCTAGGACATCAAGACTAGCGATCTTGTTGCCCTAGTTGCCTCGGCTCGTGGTGGAGCTCGGTGTACAACTCTCGGGTGGATCGTCTTCGACTCAAGGAGGCAGCGGAGGTGACCAAGATCCGGATCGATCCTCGGGGCTTGGATGGACGAGCGGGACAGCGGAGAGAAGACCCGAAGGACCGGTATCGTGAGGTATAACTTCTATGGCATAGTAGATAACGCCTCTTGTAGTTTGCTAGTTCATAGTTTAGCAAAGATCCGTGTTTTAGTCCATGTTGCCCTTGCGCCAAAAATTATTTTTCGCCGTTTCCGCCTCCCCGTAAGAACCGGGGTGAGCAACGTAGACTTACAGTGGTATCAGAGCCAGGTTAAACATAAACTAGCAAGTTAGCAAAGTATTTAGAATATCGATCGGAAAAAATTCGCAAAACAAGTCCGGAAAATTTAACTTTCTGCCGATTTTTTATACTGCTCAAAAAATAATTTGACATACATGAAAAATCGGCTCAGAGTTTTCTAAAGACACACACCAAAAACGGTCCACTGAACTGGTCAAAGCGCCGCGGTTCCGCGGCAAGAACATGCTTCTTGCCGCGGATCCGCGGCAGAGTTGACTCGGCCGTGGACCGAGTTTGGTGTAGTGTGCTTAGTTGGAGGTTTTGGGATTTTTAAAATAGTATTTTTCCACCCAGATTTTCCAGAGAACAAATTGATTTTTGGGGTGGTTACAAATCCGTATTTTGATCGATATTCCGTAGACTTTGGCTAATGGATATTTTCTGTGATGTGATATATGTATTGAACGTCTGCTAATCGCTATACGTCGATTAGTGGGGGTTATACATATCTGTGATCTGTAATGTTGATGGTTTGTGTATATGAACTCGTTGGATTGTCGCGGATGAATAGCCGGGTGGATGTGAGATGCGAGTTTCTTTTTCTTTCATTCATATAAAATTTGTAAATTGTTGTAATATTATTTGTTTGGCCGCACATCCGGGATGAGGTTGTAGCCGCCATTGTATAATTTCTTTTTACTGTTTTTGCTCCTAGGATAGACCCAAGGTGGGGTGCACAAACTACCGGGTATCTCGAAGTGCCGAGTGGCCTACTCACGGGTTGAGGGAGGTTGCTTCGCTTCGGGTACTTGGCGGGTAGTTTGTCGCACCCGTAGGGGTCTAGGGTGGGGTTTGGCTATTCACCGCGACCGTGTAATCTGCTTTTCGTTACAGGCTCGTACGGAATGCGGATTCCTAGTATATCCAAAGTGTTCATCTGTGATCTGAAATGGCTATCATTTCTATATATCTATATATGATATCTATTTAGGCGTTGCTTATGTTTTGCATCCGCGCTAGTCCAGCCCCCGCTCTGTCTTTAGTTAAGTAACCTAACGGGTGATGACGAGACCCCATGGCGAATGCGGATGGCATAAGCGTACGTCATATTTTCGTTGTTTTCTGCAATGGTAGGACTAAATGATGGGACGCATTAAAATTAATGCAAGAAAATAAACCAAGTAAAAGTCGTTGGAACACTTTCAAAACCACTCGGTTCTTTTCAAAAACCAGCTTTTAAACGCGGAGCTTGAACCACTCCTTTTAAAAGCTATCTCGTTCCTTCGATTATATCAAGTTCACTACGTTCACGGTTTCGTCAAAACCATTCGTAGCCCTCCGTCGTTTCATATGAATATCCAACAGTATTCAAGCTTTGTTTGTTGGCCCTAGTCAAGGCACAGTGTTTGGTAGCTGGTGGGTATTCATATGTTGCATAGATAGATGCGTTGGTTTGGGACAGTCGTATTACTTTGTTGGCCATAGTCAAGGGTATATACGGGTGGGTTCAAATCAACCTGGACAACGACGGGTAGAACTTGACATGTGACTTATGATTTGTTGGCCTTAGTCAAGGTCATAAGATCATGGGGGCAAAAATCCACATCGGGAGTTTCTAAAGAACTGAAACTTGCTAGCGCTGCATACCATTTGGAGTGTGATGATTCTGGTAGGATTCCTTCAGTTTTTTCACGCGATGATATTTGGATCCCGATCCTACTATGAGTATATGCTACTCCTCGGGAACTTTCTCACTTAACGATCAATGCTATAAACTAAGTAGGTGTCTAGAAAGGTGTTAGCGGGGCTACGCCCACAAGGAAAAGAGGTTACTTAATTAAGGAACTTCGCGAAAGTGTTGGAAAACCTCCCTCGAAGTACCGACACCGGCCTGGCTGAACGGTTAAGCAAGTATTGTACGGTGAGATTGATCCTGACTAATTCTTCCTTTATGGTTTGAGGAGGGATTCGAGAGACAGTGGGAGCCATCCTGTTTAGATAAATTAAAAACCAATCTAAACTTGTAAGAGCATCATGCTGAGTGTTTTCTTCTCTCTCTCTCTTAATTGCAGCGACCCAGTGACCGCACCTAGGTTACATCTAGATAATAAAATGACTGAATCTGACTGTTATGACTGGCAAAGGTCTGTCCAGATGTCCATTGCCCATGACAAGCTGGGACACCTCTTGACTGATCCAACCCCTGCCGTCTTAGGTCCAGTTTCCCCTGTCATGGATATTCATATCCGTAAGACATCGGAAAAAGACTGTGCGAAAGCCAAGTGCCTCGTGTTAGCCTCAGTTGATGGTGCATACCAGAGGCAGCACGAGAAGATGGACTTAGTTTCTATCTTCCTCCATAACAAAGATTTATATGGAGAGCAATCTCGTATCGCAAGATATGAGACCTCGAACAAATTGCTTCCAGTGAGGTTGGCTATCGGGTCTTCTGTAGGGGGCAACGTCCTTACAGAGACCAGCTATTTTGAGCTCACGGACCTGAAGACCACGTTGAAAAATGAGTCAGGTACTGACTTGATTCTGCAGTCTCTACCTTCTACCCTGAAGGAAACCAGGAAAGAAGAAGGGAAGGTAAGGGCAAAAGTTTTGGGGCTGGATGTAGTAAAAGAGGGACGTTCCTATTATTACGGGAATGAACATTGGCAGAAGGATTGCAGGGCTAGCATAGCCAGTAGCCAGAATTCGAAGCATGTTGTGGCTTCGGCTTCGGGTGTGTTTGTAATAGAGAACTGTATGTCAGTTAACCCTACTTCCTGGGTATTAGATACCGGATCAGGATCTCATATCTGTAATTCGTTACAGGCTCTGAGAAACCGTAGGGTTATCAGGATAGGTGATATGACTCTCAGGGTTGCTAATGGAATGAGCATGTATGCTGAATCTGTAGGGGAATATCATCTTGGACTGACAACTGGGAAGATATTGATTCTGCGTGACTGTTTTTATGTACCAGGTGTGACTTGTAATATCATATATGTATCCTTACTTTCTAAGGAAGGATATGATTTTACTTTTGTAAGCGATGTAGTAAACATCCACCTAAATCAAGTTCTGATTGGGTCAGGTACATTGAAAAACGGTATATACGTTCTGAATCAAGCTCAGGTTTTCAGTGTCCAGAACACACTTAAAAGAAAGTCTCCGGAATTAAATCAGGCTTTCTTATGGCATTGTAGACTGGGTCATATTAATGAGACATTGACAAAGTTACATAAAGAAGGATACTTGGATCCGTTTGAGTACAAGTCTTATGCCACTTGTGAATCTTGTCTCATGGAAAAGATGACAAAGACTCCGTTCACTGGACACGGAGAAAGAGCAAGCGATCTCATGGGACTCATACACAGTGACGTGTGTGGTCAAATGTCTATACATGCGCGAAGTGGTTATTCATACTTCATTACATTCACAGATGATTTCTCTAGGTATGGACATGTCTTCTTAATGAAGCATAAATCCGAGGCCTTTGAGAAATTTCGGGAATACAAGGATGAAGTTGAAAAACAAACAGGCAAAAGTATCAAGACACTGAGATCTGATTGAGGTGGTGAATACTTGAGTGCCGAGTTTCTGGGCTTCTTAAAAGAGAATGGAATTCTCTCTCAGCTTACTCCTCCATACACACCACAACACAACGGTGTATCGGAAAGGCGGAATCGAACCCTATTGGATATGGTTCATTCCATGATGAGTAAGGCTGAGTTACCGTGATCTTTCTGGAGTTATGCACTAGAAACAGCTGCATATCTTTTGAACCAAGTTCCTACTAAGTCAGTGCCTACCACACCATATCAGATGTGGAGTGGGAAGAAACCCTGTCTTAAACACTTTAAGACATGGGGGTGTTCAGCTTTTGTTAAAAAGCAGCATGCGGATAAGCTCGAGGCACGTTCAGTACAGTGTAAGTTTGTGGGATACCCAAAGAACTCCAAGGGGTATCTTTTCTATTACGCAGAGGAACAAAAGGTTTTTGTTTCTCGTCATGCCCGCTTCATTTATATCGTCTTTTTCTTCGCTACAGCGTCGTATATCTGTTATGGTGGTTGTTTTCCGCCTTTGGGTGTGGATTTGCTTCTTTTTGGGGATGCTTTACTTATATCTTTTGTTGTACCCTTTTTGGGGGCTTGTTTTACAAAGGAGGTGCTGCCAAATTTTAAAGGAAGTAAATTCGGACTTTAAAGAATTTTGATTGAGATTTCAAAAGTTTTAACAATGCTATTTTCACTTACTACTTTTGATGGTTTAGATTGCTGGGTTTTCGGCTTACTTAAATTGTGTTACGCCTGTAGACATTGCGTAGTTTAAGAGTCGTCACGTGCCAAATTTCGGGTCGTGACAAAGTATCAGAGCGCCAGGTTTTACCTTTCGGAGTGTACGATGACCTTGGTATGATGGAGTAGGTAGCTTAAGCAGAGTGATGTAGCGTGTGTATGTACGCGGTATACATACGACACGGTACTCCGCTTAAGTGACCTAAGTACTAATTGCTTGAAATTCCTTCTTTGATGATACATATCCTTGTGATTCGATTTCCGTGTTCTTATCGAATCCTATTTCCATTTATAGCCTTTTTCCGCCAATGACTATGAGGGCTCAGAGAGAGGAAGCGAGAGCCGAGGTCAGAGTCGAATCGTTTGGGACGAGGACTGACCAAGACGGTACGCTCGTTGCACAGGAGCAGATTAATCCGCCTTCGATAGATCGTATCGCTAGGCTTGAGGCAGATATGCAAGACTTGCGCCAGATGATGTGGTCGTTGGTTGAGACAGTCGAGCGTAGCGACAGGAGGTTGCCACCCCTGTTATCCAGTTATTCCTTGCTATCAGCACACAGCATTATATCACGTATACAGCAGCAGTGGATTCATCCCGTTTTGCTGAGGAGTGTCTTCCCAAGACTTTAGGAGTTCCGAGACCGAGGAGGGCTCGTACAGGTGTATCAGCCCAGAGACAGAGGCTTAGTCGCCGTGAAAGGTTTCGTGCACATCACGGGAGTATCAGAGGCTTTGGACGAGGACAGTCGTTTAGCTCTTATCCCCAGGAGGATCAGCAGCCATCGCATGGATGTTTCCGGTGCGGGAGTTTCCATCACCTCATCAGAGATTGTATCTTGGTACGCCAGAGGAAGGTAGAAGTACCATATGTTACTTTACCATCTTCACCTCAGGAAGAGTCGCATGTTGCGCCTGTTGTTGATCCGCGTCAGACTTATGTTCAGAGAGGTCGTGGTCGCGGAGGATTTGTTCCGAGAGTACAGGATGGTAGAGGAGGAAGACAGCCATTTCCGGGTAGAGGGCAGACACGAGCGTTTGCTTCAACTCATCGGGACACGCGGGCGTCCAATGCAGAGTTTTCAGTTAATCTTATTCGTATGTTTTCTTATTGCACTATGTTGTTTAATTCGGGATCTATGCACTCGTTTGTTCTACACACTTCGTACCGAGGTTGGGCCGAGAGTCGTGTATGCTAGATCAGCCGTTTGTTGTGTTTACTCCTGTTAGCGATCCTTTGGTTGCGCGACACGTGTTTCGGTCATGTGCCAATTGGGTAGGAGATAGAGATTCGTCTGTCGATTTAATCCTTCTAGAGATGTTGGACTTTGACGTTCTCCTGAGCGCAGACTGGTTAGGTACGTGATATGCATCTGTGGACTGCCGCGAGAAGACAGTCAGGTTTTGTTTTCCCGGCGAGTCAGTTCTTGTTGTGCAGAGGGACTGTGGTGCCGCCCCTCGTAGCTTGATTTCTGCCTTTTTTGCTAGTCGGCTTTTAAGGAGAGGATGTCGAGGATTCTTGGCTTTCATTCGTGATATCGGAGCCATAGTGGGCTCGTTGGACCGGGTTTCTTTTGGGCGAGATTTTCCGACGTTGTTCCAAATGAGCCAACGGATCTTAGGGAGCTTAAGTATCTGCTGCAGAGTTGCTAGATAGGGGGACTTGTGCGTCTAAGTGTTTCGCTTTGGGGAGGTCCTATTCTGTTCGTCAAGAGGAAGGACGACAGTTGAGGTTGTGTATTGATTTTCATCAATTGAACCGAGTTACGGTGCGGATTGGGCATCCTTTACCTCGCATTGACGATTTCTTTGATCAGCTCTAGGGTGCGGGACATTTTTATAAGTTTGCTTTGGGATCAGGTCATCATTAGTTTCGGGTTCGGAGTGATGACATTCCAAAGACTGATTTTGTGCACGCTACGGGCTCTATGAGTTTTTGGTGGTGTCGTTGGACTCACCAATACCCTAGCAGCACTCATGGATGTGATGAACCAGATTCTTCCGGCCGTTCCTCGACCAGTGGATTATTGTGTTATAGATGACATTCTGGTCTTTTCCAAGAGTCGTGAGGAACATAAGCAGCACTTGAGGATTGCTTTTCATACATTGGGAGAGTACCAGTTGTTTGCTAAATTCTCGAAGTGTTTCCTTCAGGCTTGATAGTGTTGACTTCCTAGGTCATGTGGTTACGGATGACGGTTTTCGTATGGACCCGAGGGAGATCGAGGTCGTACAACTTTGGCCCAGACTTTTTCAGGGATAGAGGTCAGCAGATTTTGGGCTTAGTCGGTTTTTACCGCCGTTTCGTACAGGGTTTCTTGAGTATTACTGCACCGCTGACTGTACCGACAAGGAAGGGGGTTCCTTTTCTTTTGATTGAGGCATGTGCGCTGAGTTTTCAACAGTTGAAGACTCGGGTGACGACTGCACCAGTTCTTTCTTTCTTTCTGGATTGGGCGACTTTATCGTTTATTGTGATATTTCGCGAGTGGGGCTCGATTGTCTACTGATGTAGCATGATAGAATTATCGCTTATGCTTCCCGACAGTTGGAGGAAGTACAAGTACGGTTTATCCCACTCATGATCTGGAGATGGCCGTGGTGGTTTTGCGCTGGAGATTTGGGGACACTTCTTGTACGGAGAGTCATGTCAGATTTTCACGGACCACCATTGCTTTGTGTACATCTTCCTGCAGTAGATTTTGATTGTTGAGACAGCACTGTTGGATGGAGCTTGTGTAGGATTGTAATTGTGAGATCCTTTATTACCCGTGGCAAGATTGTGGTAGTTGATGCTTGAGTCGTAGGCCGGGGGGTAGTTTGTTCTAGTTGTGCGTAGTTCGGAGACAGTCTTCTGCAGATTTACAGTTCTTGTGCGACAGATGAGTATAGTTTAAGTTCGCCTCTACTGAAGGGATAGTTTGCTCATGTCCGCGCCCATCCACTTTTACTTAATCGTTTTCGTGAGGCACAGCCTACCGATACTCATTGTCTGAGATTCTTGAGAATGTTTGGCTGGGTAGAGATTCGGAGTTCTTGATTTATGACCACGGTGTTCTATGTTTAGGTACGCATTGGCGTGTACCCGATACTGATGGGTAGAGACGTGAGGTCCTAGAGCAGGCACATCAGTTGGCATTCTGTGTTCATCTAAGTGCCACCGAGATGTAACATGACTTGAGAGTTGGTTATTGGTGGGCAGGGATGAAGAGTGAAGTTTCGGATTTCGTTTTGAAGTGCTTGGCTTGTCGGCGAACTAAGGTTTAGCATTTGAGGCCGGATGGAGAGTTGTAACCTTTTTACCGTTCCAGAGTGGGAATGGGAGAAGATCTTCATGAATTTCGTTGTGGTGTCTACCCAGGTTTAGACATGGTGTGACTCCATTCGGGTGATTGTTGTCCGGTTATGCTCAGTGTGTGTGCTCAGTTGTTCTTAGGTAAGTTTGGGTGTTTGCACGGAGTTCCTTCATGCGTTGTGTCCGATAGAGGCATCTAGTTCGCTAGCCATCTTTGGTAGAAGCTTCAGGAAGCCTTGGGTACTGGTTGAGCATTAGCTCCGCTTTTTCATCTGTAGGCCGATGGTCGGATAGAGCGGACTATACAGACTCTGGAGGATATGATTGTGTGTACGTACTGATTGTTTGTTGGCTCTGAGATCGTCATTTGCCATTGATAGGGTTCTCCTACGATAACGGTTATCAGGAGACGTTTCAGACGGCAACTTTCAGGCCTTGTGTGATAGGTTGTGTCGATCGCAAGTCTGTTTTACTGACTCCGCGAGAGCAGGATTTTAGGACCCCAGCTATTCGAAAGGCTTCGGAGAAGATCCAGTTGATTCAGGTCAGGATGAGAGTAGCCCGGTGCAGACATAAGTCTTATGCCGACCGTAGTTGTCGCAGATTTGAGTTCGCAGTGGGAGATCATGTATTCCTACGAATTTTTTCGATGAAATGGTGTGTTGAGTTTTGGGAAGCTTAGCCCCAGATTGTAGGTCCTTTTGAAATCCTTTAGCGAGTTAGTACCGTTGCCTATAATTTGGCGCTTCTGCCCAGATTTTTGAGTATTCACCCCGTATTCCTTGTGTTGATACTTGCAAATACCTTCATGACCTTTTCACATGATTTAGAACCAGACCATTTAGCTTGGACGCGATCTTTTCGTTCACCGACATCCGATAATGTTAGGAGATCGGTAGGTGGAGAAACTTTGGTCAAGGGTCTTGCCATCTATGGAGGTTTCTTTGGCGTAGCCGTATAGTGAGGAGATCACTTGTGTAAGTTTTAGAAATTGTTTAGTTGATTTTCCATTTTAAGGTAAAATAATTGTGTTTTTCCGTAAAAACTAGAAGCGATCTTTTTGCAGTATAATTTTCACCGCAGCTAGTTTAGCTAGAATATTGCTAGTTTGTGGGTTTTTGTAAGACACTTGTAATTTTAGTACAATTTAATATTTTTCCCTAATTAAAATATTATTTTAAGCTTTTATTTATGCACTAAACTAGTGGTAATTACATTTTTGCTTGGGTTAATTAATAATAATGTGAATCTATGCTAAGTTAATCACTAAATTAAGCTTAATTCTTTCCATCCATAATATCTAGATATCTGTGTGTTAAAATGAATTCTTTTAAAGAAACGGAAAATGAGGTGGCTTAGATATTTATTGCATTAATGAGCTTTAATTGATTTTCTTCTAGATTTTTCCACACTTAATCACAAAACCCCCCACTTCTTTCCTTTGGCCGGCCACTTCCTTGCTACCCTCTCTTCTTTTTTGCTCCATTTCTTCACTTCAAAGCTCACTAAAATCATCAAAAATCACAAATAAATCCCACAAACTCATAAACAAATTAAAACCCTTCATTCATCTTCACTAAAGCAAGCTTGGATCTTCTTTCAAGACATCATTTTGGAAGCTAAAATGATGAGTTTTGTTGCTTGATTTTGGATCTTTTGTGGAGGTATAAACCCTAACCCTAAACTCTAATTGTTGCTTAAAACTTTAAACTAGCTTAATTAGATGTTAATTTAAAGCTTTTAAATTGCATGTTTAGAAATTAAAGATATGGTTTTTGATAATCAAGTTAGGGTTTTGGTTAGTAAAAAGGGTTAATTGATAAGTTATGCTTGAAGAAAACTTAACCTAGTTGCTAATTTGTTAAATGATATTTTCCTAATTGTGTAATTAATCTAATTATCAAACTAAGCTTTTACTAAATCCTAATTAGGTGAGATTAAAATTCTAGTAAGGGTTTGTAGGGTTTAATCATGCTATATTGTGATGTTTGAGATTGCTAGTTTTGGTAAAACTTGTAGTTTTGAGCTAAACATGATATAAGTTGCTTACTAGATTTCCGAATAATTTAGGCGTGGGTTTGTTTTGACGTTGCGACGTTGTTTATATTAGATTCCACGTTTATTATTGTGTTGTGAATGCGCGATCAGTACGATCAGGGTCTAGGCTTGATGGTTGTGTCGTTTAGCGTTCCTAGTTAGGGTTGTGCCGATGTCATTCGTTTCTTTGTGTAATTTTTGCTCTTGAGTTGGTTTGGTAGTGTCGCTATGCGCGTTAGCCACTAGACGGACACTTGAGAGTATGTTAGAGTTGGTGCGTCGGTCAAACGTAGTTTGTACGTGTTATTGGTCGATTACTAATATATACTTGTTATATTGTTATATGCTTTCAGGGTCGCAGGCGGGGACTTCGGGTGCTGCGAAAAAGGGAAAGCGAGTGGTTGGGTTTACTTAGACAGGATTGTTGTTATTAGATTTAACATCTATAGGGGAATCGCCCGCATGGTATTATGCGTCTGGGCTAGATTAAATTATATGACTATTAGTTAGATGTATACGGATATTGATTGTGCATGTGTACCTTTGTTGCATATCTCATTTCCTATTGTGCATGGACTTAGTATTAATGAGACACAACACTATTATTGACGGTTCATGTTTCACGAGCACTAATTGTATGCTACACACACACCGTCGATAATTGCCATGACACGCACAACACCTATACATATGTGATATTGTATTGTTTAGGGACATTGAGTCATGATCCTTATTTTCCTTCGTGCATATGAAATATAGCATACCTGTATACCTACATTCTTACATATATGCCTTGACATGCTTACATGCTAGTTACCCATATACCTATATGGTATTGTACCATTAGTGATAGGTATATACACATATAAGACATAGCTACATGTACATCTTGCCTATATGCCTACACATATACCTGGAGGGTATTACATCATTATGGATAGGTAGATACACATATCTTGCTATACCGACATGGTTACGCACACTTGGCTATAGCTACATGTTCACCTTTATTTGATGTTATATGGACTTGGAGAAATTAGGAACCACATGATATATATTAACTTGTTGCAGTTAAATAGCGGCTTTTCCTTTATATGCTCTCATTACAGTTTTATGTTGCATATATTATATTTCATGGATTTCGCATTGATAGATGGTTTTCATATGATGTCCTCTGATATTTTTACTCCTAAGTATATATAACAGTAGAATGGGACGTTGTTATATATATATATATATATATATATATATATATTAGTGGAATGGGATGCTAATATATATGTATACATGTCCATTTATATATATCATCATAATGATTCATGCAAATATACTTATTCATTACTTGATGTTTTCTGGATTTGAGGACCGTAGTAGTTTCATGAAATTATGCATTATTTGAAAAACCCGGTTTCTCTTGATATGATATTTCAGCTTCCACCATGAGATTTCTCGGTTCTGAGCTTATATATTACCCCATGCGAGGAGTGAGTGGGCCGTGTGCAGGTACATGGTGGAACCCGGTTGGTTCTCCGGGTCAAGAAGATCAACGGTACATGCCGATGAGCCTGGCTGGGGGCGTGTGCCATCTAGTGATAGTATTTGGACTCGACGGATATCTAGGGGATACCGATCGAGGTTATGTACGCACATGCCTTGTCGATTTCGGGTGGTGCACACTCATGTTCTATAAGATGTACGTACATGATATAGGAGGGCCAGTCCTAGATGACGGCGCCTCAGAGATGAGTATTTATATGTCGATGCTAGACACTTGTTTTCATAATGTTTTTGGGTGTAGATATTGGACACTCAGGTTTCATGAGACTTACTCGATATTGGATACTGTTTATATGAGATTTACTTGATATTGGACACTCAGGATATATGAGATTTACTTGATATTAGACACTCAGGATATGAGGGCCAATTTTAGGGCTGATTTGAAGAAATTTGGGATTTAGATTTTCTTGATGGACTTTAGTCCTGCCACGAGGTCAGGATTCCGTGAGGATGACATGTTTTATGCCATACTCCGCATTTACTTTATATGTATTGCTTCATGTATTTGTAGTACCTGATAGAGTACCTTTCATGACTGTTGCATATACATATTGCCATTTATTGCTTCATGTATTAGTTGTACCTGATAGAGTACCTTTCATGGCTGTTGCATACATATGGCCATTTATTGCTTTTAGCTTGAATGTGATAGATTTCGCGCAGTACGTGTATACTTACGATTACCTGCATATGTTATTTACTATTCACGAGTTGGCAACTCACCCCCGTTGTGCCACAGGGTTTGCATGTTGTTCTTCAGAGTAGTCGAGGCAGGGCTTCTACCTATCATATCATCTTTTGCAGCAGATACCGCTTCGGCTGACTGTGTACAGTTTTGCTATAAGTGGGTTTTGCGGTTATCCGATGATTTTCTTTGTATATCTTTGTACCTTGTACTCTCCATCTACCATTCTCATGTATTGACTTAGAGACGAGATGTGAGAACGATATTGTATATTTTGGTGACTTGGATATCTTTTATGCAGTTTTATTTATATCGCCTTTTATTTCTTCGCTACGGCGTTGTATATCTGTTGTGGTGGTTGTTTCCGCCTTTGTGCGTAGATTTTGCTCTCGTTGGGGATGCTTTATTTATATTTATGTTGTACCCATTTTTGGGGTTAGTTTTTACAAAGGAGGTGCTGCCAAAATTTTTAAGAAACTAAAATTGGACTTTAAAGAATTTGTACGCGAGATTTTCAAAAGTTTTAATCAAGTTCTTATCACCTACTACTTTTGATGGTTTAGATTGCTGGGTTTTCGGCTTACTTAAATTGCGTTACGCTTGTAGACGTTGCGTAGTTTAAGGGCCGTCACGTGCCAAATTTTGGGTCATGACAAAGTTGGTATTAGAGCGCTAAGTTTTACCTTTCAGAGTGTAGGATGACCTTGGTATGATGGAGTAGATAGCTTAAACAGAGTAACGTAATGTGTGTATGTCCGCGGCATACTCACGATCATGGTACTCCTCCTAAAGTGACCTAAGTACTAATTGCTTGAAATTCATTCCTTGATGATACATATCCTTGTGATTCGATTTCCGTGTTCATATCGAATCCTATTTCCATTTATAGCCTTTGCCGCCGATGACCATGAGGACTCAGAGTGATGCAGCGAGAGTCGAGGTCAGAGTTGACTCGTATGGGACGAGGACTGACCAGGATAGCACGCTCGTTGCGCAGGAGCAGATGGATCCACCTTTGATAGATCGTATCGCTAGGCTTGAGGTAGAGATGCAGGACTTGTGCCAGATGATGAGGTCTTTGGTTGAGGCCAGTCGAGCGCAGCGACAGGAGGTTGCCATCCCTGTTACCCAGTTATTCCTTGCGATTAGCACACAACATTGTGTTACTTACACAACACCAGTGGTCGCATCCCTATTTGACGAGGAGTGTCTTACCGAGACTTTGGGAGTTCGAGGACAGAGGAGGGCTCGTGCAGGTGTGTCAGCCCCGAGACAGAGGTTCAGTCGCCATGACAGGTTTCGTGCATGTCGCGAGAGTAGCAGAGGCTTGGGACGAGGAGAGTCGTGTTAGCTAGATCAGCCTTTTGGTTGTGTTAACTTCTATCAGCGATTATTTTGTTGCGCGACACGTGCTTCGGTCGTGTGCCAATCGGATAGGAGATAGAGATTCATCCGTCGTTTTGATCCTTCTAGAGATGTTGGATTTGACGTTCTCCTGGGCATGGACTGGTTAGCTGCATGCTATGCGTTTGTGGACTGCCGCGAGAAAACAGTCAGGATTTGTTTTTCCGGCGAGTCAGTTCTTGTTGTGCAGGGGGACAGTGGTGCTGCCCTCACAGCTTGAATTCAGCCTTTTTCGCTGGTCGTCTTTTGAGGAGAGGATGTCGAGGATTCTTGGCTTTCATTCGTGATACCAGAGCCACAGTGGGTTTATTGGACCGGGTTCCTATCGTGCGGGAGTTTTCGACTTTGTTCCAGATGAGCCGGCGGAGCTTAGGGAGCTTAAGGATCAGCTGCAGAGTTGCTAGATAGGGGGACTTGTATGTCCAAGTGTTTTGCTTTGGGGAGCTCCTATTCTGTTCGTCAGGGAGAAAGACGGCAGTTTGAGGTTGTGTGTTGATTGATCGTTAATTGAACCGAGTTACGGTGCGGATAAGTATCCTTTACCTCGCATTGACAATTTGTTCTACTTGCTCCAGAGTGCGAGACATTTTCTTAGTTTGTTTGGGATCAAGTCATCATTGTTTGCGGGTTCGGAGTGATGACATTCCGAAGACTGCTTTTTTTGCGCGCTACGGGCAATATGAGTTTTGGTGGTGTCGTTGGACTCGCCGATGCCCTAGCAGCATTCGTGAATGTGATGAACCAGATTTCTTCAGGACGTTCCTCAACCAGTTGATTGTTGTGTTATTGATGACATTCTGGTCTTTTCCAAGAGTCATGAGGAACATGTGCAACACTTGAGGATTTGCTTTGAAGAGATTGGGAGAGCACCAGCTGTTTGCTAAATTCTTGGAGTGTTCCTTCAGGCTTGATTGTGTTGATTGCTGGGTCTTGTAGTTACGGGAGACAGTATTCGTATGGACCCGAGGAAGATCGAGGCTGTACAGCTTGGCCCAGACTTGCAACAGGGACAGTTGTCCGCAGTTTTGGGCTTAGCAGGCTTTTACCGCCGTTTCGTGCAGGATTGTTTGTGTATCGCTGCACCGTTGACTGGACTGACCGGGAAGGAGGTTCCTTTTCTTGGACTGAGGCATGCGTGCAGAGTTTTCAGCAGATGAAGACTCGGTTGACAATTGCACCAATTCTTTCTTTGCATTCTGGATCGGGCGACTTTGTTGTTTAACTGTGATGTTTCACGAGTGGGGCTCGATTTTGCGTTGATGAGGCATTTTAGAGTTATCGCTTTTGCTTCCCGACAGTTGGAGGAAGTACGAGCAGGATATCCCACTCCTGATCTGGAGATTGCCGCGGTGGTCTTGCGTTGGAAATTTGGGGACACTACTTATGTGAGAGTCATGTTAGATTTTCACGGACCACCAGAGCATAACGTACATCTTCCTGCAGCGGGTTTTGATTGTTGAGACAGCGCCGTTGGATGGAGCTTGTAAAGGATTATGATTGTGAGATCCTTTATTACCCGTGGCAAGGCGTTTGTGGTAGTTGATGCTTGAGTCGTAGGCCTGGGGTTAGCTTGTCCCAGTTGTGCGCAGTTCTGAGATAGTCTTCTGCAGATTTACAGTTCTTGTGCGATCATGGAGTATAGCTTAAGTTCGCCTCTACTGAGGGGACAGCTTGCTCATGTCCGCGCCCGTTCACTTTTACTTAATCGTTTTCGTGAGGCACAGCCCACCGATGCTCGTTGTCTGTGATACTTGAGCATGTTCGGCAGGGTAAAGATTCGGAGTCCTTGATTTGTGACTAGGGTGTGCTATGTTTAAGGACGCGTTTGTATGTACCTGATACTGATGGGTAGAGACACGAGATCCTAGAAAAGGCACACCAATCAGTTTTCTGTGTTCGTCCAAGTTTCACTAAGATATGACGTGATTTGTAAGATAGTTACGGGTAGGCAAGGATGAAGAGTGGGGTTTCGGATTTCGTTTCGAGATGCTTGTCTTGTTGCGAGCTATGGTTGAGCATTTGAGACCGGCTGGAGAGTTTCAACCTTTAACCGTTCCATAGTGGGAATATGAGCAAATCTCCATGATTTTCATTGTGGTGTCTACCCAGGTCTGACAGGGTGTGACTCCATTTGGGTGTTGTTATCCGGTTATGCTCCGTTTGCTCAGTAGTTCTTTGTTAAGTTTGTGCGTTTGCACGGAGTTCCTTCATGCATGGTATCCAATAGAGGCACCCAGTTCGCTTGCCGTCTTTGGCAGAAGCTTCAGGAAGCCTTGGGTACTGGTTGAGCTTTAGCTCTTCTTTTCCATCTATGGGACGATGGTCAGTTAGAGCGGACTATATAGACTTTGGAGGATATGATTGTGCGTACGTACTAATTGTTTGTTGGCTGTTGGGATCGTTACTTGCCATTGATAGGGTTCTCCTTCGATAGCTGTTATCAGGAGACATTCCAATTGGCAACCTTTAGGCTTTGTGTGGTGGGTGGTGTCGATCGCCAGTCTGTTTTACTTACTCTGCGAGAGTAGAATTTTTGGACCCCAACTAGTCATGAGACTACGGAGAAGATCCAGTTGATTCAGGTCAGGATGAGAGCAGCCCAGTGCAGACAGAAGTCTTATGCCGACCGTGGTGGTCGCAGACTTGAGTTCGCACTGGGAGATCATGTATTCCTACGGATTTTTCTGATGAAATGGCGTGTTGAGTTTTGGGAAGCATAGTCCCAGATTGTTGGTCCTTTGAGATCCTCGAGCGAGTTAGTTCCGTTGCCTATAATTTGGCACTTCCTCCCAGATTATTGAGTATTCACCCCATATTCCTTGTGTCGATACTTCGCAAATACCTTCATTACCTTTCTCACATGATTCAGCACCATACCATTCTTTTGGACGCGATCTTTCGTTCACCAGCAGCCGATAGTTATAGTGGATCGGCAGGTGGAGGGACTTCGGTCGAGGGTCTTGCTATATGTGAACGTTCTTCGGCGTAGCCGTATAGTCAGGTGATCACTTGGGAGGCTGCGAGCGAGATTTGGGAGTTTTGTAAACTCATCTCATTGAAGGTACGCTTAGTGAGAATTTTAAATTCGTGGACCGAATTTCTTTAAGGGGGGAAGATTGTAACGTTTTAAAAATCGTTTAAGTGATTTTTCGTTTTAAGATAAAATAATTATGTTTTTCCGTAAAAACTTAGAAGTGATCTTTTTGCAGTATAATTTTCATTGCAGCTAGTTTAGCTAGAATATTGCTAGTTTGCGGGTTTTTCTAAGCCACTCTTAATTTTAGTGCATTTTAATATTTTTCTCTAATTAAAATATTATTTTAAACTTTTATTTATGCAATAAATTAGTGGTAATTACATTTTTTCTTGGGTTAATTAATGCTAATGTGAATCTATACTAAATTAATCACTAGATTAAGCTTAATTCTTTCCATCCATAATATCTAGATATTTGTGTGTTAAAATGAATTTTTTTAAAGAAAAGAAAAATGTGGTGGCTTAGATATTTATTGCATTAATGAGCTTTAATTGATTTTCTTCTAGATTTTTCCACACTTAATCACAACCCCCCCCACTTCTTTCCTTTGGCCGGCCACTTCCTTGCTGCCCTCTCTTCTCTTTTGCTCCATTTCTTCACTTCAAATCTTAGTGAAATCATCAAAAATCACAAATAAATCCCACAAACTCATAAACAAATTAAAACCCTTCATTCTTCACTAAAGCAAGCTTGGATCTTCCTTCAAGACATCATTTTGGAGGCTAAAATGATGAGTTTTGTTGCTTGATTTTGGATCTTTTGTGGAGGTATAAAACCTAACCCTAAACTCTAATTGTTGCTTAATACTTTAAACTAGCTTAATTCGATGTTAATTTAAATCTTTTAAATTGCATGTTTAGAAATTAAAGATATGGTTTTTTGATAATCAAGTTAGGATTTTGGTTAGTAAAAAGGGTTAATTGATAAGTTATGCTTGAAGAAAACTTAACCTAATTGCTAGTTTGTTAAATGATATTTTCCTAATTGTGTAATTAAGTAATTAGCAAACTAAGCTTTTACTAAATCCTAATTAGATGAGATTAAAATTCTAGTAAGGGTTTGTAGGGTTTAATCATGCTATATTGTGATATTTGTGATTGCTAGTTTTGGTAAAACTTGTAGTTTTGAGCTAAACATGATATAAGTTACTACTAGATTTCCGGATAATTTAGGCGTGGGTTTCTTTTGACGTTGCGACGTTATTTATAATAGATTCCATGTTTATTATTGTGTTGTGAATGCACGATCGGTACGATCAGGGTCTAAACTTGATGGTTGTGTCGTTTAGTGTTCCTAGCTAGGGTTGTGTCAATGTCATTCGTGTCTTTGTGTAGTTTTTTCTCTTGAGTTGGTTTCGTAGTGTCGCTACACGCGTTAGCCACTAAACGGATACTTGAGAGTATGTTGGAGTTGGTGCGTCGGTCAAACGTTGTTTGTACATATTATTGGTCGATTGCTAATATACACTTGTTATATTGTTATATGCTTTCAGGGTCGCAAGCGGGGACTTCGGGCGCTGCGAAGAAGGGAAAGCGAGTGGTTGGCTTTACTTAGTCAGGATTGTTGTGAGTAGATTTAATATCTACAGGGGAATCTCCCGCATGGCGTTATGCGTCTGGGATAGATTAAATGATATGACTATTAGTTAGATGTATACGGATATTGATTGTGCATGTGTACATTTGTTGCTTATTTCATTTCCTATTGTGCATGGACTTAGTATTAATGAGATACAACACCATTATTGATGGTTCATGTTTCACGAGCACTAATTGTATGCTACACACACACCGTCGATAATTGCCATGACACGCACAACACCTATACATATGTGATATTATATTGTTTAGGGACATTGAGACATGATCCTTATTTTCCTTTGTGCATATAACATATAGCATACCTTTATACCTATATACTTACACATATGCCTTGACATGCTTACATGCTAGTTACCCATATACTTATATGGTATTGTACCATTAGTGATAGGTATATACACATATGAGACATAGCTATGTGTACATCTTACCTATATGCTTACTGTAACGTTTTGAAAATCGTTCAGGTGAAATTTCAATTAATTGGTAAAATAACGGGTGTTTTCCGTAAAAATCGAGATATAAAAATCTTTTAATATAAAATTAAATATACATATTTTAGCTATGTAATTGCTAGTATTTGGTGTTTATTGAGCCACTTGTAAAATTTCTGATTTACTGAAAATTTTTCCAAAATTTATTATTTTAATATTATTTTAAGCCGTCACCAATACATTTAATTAGGGAAAATTACAAATTGGAATGGGTTAATACAAATTCTGTGAACCATGACAACCTAGAATCTAGTTTGTAATATATTCTTTCTTCTAAAATTTTTCTCATGGTTATAGATGTTTTTAGAATGCTAGATTAAATAAAATAAAAATAGAAATTGATGTGAGGTGCAATAATGAGTTGTGAAGGGGTTTTCTTGACTTGGGAAAATTTTACACACACCAACACAACCCCATTTCCCTCCTTGGCTGAAACAACCAGTAGCCCAATCCCTCCCCTCCTTTGCCCTACTTCAAAAGTCAAAGAGAAGAAATGAAATGAAAAGAATAAGAGGATGGCATGGGATTTAATTAGTGAGGTATGGGATTTGTTTCCTTGACCTCACAACACTCACCTCACTCTCTCTCATCATCTCAAAAATTCTGGCCGAGCCTCCCTAAAGTGCTGCCCCAAATTTCCCCACCCCATTTAACACACAAAATCTTAAGGAAATGCATCAAAAATCCATCAAAAATCCCACAAACTCCAAATCCCACTCCTACCCATTTCCTTAGCCTATCAAGCATGGATTGTGATGAAAAGAGAGCATTTTGGGATGGCTAAGTTGCAAGCTAGATCTATGGTTTGTGAGGTATAAATCCTAACTAAATTGTTTAATTAGTTGCTAATTACTTCAATTTATTTAATTTCATGTTTAAATTGGGTTCTAACTTCAATCTTGAAATTCAAGAATATGGTTTGGATTTAATTAGGGTTTAACCATCACTACTAGAATAATCAAGTGTAGTTCGTCATCTTAAGGAAATGAAAACCTAATCTAATTGCTAGTTTGCAAATTGTTAATTTAAAATTGTAATAATTAAGCTATATTGCAAACTAGGTTTTAAGATTTAATCAAATTGTAAGATTAAAAATCTAATTAGGGTCTTCATTACATCATTAATATTATATATTGTAGTTTACCACCTTAAATCATGCAAACCTAGTCTAGTGGTTGATTGTGTATTGTTGCTTTAAAATTGTTAAAATTGGATATACTTGCAAACTTGAATTTTGAGTTAATGATAATTAGTGAGATTAAAAATATGGGAGTGATTTGTATGACCTAGTTATGTTATTTAATGAGAATTTTGGCCATTATAATCGTTAAAATATTTTGATTGGTTAAAACATCAAGTTTTGAACCGAAATGGGAATTTGTGCTAACTGGGTTTTCGGGAAATAAAACGATTTGATTAATTTTAATGTTTCGATGATTTAAACCCTATTTCATATATAATTAGTGATTTGTGAAACCATGATTGGTGTGTTTGGGTTTTTCTCAATGGTTTGACGTTTGTATATCGACATCGAGAGTTGGTTTGGCTATTCTTGCATGCGTAGACGATAGGTTTTGACCTATGCGTGCTACTCTTGCCGATTGGTTTTCGTATGACGTTTCGATTTCGAATTGGGTTTTTATGTGATACGATACGTTGTGATATGTAGGTATCCCCATATGGACTTCGAGACGACAGGCAAGCGCGTGGCGACGTCGGCACCGGCGAGCGAAGATCAGGTGAGTAGATTTATATCTACGTGGAGAAGTCGGGTGTATGGCGTATAGCACCCCCGCAGTTCGTAGTATATCTATGATATATAATTGGATATATTTTTAGATTATGATCCGTGGATGATTATCAAGTTATGATTATGTGTTTATGGTTAGTTTGGTGTTATTAGAAGGGGACTAGCATAGCTTCTTAGTCGCGAAACCTAGAATAGGTTTACACCCACACGCACACACGCATTTGCATACATCTATTTACATGTGCATATATGGGGATATGTATATACACACACACACACACATGAGTATGGGACAATGTGTGTGTGTGTGTGTGTGTGTGTGTATACACGTATACATATACATGGATTATGAGGATAGTACTTGGGATGGGGGATAAGTCGATGAGATTGGGCTTGAGGCCGTGAGATCGGTGATGTGACAGGGTTCGTATTTGAGTTACGACGTGATATGTTTAGCGGGTCCTTTAGGCGTGGTGTTTTCATACATACGCATGTATACATAGATGGTACCAGTATTGTACTAGACGTAGATCAGTACCCCGGATCTTGATTTTGATAAAGAGGATACCAGATGAATAATGTGATGAATGTGATATTTGACCCGTACCCAGATTTGGGATACCGTACGACGGATTTACGTACGAGCTTTATATTGATGATAGATCCGCACTCTTGACTTGAGGATATCATATTATAGATATTGTATCGTATGTGATACTATTGAGGTGGGATCACCGACTTTTATATATATATATATATATATATATATATGTATCGACTCAGATGTTAGGCGGTTTCCATACCTTTCGATCAGCCTGTTTAGTTTGGCCCTATAGTGTACTTGTAAATGATAGATTAGATTCGACTCATACCTATTTCAAAAACTAACGAATCGTGTGTATTTTATAGACGGGACAAGGGATTCTACGGATATTTCAGATGACGTATCTTTTCTTAAAAACACCGTAGCCCTTATTTTCAAAACACCACGATTCGTGTTATTTCAAATGGTACCATTGTATGACTCATATTTATATAAATGCAGATTAGTTATCATTGTGTTTATCATTCAGCTCCCGCATATTGTTACTGTTCGCATCGCATTTGCATATTTATATTGTACTTCCATATGCCATTATTGAGATCATGCTGTCAAGACACCAGCACCATTACCGATGATGCGTATGTTCCACATACACTTACTTGCCGGTTCACACACATCATCATCGGTAATTGCCATGTCACGTACACTTTAGAAAATACCTTTTCATTGACATAGCTTGATAACTGATAGTCAAAATATGTTATAACTTCCATATGCTAGTTTAAATATTGCATTCACTGCATGATATTAGGTGCATTCATATATTCATTGGTTATGCAGTATTATGGAGATTTATGCATGTATTCATTGTTTATTGGTATCATAATTTTGATGATTTTGGATTTACATGAGATTTCTGGATTTGGGGGGAAAACCGCAAGAATTTAATAAAAGCTTAGTATCATCATTTTAAAATGCAAATTACGGTATTCTCATGATGTATGAGTCATCCACCATGAGTTTTCATGATTGTTGTTGGATTTCGAGACCCGATTCGAGAAGTTGGATGAACCGTCTCGGGTACATGGTGGACCCGGTATGGCACTGTAACGTATTAAAAATAAATAAATAATTAATTAAATAAATAAAATCCTTTATGTGAATTTTCGGATAATCGGTAAAATAAACCGTATTTTCAATAAAACTCAACTATAATTATTTTTCAACATAGAATTAAATACGCCTATTTTAACTATGTAATTACTAGTAAATGGTGTTTATTTAGTGACTTATAAATTATTAGTTTACTAAAATATTTTCCGTAATTAATTAAATTCAAATATTAACATAAGCTTTAATTATATATTAAATTAGTGCAAATTACAAATTAGAAATGGATTAATTTTACAAAGTGAGCCATGACAATTTAAAACAAGTGTGTGATATGAAAAATTCCTTCTCAAAATCTCTCCATGGTTCTAGATTTTTCTAGGTTTTTTTTTGAAAAGAAAATTGATTAAATAATGAAATTGATGAAAAGACTTAAAAGATGTATTATTTGGAGAAGTTTCTACACAACTCCTCACATCTTTTTCTCTCTCTCTTTTTCCCCCATGCCATGGCCAAAAATACCTCTTGGGCAGCCCCCCATTTCTCCACTTCAATTATTCTCAAAAATCATCCAAAAATTCATCAAAAATCCAAATAAAAACCCACTAATTCCTAATTAAATCTCTATCCTTCATTCTTTTTCCAAACAAGTAAGGATCTTGGAGCAAAGTTAGCATTTTGGAGACAATTTTGCATGTTTGATGTCATGTTTATGGAGGTATAATTCTAAGCCCTTGGTTTAATTTTTAGTTAATCACTTTAAATTAGCTTATTAAATGTTTAGTTTGGTTTTAAAGTGGTTCCAATTGCATGATTGAAAATTCTAGAAAGGGTTTGGAAATTCAAATTAGGGTTTATCACTTAATCATGATTCTAATGGGTAATGTAAAATCTTATGCAATATAAAATGTAATCTAGTTGCTAATTTGTAAATTGTTGTATTTAAATTATCCTAAATAGGATTTTTGCAAACTAGGTTTTGTGAAATGCATATATATGTGAGATAAAATTCTAGTGAGGGTTTTTATCAATTGTTCATGATTTTAATGAGTGGATTAACACATAAAGACATATAAAATCTAATCTAGATTGTTAAATTACTAATTGTTACATTTTAATTGTTCAAATTAAGCTATTTGTAAACTAGATTTTTATAAATCATGTATATTGGTGAGATAAAATTATGATAAGGTTTCTATTATTAGATTATGGTTTTAATGAGGAGATTAACATGTTAATTGAATGCAAAACCTAATTGGGTTACTAGTTGCTATTTATTAGTTAAAAATTGTGATAAATATGCTATTTTGTAAACTAGGTTTTAGAAATTAATTTAAAATGTGGGATTAAAAATCTATTTAGGGTTGTAGTACATCATTAAGGTTTCCATGAGTGGTTTAACAATTTAAAATATGCAAAATCAAGTTTAGTTGTGGAATTGTGAATTTTTCTTTAAAATGTGTTAAAATTGGATATTTTCGCAAACTAGAATATTGGGTTTTATACAAGTTGATGAGATTAAATTATGGAAATAGTTTATATAACCTAGTTATGATATTTAGTGAATATATTGGCCATTAGTTTCGTTTAAACATCAAGTTTTGAAGTAAAACGGTTAATTGACGCTTTCTAGGCTTTTGCGAAATAGAACGATTTGATTGATTTTAAGGTTTTGATGATTTAAATCCTGTTTTATATTATAATTAATGAGTTTTTGAACTACGATTTGTATGTTTTAGTTTTATATCGATCAATCGCTATTTGTACGCCGATATCGAGGGTTATTTGGTTCTTTTGCATGTGCGGGTCATAGGTTTTAACCTATGCGCGTTTCGTGCGCCGTTTTGGTTTTATCCGCGATTCGGTTTATGATATACATATATGTGGTACCTCTCACGTGAACTTCGGACGATAAAGAAGAGGATGGCGACATCGATTTTGGCAGACAAGGACCAGGTTAGTAGATGTACATCTATGGGGGAAGTCGGGTGAATGGCGTATAGCACCCCCGCAAATGTAGAATAAGGATATTACTTACTGTTATTAGGAAGTCGGACGTGACCTTAGATTCTTGGCGAGTGGGGTCCTATTGAAGACTTTAGGTTGGACTAGACTGATTTAGAAAGTCTTAACCATGAGGATGACTACCTTGAAGGGAATTCGTAGGTTTCATGTTGACACACACACATACACACATAAACTTGACTTGGTGTTTATATGTGTATATATACATATAGGAATGTGTGTAGCTATATATATACAACATATACATGTGATATGAGGAGGTTATATGATACATGGGGATGAGTCGATATGACTGGTTTTGATGCCGTGATCTACTGGATATACGATCGAGTTATAATATGAGATGTGTTATGATAGTAGCAGATCGTTGGGTAATGAGATTATACAAATTATATGTATATAAATGATAATAAGTGTTGATGACATTTGAAATGAACGAGATTCTAGAATAGAACCCGGATTGTAATATGTGACTTAATCACGATATGATATATGACATGATATTTCTGAGGATCATTTAACGATGTATATTTACACAGATAATGATATATGTTTGATGATATTGAGATGTATGCGATTATAGCACAATACCCTTGATCATGATATTGTTTGATGGTGATACTATACGAACGATGACGTATATATGTGATAGTTAACCCGTACCCCGATTTTGGGAAGCCGTACAACGGATTTTACCGTACGAGGTATAGATGTGATGATTGATCCGCACTCTTGACTTGAGAAAGTCGTACTACGTACGTGACGCTATTGAGGCTGGATCACCGACTACTAGAGTTATCGACTTAGAATTTAGGTGGATTCTTACTTTCTATCGACTAGTTTCTTTAGTTTAGTTCTTTAGTGGGTTAGATAGATACCAGTTTAGGCTCGAGTCATATAGTCTGTAGTTAGATATGTATATTCTAAATGTGCGGTTAATACACATTCACCCTTATATTCAGATAGTAATCATCGCATTGCATGTGTGTGTGTGTGTATACATATATATATATATATGTTTCTTTAGTTAATATAAAACTCTTCCTGTTAGGACACCAGCACCATTACCGATGATGCGCATGATCCACGTACACTTATTTGCCGGGTCACGCACATCATCATCGGTAATTGCCATGTCACGTACACTTTAGAACATATTATCTTTTTATTGATATATCAGCTAAATGCTAGTCCAATATAATATTGTGTGATTACCCTCATGTACTAGTTTAGACATTTTATTTATTACTTAGACACTTCATGCATTCACATATTCATATTATCATGCAGTATTGTGGGGCTTATGCCGATACTCATTATTTATTTACTCATGATTTTGGGATTTTGGATTTCTATGAGATTTCTGGATTTTGGGGAAAACCGCAAGAATATTTATAAAAACTTCTCTCTCTCTATCCCTCCCTCTCATTTTAAAATACAAGTTGCGGTTTTCTCGTGATGTATGTGTCGTCCACCATGAGATTTCATGTTTTCTGTTAGATTTTGAGACCCGATTCGAGGAGTGGATGAACCTTCTCGGGTACATGGTGGGCCCGGTATGGTACCCCGGGGCAAGAAAATCGAGTTGTACACGATGAGCCTGGAAAGGGAAGACTACCTACCAGTGATGTCTGGAGCGGCGGATATCCGGAGGATACCGACCGTTATCGTGAGATTTAATGATATGGGCCGATCCAGACTGACGGAGCCCGAGATATTGAGACTATGAGAAATTGAGACTATGAGGTATTGAGACTTTGAGATTTACATGTTTTGTGTCGATACTTGACACGGATTTCCATGGATTTCATAGATGATGTTTCAGATTACCATACAAATTTTACTATGATAAAAGTTAAAGATTTCTTATAAAGATTTATCCAGATTTCATGGTTTACTGTTTTACATTCATGGTGCATGCATACTCATACACATGACATGTTACTACTTGAGGCACTGACACAAGCACTGAGTATTGCACTTACGCATAGATTATTACCCTGCCACCACTAGATAACTAGTGTTATATTAGGTGTATTATTATGACCTAGGAAGGCGTTGTGCATGCGATTTCTACTCGTAGATGTCTTCTACTCACGAGTTCGCAACTCACCCCCGTTGTGCCAATTTTTTACAGGTTTCGATGTACAGGTTTCCTTGGCAGCTTGCTGGCACATCATTTTATTCAGGGTGATTTGCTTGGTAGGTTGGTTCACTTGTATCAGGACCGCCGTTGTACTTTTATTATTTCATTTGTATCTAGTAAGCTCCATCAACCAGACTTGTATTACTTGATATATTTAGAAGACCAGTAGTTTATTCTTTCGACCTTAGAGTCGTGCTTATATTATTATGATTTTTGGTGGATTTGGTTTTCATTTTGAGTATTGAGCCTCGCCCTTCGGCGTTGTATATTTTAATGCATTGTGTGGTTGTTTCCTCCTTTTGGTGTAAAGTTAGCTCCCGCTTGGGGATGCCTTTTTATTATTGCATATGTATATATATATTTATTTGTACCCGTTTGGGGCCAGTTTTTACAAAGGCGACTCTGCCGAAATTTTTGAGAAATTTGATGTTGTTTTTAAAACCTTGTCACGACCCGAAATATTAGCTAGTGACCAGCACTTGAATCACGCAACGTCTAAAGGCGTAACGGAATTAAAGTAAGCAGAAACCCAGAAATCTAAACCTTTTAAGAAAAATAAAGGAGATGAGGTTTTGAAATAAAGGTATAATGAAATCTGGTTTTCTTAATGCATAGAAAAGGAACATGAATGATGCAAGTGAAATTTACTGGTTTGAAAACATGTTTCGTCTTTTAAAAATTTTGGCAGCACCTCCTTTGTATATTTTGATCCAAAACCACAAATACATAATAAGAATCATGGCATCCCCAAGCGGGAGCTAGCTCATCGCCAAACGGCGGATCACAACCACGCAAGACAATATAAATAAGTATACGACGCCCAACGGCGAAGTTCACCACAAAAGATAACGAAAAAGCAAGACATAAAAATCACAAGTAGCGGAAAACCTCACGCTCTAAGTCTCGCAACCACAATCCTACTAAGTCTCATTACTTATACAATTTACAAGTTTTGATTGATGGAATTAACTAGATACAATAAGAAATATAGATACAAGAGTGGGAATGATACAAATGTCCCACCTACCAATGCAAAACACCCGAATGCAACTGTGTGCCAGCGAAGCCGCTACTGGTCCAAGCGGTCAACCTGCAAGAACTGTGGCACAACAGGGGTGAATTGCCAACTCGTGAGTAGAAAATATCAACAGATAGAAATCGAATAAACAATGACTCCTAGGTCAACTATATCATAAAGGTTATACTATGATATCTAGGGTGACCGGGTCTGTATATGTTCCAACAAGGTAGTCAATGTCCATAAGCATGTGTATAACATCCAACACTAAAATCAATGTATGTATGTGAATCTAGTCCATGCGTCAACCACTGACACAACAACATCATGCATGTAAATATCATAAAAGCATATGCATGAACATATGAGGATATAAATCAACATGTGTCCCTCGCGACACCTCAAAATCATGGAACCTGAGTGTCCAGCATCGACACTCGAAACATCATGAAAACCGTGTCCAGCATCGACACGTAAATCCTCATATATCTCAGGCGCTGCATCCTCAGATCGGCCCTCAAGCGCCGCACACCCTGGTCGGCCCTCATATCCATCTCGCTACTCCAGTCGGTATCCTCCGGATAACCGCCGAGTCTAAATACTATCACCGGTAGGTAGTGCTTCCCTGCCAGGCTCACCGTCTAACATATATGAGTCTTCTTGCCCCGGGGTACCTCACCGGGTCTACCATGTACCCGCAGACGGTGCATACCGCTCCTCGAATCGGGTTTCACATGCCACTCTCAGAACCGAGAAAACACATGGTGGACGCACTGAAATATCATATCAAGAGAAACCGGGTTTTTAAAAAAATACATACTTTCTTTTAAAATGACCCCGGTTCTCAAATCCAGAAATCTCATGAATACAGCACATCTCAATGCGTAAATCATAAAGCATGATGTATGCGACATATGATGAAATGTAAGCGTATCCGTATATCATGCAACATGAAACAGTGATATATCATATTAAGGGAAAACCGCTCCTTTCAATAATTCCAGTTTTGAAAATATGTCTTGCGGTTCCCAATACCTCCAAAGTCAAATGCAACATCATAATAAAGTGCACAGGTAACTATAGCAAGTACATTATGCAAAGAGTCATATCTTGATGCAGCAATTCTACTGTGTAGTGGCATGGCAATTATCGATGATGAAGTGTGTGAGCCGGCAAATCCGTGTACGTGTAACATACACATCATCGATAATGGTGCAAGTGTACTAACAAAGGTATATGCAATGCAATAATGATATCATGAAGGCAGCATAAGGTAAATCGCATAAAGTAAATCATTTGCTAAAAGCTATTAGATATACGTAACTATCATATGTCCGAGTCGGTGAATCCATCACATCATCATATCGCGTCATATATTCCTTTCATCACATTTATATCTCTTATCAAGTCAATTTTTAAATACACTCTAACTTTACTATAAGTATAAATATCTAATCTAACATACACATCCGAACCATACAATCAGATTTTTAAAGCAGCGAATCGTAGTTTTGAAAATAGGGGTTATAGTGTTTTTAAGGAAAAAATATCATTTCAAAATCAGTAACACCCCTCAAGGTATATATTTAAAAAATACATACGATTCTTCGGTTTAGAAAAAGGTATGGGTCGGATGACACATCTACATCGACTATCTAGTCCTACAGTGTCCTAACGGTAATATTGTCAAACATCATCCTCAAATTCCGTCATCACATAATAGCCGTAATATATCACATCTAACTATTCTCTAGTTCCTAATATGGTTTCATAGATATCTTCATTCTAACCCTAGTTTCCTAATCTAGGTTTCCTAACCATATTCTATAATCAGTTTCCAACACAACATTGCGGGGGTGCTATACGTCATCCATCCGACTTCCCCCGTGGATATAGATCCACTCACCTGGTCTTCACTCTCCGAAATCGATGACGCCATGCTCTGTCGCCTCGGAATCCACGTGAAGGTACCTACAATGATAAACAATCGCAACGCGTGTTAGAAATCAAGGCGGGAAACCAAAACGGTACACGTTTCGCTCATAGGTCAAAACCTATAGCTTTGCGTGCAAAACAAGACCAAAAACCCTGGTCGTGGACGTCCAAACACCACACGATGGAAACACGATACCAAATACCAAAATCAAGTCAAAACGAAATCGTAAAACAATGCACCAACTCATGGAAATGGTCCCAGATTTTACCCTATGCCAAATTGGTCAATTTTGCATATATGGAGGGCCTAATTTACTTCTAAAGGGACCCCAGAAAAAGTAGGGATCAATTCTGAGCTACCCTGGCCGCAAATTGCGGCCAGATTGAATTTATCTGCAGCTTGGGTGTAGGGGATGGGGCTCAGGTCTTGGTGGTAGCTTCCTAGTTGCCTGCATGACTCCCAGTAATTGCAAAATCATTTCTAGTGTCCCCGGGTTGCTCCAGATTCCAAAATACCCTCTAAATTCACACATTTATCCGATGTCGGGGTTTCTAAATCCGTATTCCTGAGTTCTAGTCTCTAGGTTAGCTCTGAATTCTAGCACTAGGGTGTTTGTGTGGCCTCTACTGAGCTCAATTTCCCATCACAACTCAAGAATTTCAAAACCCTTAACTAGAATTTTCCTAAGTCCACAAAACCACTCAATATCGACATGAAACATGTATGGATGCATAAGGACTTAAAACACTACACTAAGGGTGCAGAAATTACCTCCTTTGGCAACTCAAGAAAATTCTTGAGTTGGCCCAAGTGTCCAAAATGCAAGCTTTCTTGGTCCAATGTGTTGCTAGTGAGCTTCTGCATCTTTTTATTGAAATGGGGTTTGAGTTTTGAAGTGTTTTTCATGGAGGTTGAGAGGCTTGATGAGGGGAGGGAGTGAGGCTGCAGTAGCAGCAAGAGGGGGAAGGGAGAGGAAAGAATGAGATGAAAATGATGAGATGAGTGAATGGCTAAGTCAAAGATACCCCTCACCTTTCTCTCTCTTACCCATACCTAATACTATATTCCTTTTCTTTTCTTTTCTTCTCTCATAAAATTACAACCATGCAAGAATCATGACGAATGCCATGATAAAATAAAATGTAACAAGTGAAGAAAAAGACTTGTGCATGTTTTGCACAAAACACGCTTAAAACCCGATTAGCGATTTTTAATCGCGATTAGCACTAAATTAGTGTCAAATAACTCGTAAAACTTCATAATTTGCATAAATCCAATAAAGCACCCTCATTTTAGTAATTTCCATAATTTTCCAAATTTTTTCCCAATTTATCGGTATTTAATTATACCGAAATATTAAAATATTCAATATAATATTATTTAATTATAAAAATTCCAAAAAATAATATTTTATTTTTCTGAAGTGTTGAAATCTTCCCCCTTAAAGAAACTCGGTCCCCGAATTTAAATTTAAACCCCTCAATGCTAAAACATTTTAGTAGAAAAAATCCAAGTCGTCGGGGTTCCCAAATCATCAATACATAAAACGCATCTAGCGCAATGCACGCGCATGATCAATGAGCAGATAACTCAAAAACAAAACTCCGTCAAGCATCCCGCAATCATCGGAGTCATGGTAAAGACACAAATGTCAAATCCAAAACTAAACCAATATGATAGACATCCAAAATTATACATATAGACATCAAATATATACATGTAATTAACTGAAGGAAAAGCATGCCAAATCTTTTTAAGTCGCTGTGCGATGTGCATAACACTGCATAGTGGCGGACGTCCATTGTAAGAAAATAACTATATATGTATATATCTTTTGTTTAATACGTACGTTTCGCCGTTTTGAAAACAATTTATAAGGGTTTCCTTGTTCTAAACGTGTCGTGTCATATCAGACACGTAAGTAAATACTGAGACTATAGCTCGCTTATTGGAAATCCCTTCGATAACTATCAATGCATGCAAAATATATCCAGATACTGTCCTCTGACTAATCCTGCTCAGTACGAAAACAAATACCAATATCATAAAAACGTACTGCTCCATAAGAAATCAATCCTAAAATTTATATAAGAATACCCTGTGCGTCTGGTGCGCACGGAAATCAAAATTCATATATGTGCCATACATGTGCACAGAAACAACATCTAGGCGCAACGGGTGTGCACGAAACATCTGTCATGGGCAACGTGTATGCCTGACAGCAAAATCAGGTGCATCTCACATGCACGAAGAATCTCGATTTAGCGCATCTAGTGTGCACCAAAATCGCATCTCATAATATGCGCCCAACATGCGCGAAAATCTAATTCGGTGCATCCATCATGCACGAAATCACCAAATCAACATCAAAATCAGAATCAATATCGATGGTATACAATACAGATCAATCCAGATCTGGTATACCGCGGTATATAATCTCACAACAATGTGCATCAGCGTGCACAAATCAAATCAAAACACTAAAAGTGCATGAAAACTATGCTGGAAGCATAAATCAAATCACAGGCATAAAATAGGCATGAAATCACAATCAATACCTCAAGCGTAATAATTATACACAAAATATGTATACCCAGTAGGTGAAACCACGGTGCACGAAAACAAATATCATGAAGCTCAGTCATCGAGACTAAATCATGCGAATAGATCGTACAAAATACCGAAATCCAAGGTGACGGATTCGTGATAATCGAATCACCAAATCACAAATCATAAATACCATCGTCGATATTCCCTCCTTCAAAGTCGAGAAGGTGTCGGTGCATCCAATGCTAGTAGAGCAAGATATTTACTTGCCTCCCGTTCATGGTCTGGCGCCTGGTGATTTTAGGCTCTTGTCCCTCACTGTGCATTGCTAGATATATAGCTCCTCGGCTGAACGACCCAATAGGGAATGACGATGGAAACAGTCCCGCTTTGGCACATCCTCTACAGATCTCTGGCCAACTATCTCATCGACGATGCCGAACTCTGGCCTGCTGGGTGCGCGCAATATGACCGCTCCTGGGTCCAAGTCTTCTCATATAGTATTCCAGAAAGGTCCTGTAGAAGTCTCTCTCAAATCTCGTTTTTGCCGAATTGCCCGGAAGTTACCACCCTGTACTAAATCTATTTCTTGTTCCGGAATGGCTGCATACTCATCGCGACTCTTTCTGGAAGGTATATCCATATACAACGACTCTGCATGCGTATCACATTTCTGATGTCAGTGGAGTGGAATGTCATCTCGTCGAAATCTAGTGCGAACTCTTTATTCCACTCTGCTCCAATGTTGACTGATTCGGACTCGGCCTCTCGTGGCTGCATGGACTGTGCTCCAACGGCTATACTCATATCTGGAGTCTTCCAAGCAATGTATCCCATCACATGATATTCGAATGATGTCGAACCATCCGATCGATTTGTCACAACCTCATAATCCCCCAATAGATCAACATCTTAAGTACAGTTTAATAGTATTCCAGTACATACCACAGCACCTGTGGACCAACCGTATAAGGGCAAACCTAAGCCTCACAAATGGCACCGCTAAACTACCATAAACCCTAAGGTTTGAAGGCATTCCATGGTCATTACGTCGAGTTAGGGTTTCATTCTTCTAGAGGGTCCATAGCATTACTTGCATTGCCTTCTGAATACTTTAAACTTAGAAATGGGTTTCTGACATTCGATCGTCTCCATCGACTCTCAACGTATCTGCGTGAAGTCGTCTCTAGCTGGAATCAATCAATCTGATGACCTCGCATCGAGGTAAGCGAACGAACCACATGTCCTAGTCAATCATCCTCAGGTGACTAGCGTCCTTCCGTCATATCTCTAAGTGTATACTCATGCTGCAGTAGCTCCAACATCTGGGCAATATCTCGTCATTTGCAGCAACAACTGGCTCATTCGTCTGTACGCTGAACAGCGCCTCAATCATCATGAATAAGCGATATATCAATGGTCATCACATTCTGACTGGCCTCTAGCAGTAGCCTGATCCTCTGGTGCTAATCTGTACGTCCGAGAAATCTAGTAAAAGTGATCAACCAAATGCTCATGGCGCGAAAACACAATAAGACGACGCCTCTATATGCAATCGTATGTCCCTGGAATCACGCCCAGGTCAGTCCTCGTCCTTGACGAGCTCAAGCTGACGCAACTCTAGCCGTAGCTCTCTCTGCCCGTGTAATCGTGGCAGCAAAATCATAACCAACATCGATGAGGATAGATCATAGGAATGAATATAATACTGTGAAAGGAAATGTACATCCTAAGGTTTCTTAAGCGGAGTAGCGTATCGTAAGTATGCCGCGGAACATACGTACAGTACGTCACTCTACTCAAGCTACTTACTCCATCAACCAAGGGTCATCCTACGTGACGAAAGTTCAGGTATAATACCCCCCCTCGTTTAATTCTAAGTTCCGTAAGGTCAAGCCTAGGTTCCGAAATACATACCCACCCTAGACTCCGCATAGTCAAACATAGACTCGAACACAGGTTAAACCTAGCGCTCTGATACCAACTTTGTCACGACCCGAAATATTAGCTCGTGACCAGCACTTGAATCACGCAACGTCTAAAGGCGTAACGGAATTCAAGTAAGCTGAAACCCAGAAATCTAAACCTTTTAAGAAAAATAAAGGAGGTGAGGTTTCGAAATAAAGGTATAATGAAATCAGGTTTTCTTAATGCATAGAAAAGGAACATGAATGATGCAAGTGAAATTTACTAGTTTGAAAACATGTTTCGTCTTTTAAAAATTTTGGCAGCACCTCCTTTGTATATTTTGATCCAAAACCACAAATACATAATAAGAATCATAGCATCCCCAAGCGGGAGCTAGTTCTTCACCAAACGGCGGATCACAACCACTCAAGACAATATAAATAAGTATACGACGCCCAACGGCGAAGTTCCCCACAAAAGATAAGGAAAAAGAAAGACATAAAAATCACAAGTAGCGGAAAACCCCTCGCTCTAAGTCTCGCAACCACAATCCCACTAAGTCTCATTACTTATACAATTTACAAGTTTTGATTGATGGAGTTAACTAGATACAATAAGAAATATAGTTACAAGAGTGGGAATGATACAAATATCCCACCTACCAATTCAAAACACCCGAATGCAACTGTGTACCAGCGAAGCCGCTACTGGTCCAAGCGGTCAACCTGCAAGAACTGTGGCACAACAGGGGTGAGTTGCCAACTCGTGAGTAGAAAATAACAACAGATAGAAATCGAATAAACAACGACTCCTAGGTCAACTATATCATAAAGGTAATACTATGAAATTTAGGGTGACCGGGTCTGTATATGTGCCAACAAGGTAGTCAATGTCCATAAGCATGTGTATAACATCTAAGAGTAAAATCAATGTATGTATCTGGATCTAGTCCACGCGTCAACCACTGACGCAACAACATCATGCATGTAAATATCATAAAAGCATATGCATGAACATATAAGGATATAAATCAACATGTGTCCCTCGCGACACCTCAAAATCATGGAACCTGAGTGTCCAGCATCGACACTCGAAACATCATGAAAACCGTGTCCAGCATCGAAACGCAAATTGTTAGTCTATATGCCCTAGGGGCCATTATTGTATCATACTAGATTGTATATTACTTAATGGAATCTTGGGATATTCACAGTTGTATATACAGTCTTACTAAAAATGGTAGTATGCTACTTGGTTTGTGTCTACTTTAATATGTGCATATGTTTCTTGTAACGTATTACTTATACATATTAGTAGAGCCCATAGGTTCTTTACTTGATTACCAGCGTTGTGATGGCAGTCACACTAGTGGGGGCTGGGTAGTCTATAAGCAACATCCTATACAGGTCCCTAGTCGTAGGATTATCGAGACAGGGCATCGATACTCCAGAGTAGACTAGTATATACGCTTCTCATCCCAGTTGGGGAGATGGTCTGTCCCATAGCTATCAGTACGTTGTACTGGAGATAGTATGCAGGTGCTCGTTAGGTTACGGGTACACCGGACAGGACTTGCAGGGGAACTGATTAGTTGGTATTATACCCGTCGTTAGTTAACAGTTCCCAGGTGACATGAGTACAGCATAGTCCGCAGACTTGACACTGCTACTTCGCCTCGAGTGTGTCCCACTGTTCTTAGATTACTACCCTACCACGGCTCAAAGGAATCGTGCAAACAGGTAGCAGTTGGGTGCAATCCCGAGTACTTGGAGGCAGTAGTGGTTAGACAGGATTCGTCTCTCCCGGTATTGGGAGATGATATCGCACTGTGTCAGAGAGCCATAACGCAAAGTCCCTGGCCAGGGCAAGCGAGATATACTGGTAGGTTACAGTAGTTTCTCAGGGTGTAATGGGCTTCGCTCCGACACGACTTATACAGCTATTAGAGGACTTACGCTTGCCACCCCCTAGGGTTGATATGCGATAGTCTTAGACGAACAGACCGGACTGTACGGAGATTGTCACATCAGGCTCAGTAGGGGTTCGGATGGTTTTCCTCATCGACATTGTTAGTGTATATGCCCTAGAGGCCATTACTGTATCATACTAGCTTGTATATTACTTAATGGAAGCTTGGGATATTCACAGTTGTATTGACAGTCTTGCTCAAAATGGTAGTATGCTACTTGGTTTGTCTCTACTTCAATATGCGCATGTGTTTCTTTTAGCATATCGCTTATATACATATTAGTGGAGCCCTTAGGATCTTTGCTTGATTACCAGCGTTGTGATAGCAGTCACACTTGTGGGGGCTGGGTAATCTATAAGCACATCCTTATACAGGTCCCTAGTCATTGGACTATCGAGACAGGACATCGATACTCCGGAGTAGACAAGCGTATGCGCTTCTCATCCCAGCAGGGGAGATGGTCTGTCCCACAGCCATCAGTACGTCGTACTGGAGATAGTATGCGGGTGCTCGTTAGGTTACGAGTACACTGGACAGGACTCGTCGGGGACTGTTGGTTGGTATTATACCTATCGTCAGTTATCAGTTCCCAGGTGACATGAGTACAGCTTAGTCCGCTGACTTGACACTGTCACTTCGCCTCGAGTGTGTTCCAACTGTACTTAGATTACTACCCTACCACGGCTCAAAGGAGTCGTGCAAACAGGTAGTAGTTGGGTGTAGTCCCGAAGCACTTGGAGGCAGTGACGGTTAGACAGGATTCGTCTCTCTCGGTATTGGGGGTTGACATCGCGCTGTGTCTAGGAGAGCCATTACACGAGTAGTCCCTGGCCAGGGAAAGCGAGATATACTGGTAGGTTTCCAGTGTTATCTCTGGGTGTTCTGGGCTACACTCCGACACGACTTGTACCGCTATTAGGGGACTGACGTTCACCACCCCCCTAGGCCCGCCATGCGATGTATCAGACGAACAGACCGGACTGTACGGAGATTGTCACATACAGGCTCAGTAGGAGTTCGGATGGGTTTACCTCATCGGCCTTCTTATCGACATCTACCTGGGGACCGTTACGTACAGCTAGTGTCGCTTGCGGTCTGTGGTTAAACCCACTGCCAGTGTAGTGTCGAGTCTTTAGAGTCCCACACAGAGAGTTTCCATGCACTGAGCGAAACGTGTAGAGGCCGTATGGTTTTACGGCAGGGCTACGATCACTTACGTGCACTTGTGTACGTATGCTGTTCTGGCAGGCAATACTAGTGGGCTTTGGTTTAAGCCAGATCCTAGTATTGCACAGATGGATTTGTTTTGTCTTCTGTGCATTCGCATTCTACGGAATGCGGATGCGGGTGTGTATGCACAGTTTTGAGGAGTGATGAAGGAGGAGGTGCCCCATTAGGGTTTTGGCAGTTGGTTTGGCCAAAACCAAAATGTGGCAGGCTCATTAGGGTTTTGACAATTCGTTTGGTCAAAACCTTTATGAGCCGGAGACATTGTTTACTAATCCTTTTAGTAATAGATTTGTGATGGCTAATTGCATTGACCATTAGACCACTTCGACCTCTCTTGACTTTGTTGACCCGTTGACCGTGTTGACCATTGACCTTCAAGAGAGGTCTACACTCTTCCTTGATTTTCTTTTTAATTCTTGAGTTATGAAAATGGTCAATTCAATGCAGCATCAATTTTATCATGATAGGATTAGTAATGATGATTTTGGTGTATTATTGCAACCATGGTTCATTTGTTTTAGTTAATTTTTTCATTATTCTCTTCTCATTCTCTCTCTTGAAGTGAGAAGAAAAGAAAAGCTCCATGGTTGCTAAAGTTTCTCCTTCATCTTCCTCGTCTTGATAATTCTTTTGATCTCATGTGTTGAGAGAAAAAGAATCCACATAGACAAACACTTCCATCTTTCTCTTCTACACAACCTAGAGCATCTAGATTAGCGATCTCGTTGCCCTAGTTGCCTCGGCTTGAGGTGGAGCTTAGTGTACAACTCTCGGGTGGATCGTCTTCGACTCAAGAAGGCCGCGGAGGTGACCAAGATCCGGATCGACCCTCGGAGCGTGGATGGACGAGCCGGACAGCGGAGAGAAGACCCGAAGGACCGGTTCCCAGCATAGTAGTTAAAGCCTCTACTTGTTTGCTAGTTTCTAGTTTAGCCAAGATCCTTGCTTTTGAGTCCATGTTGCCTTGTGCCAAATTATTGTTTTTCGCTGTTTCCGCCTCCCCGTAAGAACCGGGGTGAGCAACGTGCACTTACAGTGGTATCAGAGCCTAGCTAAACATAAACTAGTAAGTTAGCAAAGTGTTTAGAATATCGATCGGAAAAAAGTCGCAAAACACGTCCGCAAAACCTCAAGTTTCTGTCGATTTTTATACTGCTCAAAAAGTGATTTAAAATATATGAAAAATCATCTCAGGGTTTTGTAAAAACACTGCAGAAAAACGATCCAGTGATTCGATCAAACTGCCGCGGTTCCGCGGCAATGACATGCTTATTGCCGCGGTTCCGCGGCCGATTTTACTCGGCAGTGGATCGGGTTTTGTGCAGTGTTTTAGTTTGGCTGTTTTGGGATTTTTAAGACATGTTTTTTCTACCCAGATTTTCCAGAGAGCAAATTGACTTTTGGGGTGGTTAAAAATCCGTATTTTGATCGATATTCCGTAGACTTTGGCTAATGGATATTATCTGTGATGTGATATATGTATTGAACGTCCGCTAATCGCTATACGTCGATTAGTGGGGGTTATACAGATCTGTGATCTGTAATGTTGATGGTTTGTGGATATGAACTCGGTGGATTGTCGCGGATGAATAGCCGGGAATGGATGTGAGATGAGAGTTTCTTTTTCTTTTCATTCATTGTAAAATTTGTAAATTGATGTAATATTATTTGTATGGCCGCACAACCGGGTCGAGGTTGTAGCCGTCATTATATAATTTCTTTTTACTGTTTTTGCTCTTAGGATAGACCCAAGGTGGGGTGCACAAACTACCGGGTATCTCGAAGTGCCAAGTGACCTACTCATGGGTTGAGGGAGGTTTCTTCGCTTCGGGTACTTGGCGGGTAGTTTTCCGCACCCGTAGGGGTCTAGGGTGGGGTTTGGCTATTCATCGTGACCGTGTAATCCTCTTTTCGTTGCAGGCTCGAACGAATCGTGGATTCCTAGTATATCCAAAGTGTTCATCTGTGATCTGTAATGTCTATCATTGCTATATATCTATATATGATATCTATTTAGGTGTTGCTTATGTTTTGCATCCGCGCTAGTCCGGCCCCCGCTCTGTCGTTAGTTAAGTAACCTAACGGGTGATGACGGGACCCCATGGCGAATGCAGATGGCATAAGCGTACACCATATTTTGGTTGTTTTCTGCAATGGTAGGATTAAATGATGGGATGCATTGGAATTAATGCAAGAAAATAAACCAAGTAACAGTCGTTAGAACACTTTCAAAACCACTCAGTTCTTTTCAAAACCAGCTTCTAAACGCGGAGCTTGAACCACTCCTTTTAAAAAGCTATCTCGTTCCATCGATTATATCAAGTTCACTACGTTCACGGTTTCGCCAAAACCATCCGTAGCCCTCCGTCGTTTCATATGAATATTCAACAGTATTCAAGCTGTGTTTGTTGGCCTTAGTCAAGGCACAGTGTTTGGTAGCTGGTGGGTATTCATATGTTGCATAGATAGAATGCGTTGGTTTGGGACAGTCGTATTGGTTTGTTGGCTATAGTCAAGGGTATATACGGGTGGGTTCAAATCAACCTGGACAACGACGGGTAGAACTTGACATGTGACTTATGATTTGTTGGCCTTAGTCAAGGTCATAAGAGCATGGGGCAAAAATCCACATCGGGAGTTTCAAAAGTACTGAAACTTGCTAGCGCTGCATACCATTTGGAGTGTGATGATTCTGGTAGGATTCCTTCAGTTTTGTCACGCGATGATATTTGGATCCCGATCCTACTGTGAGTATATGCTACTCCTCGGGAACTTTTTCACTTAACGATCAATGCTATAAACCAAGTAGGTGTCTAGAAAGGTGTTAGCGGGGCTACGCCCACAGGGAAAAGAGGTTACTTAATTAAGGAACTTCGCGAAAGCGTTGGAAAACCTCCCTCGAAGTACCAACACTGGCCTGGCTGAACGGTTAAGCAAGTATTGTACGGTGAGAATGATCCCGACTAATTCTTCCTTTATGGTTTGAGGAGAGATTCGAGAGACAGTGGGAGCCATCCTGTTTAGATAAATTAAAAACCAATCTAAACTTGCAAGAGCATCATGCTAAGTGTTTTCTTCTCTCTCTCTTAATTGCAGCGACCCAGTGACCGCACTTAGGTTACATCTAGATAATAAAATGACTGAATCTGACTGTTATGACTGGCAAAGGTCTGTCAAGATGTCCATTGCTCATGACAAGCTGGGACACCCCTTTGAAAGGTTCCTAGGCACCCTAGTGGGTTCTCACAGGGCATCGAACATGCCAAATTAAAATTTTTGGTGCCGAGAAACCCTAGACTACGGATCTTAGACTAGATGTCTAGGCGAAATAGATAACTAGTTAACAGTTAACTACTAAGATACGGATATACAACCTTTGTAGATCCGGATATCCACCTCCACGGCTCCGCAACGTCATGTCCTCGCTGTCCATCATGAATCCTCGACTCGATCATCGGCTTCATCGGGAAAGCAAGCGGAATAGCTCGTCGGCTTTGTGTCAAAGACGATCTACGTCGAGGTTGCACAAACTCAAGCTCCGACTTCACAAACTTGTGAAACTTGTGAAGTAAACACCCAAAACAACTTGGCAAGAGGTAGAGGGTGAAGAAATAGGAGGTGGGTTCACTTTAGATTTGGATTTAACTCACTAGATCTCAACTTGCCATTTTTGTAGCAAGCTTGAAGAAGAAGAAGAAGATGAGCTCAAGAAAAGAATTATGATAAGTCTTATGATATAAATAAATATAAATCAAATACTTATCATAACTTGAACTAGGGTTAAGTGTAGAGAATTAACCATGGTCACTTTGATGGGTTAGGGTTAAGCATGAAGATAAGGATGGTTAGCAAAGTCAAAGCTTCATGAAGCTTCAATATAAAACAAACTTAGCCACCATTCTTATCATAACTCATTTCAAATAAATAAATAAATAAATAAATAAATAAATGAAAATGCAAAACCCTAATTATCATATTAACCATGGATTAATTTTATACACTTAACTAAATAATCAAGTATCATCAAATATGATACAGAAAAGTGCACGAAAGCATATCACATATACAATGTGCATCAAGTGAGAAAAATCCGTTTAAAGTGAACCAATACTAGTTAATGCAATGCAATATATCAAATATATAATTATGCATTAAATCATTAAATCAACATTTGATTCAATGATCCGGTCATGTCGCACATAACCGACTAGAATCTAATGTATCGATTTATCGAATCAATGATTCGATAACTAGGTCATATCGAATATAACCAATCGAAACATATATCGCGAGAATGAAATGCGGTATCACATACATGCATTATTCTCGGTCCTGCACATATCTCATATGCGCTCCTATTTCGTTTCGCTTGAGCCAGGAAACCTCTGTGTAGGACTCTAAAGACTCGTCAATACGCCGGTAGCAGATGATGATCATATCAATCACCCACAAGCCGCAAGCGGTCTGCTAAACGTAACGGCCACCCGGGTATTGATCGATCAGAAGATCGACGAGGTAGCCCGCTCACACTCCTGCGAATCCGACCAGTAACACTTACCATACAGTCAAGTCTCTTCGTCTGATACGTCGCATATCAAGTCTAGGGGTGGTATACGTCAGACCCCAATAACCCGATAAGTCGTGCCGATGTGAGGCTCGTAACGGGTCGAGAAACTACTGGTAACACTTACCAGTAAATCTCTGATCAGCCCTGGCCAGGGACTTTCCTGCTACGGCCAATCAAGCACAGCGCAACATCAACCCCCAATACCGGGAGAGACGAAACCCCTCCTATCGCTCATTTCCTCCATGTGACTCGGGACTGTGCCTAAAGACCACCGTTTTGCACGCCCTCATGGACGTGGTAAGGTGGAGATCAAAGCACAGTGGGAATCACACAAGACTCTATGACGATCTCGGGTCTACAGACTAATCTGTACAAGTGTCACCTGAGAACTGCCATCTGACGTGAGGTATAATACCATCTGGGAGTTCTCGGCGAGTCCGTCCAGTGTACCCAGTCACCACTGAGCACCCGTACACCATCTCTGATGTCAAACACCAATGGATATGGGATCATCTATCGCCCATCACATGGGTCGAGAAGCGTATACGCTAGTCTACTCTGGTATATCGATGCCCTGTCTCGATACACCCACGACTAGGGACCTTGAAGGATGTACTTATGGACTACCATGTCCCCACTAGTATGATCTGCATCATAGTCCAGGTAGTCAAGTACAAATCCTAAGGGCTTTACCAACATGTAACTATAAGACAGTATAAAGAGACTAGTGTACATGTTAAGATAAATGGCAACCAGATAGCATACTATCATGTCGAGCAAGAAAGTCATCTCTATATATGTCCAAGCATCCAATATAATATACATAATCTGTACAATACTGGCCTCTAGGGCATACATACAACTAACAATCTCCCACTTGCACTAGGGCCAGCTGCTGTAGTATCTCATACCGAGCATCCCGAAGAGTCTCTCAAACTGTATCTGGGGAATGGCCTTCGTGAGTGGATCCGCCGTGTTGTTCTTCGTGTCAACTCTCCTGACCTCGATCTCCCGGCGATCAACTATCTCCCGGATCAGGTGATACCGCCTCAGAATATGCCTGGATCGCTGATGGGACCTGGGTTCCTTGGCCAAAGCCACCGCTCCATTGTTATCGCAATACAAAGGTATTGGATGCTCAATGGATGGAACCACTCCAAGTTCAGTAATGAACTTCTTGATCCAGACAGCTTCTTTAGCAGCATCGTTGGCAGCGATGTATTCAGCCTCCATCGTCGAGTCTGCCACGGTTTCCTGCTTGGAACTCTTCCAGCTAACCGCCCCTCCGTAAAGGGTAAAGACAAAACCCGACTGCGACTTAGAGTCGTCCTTATCACTCTGGAAGCTCGAATCGGTAAAGGACTCCACTTGGAGTTCTCCGTTACCATACACCAAGAACATATCTCTAGTCCTTCGCAAGTACTTGAGAATGCTCTTCACAGCTGTCCAGTGACTCTCTCCAGGATCAGCTTGATACCTGCTCACTACACTTAGTGAGTATGCTACATCGGGTCTGGTACACAGCATCGCATACATGATAGAGCCTACTGCCGAAGCATAGGGTATCCCTTGCATGCGAGCTCTCTCCAAATCAGTCTTGGGAGACATCTCTTTGGAGAGAGTGACTCCAGAGATCGTGGGCATGTTCCCACGCTTGGACTCTTCCATACTAAACCTCTTTAGTATGGTGTCAATGTACCTGGATTGGGACAATCCCAAAATCCGTTTGGATCTATCTCTATAGATCCTAATTCCCAATATGCAGGAGGCATCACCAAGATCTTTCATTGAGAATCTTTGTGATAAGAAGAGCTTGACCGATTGCAGCATAGGAATGTCATTTCCTATCAAGAGTATGTCGTCCACGTACAATACGAGGAAGACAACCTTACTCTCTGCCACCTTCTTGTAGATACAAGGTTCATCTGGATTTTTGACGAAATCAAACTCTTTGATAACGACGTCAAAGCAGATGTTCCAACTCCGCGATGCTTGCTTTAATCCATAAATGGATTTAAGCAGCTTGCACACCTTCCCGCTGCTCCCACTGTCTACGAAGCCCTCTGGCTGAGTCATGTACACGCACTCTTCTAAATCACCATTTAGAAAGGCGGTCTTAACATCCATTTGCCAGATTTTGTAGTCATGAAAGGCAGCAATGGCAAGCATGATTCGGATGGATTTAAGCATAGCCACTGGAGAAAAGGTTTCGTCATAGTCCACACCTGGTCTTTGACGAAAACCCTTTGCTACAAGTCTGCTTTGAAAGTCTCCACTTTCCCATCTACACCAAGTTTCTTCTTGAAGATCCACTTGCTCCCAATGGGTTTTACCCCTTCAGGAGCAACTTCCAAAGTCCATACTTTGTTGGTGTACATGGAATCCATCTCGGACCGCATAGCATCCAGCCATTTCACTGAGTCCCCACTCGTGATGGCCTGCTCAAAGCTAGTTGGGTCATCATCCTCCATGATGCAATCCTCACTACCACCATCAATGAGAAAACCATAGTATCTCTCAGGTGGACGAGAAACCCTACTAGATCGGCGGAGAGGCTGGGGTTGGTCGGGTACTACCGAATCCTCTGGTTCTTCTAAATTGTCAGTTGCAGTTTGTGGTGCTGGAACCTCTTCCAGCTCTACCTCTTTGCCATTAATTTCTTTTGCAAGAAATTCCCTTTCCAAAAAGGTGGCATGTTGAGCAACAAACACTCTTTGTTCCTCAGCTTGGTAGAAAAAATATCCTTGAGAATTCTTAGGATATCCCACAAACTTGCAAAGGACTGATCGTGCCTCGAGTTTGTCCGGATTTTGCTTTTTCACATAGGCCGGACAACCCCATATCTTAATTCGCTTAAAATATGGTCTCTTCCCACTCCATATCTCATATGGTGTGGTAGGTACAGATTTAGACGGAACCAGATTCAATAGGTATATGGCTGTCTCAAGCGCATACCCCCAAAAGGAAATAGGTAACTCAGCATTACTCATCATTGAACGCACCATATCTAATAGGGTGCGATTCCTTCGTTCCGATACACCGTTGTGCTGTGGTGTATAAGGAGGAGTAAGCTGAGAGAAAATCCCATTCTCTTTTAGATAATCCAGGAATTCACTGCTTAAGTATTCACCTCCTCGATCAGATCGAAGAACCTTAATACTTTTGCCCGTTTGGTTCTCTACCTCGTGCTTATATTCTTTGAATTTCTCAAAAGCTTCAGACTTGTGTTTCAACAGGAACACATGCCCGTATCTAGAGAGATCGTCAGTGAATGTAATGAAGTAGGAAGAACCATTTCTGGCGTGTGTAGACATTGGACCGCATACATCACTATGCACCAGTCCCAAGAGTTCAGTAACTCTTTCTCCGTGTCCTTTAAACGGAGTTTTGGTCATTTTTCCTTTGAGACATGAATGGCAAGTGTCATAAGATGATAACTCGAATGAATTCAAATATCCGTTCTTATGCAACTTAGCTAGTCGTGTCTCATTGATATGGCTAAGTCTACAGTGCCACAAGAAGGATTCGTTCATTTCTGAGCTTTTCCTTTTGTGTGTGTTTTGTATATTGAAGACTGTATTTTGATTGAGAATGAATATGCCATTATGTAGCGAGCCTGATGCAATCAACCTTTGATCTAGGAATATGTTCATAACATTATCCTTTACTACAAAATTATAACCTTCTTTACTTAATAAAGAAACTGATATAATGTTGCACATCATGTTCGGTATATAATAGCACTCATTCAGGACTAATGTATCACCATTTGGTAATACTAGGTGATATATGCCAACTGCTTTGGCTGCAACATTTGCCCCATTCCCTACATGAACGGAATGTTCACCTTTTCTCAGTTCTCTACCTTTTCGCAGCCCATGTAACATCTTACATATGTGGGATCCTGACCCGGTATCTAATACCCAGGACGTAGGGTGAACTGAGAAACAGTTCTCAATGACAAACACACCCGAAGATGATACATCAACATGCATGTTCTCCGTTTGGGCGGTGTGAGAATCCAGATATTCTCCTGTTTCCTGTTCAGTCTTATAACATTTATAAGATAGAACGGGTCCAACGTTCCCCTGCACAGTATAACATGCGGGTTCGGTCAATACATCCATATTATTATCTTGATTAAGGCATGAAATGGTCGCTACCTGGAGAGAGAGAGAAGAAAACACTTTAGCGTATGCTCGTGCAAGATCAGATTGGTTATTATCTTATCTAATCAGGATGGCTCCCACTGCTTTTTATCAAATCTTCCTTCAAACCTTAAAAGGAAAGACTAGCTGGGATTAATTACACACTACAAGTTCGCCAATCTTTCAGCCAGGCCAGTGTCGGTACTTTGAGGGAGGTCCCCCGTGCTTTCGCACGAACCTAATTAATGTAAACCTCGTTTTCCCAGAGGCGTAACCTCGTTAACACCTTTCTAGACACCTACTTGATCAGCTAATTGCAATGTGTAAAACTCTCCCAGGAGTAACTCTTACTCGCAGTGGGTATCGGGATCCAACTATCTCATAGAAGGTATGCAATCTCATTGCAAATTTCAACACTTGAAATTCCCGATAATATTTTGCCCCAGGCGATCTATGACCTTGACCGAGTCAACAAACCATAGACCGCAAGTAAAGTTCAACCCGTCATTTCCTGATTGAATTAAACCCACCCGCACGACCCTTGACTAAGTCAACAAGGCCGCACGACTACCCTAATCCAATCTGCATCATATGCATAAACAGATAAATAGTAATCAGCTACCGCACACTACGCCTTGACTGAGTCAACAAACGCAGCACGAATACTAACTATTACTTATCTGAAATGACGGAGGGCTACGTCAGGTTTTTAAAACCCTTTGCGTAATGAACTTTATATCGTTGTAGAATCAAATGAAGTTTTGAAATGGAGTGATTTTGAGGCTTTTCCAGTTTTGCTAAAGGGGTCACTCCCGGTGAAGGGATCTCGGTCCTTTCCTCGTCGAATGAGGTGCGGGATATATCATATATATCGCTGTACAAAGCAAAAACCCAAAAGCAGTCAAAAGCAAACCGAGTGTGTAGCATCTGCCAGTTATTGCTAAAGGAGTCACTCCCGGTGAAGGGATCTCGGTCCTTTCCTCGTCGAATGAGGTGCGGGATATATCATATATATCGCTGTGCAAAGCAAAAAACTGTAGCTACCTGTTTTATTTAAAATTCGATTCTACAACATCTTAGGTTTCTTATCTTTCATTAATCATATTAATGAAGTCCCATCATTTAAATACCTAAACATCATAGATAGATATGACGTACACTTATGCCATCCGCATTCGCCTCGATGTCCCCTCGTGCACCGTTACGTTAGGTAACTAACGACAGAGCAGGGCAGGGCTAGCGCGGGTGTAAAACATAAGTAACGTCTATATAATATATCATATATACTATATACTATATCCATCACAGAATCACATCACAGATATCGTAGCAGTATAAGCATATGAAATATTGGATATACTAGGACGTCCGTGTTTTCAATACGAGCCAGTATAAAACACGGATTCCACGGTCGTGATGAATAGCCAATCCCACACCCCTAGACCCTACGAGAGCGGCAAGCAACCCTGCCAATTCTAGGGTTAGGAGACCCGGACTCGACTCCTCGAGTTGGTCTCCCACTGGACCCCAGAACCCGGTTACTTGTGCTCCCCTCCTTGGGTCTATCCTAGTGCAGAAAAGTAAATAATATACAAAGGGTGACAACTTCCGCTACCTGGAAGTGCCCCAAATAAAAGAATATTACATACAAGTTTTTACATGAATGAAAATGAAAAACACTCATCTCACATAAAAACCCCCGGCTATTCAAATACGACGATCCAATATAACATATCCAGCAACACATAACATCACATGTCATCAACGTAAGTAAGTATGCATACCCCAATTGTCGTTGATGTATAGCAACGAAACCGGCGATATGAACATACTACACTTACGGTCACAGAAAAGAAAGTGTAAAACTACAACAATTGGAATCCGCAACTTCTTTAGACATCACATGCCTAACAGTTACAAACCCCGCATTTTAGTCTCATTATCGAAAACTCTTTTCAATATCGTATGGGACTAAACTGCTAGATTTATAACATTCATCCAGTTATCTCATAACTGTTTGTGAATTCCAATTATTGTATCCAATTCCGGATAAATAGAATATATCAAACTTTCCGATCGAACATTCGAACACCCAAGTTTTCCCGACACCGATCAACACATGAAATAGGCTCAAAGACATTCACTTCATACCTCAGTACCGACGGTCCAGCCGTAGAAGGGTCAAGCCAACGCCTCACATGTGGCACGCCGTACTGCCCCAAACCCGAAGGTTCAAAGGGCAGTTCAAGACGGTCACATAATCGAGTTAAGGTTTGTGTCTTCTAGAGGGACCATCGCATTACTTGCACTACTCAGAACGTCTTTTAACCACACAATAATCCAACACTTGGATATTTTGGCAGGGGAAAACCTGGGTATTTATATCCGGTCGAACTCTTTAACATATTCTACAGTTATCTGGAAAAACACTTAGACAAAGTTTGATATTCCGATCGAATTCATCGATTCCCAATATAACTCCAGAGCACTCAACCTTTAAATAAATTTAAAAATACCCATAAAACTCACCAGAATTTATCAGGTATTACTGTGCAAAAAAAATGGGATGATGTCACCATGTGGCCGCGGAAGGGCGGCAGAAGGCATGCTTCTGCCGCGCTTCCGCGGCACAATGAACAGTTCAGGGAAACGTTTTACACAGTAATGCTTAGAATTCTATGCTGAATTTTTTAGACATTTTTAATATCAAAAATTCCCAGATTTATGAAAATGTCCAGAGAGCTCTAAAGTATTCGGGTTTCGTGTTCGTTCGGACTTCAAACTGTGTCGGGACTTCGCCTAAAGCTCTAGCTAGGCTCTGATACCAGTGAAAGGTTCCTAGGCACCCTAGTGGGTTCTCACAAGGCATCGAACATGCCAAATTAAAATTTTTGGTGCCGAGAAACCCTAGACTACGGATCTTAGACTAGATGTCTAGGCGAAATAGATAACTAGTTAACAGTTAACTACTAAGATACGGATATACAACCTTTGTAGATCCGGATATCCACCTCCACGGCTCCGCAACGTCATGTCCTCGCTGTCCATCATGAATCCTCGACTCGATCATCGGCTTCATCGGGAAAGCAAGCGGAATAGCTCGTCGGCTTTGTGTCAAAGACGATCTACGTCGAGGTTGCACAAACTCAAGCTCCGACTTCACAAACTTGTGAAACTTGTGAAGTAAACACCCAAAACAACTTGGCAAGAGGTAGAGGGTGAAGAAATAGGAGGTGGGTTCACTTTAGATTTGGATTTAACTCACTAGATCTCAACTTGCCATTTTTGTAGCAAGCTTGAAGAAGAAGAAGAAGATGAGCTCAAGAAAAGAATTATGATAAGTCTTATGATATAAATAAATATAAATCAAATACTTATCATAACTTGAACTAGGGTTAAGTGTAGAGAATTAACCATGGTCACTTTGATGGGTTAGGGTTAAGCATGAAGATAAGGATGGTTAGCAAAGTCAAAGCTTCATGAAGCTTCAATATAAAACAAACTTAGCCACCATTCTTATCATAACTCATTTCAAATAAATAAATAAATAAATAAATAAATAAATGAAAATGCAAAACCCTAATTATCATATTAACCATGGATTAATTTTATACACTTAACTAAATAATCAAGTATCATCAAATATGATACAGAAAAGTGCACGAAAGCATATCACATATACAATGTGCATCAAGTGAGAAAAATCCGTTTAAAGTGAACCAATACTAGTTAATGCAATGCAATATATCAAATATATAATTATGCATTAAATCATTAAATCAACATTTGATTCAATGAGCCGGTCATGTCGCACATAACCGACTAGAATCTAATGTATCGATTTATCGAATCAATGATTCGATAACTAGGTCATATCGAATATAACCAATCGAAACATATATCGCGAGAATGAAATGCGGTATCACATACACGCATTATTCTCGGTCCTGCACATATCTCATATGCGCTCCTATTTCGTTTCGCTTGAGCCAGGAAACCTCTGTGTAGGACTCTAAAGACTCGTCAATACGCCGGTAGCAGATGATGATCATATCAATCACCCACAAGCCGCAAGCGGTCTGCTAAACGTAACGGCCACCCGGGTATTGATCGATCAGAAGATCGACGAGGTAGCCCGCTCACACTCCTGCGAATCCGACCAGTAACACTTACCATACAGTCAAGTCTCTTCGTCTGATACGTCGCATATCAAGTCTAGGGGTGGTATACGTCAGACCCCAATAACCCGATAAGTCGTGCCGATGTGAGGCTCGTAACGGGTCGAGAAACTACTGGTAACACTTACCAGTAAATCTCTGATCAGCCCTGGCCAGGGACTTCCCTGCTACGGCCAATCGAGCACAGCGCAACATCAACCCCCAATACCGGGAGAGACGAAACCCTTCCTATCGCTCATTGCCTCCATGTGACTCGGGACTGTGCCCAAAGACCACCGTTTTGCACGCCCTCATGGACGTGGTAAGGTGGAGATCAAAGCACAGTGGGAATCACACAAGACTCTATGACGATCTCGGGTCTACAGACTAATCTGTACAAGTGTCACCTGAGAACTGCCATCTGACGTGAGGTATAATACCATCTGGGAGTTCTCGGCGAGTCCGTCCAGTGTACCCAGTCACCACTGAGCACCCGTACACCATCTCTGATGTCAAACACCAATGGATATGGGATCATCTATCGCCCATCACATGGGTCGAGAAGCGTATACGCTAGTCTACTCTGGTATATCGATGCCCCGTCTCGATACACCCACGACTAGGGACCTTGAAGGATGTACTTATGGACTACCATGTCCCCACTAGTATGATCTGCATCATAGTCCAGGTAGTCAAGTACAAATCCTAAGGGCTTTACCAACATAAGACAGTATAAAGAGACTAGTGTACATGTTAAGATAAATAGCTACCAGATAGCATACTATCATGTCGAGCAAGAAAGTCATCTCTATATATGTCCAAGCATCCAATATAATATACATAATCTGTACAATACTGGCCTCTAGGGCATACATACAACTAACACCCTTAACTAATCCAACCCCTGCCGTCTCAGGTCCAGCTTCCCCTGTCACGGATATTCATATCCGTAGGACATCGGAAAAGGAATGTGCGAAAGCCAAGTGCCTCGTGTTAGCCTCAGTTGATGGTGCATACCAGGGGCAGCACGAGAAGATGGACTTAGTTTCTATCTTCCTCCATAACAAAGATTTATATGGAGAGCAATCTCGTATCGCAAGATATGAGACCTCAAATGAATTGCTTCCAGCGAGGTTGGCTATCGGGTCATCTGTAGGGGGCAACGTCCTTACAGAGACCTGCTCTTTTGAGCTCTCGGACCTGAAGACCACGTTGAAGAACGGGTCAGATGCTGACTTAGTTCAACAGTCTCTACCTACTACCCTGAAGGAAACCAGGGAAGTAGAAAGAAAGGGAAGGGCAGAAGTTTCGGGAATGGATGTAGTAAAAGAGGAATGTCCCTATTGTTACGGGAATGAACATGGGCAGAAGGATTGCAGGGCTAGTATAGCCAGTAGCCAGAATTCGAAGCATGTTGTGGCTTCGGCTTCGGGTGTGTTTGTAATAGAGAACTGTATGTCAGTTAACCCTACTTCCTGGGTATTGGATACCGGATCAGGATCTCATATCTGTAATTCGTTACAGGCTCTGAGAAACCGTAGGGTTATCAAGAAAGGTGATATGACTCTCAGGGTTGCTAACGGAATGAGCATGTATGCTGAATCCGTAGGGGAATATCATCTAGGACTGACAACTGGGTAGTTATTGATTCTGCGTGACTATTTTTATGTACCAGGTGCGACTTGTAATATCATATCTGTATCCTTACTTTCTAAGGAAGGATATGATTTTACTTTTTTAAGCGATGTAGTAAACATCCACCTAAATCAAGTACTGATTGGGTCAGGTATATTAAAAAACGGTATATACGTTTTGAATCAAGCTCAGGTCTTCAGTGTCCAGAACACACTTAAAAGAAAGTCTCCGGAATTAAATCAGGCTTTCTTATCGCATTGTAGACTGGGTCACATCAATGAGACACGGTTGACAAAGTTACATAAAGAAGGATACTTGGATCCGTTCGAGTACCAGTCTTATGCCACTTGTGAATCTTGTCTCATCGGAAAGATGACAAAGACTCCGTTCACTGGACACGGAGAAAGAGCGAGCGAGCTCTTGGGACTCATACACAGTGACGTGTGTGGTCCAATGTCTACACATGCACGAAGTGGTTATTCATACTTCATTACTTTCACAGATGATTTCTCTCGGTATGGGCATGTCTTCTTGATAAAGCACAAATCCGAGGCCTTTGAGAAATTTTGATAGTACAAGAATGAAGTTGAAAAACAAACAGGCAAAAGTATCAAGACATAGAGATCTGATCGAGGTGGTGAATACTTAAGTGCCGAGTTTCTGGACTTCCTAAAAGAGAATGGAATTCTCTCTCAGCTTACTCCTCCATACACACCACAACACAACGGTGTATCTGAAAGGCGGAATCGAACCCTATTGGATATGGTCCGTTCCATGATGAGTAAGGCTGAGTTGCCGTGATCCTTCTGGAGTTATGCACTAGAAACAGCTGCATATCTTTTGAACCAAGTTCCTACTAAGTCAGTGCCTACCACACCATATCAGATGTGGAGTGGGAAGAAACCCGGTCTTAAACACTTTAAGACATGGGGATGTCCAGCTTTTGTAAAAAAGCAGCATGCGGACAAGCTCGAGGCTCGTTCAGTACAGTGTAAGTTTGTGGGATACCCAAAGAACTCTAAGGGGTATCTTTTCTATTACGCAGAGGAACAAAAGGTTTTTGTTTCTCGTCATGCCCGCTTCTTGGAAACTGAGTTTTTGGAAATTCAGATAAGTGGGAGCACAATAGAACTGGAAGAAATTTCAGAACCACGAGCTATTACTGAAAGCTTAGTAGAACCAGAAGGTTCGAAAGAACAGGACATTCCTACGCCACTCCGCAGGAGTAGTAGGCAGTCTCATCTGCCCGAGAGATACTACGGTTTTCTCATAGACGGGGATAGAGAAGATTGCACTATGGATTATGGTGAGCCTACTAGCTTCCAGCAAGCCATTCAGAGCGGTGACTCGGTAAAATGGCTGGATGCAATGCGGACCGAGATGGAGTCCATGTACACCATCAAAGTTTAGACTTTGGACTTTGCTCCAGAAGGGGTAAAACCCGTAGGCTGCAAAAGGATCTTCAGAAAGAAGATTGGTGTAGATGGTCAGGTTGAGACCTATAAAGCTAGACTTGTTGCAAAGGGTTTTCGTCAAAGACCTGGTTTGGACTATGACGAGACTTTTTCTCCAGTGGCTATGCTGAAATCCATTCGGATCCTTCTTTCCATTGCTGCTTTCCACGATTATGAAATCTGGCAGATGGACGTAAAGACAGCTTTCCTAAATGGAAATTTAGAAGAGTTCGTCTATATGGATCAGCCAGAAGGATTCATTCAGAGTGGGAGCAGCGGTAGAGTGTGCAAGTTGCTAAAGTCCATCTATGGACTGAAGCAGGCATCGCGGAGTTGGAACATCTGCTTCGATGATACTGTCAAAGAATTCGACTTTATCAAAAACCCAGATGAACCTTGCATTTACAGTAAGATTGTAGGGAGAACTGTGGTATTCCTCGTCTTGTACGTGGATGATATTCTCCTAATAGGAAATGATATTCCTATGCTACAGTCAGTCAAAGGATTCTTGTCGCAAAGGTTCTCCATGAAGGACTTGGGCGATGCCAACTACATTCTGGGGATCCAGATCTATCGTGATAGATCTAAGAGGATGTTGGGACTTTCACAGTCCAGGTACATTGACACCATACTGAAAAGATTCAGTATGGAAGATTCCAAGCGCGGTAATTTACCGGCTTGTCTCGGGATCACCCTCTCCAAAGAGATGTCTCCCAAGACTGATTTGGAAAGGGATCGCATGTCTATTATACCCTACGCTTCTGCGGTAGGCTCTATAATGTATGCGATGTTATGTACCAGACCAGATGTTGCATACGCATTGAGCGTTGTAAGCCGGTATCAGTCGGACCCAGGGGAGAAACACTGGATAGCGGTAAAGAAGATTCTCAAGTACCTGAGAAGGACTAAGGAGATGTTCTTGGTGTATGGTGGAAAAGACCTCCAGATTGAGGCCTTTGCTGACTCCAGCTTCCAGAGTGACAAGGATGACTCTAAGTCCATGTCGGGGTATGTCTTTACCCTCTATGGAGGGGCGGTTTGCTGGAAGAGTTCCAAGCAGGAGACCGTTGCTGACTCAACTATGGAAGCGGAGTACATAGCTGCTTGCGATGCCGCAAAGGAAGCTGTCTGGATGAAGAAGTTCCTCACGGAGCTTCAGGTGGTTCCTACCATTGTTGATCCAATACCGCTGTATTGCGACAACAACGGAGCTATAGCTTTAGCGAAGGAACCCAGGTCCTATCAGAAGTCCAGGCATATTTTGAGGCGGTACCACCTGATCAAGGAGATCGTAGATCGCCGGGAGATCGAGGTGAAGAGAGTAAATTCGGAGAATAACACTGCAGATCCACTCACGAAGGCCCTACCCCAGACTCAGTTCGAGCGGCTGATCGAGATGATAGGTATTCGATACGCCAGTACATGGCCTTAGTGCAAGTGGGAGATTGTTAGTGTATATACCCTAGAGTCCATTACTGTATCATATTAGCTTGTATATTACTTAATGGAAGCTTGGGATATTCACAGTTATATTGACAGTCTTGCTTAAAATGGTAGTATGCTACTTGGTTTGTCTCTACTTCAATATGTGCATGTGTTTCTTTTAGCATATCGCTTATATACATATTAGTGGAGCCCTTAGGATCTTTGCTTGATTACCAGCGTTGTGATGGCAGTCACACTTATGGGGGCTGGGTAATCTATAAGCACATCCTTATACAGGTCCCTAGTCGTTGGACTATCGAGACAGGGCATCGATACTCCGGAGTAGACTAGCGTATGCGCTTCTTATCCCAGCAGGGGAGATGGTCTATCCTACAGCCATCAGTACGTCGTACTGGAGATAGTATGCGGATGCTCGTTAGGTTACGAGTACACTGGACAGGACTCGTCGAGGACTGTTGGTTGGTATTATACCTATCGTCAGTTATCAGTTCCCAGGTGACATGAGTACAGCTTAGTCCGCTGACTTGATACTGTCACTTCGCCTCGAGTGTGTTCCCACTGTACTTAGATTACTACCCTACCACGGCTCAAAGGAGTCGTGCAAACAGGTAGTAGTTGGGTGCAGTCCCGAAGCACTTGGAGTCAGTGACGGTTAGACATGATTCGTCTCTCCCGGTATTGGGGGTTGACATCACGCTCTGTTTAGGAGAGCCATTACACGAGTAGTCCCTGGCCAGGGCAAGCGAGATATACTGGTAGGTTTCCAGTGTTATCTCAGGGTGTTCTGGGCTACACTCCGACACGACTTGTACCGCTATTAGGGGACTGACGTTCACCACCCCCTAGGCCCGCCATGCGATGTATCAGACGAACAGACCGGACTGTTCGGAGATTGTCACATACAGGCTCAGTAGGAGTTCGGATGGGTTTACCTCATCGGCCTTCTTATCGACATCTACCTGGAGACCGTTACGTAAAGCTAGTGCCGCTTGCGGTCTGTGGTTAAACCCACTGCCAGCGTAGTGTCGAGTCTTTAGAGTCCCACACAGAGAGTTTCCCTGCACTGAGCGAAATGTGTAGAGGCTGTATGGTTTTACGGCAGGGCTACGATCACTTACGTGCACTTGTGTACGTATGCTGTTCGGGCAGGCAATACTAGTGGGCTTTGGTTTAAGCCAGATCCTAGTATTGTACAGATGGATTTGTTTTGTCTTCTGTGCATTCGCATTCTACGGAATGCGGATGCGGGTGTGTATGCACAGTTTTGAGGAGTGATGAAGGAGGAGGTGCCCCATTAGGGTTTTGGCAGTTGGTTCGGCCAAAACCGTAATGTGGCAGGCTCATTTGGGTTTTGACAATTCGTTTGGTCAAAACCATTATGAGCCGGAGACATTGTTTACTAATCCTTTTAGTGATAGATTTGTGATGGCTAATTGCATTAACCATTTGACCACTTAGACCTCTCTTGACTTTGTTGACCCGTTGACCGTGTTGACCATTGACCTTCAAGAGAGGTCTACACTCTTCCTTGATTTTCTTTTTAATTCTTGAGTTATGAAAATGGTCAATTCAATGCTGCATCAACTTTATCATGATAGGATTAGTAATGATGATTTTGGTGTATTATTGCAACCATGGTTCATTTGTTTTAGTTAATCTTTTTCATTATTCTCTTGAAGTGAGAAGAAAAGAAAAGCTCCATGGTTGCTAAAGTTTCACCTTCATCTTCCTCCTCTTGATAATTCTTTTGATCTCATGTGTTGAGAGAAAAAGAATCCACATAGACAAACACTTCCATCTTTCTCTTCTACACAACCTAGAGCATCTAGATTAGCGATCTTGTTGCCCTAGTTGCCTCGGCTTGAGGTGGAGCTTAGTGTACAACTCTCGGGTGGATCTTCTTCGACTCAAGAAGGCCGCGGAGGTGACCAAGATCCGGATCGACCCTCGGAGCGTGGATGGACGAGCCGGACAGCGGAGAGAAGACCCGAAGGACCGGTTCCGTGAGGTATATTTTCTACAGCATAGTAGTTAAAGCCTCTACTTGTTTGCTAGTTTCTAGTTTAGCCAAGATCCTTGCTTTTGAGTCCATGTTGCCTTGTGCCAAATTATTGTTTTTCGCCGTTTTCGCCTCCCCGTAAGAACCGGGGTGAGCAACGTGGACTTACAGACATCTACCTGGGGACCGTTACGTACAGCTAGTGCCGCTTGCGGTCTGTGGTTAAACCCACTGCCAGTGTAGTGTCGAGTCTTTAGAGTCCCACACAGAGAGTTTCCCTGCTCCAGGCGAAACGATATAGAGGTCGTATGGTTTTACGAAAAGGGTTCGGACGCGTACGTGTGTTTACGCACGTACGACTTTTCGGACAGTTTTTACTACCCGGCTTTGGTTTAAGCCAGATTCTAGTATCGGGTTACTGGATTTATACAGTCTAAAGTTTTTCTGTATTTTCACGGATTGGAGGGGCATTCTAGTAATTTGTCGGGAAGCTTCTAGAAGAGTGGTGACTAAGGGGTTAAGGTGGCATTGCATTAAATGAGATTAGTGACTCATTTGTGTGATTCATCCAAGTCATTAATGCATCATAAATGCTTAATGACTCATGAAGATGAATCACTCATAGATATTTATGAAGCATGGTTGTTAATTCTATTATTTGATTTTTGGATAAATAATAATGCTTCATATATATTATGATAACATCATTATCTCATTTCATTCTCATCTTCACCTTCTCTCTCCTCAAGCTCTCTCATTCTTCAAACCCTAACCCTAACCTCTCATGAGTTGAGATCAAGGGTTAGCTAGACTAATACATCCATAACCTCACTTTATATCCCCTAGGTAACTTAGATTAGCACTTTAAGCAACCTAGTTATCTCAAGTTTGAGATTAAGCTTGGCGTAGGAGCTTTCGGGTGGATCGTCTTTGATTCGAGGAGGCCGTTGAGGTGTCGATGTTCCAAGGAGCCTATGAGGAGTGGAGGACCGCGATGAAGACCCGAAGGACTAGTATCGTGAGGTATAACTTCGTATCCGAGTAGTTAAACCTCTAGTTAATAGTTAGCAATGGTTTAGAAACGATTCATGCGCTCAAGTCCGTGTTACGAAGCTTTGATAATCGTTTTTCATATATTCCGCCTCCCCGCAAGTTCGTGGGGTGCATAATATGGCCTTACATAAATCCTCATATATCTCAGGCGCCGCATCCTCAGATCGGCCCTCAGGCGCCGCACACCCTGGTCGGCCCTCATATCCATCTCGCTACTCCGGTCGGTATCCTCCGGATAACTGCCGAGTCTAAATACTATCACCAGTAGGTAGTGCTCCCCTGCCAGGCTCACTGTCTAACATATACGAGTCTTCTTGCCCCGGGGTACCTCACTGGGTCCACCATGTACCCACAGACGGTGCTTACCGCTCCTCGAATCGGGTTTCAAATGACACTCTCAGAACCGAGAAAACACATGGTGGACGCACTGAAATATCATATCAAGAGAAACCGGGTTTTAAAACAATACATACTTTCTTTTAAAATGACCACGGTTCTCAAATCCAGAAATCTCATGAAAACAACATATCTCAATGCGTAAATCATAAAGCATGATGTATGCGATATATGATGAAATGTAAGCATATCCGTTTATCATGCAACATGAAACAGTGATATATCATATTAAGGGAAAACCGCTCCTTTGAATAATTCCAGTTTTGAAAATATGACTTGCGGTTCCCAATACCTCCAAAGTCAAATGCAACATCGTAATAAAGTGCACATGTAACTATAGCAAGTACATTATGCAAAGAGTCATATCATGATGCAGCAATCCTACTGTGTAGTGGCATGGCAATTATCGATGATGAAGTGTGTGAGACGGCAAATCTGTGTACGTGTAACATATGCATCATCGATAATGGTGCAAGTGTACTAACACAGGTATATGCAATGCAATAATGATATCATGACGGCAGCATAAGGTAAATCGCATAAAGTAAATCATCAGCTAAAAGCTATAAGGTATACGTAACTATCATATATCCGAGTCGGTGAATCCATCAAATCATCATATCGCGTCATATATTCCTTTCATCACATTTATATCCCTTATCAAGTCAATTTTTAAATACACTCTAACTTTACTATAAGTATAAATATCTAATCTAACATACACATCCGAACCATACAATCAGATTTTTAAAGCAGCGAATCGTAGTTTTGAAAATAGGGTTACAGTGTTTTTAAGGAAAAGATATCATTTGAAAATCCGTAACATCCCTCAAGGTATATATTTAAAAGATACATACGATTCTTCGGTTTAGAAAAATGTATGGGTCAGATGACACATCTACATCGACTATCTAGTCCTACAGTGTCCTAACGGCAATATCGTCAAACATCATCCTTAAATTCCGTCATCACATAATAGCCGTAACATATCACTTCTAACTATCCTCTAGTTCCTAATATGGTTTCATAGATATCTTCATTCTAACCTTAGTTTCCTAATCTAGGTTTCCTAACCATATTCTATAATCAGTTTCCAACACAACTTTGCGAGGGTGCTATACGCCATCCACCCGACTTCCCCCGTGGATATAGATCCACTCACCTGGTCTTCGTGTTAGTTATATGTATGCCCTAGAGGCCATTACTGTACATAGGATGTATATTGTAGTGGATGCTGGGACATATATAGGGAGGACTTTCTTGCTCGACATGATAGTATGCTATCTGGTTACACTTTACCTTAACGTGTATGCTGATTGTCTCTCTGTTACATGTTGGTAAAGCCCTTAGGATCTATACTTGACTACCTGGACTATGATGCGGATCATACTAGTGGGGACATAGTAGTCCATAAGTACATCCTTCAAAGTCCCTAGTCGTGGGTGTATCGAGACGGGGCATCGATATACCAGAGTAGACTAGCGTATACCTTCTCGATCCATACAGATGGGCGATGGATGATCCCATATCCATTGGTGTTTGACATCAGAGATGATATACGGGTGCTCAGTAGAGACTGGGTACACTGGACGGACTCGCCGAGAACTCCCAGATGGTATTATACCTCACGTCAGATGGCAGTTCTCTGGTGACACTGGTACAGAGTAGTCTGTTGACCCGAGATCGTCATAGAGTCTTGTGTGGTTCCCACTGTGCTTTGATTTCCATCTTACCACGTCCAAGAGGGCGTGCAAAACGGTGGTTTTTGGGTACAGTCCCGAGTCACATGGAGGCAATGAGCGATAGGAGGGGATTCGTCTCTCCCGGTATAGGGGGTTGATGTTGCGCTGTGTTCGATTGGCTATAACAGGAAATCCCTGGCCAGGGTTGCTGAGATTTACTGGTAAGTGTTACCAGTAGTTTCTCGAACAGTTATAGACCTCATATCGACACGACTTATCGAGCTATTGGGGTCTGACGTTTACCACCCCTAGGCGAGATATGCGACATATCAGACGATCAGACCGGACTGTACGGTAGTGTTACTGGTCGGATTCACTGGAGTGTGAGCGGGCTTGCTCGTCGATCTTCAGATCGCTCAATACCCGGGTGGCCGTTACGTTTAGCAGACCGCTTGCGGCTTGTGGGTGTTTGATATGATCATCACCTGCTGCCGGCGTATTGACGAGTCTTTAGAGTCCAACACAGAGGTTTCCTGGCTCAAGCGAAACGAAATAGGAGCGCATATGAGATATGTGCGGGACCGAGAATAATACGGTATGTGATACTGTATTTGATTCTCGCGATGTGACATTGATCGGTTATATGCGATATAGCCGGGTTATCGGATCAAGTGTTGATTCGATAAGTTGTTACTAATGATACCAGTCGGTTATATTCGACATGACCGGATCATTGAATCAAGTGTTGATTTAATGATTTAATGCATAATTATATATTTGATATATTACTTTGCATTAACTAGTATCGGTTCACTTTATAATGGATTTTCTCACTCGGATGTGCGCATTATATATGTGATATGATTTTGTGCACCAGCTTGTATCATGTTTGATGATACATGCTTTTTGGTTAAGTGTAAAGTGTTAAACCTTGGTTAATGAATAGGTTAGGGTTTATTATTTGTTATTCATTTGTCTTATTTAATTATCCATTTATTTATGATAAATGAATAAAAGAAAAAGAAATGAAATGGTTGCTAATTTTGGATTCTAGTTGAAGCTTCTTGATCTTTTGACTAAGTGACCATTTTGTCTCTAGTTTGACCCTAACCATTCCTTTAACCATGGTTAACTCTCTACAATTAACCATGGTCTTGTTATGATAAGGTTGGATTATTCATTTCATTTTCTAATTAACTTATCATAACTATTTTCCTTCTTCTTCTTCCTTGCTTCAAGTGAAAAAGCTTGAGGTCATCAATGGTGGATTGATGATTTGAGTGAGAAATCCAATTCTAAAGTCTACCCACTTCCTATTTCTTCACCCTCTACCTCTTGCCAAGTAGTAGAGTGTGTTTCCTTCACAAGTTTTCACGACTTGGTGAAGGTGGAGCTTGATCTTTCGATGCCTCGACGTAGATCATCTTCGGCATGGACATCGACGACCTAGCTTGCCCATTCTCCGACGAAGCCGACGCTTGAGCCCGGATTTGATTTGGACAGCGGAGAGGACCTCGTTGCGGAGCTATGGAGGTGGAGTACCGGATCTACAAAGGTTGTATTTCCGTTTTCTCATTAGTTAAGTGTTAACTAGTTCTTTTTCGCCTAGACATCTAGTTATCGATCCGTAGTTTAGGGCTTCTCGGCACCATATTTTTTGAAATTGCCATGGTTGATGGCTTGGGAGACCTCACTAGGGTGCCTAGGAACCCTACAGTGGTATCAGAGCCTAGCTAGAGCCTTAGGCGAAGTCCAGACGGAATTTGAAACCGGAACGAACCCGAAACCAACTCCAAAATGTGCTCTCTGTACTTTTTTCTAAAAACAGTGATTTTTCAGTATTAAAAATATGTAGAAAAACCAGCAGAGAAATATAAGAATTTCGGCACAAATTTTTTTTGATGAACAGTAAAAATATGCGCGGATCCGCGGCATAATCTTGGATAATGCGGCGGATAAGCGGCTAAAATGTGACGTCATCAACCAATTTTTGCACAGTAATTCATTTGTTTCTGTGCTGACTTCTCTGGTTATTTTTAATATTTATTCAAGTGTTGAATAATCTGGGATGTTTTGGAGTTTTGATGATTCGATCGGGTTTATCAAATTTTGTCTGTGTGGCTTTCCGGATAAATTTTAGAATATGTTAAAAAGTTCGACCGGATATAAATACCCAATTTTTCCCCTATCGGGAAATTTCCAAGTGTTGGATTTTTCCGTAGTTTAACGACGTTCTAAGTAGTGCAAGTAATGCGATGGTCCCTCTAGAAGACAACAAACCTTAACTCGATTATGTGACCGTCTTGAACTGCCCTTTGAACCTTCGGGTTTGGGGCAGTACGGCGTGCCACATGTGAGGCGTTGGCTTGACCCTTCTACGGCTGGACCGTTGGTACTGAGGTACGAACGGAATGTTGTTAGACTTATTTCATATGTTGAGCTGTATCGAGAAAACTTGGGTGTTCGATTGTTCGATCGGAAAGTTTAACATTTTCTGTTTATCTGGAATGTGATACAATAATTGGAATTCACAAAAAGGTTATGAGATAACTAAATGAATGTTATAAACATAGCAGTTTAGTCTCACTTGATCGGTTGCCACGGAATTTTGATGTGATCAAAAGTCCGTCGCAATCACGTAGCGTACGCGGATACTCGCCGGGTAAACTTAATAGACAGCCTCACTCCATAGCCCCGACCAAGTGACTGTAGGAGAACCCCGTCGCCGAAAGCATCCGTCCGGGTGCTCGCGGTAGCGGTGTTCCGCCTTGGTGCACTTCGTCGACGGTATCGGGGGTGCGACCGTCTACTGAAGTTTGCGACGAGTATTCGATCAGACTGTCGGGAATCCTGTTGAATTGCCCGACTTGATATTGAAAAGTGTTTTCGATAATGAGACTAAAATGCGGGGTTTATAATTGTTAGGCATGCGATGTCTAAGTAATTCATTTGGTCAGGCATGCGATGTCTGAGGTGGTTACGGATTCCAACTGTTGTAGTTTTACACTTTCTTTTCTGTGACCGTAAGTGTAATATGTGATATCGCCGGTTTCGTTGCTATATGTCAACGACAATTGGGATGCGCATGTTTACTTACGTTGATGACATGTGATGTTATGTGTTGCTGGATATGTTATATTGGATCGTCGTGTTTGAATAGCCGGGGTTTTTTATGTGAGATGAGTGTTTTTCATTTTCATTCATGTAAAAACTTGTATGTAATATTCTTTTATTGGGGCGCTTCCAGGTTGCGGAAGATGTCACCGTTTGTATATTATTTACTTTTCCGCACTAGGATAGACCCAAGGAGGGGAGCACAAGTAACCGGGTTCTGGAGTCCAGTGGGAGACCAACTCGAGGAGTCGAGTCCGGGTCTCCTAACTCTAGAATTGGTAGGGTTGCTTGCCGCTCTCGTAGGGGTCTAGGGGTGTGGGTTTGGCTATTCAACACGACCGTGGAATCCGTGTTTTATACTGGCTCGTATTGAAAACACGGACGTCCTAGTATATCCAATATTTCATATGTTTCTTCTGCTGCGATATCTGTGATATGATCATGTGATGTTCTGTGATAGATACTGTATATAGTATATATGATATATTATATAGACGTTGCTTATGTTTTACACCCGCGCTAGCCCTGCCCTGCTCTGTCGTTAGTTACCTAACCTAACGGTGCACGAGAGGACATCGAGGCGAATGCGGATGGCATAAGTGTACGTCATATCTATCTGTGATGTTTAGGTACTTAAATGATGGGACTTCATTAATGTGATTAATGAAATAAAAGAAACCTAAGATGTTGTAGAATCGAATTTCAAAATAAAACAGGTAGCTACAGTTCTTGCTTTGCACAGAGGTATATGTGATATATCCTGCACCTTATTCGATGAGGAAAGGACCGAGATCCCTTCACCGGGAGTGACTCCTTTAGCAATAACTGGCAGATGCTACACACTCGGTTTGTTTTTTGATTGCTTTTAAGTGTTTTTGCTTTGCACAGTGATATATATGATATATCCCGCACCTCATTCGACGAGGAAAGGACCGACGATCCCTTCACCGGGAGTGACTCCTTTAGCAAAACTAGAAAAGCCTCAAAAACACTCCATTTCAAAATTCATTCGATCCTACAACGATATCAAGTTCATTACGCAATAGGTTTTCAGAAAAACCTGTCGTAGCCCTCCGTCATTTCAGATAAGTGCTGTTTAGTATTCGTGCTGCGTTTGTTGACCTCCGTCAAGGCGCAGTGTGCGGTAGCTAACCAGTATTTATCTGCTTATGCATATGATGCAGATTGAGTTAGGGTAGTCGTGCGGCCTTGTTGACCTCCGTCAAGGGTCGTGCGGGTGGGTTTAATTCGATCAAGAAATGACGGGTTGAACTTGACTAGTAGCCTATGGTTTGTTGACCTCCGTCAAGGTTATAGGGTGCTAGGGGCAAAACATTATCGGGAATTTCAAGTGTTGAAATTTGCAATGAGATTGCATACCTTCTATGTGATAGTTGGATCCCGATACCCGCTGCGAGTAAGTGTTACTCCTGGGAGAGTTTTATACATTACAATTAGCCGATCAAGTAGGTGTCTAGAAAGGTGTTAACGAGGTTACGCCTCTGGGAAAACGAGGTTTACAGTAATTAGGTTCGTGCGAAAGCACGGGGGACCTCCCTCAAAGTACCGACACTGGCCTGGCTGAAAGATTGGCGAACTTGTAGTGTGTAATTAATCCCGGCTAGTCTTTCCTTTTAGGGTTTGAAGGAAGATTTGATAAAAAGCAGTGGGAGCCATCCTGATTAGATAAAATAATAACCAATCTATTCTTGCAAGAGCGCACGCTGAGTGTTTTCTTCTCTCTCTCTTCAGGTAGCGACCATATCACGCCTTAATCAAGATAATAATACGGAATATTGACCGAACCCGCTTGTTATACTGAGCTGGGGAACGTTGGTCCCGCTCCAACTTATAATTGTTATAAGACAGAGCAGGAAATTGGGGAATACCAGATTTCCCGTGCCGCCCAAACGAAGAGAGTGCATGCTGATGCATCATCTTCGGGTGTGTTCATTACAGAGAACTGTTTCTCAGTATCCTTTACGTCCTGGGTATGTGATACCGGATCAGGATCCCAGATATGTAATCAGTTACATAGGGCTACCGATAGGTAGAGAACTGAGAACGGGTGATAAGTTTCATGAGGCAGAAAACGGGGCAAGAGTTGCAGCCAAGTCTGTCGGTCACTGTCACCCTGTATTACAATACATTGATTCTGAACGAATGTTATTAGATACCGAACCTGATATACAAAATCATATCTGTCTCTTTATTAGTAAAGAAACGATAAAATTTTGTATTGTTGGATAATGTTTTGAACATTTCCTATATCAAAAGTTGATCGGTTCAGGCACGTTATCTAAAAGCATTAATGTTCTAAATCAAACTACAGTTCTTAGTATACGGAACACACACAAGAGGAAGAGTTCAGAAATGAACGAATCCTTCTTGAGGTATTGTAGACTAGGTCAGATCAATGCGACCCGATTGGCTAGAGTTACATTTAGATGCATATTTAAATTAGTTTGAATTTGCATCTTGTGAAACTCGCCAGTCATGTCACAAAGATAAGATGACCATAGCTCCGTTTATTGGAAACAGAGGAAGAGTTAGCGAACTCTTGGGACTGATACATGATGATGTATGTAAGGTCTCCTGTCTACACATACCAGGACTGGTTCTTTATACTTCATTACGTTCTCTGATAATCTCTCAAGATTCAGTCATATGTTCCTGCTGAAACATGAGTCCGAACCTTTTGAGATATTCACAGAATATAAGTTAGAAGTAGAGAACCAGAATACGGGTATAAGTATTATGTCCTTTGATGAGATCAAGGAGGAGAATACTTGAGCACGGAAATACTGGACTATTCTAAAGGAGAATGAGATTCTCTCTCAGTATTACTCCTCTGCATACACCATAGCACGATGGTATATCGGGGCGGAGCAATCACACCCTATATGATATGGTGTGCTCTATGATGAGTATTACTGAGTTACCTATTTCCTTTTAGGGGTTATGCACTTGAGAAGCTGCATACCTATTGAATAGGTTCGAATCAAATCAGTTGCCTACCACTCCATATGAGATATGGAAAGGGAAGAACCCATGTCTTAAGTTAGTTAAGATTTGGGGTTGTCCGGCCTATGTTTAAAAGCAAAATCCGGACAAGCTCGAGGCAAGGTCTGTTATGTACAACTGGAAAGGTTCCAGCTATGCAAACTACAGATGATGATTTGATAGATCCAAAGAATTCAGTAGATTCCAACGAACCTCGGCCTCTCCGCCGATCTAGTAGGGTTCCTCACCCACCTGAGAGATACTTCGGTTTCTCTATGACAGTGGAAGCGAGGATTGCATCATGAGATGATGACCCAACTAGTTTCGAGCTGGCCATCAGGAGTAAGACTCTGTAAGAATGGCTGGATGCTTAGTGATCTGAGATGGAATCCTTATACACCGACAAAGTATGGACTTTAGTTGCTATATCTGAAGGGTTAAATCCCCATCAGGAGCAAGTATATCTTGAGAAGATTACTTGGTGTACATGGAAAGGTTGAGACTTTCAAAGCTAGACTTGTTAAAGTTTTCGTCATTGACCAGGCGTGGATAATGATGAAACCTTTTTCCAGTATCTAAGCTTAAGTCCATCCAGATCCTACTTGCCACGGCTTCATACCATGACTACGATATCTGGCGGTTGGGTGCCATGACTGCTTTTCTAAATGATGTTTTAGAAGAGAGAGTCTATAAGTACACAGCCAGAAGGCTTCGTAGACAGTGGGAGCAGCGGAAACGTGTGCAAGATGCTTTATAGGATAAAGCAGGCATCGCGGAGTTGGAACATCTGTTTTGATTTATTAGTCAAAGAAGTTGACATCATCAAAATGGTAGATGAACCTTGTATAAACAAAAGGGTAGTAGGGAGTATAGTGGTGATCCTCGTAGAGCACGTGGATGACATACTCTTGATAGGGAAGAAGTTTCCTATACTACGCTCGGTCAATCTCCGCTTATCACCATAATTCTCCATATAGGATCAAAGTGATACCTCCTAAATCCTGAGTTTTGGATCTATGAGATAAATCTAAATGGATGTTAGGATTCTCACTAGTTGTAGTGAGACGGTATCAACCGATCCTGGGGAGAATCACTGGAAGGGTTCCAGGGTGATAAAGACGACTGAATGTCAGTCACAGGCATTGTCTTTACCCTCAGTGGAGGGACGGTATGTTGGAAGAGTTCCAAGCTAGATACCGTGACATACTAGACGAAAAAGGCAGGATACATCGCTACTTAAGATGCTACCAAAGAGGCTGTTTGGATGTATAATGGTTCATGAGATGAACTATGTTCCTCCCATTGTGTGACAATGGAGTTGTGGCTTATGCCAAGGAACGCCGGTCCCATCAGTGATCCAGACATATTCTAAGGCAGTATCACTTGATCATGGAGATGGTTGATCTCCAGGGAGATCGAGGTTAGGAGAGTAGACTCAGAGGACAACACAGCGGATCCACTCACAAAGGCCTGTTCCCAGAGAGAGACTTTTATGGGATGGTTGAGTATGAGATACTGCAACCACTGCTACAGATGGCCCTAGTGCAAGTGGGAGATTGTTAGTTATATGTATGCCCTAGAGGCCATTACTGTACATAGGATGTATATTGTAGTGGATGCTGGGACATATATAGGGAGGACTTTCTTGCTCGACATGATAGTATGCTATCTGGTTACACTTTACCTTAACGTGTATGCTGATTGTCTCTCTGTTACATGTTGGTAAAGCCCTTAGGATCTGTACTTGACTACCTGGACTATGATGCGGATCATACTAGTGGGGACATGGTAGTCCATAAGTACATCCTTCAAAGTCCCTAGTCGTGGGTGTATCGAGACGGGGCATCGATATACCAGAGTAGACTAGCGTATACCTTCTCGATCCATACAGATGGGCGATGGATGATCCCATATCCATTGGTGTTTGACATCAGAGATGATATACGGGTGCTCAGTAGAGACTGGGTACACTGGACGGACTCGCCGAGAACTCCCAGATGGTATTATACCTCACGTCAGATGGCAGTTCTCTGGTGACACTGGTACAGAGTAGTCTGTTGACCCGAGATCGTCATAGAGTCTTGTGTGGTTCCCACTGTGCTTTGATTTCCATCTTACCACGTCCAAGAGGGCGTGCAAAACGGTGGTTTTTGGGTACAGTCCCGAGTCACATGGAGGCAATGAGCGATAGGAGGGGATTCGTCTCTCCCGGTATAGGGGGTTGATGTTGCGCTGTGTTCGATTGGCTATAACAGGAAATCCCTGGCCAGGGTTGCTGAGATTTACTGGTAAGTGTTACCAGTAGTTTCTCGAACAGTTATAGACCTCATATCGACACGACTTATCGAGCTATTGGGGTCTGACGTTTACCACCCCTAGGCGAGATATGCGACATATCAGACGATCAGACCGGACTGTACGGTAGTGTTACTGGTCGGATTCACTGGAGTGTGAGCGGGCTTGCTCGTCGATCTTCAGATCGCTCAATACCCGGGTGGCCGTTACGTTTAGCAGACCGCTTGCGGCTTGTGGGTGTTTGATATGATCATCACCTGCTGCCGGCGTATTGACGAGTCTTTAGAGTCCTACACAGAGGTTTCCTGGCTCAAGCGAAACGAAATAGGAGCGTATATGAGATATGTGCGGGACCGAGAATAATACGGTATGTGATACTGTATTTGATTCTCGCGATGTGACATTGATCGGTTATATGCGATATAGCCGGGTTATAGGATCAAGTGTTGATTCGATAAGTTGTTACTAATGATACCAGTCGGTTATATTCGACATGACCAGATCATTGAATCAAGTGTTGATTTAATGATTTAATGCATAATTATATATTTGATATATTACTTTGCATTAACTAGTATCGGTTCACTTTATAATGGATTTTCTCACTCGGATGTGCGCATTATATATGTGATATGATTTTGTGCACCAGCTTGTATCATGTTTGATGATACATGCTTTTTGGTTAAGTGTAAAGTGTTAAACCTTGGTTAATGAATAGGTTAGGGTTTATTATTTGTTATTCATTTGTCTTATTTAATTATCCATTTATTTATGATAAATGAATAAAAGAAAAAGAAATGAAATGGTTGCTAATTTTGGATTCTAGTTGAAGCTTCTTGATCTTTTGACTAAGTGACCATTTTGTCTCTAGTTTGACCCTAACCATTCCTTTAACCATGGTTAACTTTCTACAATTAACCATGGTCTTGTTATGATAAGGTTGGATTATTCATTTCATTTTCTAATTAACTTATCATAACTATTTTCCTTCTTCTTCTTCCTTGCTTCAAGTGAAGAAGCTTGAGGTCATCAATGGTGGATTGATGATTTGAGTGAGAAATCCAATTCTAAAGTCTACCCACTTCCTATTTCTTCACCCTCTACCTCTTGCCAAGTAGTAGAGTGTGTTTCCTTCACAAGTTTTCACGACTTGGTGAAGGTGGAGCTTGATCTTTCGATGCCTCGACGTAGATCATCTTCGGCATGGACATCGACGACCTAGCTTGCCCATTCTCCGACGAAGCCGACGCTTGAGCCCGGATTTGATTTGGACAGCGGAGAGGACCTCGTTGCGGAGCTATGGAGGTGGAGCACCGGATCTACAAAGGTTGTATTTCCGTTTTCTCATTAGTTAAGTGTTAACTAGTTCTTTTTCGCCTAGACATCTAGTTATCGATCCGTAGTTTAGGGCTTCTCGGCACCATATTTTTTGAAATTGCCATGGTTGATGGCTTGGGAGACCTCACTAGGGTGCCTAGGAACCCTACACTTCGCTCGCCGAAATCGATGACGCCATGCTCCGTCACCTCGGAATCCACGTGAAGGTACCTATAATGATAAACAATCGCAATGCGTGTTAAAAATCAAGGCGGGAAACCAAAACGGTACACGTTTCGCTCAAAGGTCCAAACCTATAGCTTTGCGTGCAAAACACGACCAAAAACCCTGGTCGTGGACGTCCAAACGCCACACGACGGAAACACGATACCAAATACCAAAATCAAGTCAAAACGAAGTCGTAAAATAATGCACCAACTCATGAAAATGGTCCCAGATTTTACCCTAAGCTAAATTGGTAAATTTTGCATATATGGAGGGCCTAATTTACATCTAAAGGGACCCCAGAACAAGTACGGATCAATTCTGAGCTACCCTGGCCGCAAATTGCGGCCAGATTGAATTTATCTGTGGCCTGGGTGTAGGGGATGGGGCTCAGGTCTTGGCGGTAGCTTCCTAGTTGCCTGCACGACTCCCAGTAATTGCAAAATCATTTCTAGTGTCCCCGGGTTGCTCTAGATTCCAAAAGACCCTCTAAATTCACACATTTATCCGATGTCGGGGTTTCTAAATTCGTATTCCGGAGTTCTAGTCTCTGGGTTAGGTCTGAATTCTAGCACTAGGGGATTTTTGTGGCGTCTACTGAGCTCAATTTCCCATCACAACTCAAGAATTCCAAAACCCTTAACTAGAATTTTCCTAAGTCCACAAAACTACTCAATATCGACATGAAACATGTATGGATGCAAAAGGATTTAAAACACTACACTAAGGGTGCAGAAATTACCTCCTTTGGCAACTCAAGAAAATTCTTGAGTTTCCCCAAGTGTCCAAAATGCAAGCTTTCTTGGTCCAATGTGTTGCTAGTGAGCTTGTGCATCTTTTTATTGAAATGGGGTTTGAGTTTTGAAGTGTTTTTCATGGAGTTTGAGAGGCTTGAAGAGGGGAGGGAGTGAGGGCTGCAGCAGCAACAGCAAGAGGGGGAGGGGAGAGGAAAGAATGAGATGAAAATGGTGAGATGAGTGAATGGCCAAGTCAAAGATACCCCTCACCTTTCTCTCTCTCTCTCACCCATACCTAATACTATATTCCTTTTCTTTTCTTTTCTTCTCTCATAAAATTACCACCATGCAAGAATCATGAGGAATGCCATGATAAAAAAAAATGTAACAAGTGAAGAAAAAGACTTGTGCATGTTTTGCACAAAACACGCTTAAAACCCGATTAGCAATTTTTAATCGCGATTAGCACTAAATTAGTGTCAAATAACTCGTAAAACTTCATAATTTGTATAAATCCAATAAACCACCCTCATTTTAGTAATTTCCATAATTTTCCAAATTTTTCCCCAATTTATCAGTATTTAATTATACCGAAATATTAAAATATTCAATATAATATTATTTAATTATAAAAATTCCCAAAAATAATATTTTATTTTTCTGAAGTGTTACAAACCTGTTCTTCTACACTTCTTCTTTTAAAGGGTTTAGATTTCTGGGCTTCGGCTTGCTTAGATTACGTTACGCCTCCAGACGTTTCGTAATTTATGTGCCGGTTACGTTCCGTACCTTCGGGTCATGACAAAGTTGGTATCAGAGAGCTAGATTTAATCCTTGTCTAAGTCTAGGTTGACCTTTATTGATGGAGTAGGTGACTTAGGTAGAGTGACGTACCGTAGGTTTGATCCACGGCATACTTACGATACGCTACTCTGCTTAAGAAGCCTTAGGATATACATTTCATTGCACTGTATTTTATTCATTCCTTTGATCTATCTTCGTCGATAGCGGATGGTGGTTTCTGTTACCATGCTCGCACGGGCAGAGGGAGCTGCGGCTCGAATGCGATGACCGTTAGGGTATCGTCAATTCTTGAAGATTGAAGCATTGTTTAGCGTGCGGACGAAAGGTATTCACATGTCGTCTAGACGAAGTTAAAAGGTTCGAACGAATGTCAGAAACCCATTTTCCCAAGTTTAAGGTATTCGGAAGAACATGCAGTTATTTCTATGGACCCTCTAGAAGAATGAAACCCTAACTCGACATAATGACCATAAGAACGCCTTTGAACCTTAGGGTTTACGGCAGTTCCGTGGTGCCATTAGTGAGGCTTGGGTTTGCCCTTCTACGGCTGGTTCGCAGATGCTGGGGCATGTACTGGATATTTTTAAACTGTACTTGAGTGTTGAGCTCTCAGGGAATTATGAGATTTTGATGAATCGATCGAAAAGTTTAACGTAGTCCAGATATCAGGTGAAGGGATAGATTACGTGGGAGACTCTAGATGTGAGCATAGCCGTTAGTAGTGCTGTCAGCATAGCAATGACGAGACGACTCCGAATCAGTCGACATTAGAGAAGGCCCACATTGACGATAGTGATTGCGATTAGGTGATTTGAATTTCATATTTCCATTGATTGGATTTTGGTATTTTGAGGATTTTGTTCTACGATTGGTATTTCTTATGTGTACATTCATTATGTTGGATATAGTGCTCTCAGAGTCAATTATTGGATCACAGGCACATGATTGCAATGATTGAGGGATGACCTATACCGGTAGGACAGTCTTACTCGAGATTATAGTATGCTATCTGGTTTATCTTTATCATCGTGTACTGCTTTAGGTGACCTTACAGGTCACTATTGCGCGTTGATAGAGCCCTTAGGATTCTTGCTTGACGGCCAGCAGTATGATGGCGATCATATACGTGGGAGCTGGGGTCTATAAGCACATCCTTAAAAGGTCCCTAGTCATGGGAGTTTCGAGACAGGGCATCGATACTCCAGAGTAGACTAGTGTATACAGTCGAGACCCCGATGAGGGGCGGTGGCCGGTCTCACAAGCCACTGGTGTCAGTTGGTTCACCTATGATGTATACAGGTGCTCATTGGGTTATGAGTACACCGGACAGGACTCGCCGGGAACATGCTAGTTGGTATTATAGCTGACGTCAGATAGTAGTTCCCTGGTGACATGTGTACAGGTTAGTTCATCGACCTGGGATCGTCATTTGTCTCGTGTGAGTTCCCACTGTACTTTGATTACTACCCTACCACGGCTCAAAGGAGCCGTGCAAACAGGTTTTAGTTGGGTACAGTTCCGAGCCACATGGAGGCAGTGAGCGGATCTGCAGGGGTTCGTCTCTCCCGGTATTGAGGGTGAGGTCGCTTTGTGTCTAGGAGAGCCATTACACAAATCCCTCGGCCGAGGCAGGAGATTTACTGGTAGGTATTCCAGTAGTATCTCATGGTGTTCTGGGCTACACTCCGACACGACTTGTACCGCTTTTAGGGGTCTGACTTTTACCAACCCCCTAGGCCCGCCATGCGATGCTCATAGACGAATGGACCGGACTGTACGGATATTGTCACTGACAGGCTCAGTAGGGTGTCAGGATAAGTTCGCTCATCGACGTCCCTTTTGGTCAATACCTGGTAGCCCGTTACATATGGCTAATACCTCTGACGTGCTAATGGTTATATCCACAGCCAAAGTATTGATGAGTCTTTAGAGTCCCCCACAGACCGTTTTCTCAAGCTTCGGACGAAACGCTGTAGAGGCCGTATGGAGATATGGCAGGGTTCGATCAGATATGTGCGGTATTGCACGAATCATGATCGGACGGATAATACTAGCGAGCTTTGGTTTAAGCCGGATCCTAGTATTGTACAGTGTAGATTTTGTCTCATTGCATTCGTATTCAGTCGCAATACAAATGTTGGTATGTATATACAGTAGCTGGGTTTTCCTGTAATTTATTACGGGATCAGTTTTTGAAGTTGCCAGTTTGATTTCCGTTTCGGCCATTTTCCTTTGTATCTTTCATTGGCTGAAATTTGGTGGAGGGGGTTATTTGCAATTGTGCAAAGGAGAAGACTTTTTTGCATCATGATGGTGCACCATCCATTGACCTCACTTGACTTTCTTTTGTTCATGATGGCTTGACCTTTGGAGTCATGATGGTTGATGGAGTGTTGGACTTTGTTTACTGATCATCTCTTCTCATCATCACCTTTTCTCTCTCTTGTTTTTGGTGATTGATCCACACCCCCCCTTTGGACTTTGCTCTCTTTCCATTCTTATTCCTCATGGAGAATGGCTGGCCATGCTCATGGGGGGCTGTCCAAAATATTGTGGTGGGGATTTTGTTCTCTTCATGCTTGCAAAATCCCCAAGTTCATCTACAAAAGGTTCATGGTTCATTTCCTCCACCAAATGGCAACTTCCTACACCCCAATGCGACATAGAGTTCCACACTATTCTGCAACAATTCTTGGGCACGTCGGCTCGCCAACTTCGTGCCCGAGTTGCCTCGGTCCAGAGGTGGGAGCTCGTAAAAGAACCCGGCGATGTGGTGCCCTTCCGACGAGGAGATGAAGACCGGAGATTCCGCTGGGAGATCGGGACGACGACGAGAATACCGAAGGACACGGATCGCTCGGTATATCTCTCTATCCCTTTCTTCATTTAGCTAGTAGTAGGTTAATGGCCCGATCCGGGTTTATGGTTCGCGGTGGCGCCGGTTTAAAGTTAAGAAAATTTTTGATTCCGCATTTTGGCCTTGGACAGACAGCCGGGGCGCTGCCGTGCACCAACATGGTATCAGAGCCACGCCATTAACCTAGTCTAGCTTGCTCTAACGTGTTTAAAAGTTCGATCGAACAAAATTCCAAAACCGCGTTTCCATTTTCATCAGTTTCTGTCGATTTTTTGCAGTGGTCAAAATTTTTTCAGTGTGTTGCAGAAATTCAAGCAGGATATTTTATGAGTTCTGTAAAAATTTGGTCGTGTAATGTCAACTTTCCACCGCGGAACCGCGGCCAAACCAATGCATTGGCCGAGGTTCCGCGGCCATTCTATTTCCTTGCTGCACCAAATTTGTACAGAGGCTCTCTTGAAGGGAAATTAGGGTTTTGGAATGTTCTGTTTGGGCCCAGATAAATTTTGAGAGCTACAGTTGTGCTTGGGGCCCACTTCGGGAAATTTGATCGATCGAAAATTTTAAACATGTTAGTTCACAGTATTTACATTATACCTGCGACCGTGAATGTCATTTGATCGGTAAATCCTGTCTAACTGCTATAGCCTTTTTAGACGGATTTGCGAACATGACATTCACGTTGATGTTCTGTGTTGTGCTGTGATGTTGCGAATTGGTCGTGGGGGATAGCCTGGATGCAATGTTAGTACAGTTTCATTTTATAGGTACATTTGATATTGCGGGGCGAGCGTCCGACATGTGGACTGCCGTCACTTCCCGTTTGTATATTATTCTTTTGGGGCATGACCGGGCTGAGGTCGATGTACCCGTTGTATATTTTACTTTTTGTACTAGGATTACCCCGCGGTGGGGTGCACGGGTAGCCGGGTTCTAGAGGGCAACGGGCCCGCATCTCATGGCGTTGAGACGGAGGGGGCTTCACTCTAGAATTGGCGGGCTATTCGCCGCACTCGTAGGGGGTACAGGTTGACCCAGGAGGGGTGCCCAAGTTACCGGATTCTGTGAAGTGCTGGGTGGTCCATTCACGTTACTGAAGGGGGCTGCCTCGCTTCAGGTTTTGGCGGGTAACTTGCCGCGCCCGTAGGGGTCTAGGTTTTCATTGCACAGGCTATCCACACGACCAGGAGAACGTCGGGTTTCAGTAGCGGCTCTATGAAACTCGGGGATCCCAGATATCTGTATTGTTCTGTGTTGCTTATTACATTTCTGTGATGTTGCATTTTATCACGCATTGAGCAAATATTATATATTGATATATATACTAGTAGATGTTGTATATGATTTGCATCCGCGCTAGTCCAGTCCCCGCTCTGTCGTTAGTTAAGTAACCTAACGGGTAATGACGGGACCCAGTGGCGAATGCGGATGGCATATACGTACATCATTATTTTCGTTCTTTATTGGTGTGATCAATTGATGGGACTGCGTTGATTCGGATCAATGCAAGTTAAACAAACCTGTTTGATGTTGTTGGAACATTTTTCAAAAAGCTGTTATTGCAAGGACGTTCTCTTTTGTTTTGCACAGTGGTATTCTGTTATGAATATCCAGCACCTCAGTCGACGAGGCAAGGGCCGAGATCCCTTCACCGGGAGTGACCCCTTGGACAGAAGTTTGCATCAGGGTAATAACTTCACTATAGCCAATTGCCTTTTTCTTTGCATCGTGGTATTCAGTTGGAATATCCTGCACCTCATTCTATGGGGAAAGAGCCGAGATCCCTTCACCAGGAGTGACCTCTTTAGCAAAAGGTTCTCGTCACTATATTTTTATAAAAAGCTATGCAGTTCCTTCAACGATATCAAGTTCATTACGTTAAAGGTTTTTCGCCAAAAACCAGCCGTAGCCCTCCGTCATTTCTTACGGGTATTATTTAGTATTCGTGCTGCGTTTGTTGACTCCGTCAAGGCGTAGTGTACGGTAGCTAAGTGGTGCTTGTTTGTTGCATAAATGGGATTGGTTAGGACAGCCGTGCGGCCTTGTTGACTTCTTCAAGGCCACGTACAGGTGGGTTTAATGCAATCCAGATAATGACGGGTTGAACTTGACTAGGACTCTTTGATTTGTTGACTCCGTCAAGGTCACTTGGGTCCTAGGGGTAAAAACATACATCGGGAGTTTCTAAAGAAGCTGAAACTTGCCAGATATGCGCATACCTTCTGGAGTGTGATAACGTGAGCGGATTCCGTCACGTTATCATGCAATGATAGTTGGATCCCGATTCCCATTGATGAGTTGGTTTCCTCCTCGGGTGATCCCGACTAATTCTTCTTTCAGGTTTGGAGGAGAATTTGACGGTACAGTGGGAGGTTTCCTGATTAGATAAATTGGTAACCATTCTGATCTAGGTTAGAGTGCACGCTGAGTGTTTCTTTTCTCTCTCTCTTTGGCAGCGACCATGACCCGACCCTTGACTATGACTCAGTGACCAAGTTGACCGAACCTTCTTAAAAACACAGGCTTTTGGATTGTCAGAGTTGCAAACCTCATTGTCACTCCTACTTTTACCCTTTTCTCCAGGACACCCCGTATTGCTACGAACGTCCACTTCCATTGGATAAAACCATCGTATGGTTATATACGAACTCGAAGGAATTTATTCGAGAATGGTTTTCGGTTCTGGAGAAAACGAATAGGACTATTCAGTTGTCTTTTCCTTTTACCTTCTCTCAGGTTGGGAGTACTCCTTGGTTTAGGAGATAGTATACCTATTACGCAAATTGGATAGTCTTCTTCCAAACCTTAGGCTGGTGCCGAACGGTGGGGAATGAAAAAAACCAATTAGCATAACGATGGTGTACAGAGGGTATTAAGTAAAGACATATCAAGGGATTAGTAAGAGGGCAAAGTAAATTGCGACTGCTATTCACGACCAAACCAAGTATTTCTTTGCCAATCCTAAATCATCTTTGTATTTCTCTAGGACACTCCGTATCACTACGAAGATCCACAGTTTATTGGATACTCTATCGTATGGTTATATACTAACTCGAAAGGAACTTGTTCCAGTTCGGGGATGGATTCTGTTTCAGGAGAAATAGGAATAAGGTTTATTCGGTTGTCTTTTATCTTCACCTTCTTTCGCATTGCGAGTGCTCCTAGGATTAGGACAGTACACCCATTATGCTTATTGGATAGTCTTCTTCCAAACCATAGGCTGGTGCCGAACGATAGGGAAGGAAGAAAACCATTTAGCCTAAGAGGGTGTACAAAAGGTAATGACTAAAGACATATAAAGGGATTTGGAGAGATGGTAGAGAAATATACAGTTACAGTTGTGAATCTGGATAATGGAAGAGGCATTACTAAGAATACCCGGATACCCCATCGAAACATTTCAATGTTTCAGTTTCACTGTGTACTGTTAAAAGAAAACTGATTTCCCAATTGGACACTTGCTCTAGGGTATGTATTTACCAAGTATAATTCTCACATCTGTATGGTTTTACAGATGATGAGTAGGAGTAAGTTATTGGGAATTAGGTGATCATTCTCATCATATCGGAATTCGTTGTAATTGGTGATATTTGAGGAAATCACCTGGGTTGTTTGCCGGACGGCGAATATTTGGTTTTAAATATCCGCTGTTATGCACCAATTTCAAATTGATATATCTGTACGTCTATTTTTTATATAGAGTGAGATATACCTTTTTGAAATTATGTCGATGACATTTACCTATATCAGTTGATGGTTAGGTAAGGAGCATTAAACAGCGGTGTAATTCTTCTTAACCATAGGTACAGTTTTCAACCTACGACACACAGAGAATGAGTTATTAGACTCAAAGGACTTATACAGAGTATTGTATGTTGTCCAGCGTCCATGAGGACAGAGGGGTTGGTTCTCGTACTATATTCGGCGTACTTATGACTTCTCTAGTTTTAGACATGTGTTTCATAGAAATTCAAGGTCCAAGTATTGAGAAGTTACAGGTATATGAATAAAGTAGAGAGCCAAGTGTTGCAAGTATCGGGATTCTTAAATGTGATCGAAGATGTAGATACTTATTTATGGTATTCAGTTGATAGTAATGATTAAGAGAACATGCTTCTCTTTTAGGTTACTCATAATTGGAAGCATTCCTAAGTTGAGTAATGCTGATCGACCTCTCTCCATTTAGTTGACATGCACTGAAGACAGCTGCATGATTTGAATCCGGTTCAATTAAATCAGTGCCTCTGTTTCTGTATTGGATATAGAACAGTTCATATCTTGACATTGTTAAGGTACGGGGAGTTATCCGGCTTATGCTTAAAACCAGACTCTGGATAACTCAAGGCACGTTTCTGTAATGGCTGTTTGTGGGTTGACCCAGGCTATGACGAGGGTTGACTTTCTACCATCTGGAAGATCAATAGTGATATTGTTCTAGACTCGCCACAGTTTTAAGTAAAATGGATTTTTTCAGAAAAACAGTAGTGGGAGTATGGTAGAACTGGAAGTGATTTCAGAACCGCAAACGATTATTGAAAATTTGATAAGAACCTAAAGATTCAATCTGGTTTGACATTCCATTGGCCACTCCGTAGATATGGTGGGTAATCTCAGGCACCCGAGAGGTACTCCGGTAGCCTCAAGGACGGTGGCAGGGAGGTTCTTGATTACCCAGACTTTCCATTGCTGTTGTTCCAAACTGTGAGACCCGGCAGGAAGATGAGTATAGCGTCGATCTAAACTAGCTTTAGAAGTGTACGTCTATATGACTCTGCCAGAGGGTTGTCGTAGTTAGTGAGAGCAGCGGAAGCATTGGTGGACAAGTAGCTTATGTCTATGGACTAAAGCAGATATACCGGAGATAGATCATCTATTTCTGATGTGATAGTCATAGGTTTGACTTTATCAGAATAGGGGATGGATCTGTTAAGAAGGTAGTAGGGTGTGATGTCCTGGTATTTGGATGACATACACAGAGTAGGAAGTGATATTCCTATTTACTACGATCGGTTATATTTTGGTTGTCACACAGTAGTTTCTCCACATGGGATTTGGATATTATATCAAGACATTCTGGTTACTGGATCTATGGTTTTAGATCTAGATTTGGGTAGTTTCCCAATCTGGGTATTTAGACAGCATTCTAAAGGTGTTTTAGAATGGATGACTCCTGGCACGGTAGTGTACCTGCATGTGATGGAGTCACCCTCTCTAAAGGTGTCTTACTGACTAAAGGGGAGAGGGATGTGCATGATTGGCAGATCAGTTGCTTAGGCAATTGAGTCAATCATGAGATGTTAAGTACCACACCAGATGTTGTTTTTACAGTAGATGCAATAAGTTGATATTAATCCAATCCTGGAGAAACGATCGGAAGCAGTTTTAGAACATAAGAGAATGTTCTAGGGATATGATAACGACAGCCTCATTCGGGAGACAGTTATCATTCCAGGCTTCCAAGGTGACCTGGATGACAGAGTGACTGTCAGAGTTATAGTTTTCCCTCTGACGAGGGGCAGTAGTTTGGACAGGAGGTCCAAGCGGATACTGAGGGAGGCATGGCGCAGGATACTGATTAAGTTCAGTTGACGATACAGTCTAAGAAGTTTGGATTTGGAGTTTATTTATGAACTAGGTCCCATCAGATATCCAGACATATTCTAAGACAGGTATTGCTCATTTCGGGAGATGGCTTTCACCGCAAACTTAAGATATAGAGAGACATAGAAAGAAACATCAAGGCGGATCCACTCACTGAGGCTATTCCTCGAACGCAATAGTTTCGCAAACGGGTTTTATGAGACTGATTAGTAGAGGAATTGGGTGTTCGGTATCACACGGGCTGTGAGTATGCGACATCGCAATAATTAGCCTTGAGTGCAAGTGGGAGATTGTTGGATATAGTGCCCTCAGAGTCAATTATTGGATCACGGGCACGTGATTGCAATGATTGAGGGAGGACCTATACCGGTATGACAGTCTTACTCGAGATGATAGTATGCTATCTGGTTTATCTTTATCATCGTGTACTGCTTTAGGCGACCTTACAGGTCACTATTGCGTGTTGATAGAGCCCTTAGGATTCTTGCTTGACGGCCAGCAGTATGATGGCGGTCATATACGTGGGAGCTGGGGTCTATAAGCACATCCTTAAAAGGTCCCTAGTCATGGGAGTTTCGAGACAGGGCATCGATACTCCAGAGTAGACTAGTGTATACAGTCGAGACCCCGACGAGGGGCGGTGGCCGGTCTCACAAGCCACTGGTGTCAGTTGGTTCACCTAAGATGTATACAGGTGCTCATTGGGTTATGAGTACACCGGACAGGACTCGCCGGGAACATGCTAGTTGGTCTTATACCTGACGTCAGATAGCAGTTCCCTGGTGACATGTGTACAGGTTAGTTCATTGACCTAGGATCGTCATTTGTCTTGTGTGAGTTCCCACTGTACTTTGATTACTACCCTACCACGGCTCAAAGGAGTCGTGCAAACAGGTTTTAGTTGGGTACAGTCCCGAGCCACATGGAGGCAGTGAGCGGATCTGCAGGGGTTCGTCTCTCCCGGTATTGGGGGTGAGGTCGCGCTGTGTCTAGGAGAGCCATTACACAAAGCCCTCGGCCGAGGCAGGAGATTTACTAGTAGGTATTCCAGTAGTATCTCAGGGTGTTCTGGGCTACACTCCGACACGACTTGTACCGCTTTTAGGGGTCTGACTTTTACCAACCCTCTAGGCCCCCCATGTGATACTCATAGACGAACAGACCGGACTGTACGGATATTGTCACTGACAGGCTCAGTAGGGTGTCAGGATGAGTTCGCTCATCGACGTCCCTTTTGGTCAATACCTGGTAGCCCGTTACGTATGGCTAATACCTCTGACGTGCTAGTGGTTAAATCCACAGCCAAAGTATTGACGAGTCTTTAGAGTCCCCCACAGACCGTTTTCTCAAGTTTCGGGCGAAACGCTGTAGAGGCCGTATGGAGATATGGCAGGGTTCGATCAGATACGTGCGGTATTGCACGGATCATGATCGGACGGATAATACTAGCCGGCTTTGGTTTAAGCCGGATCCTAGTATTGTACAGTGTAGATTTTGTCTCATTGCATTCGTATTCGGTCGCAATACAAATGCGGGTATGTATATACAATAGCAGGGTTTTCCTGTAATTTATTACGGGATCAGTTTTTGAAGTTGCCAGTTTGATTTCCGTTTCGGCCATTTTCTTTTGTATCTTTCATTGGCTGAAATTTGGTGGAGGGGGTTATTTGCAATTGTGCAAAGGAAAAGACTTTTTGCATCATGATGGTGCACTGTCCATTGACCTCACTTGACTTTCTTTTGTTCATGATGGCTTGACCTTTGGAGTCATGATGGTTGATGGAATGTTGGACTTTGTTTAGTGATCATCTTTTCTCATCATCACCTTTTCTCTCTCTTGTTTTTGGTGATTGATCCACACACACCCCTTTGGACTTTGCTCTCTCTCCATTCTTATTCCTCATGGAGAATGGCCGGCCATGCTCATGGGGGGCTGTCCAAAATATTGTGGTGGGGATTTTGTTCTCTTCATGCTTGCAAAATCCCCAAGTTCATCTACAAAAGGTTCATGGTTCATTTCCTCCACCAAATGGCAACTTCCTACACCCCAATGAGACATAGAGTTCCACACTATTCTACAGCAATTCTTGGGCACGTCGGCTTGCCAACTTCGTGCGTGAGTTGCCTCGGTCCAGAGGTGGGAGCCCGTAAAAGAACCCGGCGATGTGGTGCCCTTCCGACGAAGAGATGAAGACCGGAGATTCCGCGGGGAGATCGGGACGACGACGAGAAGACCGAAGGACACGGATCGCTCGGTATATCTCTCTACCCCTTTCATCATTTAGCTAGAAGTAGGTTAATGGCCCGATCCGGGTTTATGGTCCGCGGTGGCGCCGGTTTAACGTTAAGAAAATTTTTGATTCCACATTTTGGCCTCGGACAGACGGCCGGGGCGCCGCCGTGCACCAACACATTACACTCTATTCGTGTTTCATATGTCAGTTGTAGTGATATTGTTTTGTGTATACCCAGTGCACTCGATTTGGTTTTATACATTTTGAGATATTGATTTGATTTCGTGCATATGGGTTGCACATGATTTTGACGTATGCTTCGACATAGTTTTCATGCACTTTTCATACTGTGATTTCGATTTTGATATTCGGTATATGTTTTCGTGCACCATATGCACTTGATTGAGATTCTTGCGCACACTTGGCGCACTTGATGCGATTTTTGCACACCAGATGCACTAAATTAGGGTTTTGTGCAGATTAGATGCACCTGATATTGTTGTCGTGCACGCCCGTTGCACTTGACAGATGTTTTTGGTGCACACTCGTTGCACTCAGTTTTGTTTCTGTGCGTATTCATGGCATCTGTATTTGATTTCGATTTCCGTGTGCACCGAACGCACGTGGTACCTCGTATACTGTATTTGAGATTGATTTCATTTTGAGCAGTACGTTTTTATGATATTTACTATTTGTTGTAGTAACCGAGCAGTACTGTTCGGAGAACAGTACCTTGGATTTCGATGTATATCATGTTGGTTTCGTATTGGACTTTGATATTGTGTTTTCACCATGACTCTGATGATTGCATTATGCTTGACGGAGTTTTGATTTTGAGTTATGTACTTGTTTTTCATGCACATGCATTGCGCTAAGAGGTGTTTTATGTATTGATGATTTCGGAGCCCCGACGATTTGAGTGTTTTGCTAAATGTTTTAGTATTTGGGGGGGTTTAATTTAAATTCGGGGACCGAATTTTTTTAAGGAGGGAAGATTGTAACGTTTTAAAAATAATCATATAAATAATTAAATAAATAAAATCGTTTAGGTGAATTTTCGGATAATCGGTAAAATAAACCGTATTTTCCATAAAACTCAACTATAATTATTTTTCATTATAGAATTAAATACACCTATTTTAACTATGTACTTACTAGTAAATGGTGTTTATTTAGTGACTTATAAATTATTAGTTTACTAAAATATTTTCCGTAATTAATTAAATTCAAATATTAACATAAGCTTTATTTATACATTAAATTAGTGCAAATTAAAAATTAGAAATGGGTTAATTTTACAAAGTGAGCCACGACAATTTAAAACAAGTGTGTGATATGCAAAATTCCTTCTCAAAACCACTCCATGGTTCTAGATTTTTCTAGGTTTTTTTTGAAAAGAAAATTAATTAAATAAAGAAATTGATGAAAAGACTTAAAAGATGTATTATTTGGAGAAGTTTCTACACAACTCCTCACATCTTTTTCTCTCTCTCTTTTTCCCCATGCCATGGCCGAAAATACCTCATGGGCAGTCCCCCATTTCTCCACTTCAATTCTTCTTAAAAATCATCCAAAAATTCATCAAAAATCCAAATAAAAACCCACTAATTCCTAATTAAATCTCTACCCTTCATTCTTTTTCCAAAAAAGCAAGGATCTTAGAGAAAAGTTAGCATTTTGGAGATAATTTTGTATGTTTGATCTCATGTTTATGGAGGTATAATCCTAAGCCCTTGGTTTAATTTTTAGTTAATCACTTTAAATTAGCTTATTAAGTGTTTAGTTTGGTTTTAAAGTGGTTCCAATTGCATGATTGAAAATTCTAGAAAGGGTTTGGAAATTCAAGTTAGGGTTTATCACTTAATCATGATTCCAACGGGTAATGTAAAATCGTATGCAATACAAAATGTAATCTAGTTGCAAATTTGTAAATTGTTGTATTTAAATTATCCTAAATAGGATTTTTGCAAACTAGGTTTTGTGAAATGCATATATATGTGAGATAAAATTCTAGTGAGGGTTTTTATCAATTGTTCATGGTTTTAATGAGTGGATTAACACATAAAGACATGCAAAATCTAATCTAGATTGTTAAATTACTAATTGTTACATTTTAATTGTTCAAATTAAGCTATTTGTAAACTAAATTTTTATAAATCATGTATATTGGTGAGATAAAATTATGATGAGAGTTTATATCATTATATTATGGTTTTAATGAGGAGATTAACATGTTAATTTAATGCAAAACCTAATTAGGTTACTGGTTGCTATTTATTAGTTAAAAATTGTGATAAATATGCTATTTTGTAAACTAGGTTTTAGAAATTAATTTAAAATGTGGGATTAAAAATCAAGTTAGGGTTATAGCACATCATTAAGGTTTCCATGAGTGGTTTAACAATTTAAAATATGAAAAATCAAGTTTAGTTGTGGAATTGTGAATTTTTCTTTAAAAAGTGTTAAAATTGGATATTTTCGCAAACTAGAATTTTGGGTTTTATACAAGTTGATGAGATTAAATTGTGGAAATGGTTTATATAACCTAGTTATGATATTTAGTGAATATATTGGCCATTAGTTTCATTTAAACATCAAGTTTTGATGTAAAACGGTTAATTGACGCTTTCTAGGCTTTTGCGAAATAGAACGATTTGATTGATTTAAGATTTTGATGATTTAAACCCTGTTTTATATTATAATTAATGAGTTTTGGAACTACAATTTGTATGTTTTAGTTTTATCTCGATCAATCGGCATTTGTACGCCGATATCGAGGGTTATTTGGTTCTTTTGCATGAGCGGATCATAGGTTTTAACTTATGCGCGTTTCGTGCGCCGTTTTGGTTTTTTCCGCTATTTGGTTTACGATATACATATATGTTTGCATATAGGTACCTCTCACGTGGACTTCGGACGATGAAGAAGAGGATGGCGACATCGATTTCGGCAGACAAGAACCAGGTGAGTAGATGTATATCTACGGGGGAAGTCGGGTGGATGGCGTATAGCACCCCCGCAAACGTAGAATAGGGATATTACTTATTATTATTAGGAAGTCGGACGCGGCCTTACATTCTTGGCGAGTAGGGTCCTATTGAAGACTTTAGGTTGGACTAGACTGAATTAGAAAGACTTAACCATGAGGATGACTGCCTTGAAGGGAATTCATAGGTTTCATGTCGACACACACACACACACATAAACTTGACTTGGTGTATATGTGTGTATATATACATATAGGAATATGTGTAGGTATATATATATATATACAATATATACATGTGATATGAGGAGGTTATATTATACATGGGGATGAGTCAATATGACTGGGTTTGATACCGTGATCTATTGGATATACGATCGAGTTATGATTTGAGATGTGTTATGATAGTAACAGATCGTTGGGCAATGTGATTATACAAAATATATGTATATAAACGATAATAAGTGTTGATGACATTTGAAATGAACGAGACTCTAGAATAAAACCCAGATTGTAATATGTGACTTAATCACGATATGATATATGACATGATATTTCTGAGGATCATTTGACGATGTATATTTACACAGACAATGATATATGTTTGATGATATTGGGATGTATGCGATTATAGCACAGTACCATTGATCATGATATTGTTTGATGATGATACTATACGAATGATGACGTATATATGTGATAGTTGACCCGTACCCCGATTTTGGGAAGCCGTACGACGGATTTTACCGTACGAGGCATAGATGTGATGATTGATCCACACTCTTAACTCGAGGAAGTCGTACTACGTACGTGACGCTATTGAGGCTGGATCGCCGACTACTAGAGATATCGGCTCAGACTTTAGGTGGATTCTTACTTCCTATCGACTAGTTTCTTTAGTTTAGTTCTTTAGTGGGTTAGATAGATACTAGTTTAGGCTCGAGTCATATAGTTTGTAGTTAGATATGTATATTCTAAATGTGCGGTTAATACACATTCACCCTTATATTCAGATAGTAATCATCACATTGCATGTTCATATATATTTGTTTCTTTAGTTAATATAAAACTCTTCCTGTTAGGATACCAGCACCATTACCGATGATGCGCATGATCCACGTACACTTATTTGCCAGCTCACACACATCATCATCGATAATTGCCATGTCACGTACACTTTAGAACATATTATGTTTTTATTGATATATCAGCTAAATGCTAGTCCAATATAATATTGTATGATTACCCTCACGTGCTAGTTTAGACATTTCATTTATTACTTAGACATTTCATGCATTCAAATATTCATATTATCATGTAGTATTGTGGGGCTTAAGCCGATACTCATTATTTACTTACTCATGATTTTGGGATTTTGGATTTCTATGAGATTTCTGGATTTTGGGGAAAACCGCAAGAATATTTACAAAAACTTCTCTCTCCCTCTCCCTCTCATTTTAAAATACAAGTTGCGGTTTTCTCGTGATGTATGTGTCGTCCACCATGAGATTTCATGTTTTCTGTTGGATTTTGAGACCCGATTCGAGGAGTGGATGAACCGTCTCGGGTACATGGTGGGCCCGATATGGTACCCCTGGGCAAGAAGATCGAGTTGTAGACGATAAGCCTGGTAGGGGAAGACTATCTACCGGTGATGTCTAGCGCGGCGTGTATTCGGAGGATACCGACCGTTGTCGTGAGATTTGATGATATGGGCTGATCCGGACTGACGGAGCCCGAGATATTGAGACTATGAGGTACTGAGACTTTGAGATTTATATGTTTTGTATCGATACTTGACACGGATTTGCATGGATTTCATTGATGATGTTTCAGATTACCATACAAATTTTACTATGATAAAAGTTAAAGATTTCTTATACAGATTTATCCAGATTTTATGGTTGATTGTTTTACATTCATGGTGCATGCATACTCATACACATGACATGTTACTACTTGAGGCACTAACACAAGCACTGAGCATTGCACTTACGCATAGATTATTACCCTGCCACTACTAGATAATTAGTGTTAAATTAGGTGTATTATTATGACCTAGGAAGGCGTCGTGCATGCGATTTCTACTCGCAGATGTCTTCTACTCACGAGTTGGCAACTCAGCCCCGTTGTGCCAAATTTTCTTACAGGTTTCGATGTACAGGTTTCCTTGGCATCTTGTTGGCACATCATTTCATTCAGGATGATTTTCTTGGTAGGTTGGTTCACTTGTATCAGAACCGCCGTTGTACTTTTATTATTTCATTTGTATCTAGTAAGCTCCATCAACCAGACTTGTATTACTTGATAAATTTAGAAGACCGGTTGTTTATTCTTTCGACCATAGAGTCCCGCTTGTATTATTATGGTTTTTGGTGGATTTGGTTTTCATTTTGAGTTTTGAGCATCGCCCTTCGGCGTTGTATATTTTAATGTATTGTGAGGTTGTTTCCGCCTTTTGGCGTAGAGCTAGCTCCCGCTTGGGTATGCTTTTTTATTATTGCATATGTATATATTCTTATTTGTACCCGTTTGGGGCCAGTTTTGACATAGGAGGCTCTGCCAAAATTTTTGAGAAATTTGATGTTGTTTTTAAAACTTGTTTCCTACACTTCTTCTTTTAAAGGGTTTAGATTTCTGGGCTTCGGCTTGCTTAGATTACGTTATGCCTCTAGACATTTCGTAATTTAAGTGCCGGTCACGTTTCGTACCTTCGGGTCGTGACAGGTACCCCGGGGCCAAAAGCTCGAGTTGTATTCGATGAGACTGGCAGGGAGCACTACCTACCGGTGATGTTATTTGGACTCGTCGGTTATCCGGAGAAAACCGGCCAGAGTCATGAGATGGATACAGGCTGATCCGTTCTGCCGGAGCCCGCGGGCCTATCCCGCAGATGATACGGATGCCTGAGATATTGATATTTGAGATCTGAGATTTGAGATATTGAGATTTGATATTGAGATACTGAGACTTACGTTTTGTGTCGATACTGGCACTGATTTCTCTGTTGCTTTCATTGATATACATATAGAAATCGCATTGATTAAAGAAAACAGTTGTCTCACTCATAATATATTCTGTTTCCATTCGTAATGCATTCATACATCATATATATATGATATGTTGCTATCTGAGGCATGACATGAGCACGTAGTATTGCACTTTTTATAGATGGATCAGGATATTATTTGAGGATATTGCCTGATATGACCTAGGATAGCGTTATGCATGCGATTTCTACTCGTAGATGTTTTCTACTCACGAGTTGGCAACTCACCCCCGTTGTGCCACAGTTCCTTGCAGGTTTTGCCGTACAGGTTTCGTTGCGGCTTTGCTGGCACACCGCCCCTCCCGGGTGATTGCTTTGGTAGGTGGGTTCTTTTGCATCAGGACCACCATTGTTTATTTATTATTTCAGTTGTATCTAAAAACTCCATCAACCAGATTGTATATTTGATAGAGATAGAAGACCAGACTTATTATTATTTCGACCTTAGAGTCGCGCGTTGTATTATTATGGTTTTCATGCTGATTTGGGGTTTTCTTTTGAGTTTTGATCCTCGCCCTTCGGCGTTGTATATTATATTGCTTGCATGGTTGTGACCTTCAATTGACGAAGAGCTAGCTCCCGCTTGGGGATGTCCTTTTTTGTATTTCGTATACTATTCATGTTGTATCCCGTTTGGGGGCCAATATTTACAAAGGAGACTCTGCCAAAATTTTCAGAAAATACTTGATGTTTTTAAAACGCATAATTCGGCTTATGCTATTAAAACTACTTGCTTTAAATTGGTTTTTTCCTTCACTCTACTGCTTCTTTTGGTTTTGATTTCTGGGTTTTGGCTTACCTAGATTACGTACGCCTCGAGACGTTTCGTAATTTAAGTGCCAGTCGCGCTCGGTACTTTTCGGGTCGTGACAAAGTTGGTATCAAAACGTTAGGTTTTACCTTCGGAGTGTAGGATGACCCTTGGTTGATGGAGTAGGTGACTTTAGTAGAGTGACGTACTGTGTGTATGTTCCGCGGCATATTTACGATACGATACTCCGCTTAAGAAGCCTTAGGATGTACATTTCTTTGCACAGTATTATATTCCTTCCTATGATCTAGCCTCATCGATACCAGTTATAGTTTTGTTACCACGGTTGTACGGGCACGGAGAGCTACGGCTAGAATTGCGGTCAGCACGAGCTCTTCATGAACGAGGACTGACCAGGGCGTGATTCCAGGGACATACAATTTGCATAGATGCGCCGTGTTATTGTGTTTTTGCGTCATGAGCGTTTGATGGATCGCTGTTATGAGATTTTTCGGACGTGCAGATTTGCACCAGAGGTTTGAGCCACTGATAGAGGCCAACAAGAATGTGATGATCATTGATGTATCGCTTATTCATGATGATTGAGGCACTGTTCAGCATGCAGACGAATGAGCCGGTTGTTGCTGCCAACGTCGAGATATTGCCCCAGATGTTGGAGCTATTGCTGTACGAGTTGTACTTAGAGATATGATAGGAGGTCGCTAGTCACCCGAGGATGAATGACTAGGACATGTGGTTTGCTTACCCTGATGCGAGGTCATCAGATAGATTGATTCCAGTTAGAGATGACTTAACACGGATATGTTGAGAGTCGACAGAGGCGGTCGAATGTCAGAAACCCATATTCCAAGTTTAATGTATTCGGAAAGACATGCAAGAAATTCTATGGACCCTCTAGAAGAATGAAACCCTAACTCGACATAATGACCGTGTGAAAGCTTTTGAACCTTAGGATTTGCGGCAGTTCCACGGTGCCATTAGTGAGGCTTGGGTTTTCCTTTCTATGGTTGGTCCACCGATACTATGGTGTGTACTCGATTCTATTAAACCGTACCCATGATGTTGAGCTCTTAGGGGATTATGATGTTTTGACGAATCGATCGAATGGTTCGACTTCATTCGGATGTTATGTGGTGAGATGCATTTCTTGGGAGACTCCAGATACAAGTATAGCCATTGGAGCACAGTCCGTGCAGCAACGAAGAGACGAGTCCGGAGCAGTCGACATTAGATAAAAATGGAGTAAGAGGTTTGTATGAGATCTTGATGAGATGATGTTCCACTCCGCCGATATCAGAGATGTGATATGCAGGCAGAGGCGTTGTATATGGATATATCTTCCAGAAGGAGTCGCGATGTGTATGCAGCCGTTCCGGAACAAGAAACAGATCTAGTGAAGGGTGATAACTTCCGGACAGTTCGGCATAGACGATATGTGGGAGAGATCTCGACATGACCTTTTTGGAATAATGTAAGAGAAAACTTGGACCCAGGATCGGTCATATTTCACACACCCAGCAGGCCAGAGTTCTGCATCGTCGACGAGACATGTTTTGAGTGACCATGATATTGGCAAAAGATCTTTAGAGGATGTGTCAGAGCGGACTGTTTCCGTTATCATTTCTATATTGGACCGTTGAGCCGAGGAGCTATGTACTTAGCAATCTGCAGCGAGAGACGAGAGCCTAAGGGCACTAGGCGACAGGCCATGATCAGAAGGCTAGTAGATATTTTGCTCTGCTAGTATTGGAGGCACCGACACTTTTTGACCTTGAAGGACGGATATATCGACGATAGCATTTATGATTTGTGATTTTGTGACTGACTATCACGTATCCATCACTTTGGATTTCAGTATTTTTTGGTGATTTATTGCATGATTGAGTTTGATGACCGAGTTTCATGATACTTGCTTTTATGCACCATGGATGCACACGATTTAGATTTTATTTGTGCATGATGGATGCACCTGATTTGGATTTTCGCGCATGTTAGGCGCATGTTATGCGATGCAATTTTGGTGCACACCAGATGCACTAAATCGAGATTTTTTGTGCATGTCAGATGCACCTGATTTTGCTGTCAGGCACACACGTTGCCTCTGACAGGCGTTTCGTGCACACCCGTTGCACTTAGATGTTGTTTCTATACACATGTATGGCACACATATGGATTTTGATTTCCGTGCGCACCAGACGCACATAGCATTCATATGCACATTTTGGGATTGATTTCTTATAGAGCAGTACGTTTTTATGATATTTACTATTATTTTCGTATTGAGCAGGACTAGTCAGAGGACAGTACCTGAGTATATTTTTGCATGCATCGATAGTTATCGAAGGGATTTCCAAGGAGGAGCAATAGTCTCAGTATTTACCTTTGTGTCAGTGATGACACGAAACTGTTTAAAAGTGAAACCTTTCTAAAATTGCTATCAAAACGGCGGGATGTGCATATTAAACAAAGGATATATATAGTATTTTCTTACTATAGACGTCCGCCACTGTGCAGTGTTGCGAACATCGCACGGCGATTTGAAAGAAAAAAGGTTTGGCATGCATTGCTTCCAGATATTTTAATGATGTATATCATGTTGGTTTTCATATTGGATCTTGACATTGATGTCTTCCCCATAACCCCGATGATTGCGGGATGCTTGACGGAGTTTTGATTTTGGTTTATATATCCGTTTTTCATGCGCATGCATTGCGTTACGATAAGTTTTATGTATTTATGATTTCGGAGCCCCGACGACTTGATGGTTTTGCTGAAATGTTTTAGTATTTAGGGGGAGTTTTAATTTAAATTCAGGGACTGAATTTCTTTAAGGGGGAGATTGTAACGTTTTGAAAATCGTTCAAGTGAAATTTCGGTTAATCGATAAAATAACGGCTGTTTTCCGTAAAAATCGAGATATAAAAATCTTTTAATATAAAATTAAATATACATATTCTAGCTATGTAATTGCTAGTATTTGGTGTTTATTGAGCCACTTGTAAAATTTCTAATTTACTGAAAAATTTCCGAAATTTATTATTTTAATATTATTTTAAGCCGTCACTAATACATTTAATTAGGGAAAATTACAAATTGGAATGGGTTAATACAAATTCTGTGAACCATGACAACCTAGAATCTAGTTTGTAACATATTCTTTCTTCTAAAATTTTTCTCATGGTTATAGATGTTTTTAGAATGCTAGATTAAATAAAATAAAAATAGAAATTGATGTGAGGTGCAATAATGACTTGTGAAGGGGTTTTCTTGACTTGGGAAAATTTTACACACACCAACACAACCCCATTTCCCTCTTTGGCCGAAACAACCAGCAGCCCAATCCCCCCCATTTGCCCCACTTCAAAAGTCAAAGAGCAGAAATGAAATGAAAAGAATAAGAGGATGACATGGGATTTAATTAGTGAGGTATGGGATTTGTTTTTTCTTTGTTTCCTTGACCTCACAACACTCACCTCACTCTCTCTCATCATCTCAAAAATTCTGGCCGAGCCTCCCTAAAGTGCTGCCCCAAATTTCCCCACCCCATTTCACACACAAAATCTTAAGGAAATGCATCAAAAATCCATCAAAAATCCTACAAACTCCAAATCCCACTCCTACCCATTTTACCTTAGCCTATCAAGCATGGATTGTGATGAAAAGAGAGCATTTTGGGAGGCTAAGTTGCAAGCTAGATCTATGATTTGTGAGGTATAAATCCTAACTAAATTGTTTAATGAGTTGCTAATTACTTCAATTTATTTAATTTGGTGTTTAAATTGGGTTCTAACTTCAATCTTGAAATTCAAGAATATGGTTTGAATTTAATTAGGGTTTAACCATCACTACTAGAATAATCAAGTGTAGTTCATCATCTTAAGGAAATGAAAACCTAATCTAATTGCTAGTTTGCAAATTGTTAATTTAAAATTGTAATAATCAAGCTATATTGCAAACTAGGTTTTAAGATTTAATCAAATTGTAAGATTAAAAATCTAATTAGGGTCTTCATGACATCATTAATATTATATATTATAGTTTACCATCTTAAATCATGCAAACCTAGTCTAGTGGTTGATTGTGTATTGTTGCTTTAAAATTGTTAAAATTGGATATACTTGCAAACTTGAATTTTGAGTTAATGATAATTAGTGAGATTAAAATTATGGGAGTTATTTGTATGACATAGTTATGTTATTTAATGAGCATTTTGGCCATTAGAATCGTTAAAATATTTAGATTGGTTAAAACATCAAGTTTTGAACCGAAATGGGAATTTGTGCTAACTAGGTTTTCGGGAAATAAAACGATTTGATTAATTTTAATGTTTCGATGATTTAAACCCTATTTCATATATAATTAGTGATTTATGAAACCACGATTGGTGTGTTTGGGTTTTTCTCGATGGTTTGACGTTTGTACATCGACATCGAGAGTTAGTTTGGCTATTCTTGCATGCGTAGGCGATAGGTTTTGACCTATGCGTGATACGCGTGCCGATTTGGTTTTTGTATGCCGTTTCGATTTCGAATTGGGTTTTTATGCGATACGATACGTTGTGACATGTAGGTACCCCCATGTGGACTTCGAGACGACAAGCAAGCGCGTGGCGACGTCGGCACCGGCGAGCGAAGATCAGGTGAGTAGATTTATATCTACGGGGAGAAGTCGGGTGGATGGCGTATAGCACCCCTGCAGTTCGTAGTATATCTATGATATATAATTAGATATATTTGTGGATTATGATCCGTGGATGATTATCAAGTTATAATTATGTGTTTATGGTTAGTTTGGAGTTATCAGAAGGGAACTAGCATAGCTTCTTAGTCGCGAAACCTAGAATAGGTTTACACCCACATGCACATGTAGTGTTCCTAGGCACTCTCAAGAAGTCTCACAAGGCATCAACCATGCCCGTTTCAAAAATTACGGTGCCGAGAAACCCTAGACTACGGATCGTTAGCTAGAATTCTAGGCGATACATTAAACTAGTTAACACTTTAACTAAAGGAGAGAGACTACAACCTTTGTAGATCCGTTTCTCCACTTTATAAGCTCCACGTAGGCGTCCTCTCGCTGTCCTAGTTGGATCTCGGACGCTCGCATCGGCTTCATCGAAGAAATGAGAGGAATAGGTCGTCGGCTTCGTGCCGAAGATGATCTACATCGAGGTTGCACAAGTTCAAGCTCCAACTTCACCAAGTTGAGAAACTTGTGAAGAAAACACCCAAAACAACTTGGCAAGAGGTAGAGGGTGAAGAAATAGGAGGTGGGTTCACCTTAGAATTGGATTTCTCACTTTGGAACTCAAGATGCCATTGATGGCATCTAGTTTTCTTTCTTGAAGAAGAAGGAGAAGATGAAGCTAGAATATGATAAGTGTTGTTCATAATAGAAAAATAAATCAATACTTATCATATCTTAACCAAGGTTAAGTGTAGAGAAAAGGCCATGGTAAATGAGAAGGGTTAGGGTTAAGCTAGAAGACAAAATGGTTTCTTTAGTCAAAGCTTCATGAAGCTTCAACAAGCTTCATGATAAAAAGAAACCATTAAGTTTTCATTTATCCATTTATATAAATAAAGAATGGATAAATAAATGAGAGAATAATTCAAAACCCTAATTATCTACTTAACCATGGTTTAATTCTTTACACTTAACCATGTGAGCAAGTATCATCAAACATGATACAAACATGTGCACAAAAGTATATCACATATACAACTTGCACATCAAGTGAGAAAATCCATTTAAAGTGAACCAATACTAGTTAATGCAAAGTAATATATCAAATATATAATTATACATTAAATCATTAAATCAACATTTGATTCAATGATCCGGTCATGTCGCATATAACCGACTAGAATCCAATGTATCGATTTATCGAATCAATGATTCGATAACTAGGTCATATCGAATATAACCAATCGAAACATATATCGCGAGAATGAAATGCGGTATCACATACACGCATTGTTCTCGGTCCTGCACATATCTCATATGCGCTCCTATTTCGTTTCGCTTGATCCAGGAAACCTCTGTGTAGGACTCTAAAGACACGTCAACACGCCGGTAGCAGATGATGATCATATCAAGCACCCACAAGCCGTAAGCGGTCTGCTAAACATAACGGCCATCCGGGTATTGAGCGATCAGAAGATCGATGAGCTATCCCGCTCACACTCCTGTGAATCCAACCAGTAACACTTACCGTACAGTCCGGTCTGTTCGTCTGATACGTCGCATATCAAGTCTAGGGGTGGTAAACGTCAGACCCCAATAACCGATAAGTCGTGCCAATGTGAGGCTCATAACGGGTCGAGAAACTACTGGTAACACTTACTAGCAAATCTCTGATCAGCCTTGGCCAGGGACTTCCCTGTTACGGCCAATCGAGCACAGCGCAACATCAACCCCCAATACCGGGAGAGACGAAACCCCTCCTATCGCTCATTGCCTCCATGTGACTCGGGACTGTACCCAAAGACCACCGTTTTGCACGCCCTCATGGACGTGGTAAGGTGGAGATCAAAGCACAGTGGGAATCACACAAGACTATATGACAATCTCGGGTCTACAGACTAACCTGCATAAGTGTCACCTGAGAACTGCCATCTGACGTGAGGTATAATACCATCTGGGAGTTCTCGGCGAGTCCGTCCAGTGTACCCAGTCTCCACTGAGCACCCGTACACCATCTCTGATGTCAAACACCAATGGATATGGGATCATCCATCGCCCATCTCATGGGTCGAGAAGCGTATACGCTAGTCTACTCTGGTATATCGATTCCCCGTCTCGATACACCCACGACTAGGGATCTTGAAGGATGTACTTACGGACTACCATGTCCCCACTAGTATGATCTGCATCATAGTCCAGGTAGTCAAGTACACATCCTAAGGGCTTTATCAACATGTAACTATAAGACAGTTTAAAGAGACTAGTGTACATGTTAAGATAAAGAGTAACCAGATAACATACTATCATATCGAGCAAGAAAGTCATCTCTATATATGTCCAAGCATCCAATATAATATACATCATCTGTACAATACTGGCCTCTAGGGCATACATACAACTAACAGCACACACGCATTTGCATACATCTATTTACATGTGCGTATATGGGGATATGTGTGTGTGTATATATAGATACACACACACACATGGGTATGGGACTATGTGTATATATATATATATATACGTATACATATACATGGATTATGAGGAGAGTACTTGGGATTGTAGAAGAGTCGATGAGATTGGGCTTGAGGCCGTGAGATCGGTGATGTGACAGGGTTCGTATTTGAGTTACGACGTGATATGTTTAGCGGGTCCTTTAGGCGTGGTGTTTTCATACACACGCATGCATGCATAGATGATATTTGTATTGTACTTGACGTAGATCAGTACCCCGGATCTTGATTTTGATAAAGTGGATACCAGATGAATAATGTGATGAATATGATATTTGACCCGTACCCAGATTTGGGATACCGTACGACGGATTTACGTACAAGCTTTATATTGATGATAGATCCGCACTCTTGACTTGAGGATGTCATATTATAGATATTGTATCGTATGTGATACTATTGAGGCGGGATCACCGACTATTATATATATATATATATATATGTATGTATGTATCGACTCAGATGTTAGGCGGTTTCCTTACCTTTCGATCAGCCTGTTTAGTTTGGCCCTGTAGTGTACTTGTAAATGATAGATTAGATTCGACTCATACATATTTCAAAAACTAACGAATCGTGTGTATTTTAAAGACGGGACAAGGGATTCTACGGATAATGTATCTTTTCTTAAAAACACCGTAGCCCTTATTTTCAAAACACCATGATTCATGTTATTTCAAATGGCACCACTGTATGACTCATATTTATATAAATGCAGATTAGTTATCATTGTGTTTATCATTCAGCTCCCGCATATTATTACTGTTCGCATCGCATTTGCATGTTTATATTGTACTTCCATATGCCATTATTGAGATCATGCTGTCAGGACACCAGCACCATTACCGATGATGCGTATGTTCCATATACACCTACTTGCCGGCTCACACACATCATCATCGGTAATTACCATGTCACGTACACTTTAGAAAATACATTTTCATTGACATAGCTTGATAACTGATAGTCTCAATATATTATAGCTTCCATATGCTAGTTGAAATATTGCATTCATTGCATGATATTAGGTGAGTTCATATATTCTTTGGTTATGCAGTATTATGGAGATTTATGCCTGTATTCACTGTTTATTGGTATCATGATTTTGATAATTTCAGATTTACATGAGATTTCTGGATTTGGGGGGAAAACCGCAAGAATTTAATAAAAGCTTAGTATCATCATTTTAAAATGCAAATTGCAGTTTTCTCATGATGTATGAGTCGTCCACCATGAGTTTTCATGATTGCTGTTGGATTTCGAGACCCGATTCGAGGAGTTGGATGAACTGTCTCGGGTACATGGTGGGCCCGGTATGGTACCCCGGGACAAGAAGCTCGAGTTGTATTCGATGAGCCTGGCAGGGGAGCACTACCTACCGGTGATGTTATTTGGACTCGTCGGTTATCCGGAGGATACCGACCAGAGTAATGAGATGGATACAGGCTGATCCGTTCTGCCGGAGCCCGCGGGCTGATCCCGCAGATGTTACGGATGCTTGAGATATTGATATTTGAGATCTGAGATTTGAGATATTGAGATTTGATATTAAGATACTGAGACTTACGTTTTGTGTCGATGCTGACACTGATTTCTCTGTTGCTTTCATTGATATACATATAGAAATCGCATTGATTAAAGAAAACAGTTGTCTCACTCATGATATATTCTGTTTTCATTCGTAATGCATTCATACATCATATATATCTGATATGTTGCTATCTGAGGAGCTGACACGAGCACGTAGTATTGCACTTATTTGTAGATGGATCAGGATATTATTTGAGGATATTGCCTGATATAACCTAGGATAGCGATATGCATGCGATTTCTACTCGTAGATGTTTTCTACTCACGAGTTGGCAACTCAACCCCGTTGTGCCACTGTTCCTTGCAGGTTTTGCCGTACAGGTTTCGTTGTGGCTTTGCTGGCACACTGCCCCTCCCGGGTGATTGCTTCGGTAGGTGGGTTCTTTTGCATCAGGACCACCTTTGTTTATTTATTATTTCAGTTGTATCTAGAAACTCCATCAACCATATTGTATATTTGATAGAGATAGAAAACCAGACTTGTTATTATTTCTACCTTAGAGTCGCGCGTTGTATTATTATGGTTTTCATGCTGATTTTGGGTTTTCTTTTGAGTTTTGATACTCGCCCTTCGGCGTTATATATTATATTGCTTGCGTGGTTGTGACCGTCAATTGACGAAGAGCTAGCCCCCACTTGGTGATGCCTTTTTTTGTATTTCGTATACTATTTATGTTGTATCCAGTTTGGGGGCCAGTATTTACAAAGGAGACTCTGCCGAAATTTTCAGAAAATACTTGATGTTTTTAAAACGCATAATTGTCACGACCCGAAAAGTACGGAACGCGACCGGCACTTAAGTTACGAAACGTCTCAAGGCGTCCGTAAAATAAGTAAGCCGAAGCCCAGAATACAAAACCCAATTAAGAATTTAGAGTGAAGGAAAAACCAAATAATTTAAGCTTTTACCTCATTACCTAATCAATTTGCTCTTATTCCAAAATATCAGCAGAATATAAAAGAAATCAGTGCATGAAGAATAACATGTCGACTCAAGTGAGCTCGACCCAGATACATCATAAATAAATCCTCAAGTCTCACAATCTCACATCTAGGTCAATATACAGTCATCCGAATAAAACAGGTACAACTGAACTGATAGTAGCAACAGTAGATACAATAGATAGCAGTAGATATGGTAGATGGAGTATTCTAGATACAATGAACATAAATAAGGTGGTACAAACTGATAATAACCCACCTATGAGCAAAAGCCTCTAGTCCAGGCAAGAAGTACAAATGAAGCAAAGGTATCCGCCGCTACAGTGCTGACGGAATGGACCTGCAGAGAAGCTGTGGCACAACGGGGGTGAGTTGCCAGCTCGTGAGTAATAGATAACATTTACTAAGGCTATCGTATGCATGCACACAAGTGTCCTGACATCCCTAAAACAGGTATAGCTATATGTACCAGCAGGTGTGTATGCATCAACAGTATACTAGCAAGTATATATGTCATATGGAGGTGATAACAGGTATGTATGCCATATGAAAATACAATCAAGTGTGTATGAGAATTATTCTTACTTTGTTTTGAAACTCCCTTTTTATTTAACATCAATAATAATATCCAGGAAAACAGTAAAATCCGTGTCCAGCAACGACACCTCAAAACTGACCAAATATCATATATCCATGTCCAGTAACTCTGGCCTCAGCCATCCGGCTGATCCATATCAAAATCCATATCTCAATCCAGCAGCCACAGTCGGTATCCTCTGGATATCCGCCGTGCCAAATGAAATCACCGGTAGGTAATCCGTCCCCTGCCAGGCTCAACGCCATCATCTGCGATCTTCTTGCCCCGAGGTACCATACCGGGTCCACCATGTACCCGAGACGGTTCATCCACCTCCTCGAAACGGGTCTCAAAAACCACAGCAAATTCATGGTGGACGACACTTTACATCACTAGAAAACCGCAGCTTTTATTTTTAACAAATATCATTTGAAATCTTGCGGCTTTCCCCCAAAATCCAGAAATATCATAAATCTCATGAAATTATCATAAATACATATGCCGATGATTATGAATGCTTATGGTATCAATTTAAGTACTTATTTCAATGTCACATTTCTAAGCAGTTAACATGTTTCAGATTTAAAGTTATTTAGTGTCGTGACATGGCAATTACCAGGGTGTGTGTGTTCACATGAATAGTGCTCGTGCAACATATAAAACCTGGTAATGGTGCATGTGTCCTATAATAAATCTGCGTATATGGAACATCATATAATTATTAACTACAGCAATTAACATGCAAGTTTTATCATTTTTACTCCAATGTTACCAGTAATACCAAGTCTACTAAATCTATCGGGCGACTCGCGCCATCCATACGATTGTCCCCCGTAGATGGTAAATCTACTCACCAGTGGTCCTGTGCTAAGTGTGTCCGACCACCTGTTTTCCCTTTTCAGCCGCGCTTGAAGTTCCTGCCGGCGAACCTAGAATTTACAAGAGTCACCATATAAGGAAAAGTCATGCAAAACGCAATATATCGACAAAAGGGATACGCGTGCGTGAAACCAAACGCATGTGCACACGACGCGATGCGACGCGACGCGACGCGCACAAACCTACCTGAATCAGAACTGACACGCTGTGTCGCGCAGCGCGCCACAGAACCACGCGTATCACGCGCGTATCGCACGAGTCTTAAAACATCGAAAACACGTAACTAGTTCCAGATTTTGCCTCAGGGCCAAACTTGAAAAGTTAGAGATACCAAAAACCCTAGCTATCAAGACCAAACCCACACCCCAAAACCCAACACCCCCACCCCCTTCCTGGCCGCAATTTGCGGCCAGAACCCAATAATTGGCGGCCCAGTTGGGGAGGTGGGTCCCCGTACTCTGGGTGTGTGTTCCTATTCCTCTCACCATGCTGCAGTATTCTCTAGAATTATTCTGGAGTGATCGGGTCAACAGCAGATTTCAGAAAGGCTAAAAATCACTAAAACTGCCAAAATACGCCAAGTCGGGTAAATCGGGTTTCTACATGAAATCTGGGGAATTTCTCTGGTTGGCTGGCCTCACTAGGACCTAAGAAGTTTATTCTAGCTAACACAATTCTTACTTTTCTCAAAATCTCCATAAAACAACCAATATCACTTTTACGTATGATACGGACACCGATTAAGCTAGATTATCGCAATTTTAGCAAATTAGGCTAACCATCCAATTTTAATGATACTTCTTGGCTTTAACAGGTTAGTTAACACTAAAGATGGCTCATTAAACTACAAACACCCTAAAATCTCTAAATCTAGCATCATGGCACAATTCTAGCATGAAAATTCTATTTGTCGCAACAACTAGCTAAACAAGCATCTAATCTACGTAATATACGAAAAGTTTAGGAGATATACCCTCTAGGAACCTTGCAATAAGGGAGAAGGAGAAGAAGAAGAGGGTAGGTGCATCAAACGAGGCTGGAACGGAGCTGGTGCACTGATGCTGATGCAAAAACTGAGTTTGCTGATGCTAAAAAAATGTGTTGCTGTTGCTGTTGCTGATTGTTGTTGTTGTTGTTGTTGTAGTGGTGTGAGGTGTTGTGTAGTGTGGTATGATGATGATATGGTATGGTATGGAGTTGATATGGTGTATGGTATGAGGCTGGTGCTGGGGCAGCAAGGGCTGATGCTGATGGTGTTATGAAAATGGGCTGATGCAATTTCAGAGCTGATGTTGTTGCTCTGGTTCTGGGGTTTTTGTGTTATTTGTGTTGCTGTTTGAAGTAGCAGCAGCAGGTGGAGAAGATGTTGAAGTATTTGTGATGGAGTGGGGTGTTGTGTGCTAAACTATGGGCTGAAGTAACAGCTGGTGTGCTGTTTTTGGAGCAGCCTAAATGGACTTCTGATGTTAAAGGCTGATTTGGTGCTGCTGAATTTCAAAATTGGGTGGCTGATTGGTTGAAATTTGGCTGATGTGATGGATTATGTGCTGCTATAGGATGGGGGGGCTGATGCTACGAGATCTGCTTGCTGAATTTAAGCAGGGGATTGTGTTGTGATAATGATGGGAGCTGTTGGTGCTGATTTTGGCTGCTGAAATCAGCTGAAAATTGCTGGTGTATGTGTATACAAGATGAGTTTTTGAGAGGCAAACGTGATTTTGAAAAGAAGGAAGTGTGAAACAATCAAGGCCCATCATAACCTCCTCTTAAGACAACCCCAATCTTAAACCAAATTAAAACTACAACCCCTCAATCAACACCAAACAAAACAAGGAAGTTTAGACCACCATGGTTAACTTAGCACAACAACTCACGAACTCAAGATACGGCATATCCTAATCTTATCCCTTGCTATCGTGCACAAGTGTGGGTGGTTGAGATAAAATTCCACAAAAATAACCACAAAACCAGATAGTCTATAAGAAACCCGTTTTTGGTAAACTTTATGCCAAAAACCCCACATTAACACTTAATTACTACTAAACACAGACTCAGGTGTTACAATCTTCCCCCCTTAAGAAAATTCGTCCCCGAATTTTAACATATGTAACTACGCATACCTTCAAAAAGATGGGGAAATTTCGTCCGCATTTTTCCCTCGGCCTCCCAAGTGATCTCTTCACTGCTTGGGCTGCGCCAAAGAACCTTTACGGACGGCAGGACTTTTGATCGAAGTTTCTTCACTTGCCGATCTAAAATTTCAACTGGCTGCACGGTGAACGAAAGATCGGGTTCGAGCTGAACCGTCTGATGCTGAATCGCATGGGAAGGGTCATGAAGATAACGGCGTAGCATCGATACGTGGAAAACGGGATGAACATCTGAAAAACTAGGTGGAAGAGCTAAACGATACGCAACAGTGCCGACACGCTCGAGAATCTCGAAGGGACCTACGAATCTAGGGCTAAGCTTCCCCTTTCGCCCAAAACGCATCACACCCTTCATCGGAGAAATTCTCAGAAAAACATGGTCGCCAACTGCGAACTCTAATTTGCGACGGCGTCTGTCTGCATATGATTTCTGCCTGCACTGGGCTGCTCTCATTCGGTCTCGGATCAGCTGTACTTTTTCGGTCGTCTCCTGCACGATCTGTGGTCCGAAGATACTGCTCTCGCTCAACTCGGTCCAACAAACGGGCGATCTACATTTTCTTCCATACAACGCCTCGAAAGGTGCCATCTGAATAGTATCCTGGAAACTGTTGTTATAGGAGAACTCTATTAGAGGTAAATGGCGATCCCAACTACCTCCGAAATCTAAAACACACGCTCGAAGCATGTCCTCGAGAGTCTGAATGGTCCGCTCTGATTGTCCGTCGGTCTGCGGATGAAATGCTGTGCTAAAACTCAAACGAGTGCCCAATGCCTTCTGAAGTTTCTGCCAAAGTCGGCTGGTGAACTGAGTGCCTCGATCTGACACGATACAAGTCGGTACGCCATGCAATCGTACGATCTCGTCGATGTAAAGCTGGGCATACTGGGCGAAGCTGAAAGTCGTCTTCACTGGCAGGAAGTGAGCCGCTTTCGTCAATCGATCTACGATCACCCAAATGGAGTCGTACCCTCGACTGGTCCTAGGTAGACCCACAACGAAATCCATCGAAATCTGCTCCCATTTCCACTCTGGAATGGGTAACGGCTGTAGTTCTCCTGCGGGCCTCTGGTGCTCGGCTTTGACTTGCTGACAAGTCAGGCATCTTGATACGAACTCTGCGATATCCCTCTTCATTCCGTCCCACCAGTAGATCTCTCTCAAATCATGGTACATCTTGGTGGAACCGGGATGGACACTATACGCCGATCGGTGTGCTTCCTCAAGAATATCGCGTCGCAATCCCTCAGCATCTGGTACGCACAGTCTGGATCCAAATCGTAAAATTCCCTGTTCATCAACCATGAACTCGGAAAATCTGCCCTGTCCCATCTGTGCTATGATCTCTGCACAACGGTCATCGCTGCGCTGTGCTTCATATATACGGTCAAGCAACTGTGGGCGCGCACGCACATGCGCGAGCTGTCCCCCTGTTGGAGGGAACTCGAACTCAACTCGGCTGTCGCATAAAATCTGCCAATCTGCTGACGACTGCCTCTGCACTGCGCACATATAAGATAGATTACCCCCGGGCCTCCTGCTCAGAGCATCCGCTACTACATTTGCCTTGCCCGGGTGGTATAAGATCTCACAGTCATAGTCCTTCACCAACTCCATCCAACGACGCTGTCTGAGGTTCAGATCTCGCTGCTGAAATATGTATTTTAAGCTTTTGTGGTCTGTGAATATCTGGCACGACTCGCCGTATAGGTAATGTCGCCAGATCTTAAGTGCAAAGACCACTGCAGCCATCTCCAAATCATGAGTAGGGTAGTTCTGTTCGTGTTTCTTCAATTGTCGCGAAGCATACGCGATTACCCTGTCATGCTGCATCAATACACATCCTAGCCCTACTCGCAAAGCATCACAGTAAACCACAAATCCGCCTGATCCCGAAGGCAAAGATAATACTGGCGCTGTAGTCAAACGCGTCCGCAGCTGCTGAAAACTGCGCTCGCATTCCTCCGTCCAAACGAAAGGAACTCCCTTCCGGGTCAAACCGGTCAAAGGTGCAGCAATACGGGAGAAATCCTGTACAAATCTCCTGTAGTAGCCTGCAAGGCCTAGAAAACTACGGATCTCAGTAACCGATGTCGGTCTGGGCCACTGCTGAACGGCCTCGATCTTCTTCGGGTCCACACATATGCCGTTTCTCGTAATCACATGACCCAAGAATCCGACACTGTCCAACCAGAATGCACACTTGGAAAATTTTGCGAAAAGCTGATGCTCCCTCAAGGTCTGTAACGTAATCCGCAGGTGCTGCTCGTGCTCCTCTCGGCTCCGGGAATATACCAAAATATCGTCGATGAACACGATGATGAACAAGTCAAGATACGGTCTGAATGTACGGTTCATCAAATCCATGAATGCTGCTGGGGCGTTGGTGAGTCCGAACGACATCACCAAAAATTCATAGTGGCCATAGCGTGTACGGAAGGCTGTCTTCGGTACATCCTCCTGTCGGACTCGCAGCTGGTGATATCCTGATCGTAAGTCGATCCTTGAAAAATAACCCGCACCCTGAAGCTGGTCGAATAAATCATCTATGCGTGGCAACGGATATCTGTTCCGTATGGTAACCTTGTTCAGCTGGCGGTAGTCGATACATAAGCGCAAACTTCCGTCCTTCTTCTTGACAAACAGGACCGGAGCACCCCATGGTGAAACGCTAGGTCGAATAAGTCCCTTATCTAACAATTCTTGCAGCTGAACCTTCAATTCACTAAGTTCCGCCGGGGCCATTCGATAAGGCGGTATAGAAATAGGTCCCGAGCCAGGAATTAAATCAATACAGAACTCGACATCGCGTTCAGGCGGCAGTCCAGGAAGCTCATCAGGGAAAACATCAGGGAACTCACAAACAACCGGGACCTGGTCCAACGGAACATCTGTAGCTCTAGTATCACTGACATAAGCTAAGAATCCCTGACATCCCTTCCTCAATAGCTGGTTAGCGTGAAGAGAAGAAATCAACATGTGAGGGGCGGCACCACGGTCCCCTTTCACAACAAAAACTGACTCGCCGGGAAAACAAAATCTAACTGTCTTCTCACGGCAGTCCACCGACGCATAGCACGTGGCTAACCAATCCATGCCCAAAAGAATGTCGAAGTCCAACATCTCCAGAAGGATCAAGTCGACAGGCAGCTCTCGCTCGCCAATACGAACGGTACAGGATCGGAACACGTGCCTAGCAACAAAGGACTCTCCCATAGGAGTGGTCACAACAAGTGGCTGATCAAGCAACCCGGACTCTCTACCCAAACTCGGTACAAAGTGTGTGGAAACATAAGAGTGCGTGGATCCGGGATCAAATAACACGTGTGCATCAACAGAACAAACTGATAGAGTACCTGTAACGACGGCATTGGATGCCTGCGCATCCTGGGGTGTTAATGCAAAAACTCGGGCCTGACCTCCTCCGATAGCGGGCTGACCTCGGCCTCGGCCTCTGCCTCCTCGTCCTCTCTGGATCGGTGCGCCACGTCCACGGCCTCTGGGTACACCTAACTGGCGTGGAGCATTGCCTGTGGCAGGTAGTAGGGCTCTCTGAGGAGGGGGCGGTGATGGAGGTAGAGTCACATGCGGAACTGTCGTCGCTCCCTGTCGCCTTGCTGGACAGTCTCTAACACGATGGTGCAGACTCCCGCACCCGAAGCATCCTGGCGACGACTGCTGTCCCTGTGTATACGATCCATATAGATGACCTCGTCCAAATCCTCTGCCGGTCCTATCTCTTGGAAGGAATCTGGTATGCTGCCTCTGATCTGGCATGCCAGTGCGAATCCTCTTCGGCCCGGTAACAGCCGAAGTTGCTGAAATTCGTGCCTCCATCCGCAATGCTGTATTCATAGCTGCCGAATAGGTATCGAAATGCTGGGCGCCAATGGCAAGATATAACTGGGCATCCAGTCCCTGTATAAACCTCTTCACTCTCTTTGCTTCGGTATCCACCAGATACGGAGCATATCGGGACAACTGTGTAAACTGAACGTCATACTCAGACACCGTCATCCCTGATGTCTTGACCAAGGCCTCGAAACTACGAGCTCTGACGTCGCGAACGCTCTCCGGAAGGAATCGGGCAAGAAAAACTGCTGTGAACTCGGTCCAGGTCATGGGCGATAGACCTGCAGCTCGACCTCTCAGAACTGACTCCCACCATATCTGTGCGAGACCCTCTAGTCGGAAACTCGCAAGCTCTACCCAGCGATCATCGGAACATCTCAGCGAACGGCAGATCCTGGCCAAGCTGTCAAGGAACGTCTGCGGGTCATCCGCTACATCGGTACCCGTAAAAACTGGAGGTCTCAGCCTTATGAACTCCTGTAGCGAAACCGGGATGGTCACGGTGGTAGTAGTAGGAGCAGGTATCACAGTAGTCTGGGATGCAGTGGGTACGTCCTCCGGCCTCGGTGCATGACTGGCCGCAACGAAGGATCCTACCATTTGACGTAGCTCCTGCATACTCCCCATCATCTGTCGCAACTCCTCCATACCAGTCTCGAGTCTATCCATACGGCCTGGGGAAGGCAGATCGGTTTGTTCCTGTGGTGTAGGCATACTACCCTGCTCAGTCCTAGTCTCGGATGAGCCAGCTCGAATCTCGTCTCGGGCGGCAGCCCTTTGTGCTCTGGTAGTCTTTGGCGGCATAGTAGCTGGTACAGGAACATGAATAAGATCGTAGGATACACGGAATTGAAGAAAGAATTTCAAGCAAGTATATCCTAAAGTCACCTAGGCGGAGTACCGCAACGCAAGTATGCCGCGGACATACGTACGCCACGCTACCCTGCTTAAGTCACTTACTCCATCTACTAAGGGTCATCCTACACTCAGAAAGGTGAAACCTATTGCTCTGATACCAACTTTGTCACGACCCGAAAAGTACGGAACGCGACCGGCACTTAAGTTACGAAACGTCTCAAGGCGTCCGTAAAATAAGTAAGCCGAAGCCCAGAATACAAAACCCAATTAAGAATTTAGAGTGAAGGAAAAACCAAATAATTTAAGCTTTTACCTCATTACCTAATCAATTTGCTCTTATTCCAAAATATCAGCAGAATATAAAAGAAATCAGTGCATGAAGAATAACATGTCGACTCAAGTGAGCTCGACCCAGATACATCATAAATAAATCCTCAAGTCTCACAATCTCACATCTAGGTCAATATACAGTCATCCGAATAAAACAGGTACAACTGAACTGATAGTAGCAACAGTAGATACAATAGATAGCAGTAGATATGGTAGATGGAGTATTCTAGATACAATGAACATAAATAAGGTGGTACAAACTGATAATAACCCACCTATGAGCAAAAGCCTCTAGTCCAGGCAAGAAGTACAAATGAAGCAAAGGTATCCGCCGCTACAGTGCTGACGGAATGGACCTGCAGAGAAGCTGTGGCACAACGGGGGTGAGTTGCCAGCTCGTGAGTAATAGATAACATTTACTAAGGCTATCGTATGCATGCACACAAGTGTCCTGACATCCCTAAAACAGGTATAGCTATATGTACCAGCAGGTGTGTATGCATCAACAGTATACTAGCAAGTATATATGTCATATGGAGGTGATAACAGGTATGTATGCCATATGAAAATACAATCAAGTGTGTATGAGAATTATTCTTACTTTGTTTTGAAACTCCCTTTTTATTTAACATCAATAATAATATCCAGGAAAACAGTAAAATCCGTGTCCAGCAACGACACCTCAAAACTGACCAAATATCATATATCCATGTCCAGTAACTCTGGCCTCAGCCATCCGGCTGATCCATATCAAAATCCATATCTCAATCCAGCAGCCACAGTCGGTATCCTCTGGATATCCGCCGTGCCAAATGAAATCACCGGTAGGTAATCCGTCCCCTGCCAGGCTCAACGCCATCATCTGCGATCTTCTTGCCCCGAGGTACCATACCGGGTCCACCATGTACCCGAGACGGTTCATCCACCTCCTCGAAACGGGTCTCAAAAACCACAGCAAATTCATGGTGGACGACACTTTACATCACTAGAAAACCGCAGCTTTTATTTTTAACAAATATCATTTGAAATCTTGCGGCTTTCCCTCAAAATCCAGAAATATCATAAATCTCATGAAATTATCATAAATACATATGCCGATGATTATGAATGCTTATGGTATCAATTTAAGTACTTATTTCAATGTCACATTTCTAAGCAGTTAACATGTTTCAGATTTAAAGTTATTTAGTGTCGTGACATGGCAATTACCAGGGTGTGTGTGTTCACATGAATAGTGCTCGTGCAACATATAAAACCTGGTAATGGTGCATGTGTCCTATAATAAATCTGCGTATATGGAACATCATATAATTATTAACTACAGCAATTAACATGCAAGTTTTATCATTTTTACTCCAATGTTACCAGTAATACCAAGTCTACTAAATCTATCGGGCGACTCGCGCCATCCATACGATTGTCCCCCGTAGATGGTAAATCTACTCACCAGTGGTCCTGTGCTAAGTGTGTCCGACCACCTGTTTTCCCTTTTCAGCCGCGCTTGAAGTTCCTGCCGGCGAACCTAGAATTTACAAGAGTCACCATATAAGGAAAAGTCATGCAAAACGCAATATATCGACAAAAGGGATACGCGTGCATGAAACCAAACGCATGTGCACACGACGCGATGCGACGCGACGCGACGCGCACAAACCTACCTGAATCAGAACTGACACGCTGTGTCGCGCAGCGCGCCACAGAACCACGCGTATCACGCGCGTATCGCACGAGTCTTAAAACATCGAAAACACGTAACTAGTTCCAGATTTTGCCTCAGGGCCAAACTTGAAAAGTTAGAGATACCAAAAACCCTAGCTATCAAGACCAAACCCACACCCCAAAACCCAACACCCCCACCCCCTTCCTGGCCACAATTTGCGGCCAGAACCCAATAATTGGCGGCCCAGTTGGGGAGGTGGGTCCCCGTACTCTGGGTGTGTGTTCCTATTCCTCTCACCATGCTGCAGTATTCTCTAGAATTATTCTGGAGTGATCGGGTCAACAGCAGATTTCAGAAAGGCTAAAAATCACTAAAACTGCCAAAATACGCCAAGTCGGGTAAATCGGGTTTCTACATGAAATCTGGGGAATTTCTCTGGTTGGCTGGCCTCACTAGGACCTAAGAAGTTTATTCTAGCTAACACAATTCTTACTTTTCTCAAAATCTCCATAAAACAACCAATATCACTTTTACGTATGATACGGACATCGATTAAGCTAGATTATCGCAATTTTAGCAAATTAGGCTAACCATCCAATTTTAATGATACTTCTTGGCTTTAACAGGTTAGTTAACACTAAAGATGGCTCATTAAACTACAAACACCCTAAAATCTCTAAATCTAGCATCATGGCACAATTCTAGCATGAAAATTCTATTTGTCGCAACAACTAGCTAAACAAGCATCTAATCTACGTAATATACGAAAAGTTTAGGAGATATACCCTCTAGGAACCTTGCAATAAGGGAGAAGGAGAAGAAGAAGAGGGTAGGTGCATCAAACGAGGCTGGAACGGAGCTGGTGCACTGATGCTGATGCAAAAACTGAGTTTGCTGATGCTAAAAAAATGTGTTGCTGTTGCTGTTGCTGATTGTTGTTGTTGTTGTTGTTGTTGTAGTGGTGTGAGGTGTTGTGTAGTGTGGTATGATGATGATATGGTATGGTATGGAGTTGATATGGTGTATGGTATGAGGCTGGTGCTGGGGCAGCAAGGGCTGATGCTGATGGTGTTATGAAAATGGGCTGATGCAATTTCAGAGCTGATGTTGTTGCTCTGGTTCTGGGGTTTTTGTGTTATTTGTGTTGCTGTTTGAAGTAGCAGCAGCAGGTGGAGAAGATGTTGAAGTATTTGTGATGGAGTGGGGTGTTGTGTGCTAAACTATGGGCTGAAGTAACAGCTGGTGTGCTGTTTTTGGAGCAGCCTAAATGGACTTCTGATGTTAAAGGCTGATTTGGTGCTGCTGAATTTCAAAATTGGGTGGCTGATTGGTTGAAATTTGGCTGATGTGATGGATTATGTGCTGCTATAGGATGGGGGGGCTGATGCTACGAGATCTGCTTGCTGAATTTAAGCAGGGGATTGTGTTGTGATAATGATGGGAGCTGTTGGTGCTGATTTTGGCTGCTGAAATCAGCTGAAAATTGCTGGTGTATGTGTATACAAGATGAGTTTTTGAGAGGCAAACGTGATTTTGAAAAGAAGGAAGTGTGAAACAATCAAGGCCCATCATAACCTCCTCTTAAGACAACCCCAATCTTAAACCAAATTAAAACTACAACCCCTCAATCAACACCAAACAAAACAAGGAAGTTTAGACCACCATGGTTAACTTAGCACAACAACTCACGAACTCAAGATACGGCATATCCTAATCTTATCCCTTGCTATCGTGCACAAGTGTGGGTGGTTGAGATAAAATTCCACAAAAATAACCACAAAACCAGATAGTCTATAAGAAACCCGTTTTTGGTAAACTTTATGCCAAAAACCCCACATTAACACTTAATTACTACTAAACACAGACTCAGGTGTTACAATAATTCGGCTTATGCTATTAAAATCGGCCTCGTTTTCTCTTGTGCTGGAGCCACCAGATTATTGGTTTGGACCAAGATTTCTAGTAGACTAATGTGCATCTAAACTCATCCCATTTGTTCTTGGGTTGGCCCCAAAACGAGGCCGATTCAGCCCCGAGTTGGGGGCTGAACCAGCAACTGGATCGGCCCTATTTCGGGGCAGTTCCAGGGCCGATTCATCCCTGATGCGGGGCCGATTTAGCTTGTGATTCGGCTCAAATAGTGTGGGGGTTTTGGGTGGGTTAACTGGGTTTGTTTTCGTGCAAAAATGAGTGGGTTTTTGTTGCCGGGGTTTTTGAATTTCAATGTTTGGAAATTTCGAGTCACCGCCTCGCGGATTTTGTGATTCTAGTTGTCATTGTTTTAGTTTCTTCTACGACTGTGAGTATCATAGCGTTTGGTAAAACGTCATCTAATTGCTATAGGTATTAATTAGATGGGGTTATGAAATTGATACTCACATTGATATTCTGTGATCTTGCTATGATTATGGATGTGTTGGATTGTCGTGTTGGATAGCCTGGTGGATATAGTATTAGATACTCTATGATGATGTAATGTATATTCATATTGCATGGTAAGCGTCCGACATGTGGACTGCCTGTTGGATATAGTGCCCTCAGAGTCAATTATTGGATCACAGGCACGTGATTGCAATGATTGAGGGAGGACCTATGCCGGTAGGATAGTCTTACTCGAGATGATAGTATGCTATCTGGTTTATCTTTATCATCGTGTACTGCTTTAGGTGACCTTACAGTTCACTATTGCACGTTGATAGAGCCCCTAGGATTTTTACTTGACTACCAGCAGTATCAGGGCGATCATATACGTGGGAGCTGGGGTCTATAAGCAAATCCTTAAAAGGTCCCTAGTCATGGGAGTTTCGAGACAGGGCATCGATTCTCCAGAGTAGACTAATGTATACAATCGAGACCCCGACGAGGGGCGGTGGCCGGTCTCATAAGCCACTGGTGTCAGTTGGTTCACCTAAGATGTATACAGGTGCTCATTGGGTTATGAGTACACCGGACATGACTCGCCGGGAACCTGCTAGTTGGGATTATACCAGACGTCAGATAGCCGTTCCCTGGTGACATGTGTACAGGTTAGTTCATCGACCTGAGATCGTCATTTATCTCGTGTGAGTTCCTACTGTACTTAGATTACTACCCTACCATGCTCAAAGGAGACGTGCAAACAGGTTTTAGTTGGGTACAGTCCCGAGCCACATGGAGGCAGTGAGCGGAACTGCAGGGGTTCGTCTCTCCCGGTATTGGGGGTGACGGCACGCTGTGTCTAGGAGAGCCATTACACGAAGCCCTCGGCCGAGGCAGGAGATTTACTGGTAGGTATTCCAGTAGTATCTCAGGGTGTTCTGGGCTACACTCCGATACGACTTGTACCGCTATTGGGGGTCTGACTTTTTCCAACCCCCTAGGCCCACCATGCGATACTCATAGACGAACGGACCGGACTGTACGGATATTGTCACTAACAGGCTCAGTAGGGTGTCAGGATGAGTTCGCTCATCGACGTCCTTTTGGTCAATAGCTGGTAGCTCGTTACGTATGGCTAATACCTCTGACGTGCTAGTGGTTAAATCCACAGCCATAGTTTTGACGAGTCTTTAGAATCCCCCACACACAGTTACTCAAGTTTCGGGCGAAACGCTGTAGAGGCCGTATGAAGATATGGCAGGGTTCGATCAGATACGTGCGGTATTGCACGGATCGTGATCGGACGGATTTTACTAGCCGACTTTGGTTTAAGCCGGATCCTAGTGTTGACAGTGTAGTTTTGTCTCTTTGCATTTATATTCAGTGGGAATACAAATGCGGGCATGTATATGCAGTCGCGGGTTTTTCCTCTAATTTATTTCGGGATCAGTTTTCTGAGGTTGCCAGTTTGCATTCCGTTCCGGCCTGTTTTCCTTTGTTCCTTCACGGCCGGACTTTCCGATGGAAGGGGTTATTTGCAGTTTGCAAATAACTTATTGTGGAGGGGGTTTCTTGCATATGAGAGCTTCATGATAGTTATTCATCATGAGATTCTTTTTCCTTCTTATCACTTGCATTTATTGTGATGGTGTGTGAAAGGATGAGATAAGAAATTGGTGTGACCATTTTCTACATATATTGATTCCTTTTTCCTCTTGATTCATTTGATTCTTTTTTCCTCCATGAGATAGAGAGGGCCGGCCACATTGCTAAGGAGAGGGGATTCATTTTGTGTGGGAAATGATTCATATCTCATTTTCTCTACTTGCCACAAAACTCATTATCTTCAAAGTTCATAGTTCATTCTCTTCTCCATAAAATGGCAACATAAACCCCATTGAGGCAAAGATTCTACACTACACCTACAGTACCCTTGGACGCGTCGGCTTGCCAACTTCCCACCCGAGTTGCCTCGGTCCAGAGGAGGGAGCCCGTAAAAGAAAACGGCTACGTGGTGCCCTTTCCGACAAGGAGGTGACGAACGGAGATTCCGCGGGAGATCGGGACGACGATGAGAAGACCGAAGGACATGGATCGCTCGGTATATCTCTCTACCCATCTTTTAGTTTGCTAGTAGTTAGGTTAATGGTCCGATCTGGGTTAAAAGTGCGCGGTGGTGCCGGTTTGCAAGTTTCGCAAAGTTTTTCGTTTCCGCATTCCGGCGTCGGATTGACGGCCGGGGCGCCGCCGTGCACTTACACTGCCGTCATTGTAACTTGTACTATATTCTTTAGGGTGCGTCCTGGTTGCAGATGTTGTCACCTTGTATATTATTTTCATTACATGCACTAGATTTTACCCATGGCGGAGTGCTCGAGCATCTTGGTTCTAGGTGGCAACGAGTGGCCATCTCAAAGGTGTTGAGACCAGGTCATCCCATTCTAGAATTGGTAGGGTTGCTCGCCGCACTCGTAGGGGGTATAACATTGACCTGCAGAGGGGTTCCCAAGTCCCCGAATTTTAGAAGTGCTGGGTGGCCTACTCACTTTGTTGATTGGGGCTGCCTTGCTTCTGAGATTGGTAGGTGGCTTGCCATACTCGTACGGGTCTAGGGTCTGATACTACGGGCTGTCGACATGACCAGGAAAATTACATTTCATAAAAGGAATTATTGAAATGTATTTTTTTAATAGTTTATCCGCATTTCCATATTGTGATTGTTTCTGCTGTGATACTTATGTTATATCATGCCTCTGAGACGAATGGTGATATTATATATATATATATATATATATATATATATATATATATAGTAGATGGTATATATGTTTTATATTCGCGCTAGTCCTGACCCCGCCCTGCCGAAAGTTATGTAACCTTACGGTGAAGACCTAGGTCCCTGTGGCGAATGCGGATGGCATATATGTGCGTGGTTATTTTCGTTCTTCTATTGTGATATTATTAATTGATTAGACCACATTAATTATCATTAATGCAAGAAAACAAACCCGATAAAATGATGTTGTCAGAATCTCAGTTAAAAAAAATAGTCGTAATCTTTTCTTTTCATAGAGGTATTCGTTTAAGAATATTCTGCACCTTATTCGATGAGGAAAGAGCCTAGATCTCTTCATAGGGAATGACATCTTTATCAAAAGTTTGCGGTACTATTGTCCATTCGGTTTTCTTCAAAACCAGCGTTTTAAATGCGGATCCTAAATCATTCCTTTTCAAAACTATACGGTTCTTTTAACGATATCAAGTTCATTACGTTAAAGGTTTTTCGGCAAAAACTAGTCATAGCCCTCCGTCATTTCCTACGAGTAGTACTTAGTATTCGTGCCGCGTTTGTTGACTATGTTAAGGCATAGTGTGCGGTAGCTAAGTGGTGCTTGTTTGTAGTATATGATGTGATTGATTAGGACAGTCGTATGGACTTGTTGACTGGCTTGTGCGGGTGGGTTTAATGCAATTAGGATAATGACAGGTTGAACTTGATTAGGACCCTTTGATTTGTTGACTGTATCATGGTCACTTAGGTCCTAGGGGAAAACCACATCGGGAGTTTCAAACACAAAGGAAACTTTCCTGGCATGCACATACCTTCTGGAGTGTGGTAACTTGAGTGGCTTCCGTCAGGTTATCATGCGATAATAGTTGGATCCCGATTCTCACTGTGAGTAGGTATTACTCTTTTATCCTGACTAGTTCTCCTTTTAGGGTTTCAAAGAGAATTCGAGAAAACAGTGGGTGCCATCCTGATTAGATAAAGTGATTAACCAATCTAATCTAGGTTAGTGTGCATGTTGAGTATTTCTTTTCTTTCTCTCTGGCAGCGACCTTGACCCGCCTTAAACTAAAACTCATTACCAAGATAAACCGAACCTTTTACCATCAGGATTTTGGATCGTTTAGATACACGAAAAATTCGCGTATATCTATGACCCTCCTACATTACCCTTAGCTTTCTCCAGAATATTCCGTATCACTACGAAGATCCTGATAAAATGGATAAAACCATTTCCTATTGAAAGTATGCCTTAGCACCACTACTAGGTTTTTAGAAGCATCAAGTATACAATTTAAAGCATACTTCCACAAGTGACCATGATACAGTCAACAATCTTGCTTCCACAAGGATCTTAAGCCATGCTAATTTCCATCTAATTTTGTTTTTCTCTTAATAATTAAATCACCCAAATTATCTTTAGTTTGGTGTGAGTCTCATACACCCATATCCAATGTATCATTTAGCATGACACAATATATATAAATACAAATAATATATATCACATATATATTAAATGCATTTATATGACAAGAAATTCTTTAATGAGCTAATATTAGTTAATATATATTAATATATCAAATATATAATTATATATTAAATTATTAAATCAACACTTGATTTAATAATCCGGCTATATCATATATAACCGACTAATATCATTTTTATGTATATCAAATTACATATAACAAATCATTGAATCAACACTTGATTCAATAATCGGGTTATATCACATATAACCTATATCGCGAGATTAGATTAAGGTATCACATAGACGTATTTAATCTCGGTCCCGCACATATCACATATGTGCCCTACTTCGTTTCACTTAATCTAGAAAAGCTCTGTATGGGACTCTAAAGACTCGTCAATACACCAGCAGTAGGTAATGATCACATCAGTCACCTATAAGCCTTCAGCGGTACTAGCTAGACGTAACGGCTACCCAGGTATTGAGCGAATAGAAGATCAACAAGCAAGCTTGTCCAAACTCCCATGAAAACTATAAGTAACACTACCATACAGTCTGGTCTTTTCGTCTGATTGTTGCATATCGAGTCTAGGGGTGGTAAACGTCAAACCCCAATAACTTGATAAGTCATGCCGATGTGAGGCTTATAACGGGTCGAGAAACTACTGATAACACTTACCAGTAAATCTCATCAACAGCCCTGGCCAGGAATTCCTGTTATGGCAATCGAGCATAGTTCAACATCAACTCCGAATACCGGGAGAGACGAAACCCCTCCTATCGCTCATTGCCTCCATGTGACTCGAGATTGTACCCAAAATCCACCTGTTTGCACGACACCATTGAGCCGTGGTAGGGAGGAAATGAAAGCACAGTGGGAACCATACAAGACTCTATGACGATCTCGGGTCTACAGACTAATCTGTACCAGTGTCACCAGAGAACTTCTATCTGACGATAGGTATAATACCATCTAGGAGTTCTCGGTGAGTCCTGTTCGGTGTACCCATTCTCTAATGAGCATCTGTGTACAATCTTTGATGTCAAACACTAATGCATGTGGGATCATCCATTGCCCCATACAGGGTCAAGAAACGTACACACTAGTATACTCTGGAATATCGATGCCCTATTTCGATACTCCCTCGACTTGGAACAATTAAATGATGTGCTTACGGACTACCGAAGCCCCACTAGTATGATCTGCATCATAGTCCTGATAGTCAACCTAACATCCTAAGGGCTTTATCAACATGTACCAGAGAGACAGTATAACAATACAAGTATACATGTTAAGATAAAGAGAAACCAGATAGCATACTATCATGTCGAGCAAGAAAGTCCTCTCTATATATATCCAAGCATCCACTATAATATACAATAATGTACAATAATGGCCTCTAGGGCATACATATAACTAACAATCTCCTACTTGCACTAAGGCCAGTTGTTGTAGAATCGCATACCCAACATCCCAAAAAGTCTCTCAAATTGTGTTTGGGGAATGGCCTTCGTTAGTGGCTCCGCCGTGTTATTCTTCGTGTCAACTCTACTGACCTCGATCTCCCGGCGATCGACTATCTCCCGGATCAGGTGATACCGCCTAAGAATATGTCTGGATCGCTGATGAGACCGTGGTTCTTTGGCCAAAGCCACAGCTCCATTGTTATCACAATACAAAGGTATTGGATGCTCAATGGATGGAACCACACCAAGTTCAGTTATGAAATTCTTCATCCAGACAGCCTTTTTCGCGGCATTGTTGGAGGCGATGTATTCAGCCTCCATCATCGATTCTGCCACAGTATCTTGCTTGGAACACTTCCAACATACCGCCCCTCCATTGAGGGTGAAGACAAAGCCCAAGACCGACTTACTGTCATCCTTATCACTCTGTAAGCTCGAATCGGTAAATGACTCCACCTGGAATTCACCGTTACCATACACCAAGAACATTTCTTTAGTCCTTCTCAAGTACTTAAGAATGTTCTTCACAGTTGTCCAGTGATTCTCCCCAGGATCCAATTGATACCTTCTTACTACATTAAGTGCGTAAGCTACATCCGGTCTGGTACACCACATCGCATACATGATAGATCCGACTGCCGAAGCATAGGGTATCCCTTGCATGCGAGCCCTCTCCAAATCAGTCTTAGGGGACATCTCTTTGGAGACAGTGATTCCTGAGATCGTGGGTAAATTTCCACGCTTGGAATCTTCCATACTAAACTTCTTTAGTATGGTGTCAATGTACCTGGATTAGGACAGTCCTAACATCCGTTTAAATCTATCTCTATAGATCTTAATCCATAGGATGGAAGAGGCATCACCCAGATCCTTCATGGAGAACCTTTGTGATAAGAAGAGCTTGACCGAGTGTAGCATAGGAACATCATTTCCTATGAAGAGTATGTCATCCACGTACAATACGAGGAAGACAACCTTACTCTCTACAACCTTCTTGTATATACAAGGTTCATCTACGTTTTTGATGAAGTCAAACTCTTTGACTGCGACATCAAAACAGATGTTCCAGCTCCGCGATGCCTGCTTTAATCCATAGATTGATTTAAGCAGCTTGCACCCCTTTCCGCTGCTCCTACTGTCCACGAAGCCCTCTGGCTGTGTCATGTACATGCTCTCTTCTAAATCACCATTTAGAAAAGCTGTCTTGACGTCTATCTGCCAGATTTCGTATTGATGGTATGCAGCGATGGCAAGTAGGATCCGGATGGACTTAAGCATAGCTACTGGAGAAAAGGTTTCATCATAATCGACACCTGGTCGTTGACGAAAACCTTTTGCTACAAGTCTAGCTTTGAAAGTCTCAACTTTTCCATCTACACCAAGTTTCTTCTTAAAGATCACTTGATCCTAATGGATTTTACCCCATCACGAGCAACTTCCAAAGTCCATACTTTGTTGGTGTACATGGATTCTGATTGGTCTGTGAAAGTGTAGTAAATAATAACCGCAATTAAAAATGGTGTCGCGTGTTGCTTGCCGAGATGAGTACGGGTCGTCCTCAGTGATGCGTGGAACTTTTAATCTTTCTTTAGACGAGTTGATTAGAATAAAAGAATAATGAGAATAGTTATAGATCCTAGATCTATGTTAAACATGGATATAGAATATATAAGAAGAGGGCTTGCAGGGTTCGTTAGGATTTAGTAGTCATGAATGACTAATAAAGATTACTCATTTATCTTTTGATAGATTTGAAACTAGATTGGTAGTGAAGAATGAGGATTAGGGTTCTTGGAAGAAACTAGGGTTTCCTCACTATTGACCCCTGTCCCTTCATTGATCTCAATTCATGTTTAGCCCTTAACAAAACAATTGTTAATCTGATCTCAAATCGCGGTCAAGACTATCAATAAATTGATATTGCGCCTGATTAGGATGTAAACGATTCTTTTGCTAAAGTTTATAAACTTCATAAGACTTAAAAGAAGTTAAAATATTTTCTCATCCATTGTTCTATCCTAATCCTACGAACTCTATCAAGCGGAGAATTACTCGCGCATGATGGAGATAGAAGAAGAACGGATAGAGATCATAATGTAAATACAGAAAATAAATGCTAAATAATTAAACTAATGATCTACCTTTATTAATCAACTTCACAAGTACAAATCTTATGAGTTTAGATTACAAGAAGAAGAAGAAGTTGCTTTCGATCTCTGCCTCGTAGGAAGTAGATGTTCCGTCGAATCTCACGTCGCTCTATCACGTCGAATTGCGGACCTATCGTGGATCACTTGTTCTTTGACGGTGATTTACTTCATGTAAAAGGTTATGATTTCTACCTTCAGCCCTTTGTCCTATTTATAGTAACAGAAGATACAAACCATAGATTCCAAGTATTAGGGTTTGTTGAGAAGATCCTATCCACAAAATCCCAGAGCCTAACTCTTTAGAATGGTCGCGGATCCGCCGCATTTTTGGGGGTTTAGCCATGGAAGCGCGGTGGGATGGTGGGATCATTTGACGAAAATTCTTCTGTAGCCTCATATTAACACATGGAGATTGTTGTGATATCTGGAATTTTCATATCTTCTTTGAGCCTCTGCCAGTATCCATTTTATGATTTAATTAAACTGCATCGACAGATTTTTGATTCCCGATATCCCGATTTCCTGACCTGAGCCAAATCTTGCACAATATATCTATGAATAATGTTAGTAATATTTGTTATAGAGATATAATCTTAATCATTTTATATTTTCATAAATCTTTTAACCAATTTGATTAAGATTATTTGATATGATATGCATAATAAAAATATTATATAAATATTATATTCATATATTTTCCTTCATAATGTTAATTATAATATATAAATATATTGTAAATAGTATTTTGCATATAAACCCAAATATGTTCAATATTTGTAATAACCACCTTTAAATATTTAAGAAAAGTAAGGAAAATGTTATATCAAACGTGCGATATTTTCAACTGAACAAATACCTCCAAACTTAACTTTGATCGTCCCGAGCAAACTATTTATTAAAGAGAGGGAGAAAAAGAAAAAAGAAAAACCTAAGTAGCGTACTTTCATAGGCAACACGATTGCACCGAGCACGTACAATAAGCCGTTAAACCTCTAGGTGTCCCTAGTAGGAGTAGTGTTTTCTCCTAAGGGTTTTCAGCGGATTACACCCAAAAAATCCTATAATAAAAGAAATAAGATGAAATTTTCGTACAAAGATAAGAACTATAAAAGAAAGAACTTTAAAATAAGAGTTTTCAGCTACACTAGCTTTTCGGTTCCATGAGCCCTATCTTAATGGTCATGAAAAAATGTTAGAAATCACATCATCCCTCAATAAAATATCGCCTTTAGCCTTCCTCCGTACCATTCATCCAAACACCGATCATATACCCCTACGTGTATGTAAAAGACATCCCTACACTTGGAGAATTTAATTCAAGCTATCATACTCTTGTCCATCTTCATTAGTACTTTTTAGTTGGTGAATAATTTCGATGAAATTGCTCACATATTCTTCATGCGACCGTTAATACTTCTTGAGGTACTAACCAACCGATTACTAAATGTGCTCGCGAATTTAGGCGTATATCCTCGTCTTGCAACACCTAAGGGTTAGCAGTGGCTCCCAAACCAGTTGGTCTAAGTCACTAGGTGATAAAGCACCCTCGCTATATTTTTGTATGCTGCCTTAAGCAATTAAAAAACCAGTATTCATTTTCTCTTATCCCATACGAGAATGTGACTATTCTTCCCATTCCTAATCATTCACATTCTCTTTTTCGTTCAACATCACTGTTTCGTATCTATCAACCGAGACATAAACCATACCACCTCTTATCTCCTCCCCACTTTTTCTTGTCTACATATAACATGTTCTTCTACCAACCTTGGTGCTATATTGATAAAATCTTTGAATGGTTGGTGTTGACTTTTAGTCTTTGTAAAGTTTTGCATAGACCAATAACTTTAACTCCCCTCATAATTTTAAATGCTTAATTCTATTTTACTTAAGTTTAGGGGAGAGAATATTTTGGCTCCTGAAAGAAAATAAATTTTTACATAATTATGAGCCAAAAATCAGTTTGGGGGAGGATTTCACTGTTATTAATTCATGTCCCCGTTACTAACTTTTCCTCCCAACTCTACAAGTTTTCTTAGCTTAACAGATGACATCAGTAAGAACACTGCTGCAAATAGGTTTGTAGGAGGTTTGTGCTTATATTTATGATAATGCAAAAATAATGCGTAAATAAGCATAAACCTCCCCCAAACCTCAGTGTCCTCACTGATGTCATCTGTTGAGCTAAAAAACCTGTAGACTTGGGAGAAAAAGCTGGTAACGAGGACATGAATTAATGACAGTGAAATCCTCCCCCAAACTTATTTTGGCTCATAATTATGTAAATATTTATTTTCTTTTAAAAGCCAAAAGATTCTCCCCCCCAAACTTGAGTAAAATATTATTAAGCATTTAAAATTATAAATATGGTTAAAGTTATTGGTCTATACAAAGCTCTACAAAGACCAAAAGTCATCACCAACCATTCAAAGATTTTATCAATATAGAACTAAGGTTGGTAGAAGAACATGTTATAAATAGACAAGAAGTGGGGAGGAGATAAGAGGTGGCATGGTTTACGTCTCGGTTGATAGAGACGAAACAGTGATGGGGAATGAAAACGAGATTGTGAATGATTAGGAATGGGAAGAATAGTCACATTCTCATATGGGATAAGAAGAAATGATGGTGGTTCAACTTTTTCGGGTGGAGGTTGATTAATAACAAAATCCGTGTCGTTTAGTAATGCGAGTTCATCGGCAAAAATATCTTCGAAACTTTCATCGTTGGTCCAATTGAACGTTTCAATGTCAATAAGTGTCGCGCCAAAATTCAACACACTTGATCTGTCAAAAATTATGGAGGTAGGAGCCTTGAAAAACTCATCTACCTCATTCTCAAAGGGGTCTAAATCAAGTGGTCTCTCCAGAATTATCGAACTCAAAATATCGGAGTGTGATTCATCAACACTCGATAAAATTAAAGGAAGATTAGAAGAAGAACCAAAGAAAATTGGTGATGAAATGGGCGAACAAATTTGGGTGTTGAGTATTGCTGAACCAGATGTGGGAAATGAAGGCTGAATATCGTTCTGCTTTTCGGTCACGCATTTAGCATCAATTCCCAGACGCATATGGGGTTCGGGAAAATCAGTTAATGGTTCGAGATGATGTTCACACGGAAGTGAAAGGACCTGATGAATTGGTGATAAAAACTCATCCAAAACTGTGGGTTCATCATCCAAAATATCCCCAGTGTCAATATCCTCAATCAAGTGAAAGTTAAAATTCTCAGACACTTCATCAAAAGCATGATTTTCAATCAATTTTTGTTCTAGAGTGGAGGTGTAGAGATCACAATGATTGGGTGTGGTTTCACATGAAATAGACCGTTCACAATCGGGTAAATCAAACACTATAAAGTCGCACAACTAATCAAACATTCTTTCTTCAATTGGTGAATCATTTGGTGTATTCGATAGATTTGTGAAACTGGAGTTGTGGATTTCAATTTGGGACGAGATGGTTTGATTTGGAAGGGTGTACTGCTCTCTCTCACTACTCAAATTCTCAATTTGACCTATTGCCGTATCATACATTGGAAAATTTTGAGCTAGTTGGAAACTAGTTGCTCGTTCGTTGGGTTGTATGAGGGCGGCCATGGACGCATTCAATTCCTCTATGTGGCGGTGCGACGCTACCCGAAATTCTTCCACTGTCTGTTCAAGACTAGACATGGGTCGATAAGGGGTTTCAGCAGAGATTGAAATTCTTGTGGGTAGGTAAAACTCCTAAATGACTGTTCAGAAGTTTTGTCTAGAGAAGGTGTAAACGTCGGGTAGGATTGATAGGAATCGAATGGTTATGAAAATTGGACAAGAGTAGGATCAACATTGTGGTAAGAAGAATATTGATATTGGTTGGTTGGTTGGCGACTGGCAACGGATGTCATATACGCCGCAAAATGAGTAGCAATATCTTCCTTAGAAAGTGATGGTGTTTGTTTTCCTAACGATTTGACCGGATTGAAACTTTGTCTTTTAGCCCTCACCAGTATCACATACACACATTGTTCTCGGTCCTGCTCATATCTCATATGCGCTCCTATTTCGTTTCGCTTGATCCAGGAAACCTCTGTGTAGGACTCTAAAGACTCGTCAACACGCCGATAGCAGATGATGATCATATCAAGCACCCACAAGCCGCAAGCGGTCTGCTAAACGTAACGGCCATCCGGGTATTGAGCGATCAGAAGATCGACGAGCTAGCCCGCTCACACTCCTGTGAATCCAACCAGTAACACTTACCGTACAGTCCGGTCTGTTCGTCTGATACGTCGCATATCAAGTCTAGGGGTGGTAAACATCAGACCCCAATAACCGATAAGTCGTGCCGATGTGAGGCTCATAACGGGTCGAGAAACTACTGGTAATACTTACCAGCAAATCTCTGATCAGCCATGGCCAGGGACTTCCCTGTTACGGCCAATCGAGCACAGCGCAACATCAACCCCCAATACCGGGAGAGACGAAACCCCTCCTATCGCTCATTGCCTCCATGTGACTCGGGACTGTTCCCAAAGACCACCGTTTTGCACGCCCTCATGGACGTGGTAAGGTGGAGATCAAAGCACAGTGGGAATCACACAAGACTCTATGACGATCTCGGGTCTACAGACTAACCTGCACAAGTGTCACCTGAGAACTGCCATCTGACGTGAGGTATAATACCATCTGGGAGTTCTCGGCGAGTCCGTCCAGTGTACCCAGTCTCCACTGAGCACCCGTACACCATCTCTGATGTCAAACACCAATGGATATGGGATCATCCATCGCCCATCTCATGGGTCGAGAAGCGTATACGCTAGTCTACTCTGGTATATCGATGCCCCGTCTCGATACACCCATGACTAGGGACCTTGAAGGATGTACTTATGGACTACCATGTCCCCACTAGTATGATCTGCATCATAGTCCAGTTAGTCAAGTACACATCCTAAGGGCTTTATCAACATGTAACTATAAGACAGTTTAAAGAGACTAGTGTACATGTTAAGATAAAGAGTAACCAGATAGCATACTATCATATCGAGCAAGAAAGTCATCTCTATATATGTCCAAGCATCCAATATAATATACATCATCTGTACAATACTGGCCTCTAGGGCATACATACAACTAACAATCTCCCACTTGCACTAGGGCCAGCTGCTATAGTATCGCATGCCGAGCATCCCGAAGAGTCTCTCAAACTGTATCTGGGGAATGGCCTTCGTGAGTGGATCCGCCGTGTTGTTCTTCGTGTCAACCCTCCTGACCTCGATCTCCCGGCGATCAACTATCTCCCGGATCAGGTGATACCGCCTCAGAATATGCCTGGATCGCTGATGGGACCTGGGTTCCTTGGCCAAAGCCACCGCTCCATTGTTATCACAATACAAAGGTATTGGATGCTCAATGGATGGAACCACTCCAAGTTCAGTAATGAACTTCTTGATCCAGACAGCCTCTTTGGAAGCATCGTTGGCAGCGATGTATTTAGCCTCCATCGTCGAGTCTGCCACGGTTTCCTGCTTAGAACTCTTCCAGCTAACCGCCCCTCCGTAAAGGGTAAAGACAAATCCCGACTGCGACTTAGAGTCGTCCTTATCACTCTGGAAGCTCGAATCGGTAAAGGACTCCACTTGGAGTTCTCCGTTACCATACACCAAGAGCATCTCTTTAGTCCTTCGCAAGTACTTAAGAATGCTCTTCACAGCTGTCCAGTGATTCTCTCCAGGATCAGCTTGATACCTGCTCACTACACTTAGTGAGTATGCAACATCGGGTCTGGTACATAGCATCGCGTACATGATAGAGCCTACAGCCGAAGCATAGGGTATCCCTTGCATGCGAGCTCTCTCCAAATCAGTCTTGAGAGACATCTCTCTGGAGAGAGTGACTCCAGAGATCGTGGGCAAGTTCCCACGCTTGGAATCTTCCATACTAAACATTTTTAGTATGGTGTCGATGTACCTGGATTGGGACAATCCCAATATCCGTTTGGATCTATCTCTATAGATCCTAATTCCCAATATGCAGGAGGCATCACCAAGATCTTTCATTGAGAATCTTTGTGATAAGAAGAGCTTGACCGCTTGCAGCATAGGAATATCATTTCCTATCAAGAGTATGCCGTCCACGTACAATACGAGGAAGACAACCTTACTCTCTGCCACCTTCTTGTAGATACAAGGTTCATCTGGATTTTTGACGAAATCAAACTCTTTGATAACGACGTCAAAGCAGATGTTCCAACTCCGCGATGCTTGCATTAATCCATAAATGGATTTAAGCAGCTTGCATACCTTCCCGCTGCTCCCACTATCTACGAAGCCCTCTGGCTGAGTCATGTACACGCACTCTTCTAAATCACCATTTAGAAATGCGGTCTTAACATCCATTTGCCAGATTTCGTAGTCATGAAAGGCAGCAATGGCAAGCATGATCCGGATGGATTTAAGCATAGCTACTGGAGAAAAGGTTTCGTCATAGTCCACACCTGGTCTTTGACGAAAACCCTTTGCTACAAGTCTAGCTTTGAAAGTCTCCACTTTCCCATCTACACCAAGTTTCTTCTTGAAGATCCACTTGCTCCCAATAGGTTTTACCCCTTCAGGAGCAACTTCCAAAGTCCATAGTTTGTTGGTGTACATGGATTCCATCTCGGACCGCATAGCATCCAGCCATTTCACTGAGTCCCTACTCGTGATGGCCTGCTCGAAGCTAGTTGGGTCATCATCCTCCATGATGCAATCCTCGCTCCCACCATCCATGAGAAAACCGTAGTATCTCTCAGGTTGGCGAGGAACCCTACTAGATCGGCGGAGTGGCTGAGGTTCATTGGGAGCTACTGAATCCTCTGGTTCCACTAAATCTTCTGTTGTGTTTTGTTCAGCTGGAACCTCTTCCAGTTCTACCTCAGAGCCACTAATCTCTTTTGCAAGAAATTCCTTTTCTAAAAAGGTGGCATGTTGAGCAACAAATACTCTTTGTTCCTCACTGTGGTAGAAGATATACCCTCGCGAATGTTTGGGATATCCAACAAATTTACACAAAACAGACCTTGCCTCGAGTTTGTCCGGTTTTTGTCTTTTGACATAGGCCGGGCAACCCCATATCTTAATAAAATTAAGATATGGTCTCTTCCCTTCCCATATCTCATATGGTGTGGTAGGCACAGATTTGGTGGGAACCCTATTCAGTAGGTATGCTGCTGTTTCCAGTGCATATCCCCAGAAGGAAACAGGTAACTCAGCTATACTCATCATAGAGCGCACCATATCCAATAGGGTGCGGTTCCTCCGTTCTGATACACCGTTGTGCTGTGGTGTATATGGAGGAGTTAGCTGAGAGAGAATCCCATTCTCTTTTAGGAAGTCCAGGAATTCAATGCTCAAGTATTCACCTCCTCGATCAGATCGTAGGATTTTAATACTTTTTCCGGTTTGGTTCTCAACTTCTTGTTTATATTCTCTAAATTTCTCAAAAGCTTCTGATTTGTGTTTCATCAAGAACACATACCCGAATCTAGAGAGATCGTCAGTGAATGTAATGAAGTATGAAGAACCATCCCTGGCATGTGTAGACATGGGACCGCATACATCACTATGTATCAGTCCCAAGAGTTCGGTAACTCTTTCTCCGTGTCCCGTAAACGGAGTTTTGGTCATTTTGCCTTTGAGACATGACTGGCAAGTGTCATAAGATGAAAATTCAAACGGATTTAAATATCCATCCTTATGCAACTTAGCCAGTCGTGTCACATTGATGTGACCCAGTCTATAATGCCACAAGAAGGATTCGTTCAGTTCTGAACTCTTCCTCTTGTGTGTGTTTGTTATGCTCAGAACTGTTGATTGATTTAGAACATAAATGCCATTGCACAACGTGCCTGATCCAACCAACTTTTGGTTACGGAAAATGTTCATAACATTATCCTGTAATACAAAATTATATCCCTCTTTACTCAATAAAGAAACCGATATAATGTTGCATATCAGGTTCGGCATGTAATAACATTCGTTCAGAACCAATGTTTTACCAGTTGGTAATACAAGGTGATATTCCCCGACAGTCTTAGCTGCAACAATTGCACCATTTCCAACTCTAATGTCTTTATCACCTTCTCCAAGTTCTCTACCTTTCCTAAGCCCATGTAACTGATTACATATATGGGATCCTGACCCGGTATCTAATACCCAGGACGTGGAGCAAATGGAGAAACAGTTCTCTGTAACGAACACACCCGAAGAAAATGCATCAACATGTACTTTCTTCATTCGGGTGGCATGGGAATCCTGGTATTCCCCTATATCCTGTTCAGTCCTATAACTCTTATAGGAAAGACCGGAACCAACGTTCCCCAGCACAGTATAACATGCGGGTTCGGTCAATACATCCATATTATTATTTTTATTAAGGCATGGAATGGTCGCTACCTGGAGAGAGAGAGAAGAAAACACTTTAGCGTAAGCTCGTGCAAGATCAGATTGGTTATTATCTTATCTAATCAGGATGGCTCCCACTGGTTTTTATCAAATCTTCCTTCAAACCCTAAAAGGAAAGACTAGCCGGGATTAATTACACACTACAAGTTCGCCAATCTTTCAGCCAGGCCAGTGTCGGTACTTTGAGGGAGGTCCCCCGTGCTTTCGCACGAACCTAATTAATGTAAACCTCGTTTTCCCAGAGGCGTAACCTCGTTAACACCTTTCTAGACACCTACTTGATCGGCTAATTGTAATGTGTAAAACTCTCCCAGGAGTAACTCTTACTCGCAGTGGGTATCGACATCCAACTATCTCATAGAAGGTATGCAATCTCATTGCAAATTTCAACACTTGAAATTCCCGATAATATTTTGCCCCTAGCACCCTATGACCTTGACGGAGGTCAACAAACCATAGGCTACTAGTCAAGTTCAACCCGTCATTTCTTGATCGAATTAAACCCACCCGCACGACCCTTGACGGAGGTCAACAAGGCCGCACGACTACCCTAATCCAATCTGCATCATATGCATAAGCAGATAAATACTAGTTAGCTACCGCACACTACGCCTTGACGGAGGTCAACAAACGTAGCACGAATACTGAATATGACTTATCTGAAATGACGGAGGGCTACGACAGGTTTTTCTGAAAACCTATTGCGTAATGAACTTGATATCGTTGTAGAATCAAATGAAGTTTTGAAATGGAATGATTTTGAGGCTTTTCTAGTTTTGCTAAAAGGGTCACTCCCGGTGAAGGGATCGTCGGCCCTTTCCTCGTCGAATGAGGTGCGGGATATATCATATATATCACTGTGCAAAGCAGAAACTATAGAAGCTATCAAAAGCAAACCGAGTGTGTAGCATCTGCCAGTTATTGCTAAAGGAGTCACTCCCGGTGAAGGGATCTCGGTCCTTTCCTCATCGAATAAGGTGCAGGATATATCACATATACCGCTGTGCAAAGCAAGAACTGTAGCTACCTGTTTTATTTAAAATTTGATTCTACAACATCTTAGGTTTCTTTTCTTTCATTAATCACATTAATGAAGTCCCATCATTTAAATACCTAAACATCACAGATAAATACGACGTACACTTATGCCATCCGCATTCGCCTCGATGTCCCCTCGTGCACCGTTAGGTTAGGTAACTAATGACAGAGCAGGGCAGGGCTAGTGCGGGTGCAAAACATAAGTAACGTCTATATAATATATCATATATACTATATAAAGTATCTATCACAGAACATCACATGATCACATCACAGATATCGCAGCAGAAGAAACATATGAAACATTGGATATACTAGGACGTCCGTGTTTTCAATACGAGCCAGTATAAAACACGGATTCCACGGTCGTGATGAATAGCCAATCCCACACCCCTAGACCCCTACGAGAGCGGCAAGCAACCCTGCCAATTCTAGGATTAGGAGACCCGGACTCGACTCCTCGAGTTGGTCTCCCACTGGACCCCAGAACCCGGTTACTTGTGCTCCCCTCCTTGGGTCTATCCTAATGCGGAAAAGTAAATAATATACAAAAGGTGACATCTTCCGCTACCTGGAAGTGCCCCAAATAAAAGAATATTACATACAAGTTTTTACATGAATTAAAATGAAAAACACTCATCTCACATAAAAACCCCCGGCTATTCAAACACGACTGTCCAATATAACATATCCAGCAACACATAATATCACATGTCATCAACGTAAGTAAGTATGCATACCCCAATTGTCGTTGACGTATAGCAACGAAACCGGCGATATGAACATACTACACTTACGGTCACAGAAAAGAAAGTGTAAAACTACAACAGTTGGAATCCGCAACCTCTTTAGACATCACATGCCTAATCAAATGAAATACTTAGACATCACATGCCTAACAGTTATAAACCCCACATTTTAGTCTTATTATCGAAAACTCTTTTCAATATCAAGTGAAACTAAACCGCTAGATTTACAACATTCATTCAGTTATCTCATAACTGTTTGTGAATTCCAATTATTGTATCACATTCCAGATAAACAGAAAATGTTAAACTTTCCGATCGAACAGTCGAATACCCAAGTTTTCCCGATACAGCTCAACACATGAAATAAGTCTAACAACATTCAGTTCGTGCCTCAGTACCAACGGTCCAGCCATAGAAGAGTCAAGCCAACGCCTCACATGTGGCACGCCGTACTGCCCCAAACCCGAAGGTTCAAAGGGCAGTTCAAGACGGTCACATAATCGAGTTAAGGTTTGTTGTCTTCTAGAGGGTCCATCGCGTTACTTGCACTACTTAGAACGCCGTTAAACTACTGAAAAATCCAACACTTGGAAATTTCCCGACAGGGGAAAAATTGGGCATTTATATCCGGTCGAACTTTTTAACATATTCTAAAAATTATCCGGAAATACACATAGACGAAATTTGATAATCCGATCGAACTATCGAAGCTCCAAAACAACCCCAGAAAATGCAACTCTTGAATAAATTTTAAAAATTCCCAGGAAAACCAGCACTGGAAACTAAGAATTACTGTGCAGAATTCTTTGTTTAATGGGGCCGTACGGCCGCGGAACCGCCGCATGAGCCATGCTCATGCCGCGGAACCGCGGCGACTTGGTGGATTTGGGCAGTCGAATTTCACAGTAACTCTTAGAATCTTCTGCTGATTTTTCTGCATATTTTTAATTTGGAAAAATCCCAGATTTTAGAAAATGTACAGAGAGCATTTTGTGAGTTAGGGTTTCGGTTCGTTCGGACTTCAAACTCCGTCTAGACTTCGCCTAAGGCTCTAGCTAGGCTCTGATACCACTGTAGTGTTTCTAGGCACTCTCAAGAAGTCTCACAAGGCATCAACCATGCCCGTTTCAAAAATTACGGTGCCGAGAAACCCTAGACTACGGATCGTTAGCTAGAATTCTAGGCGATACATTAAACTAGTTAACACTTTAACTAAAGGAGAGAGACTACAACCTTTGCAGATCCGTTTCTCCACTTCCTAAGCTCCACATAGGCGTCCTCTCGCTGTCCTAGTTGGATCTCGGACTCTCGCATCGGCTTCATCAAAGAAATGAGCGGAATAGGTCGTCGGCTTCGTGCCGAAGATGATCTACGTCGAGGTTGCACAAGTTCAAGCTCCAACATCACCAAGTTGAGAAACTTATGAAGAAAACACCCAAAACAACTTGGCAAGAGGTAGAGGGTGAAGAAATAGGAGGTGGGTTCACTTTAGAATTGGATTTCTCACTTTGGAACTCAAGATGCCATTGATGGCATCTAGTTTTCTTTCTTGAAGAAGAAGGAGAAGATGGAGCTAGAATATGATAAGTGTTGTTCATAATAGAAAAATAAATCAATACTTATCATATCTTAACCAAGGTTAAGTGTAGAGAAAAGACCATGGTAAATGAGAAGGGTTAGGGTTAAGCTAGAAGACAAAATGGTTTCTTTAGTCAAAGCTTCATGAAGCTTCAACAAGCTTCATGATAAAAAGAAACCATTATGTTTTCATTTATCCATTTATATAAATAAAGAATGGATAAATAAATGAGAGAATAATTCAAAACCCTAATTATCTACTTAACCATGGTTTAATTCTTTACACTTAACCATGTGAGCAAGTATCATCAAACATGATACAAACATGTGCACAAAAGTATATCACATATACAACTTGCACATCAAGTGAGAAAATCCATTTAAAGTGAACCAATACTAGTTAATGCAAAGTAATATATCAAATATATAATTATACATTAAATCATTAAATCAACATTTGATTCAATGATCCGGTCATGTCGCACATAACCGACTAGAATCCAATGTATCGATTTATCGAATCAATGATTCGATAACTAGGTCATATCGAATATAACCAATCGAAACATATATCGCGAGAATGAAATGCGGTATCACATACACGCATTGTTCTCGGTCCTGCACATATCTCAAATGCGCTCCTATTTTGTTTCGCTTGATCCAGGAAACCTCTGTGTAGGACTCTAAAGACTCATCAACACGCCGGTAGCAGATGATGATCATATCAAGCACCCACAAGCCGCAAGCGGTCTGCTAAACGTAACGGCCATCCGGGTATTGAGCGATCAGAAGATCGACGAGCTAGCCCGCTCACACTCCTGTGAATCCAACCAGTAACACTTACCGTACAGTCCGGTCTGTTCGTCTGATACGTCGCATATCAAGTCTAGGGGTGGTAAACGTCAGACCCCAATAACCGATAAGTCGTGCCGATGTGAGGCTCATAACGGGTCGAAAAACTACTGGTAACACTTACCTGCAAATCTCTGATCAGCCCTGGCCAGGGACTTCCCTGTTACGGCCAATCGAGCACAGCGCAACATCAACCCCCAATACCGGGAGAGACGACACCCCTCCTATCACTCATTGCCTCCATGTGACTCAGGACTGTACCCAAAGACCACCATTTTGCACGCCCTCATGGACGTGGTAAGGTGGAGATCAAAGCACAGTGGGAATCACACAAGACTCTATGACGATCTCGGGTCTACAGACTAACCTGCACAAGTGTCACCTGAGAACTGCCATCTGACGTGAGGTATAATACCATCTGGGAGTTCTCGGCGAGTCCGTCCAGTGTACCCAGTCTCCACTGAGCACCCGTACACCATCTCTGGTGTCAAACACCAATGGATATGGGATCATCCATCGCCCATCTCATGGGTCGAGAAGCGTATACGCTAGTCTACTCTGGTATATCGATGCCCCGTCTCGATACACCCACGACTAGGGACCTTGAAGGATGTACTTATGGACTACCATGTCCCCACTAGTATGATCTGCATCATAGTCCAGGTCGTCAAGTACACATCCTAAGGGCTTTATCAACATGTAACTATAAGACAGTTTAAAGAGACTAGTGTACATGTTAAGATAAAGAGTAACCAGATAGCATATTATCATATCGAGCAAGAAAGTCATCTCTATATATGTCCAAGCATCCAATATAATATACATCATCTGTACAATACTGGCCTCTAGGGCATACATACAACTAACAGCACACACGCATTTGCATACATCTATTTACATGTGCGTATATGGGGATATGCGTGTGTGTATATATAGATACACACACACACATGGGTATGGGACTATGTGTATATATATATATAAGTATACATATACATGGATTATGAGGAGAGTACTTGGGATTGTAGAAGAGTCGATGAGATTGGGCTTGAGGCCGTGAGATCGGTGATGTGACAGGGTTCGTATTTGAGTTACGACGTGATATGTTTAGCGGGTCCTTTAGGCGTGGTGTTTTCATACACACGCATGCATGGATAGATGATATCTGTATTGTACTTGACGTAGATCAGTACCCCAGATCTTGATTTTGATAAAGTGGATACCAGATGAATAATGTGATGAATATGATATTTGACCCGTACCCAGATTTGGGATACCGTATGACGGATTTACGTACAAGCTTTATATTGATGATAGATCCGTACTCTTGACTTGAGGATGTCATATTATAGATATTGTATCGTATGTGATACTATTGAGGCGGGATCACCGACTATTATATATATATATATATATATATATATGTATGTATCGACTCAGATGTTAGGCGGTTTCCTTACCTTTCGATCAGCCTGTTTAGTTTGGCCCTGTAGTGTACTTGTAAATGATAGATTAGATTCGACTCATACCTATTTCAAAAACTAACGAATCGTGTGTATTTTAAAGACGGGACAAGGGATTCTACGGATATTTCAAATGATGTATCTTTTCTTAAAAACACCGTAGCCCTTATTTTCAAAACACCATGATTCATGTTATTTCAAATGGCACCACTGTATGACTCATATTTATATAAATGCAGATTAGTTATCATTGTGTTTATCATTCAGCTCCCGCATATTATTACTGTTCGCATCGCATTTGCATGTTTATATTGTACTTCCATATGCCATTATTGAGATCATGCTGTCAGGACACCAGTACCATTACCGATGATGCGTATGTTCCACATACACCTACTTGCCGGCTCACACACATCATCATCGGTAATTACCATGTCACGTACACTTTAGAAAATACCTTTTCATTGACATAGCTTGATAACTGATAGTCGCAATATATTATAGCTTCCATATGCTAGTTGAAATATTGCATTCATTGCATGATATTAGGTGCGTTCATATATTCTTTGGTTATGCAGTATTATGGAGATTTATGCCGGTATTCACTGTTTATTGATATCATGATTTTGATAATTTCAGATTTACATGAGATTTCTGGATTTGGGGGGAAAACCGCAAGAATTTAATAAAAGCTTAGTATCATCATTTTAAAATGCAAATTGCAGTTTTCTCATGATGTATGAGTCGTCCACCATGAGTTTTCATGATTGCTGTTGGATTTCGAGACCCGATTCGAGGAGTTGGATGAACCGTCTCGGGTACATCGTGGGCCCGGTATGGTACCCCGGGACAAGAAGCTCGAGTTGTATTCGATGAGCCTGGCAGGGGAGCACTACCTACCGGTGATGTTATTTGGACTCGTCGGTTATCTGGAGGATACCGACCAGAGTAATGAGATGGATACAGGCTGATCCGTTCTGCCGGAGCCCGCGGGCCGATCCCGCAGATGTTACGGATGCTTGAGATATTGATATTTGAGATCTGAGATTTGAGATATTGAGATTTGATATTAAGATACTGAGACTTACGTTTTGTGTCGATGCTGACACTGATTTCTCTGTTGCTTTCATTGATATACATATAGAAATCGCATTGATTAAAGAAAACAGTTGTCTCACTCATGATATATTCTTTTTTCATTCGTAATGCATTCATACATCAAATATATCTGATATGTTGCTATCTGAGGAACTGACACGAGCACGTAGTATTGCACTTATTTGTAGATGGATCAGGATATTATATGAGGATATTGCCTGATATGACCTAGGATAGCGTTATGCATGCGATTTCTACTTGTAGATGTTTTCTACTCACGAGTTGGCAACTCACCCCCGTTGTGCCACTGTTCCTTGCAGGTTTTGCCGTACAGGTTTCGTTGCGGCTTTGCTGGCACACTGCCCCTCCCGGGTGATTGCTTCGGTAGGTGGGTTCTTTTGCATCAGGACCACCATTGTTTATTTATTATTTCAGTTGTATCTAGAAACTCCATCAACCAGATTGTATATTTGATAGAGATAGAAAACCAGACTTGTTATTATTTCTACCTTAGAGTCGCGCGTTGTATTATTATGGTTTTCATGCTGATTTTGGGTTTTCTTTTGAGTTTTGATCCTCGCCCTTCGGCGTTATATATTATATTGCTTGCGTGGTTGTGACCGTCAATTGACGAAGAGCTAGCCCCCACTTGGTGATGCCTTTTTTTGTATTTCGTATACTATTTATGTTGTATCCAGTTTGGGGGCCAGTATTTACAAAGGAGACTCTGCCGAAATTTTCAGAAAATACTTGATGTTTTTAAAACGCATAATTCGGCTTATGCTATTAAAATCGGCCTCGTTTTCTCTTGTGCTGGAGCCACCAGATTATTGGTTTGGACCAAGATTTCTAGTAGACTAATGTGCATCCAAACTCATCCCATTTGTTCTTGGGTTGGCCCCAAAACGAGGCCGATTCAGCCCCGAGTTGGGGGCTGAACCAGCAACTGGATCGGCCCTATTTCGGGGCAGTTCCAGGGCCGATTCATCCCTGATGCGGGGCCGATTTAGCTTGTGATTCGGCTCAAATAGTGTGGGGGTTTTGGGTGGGTTAACTGGGTTTGTTTTCGTGCAAAAATGAGTGGGTTTTTGTTGCCGGGGTTTTTGAATTTCAATGTTTGGAAATTTCGAGTCACCGCCTCGCGGATTTTGTGATTCTAGTTGTCATTGTTTTAGTTTCTTCTACGACTGTGAGTATCATAGCGTTTGGTAAAACGTCATCTAATTGCTATAGGTATTAATTAGATGGGGTTACGAAATTGATACTCACATTGATATTCTGTGATCTTGCTATGATTATCGATGTGTTGGATTGTCGTGATGGATAGCCTGGTGGATATAGTATTAGATACTCTGTGATGATGTAATGTATATTCATATTGCATGGTAAGCGTCCGACATGTGGACTGCCTGTTGGATATAGTGCCCTCAGAGTCAATTATTAGATCACAGGCACGTGATTGCAATGATTGAGGGAGGACCTATGCCGGTGGGATAGTCTTACTCGAGATGATAGTATGCTATCTGGTTTATCTTTATCATCGTGTACTGCTATAGGTGACCTTACAGGTCACTATTGCACGTTGATAGAGCCCCTAGGATTTTTACTTGACTACCAGCAGTATGAGGGCGATCATATACGTGGGAGTTGGGGTCTATAAGAAAATCCTTAAAAGGTCCCTAGTCATGGGAGTTTCGAGACAGGGCATCGATTCTCCAGAGTAGACTAGTGTATACAATCGAGACCCCGACGAGGGGCGGTGGCCGGTCTCACAAGCCACTGGTGTCAGTTGGTTCACCTAAGATGTATACAGGTGCTCATTGGGTTATGAGTACACCGGACAGGACTCGCCGGGAACCTGCTAGTTGGGATTATACCAGACGTCAGATAGCCGTTCCCTGGTGACATGTGTACAGGTTAGTTCATCGACCTGAGATCGTCATTTATCTCGTGTGAGTTCCTACTGTACTTAGATTACTACCCTACCATGCTCAAAGGAGATGTGCAAACAGGTTTTAGTTGGGTACAGTCTCGAGCCACATGGAGGCAGTAAGCGGATCTGCAGGGGTTCGTCTCTCCCGGTATTGAGGGTGAGGGCACGCTATGTCTAGGAGAGCCATTACACGAAGCCCTCGGCCGAGGCAGGAGATTTACTGGTAGGTATTCCAGTAGTATCTCAAGGTGTTCTGGGCTACACTCCGACACGACTTGTACCGCTATTGGGGGTCTGACTTTTACCAACCCCCTAGGCCCACCATGCGATACTCATAGACGAACAGACCGGACTGTACGGATATTCTCACTAACAGGCTCAGTAGGGTGTCAGGATGAGTTCGCTCATCGACGTCCTTTTGGTCAATAGCTGGTAGCTCGTTACGTATGGCTAATACCTCTGACGTGCTAGTGGTTAAATCCACAGCCATAGTATTGACGAGTCTTTAGAGTCCCCCACACACAGTTACTCAAGTTTCGGGCGAAACGCTGTAGAGGCCGTATGAAGATATGGCAGGGTTCGATCAGATACGTGCGGTATTGCATGGATCGTGATCGGACGGATTTTACTAGCCGACTTTGGTTTAAGCCGGATCCTAGTATTGACAGTGTAGTTTTGTCTCTTTGCATTTATATTCAGTTGGAATACAAATGCGGGCATGTATATGCAGTCACGGGGTTTTCTTGTAATTTATTTCGGGATCAGTTTTCTGAGGTTGCCAGTTTGCATTCCGTTCCGGCCAGTTTTCCTTTGTTCCTTCACGGTCGGACTTTCCGATGGAAGGGGTTATTTGCAGTTTGCAAATAACTTATTGTGGAGGGGGTTTCTTGCAAATGAGAGCTTCATGATAGTTATTCATCATGAGATTCTTTTTCCTTCTTATCACTTGCATTTATTGTGATGGTGTGTGAAAGGATGAGATAAGAAATTGGTGTGACCATTTTCTACATATATTGATTCCTTTTTCCTCTTGATTCATTTGATTCTTTTTTCCTCCATGAGATAGAGAGGGCCGGCCACATTGCTAAGGAGAGGGGATTCATTTTGTGTGGGAAATGATTCATATCTCATTTTCTCTACTTGCCACAAAACTCATTATCTTCAAAGTTCATAGTTCATTCTCTTCTCCATAAAATGGCAACATAAACCCCATTGAGGCAAAGATTCTACACTACACCTACAGTACCCTTGGACGCGTCGGCTTGCCAACTTCCCGCCCGAGTTGCCTCGGTCCAGAGGAGGGAGCCCGTAAAAGAAAACGGCTACGTGGTGCCCTTTCCGACAAGGAGGTGACGAACGGAGATTCCGCGGGAGATCGGGACGACGATGAGAAGACCGAAGGACATGGATCGCTCGGTATATCTCTCTACCTATCTTTTAGTTTGCTAGTAGTTAGGTTAATGGCCCGATCTGGGTTAAAAGTGCGCGGTGGTGCCGATTTGCAAGTTTCGCAAAGTTTTTCGTTTCCGCATTCCGGCGTCGGATTGACGGCCGGGGCGCCGCCTTGCACTTACACTGCCGTCATTGTAACTTGTACTATATTCTTTAGGGTGCGTCCTGGTTGCAGACGTTGTCACCTTGTATATTATTTTCATTACATGCACTAGATTTTACCCATGGCGGAGTGCTCGAGCATCTTGGTTCTAGGTGGCAACGAGTGGCCATCTCAAAGGTGTTGAGACCGGGTCATCCCATTCTAGAATTGGTAGGGTTGCTCGCCGCACTCGTAGGGGGTATAACATTGACCTGCAGAGGGGTTCCCAAGTCCCCGAATTTTAGAAGTGCTGGGTGGCCTACTCACTTTGTTGATTGGGGCTGCCTTGCTTCTGAGATTGGTAGGTGGCTTGCCATACTCGTAGGGGTCTAGGGTCTGATACTACGGGCTGTCGACATGACCAGGAAAATTACATTTCATAAAAGGAATTATTGAAATGTATTTTTTTTATAGTTTATCCGCATTTCCATATTGTGATTGTTTCTGCCGTGATACTTATGTTATATCATGCCTCTGAGACGAATGGTGATATTATATATATATATATATATATATATATATATATATATATAGTAGATGGTATATATGTTTTATATTCGCGCTAGTCCTGACCCCGCCCTGCCGAAAGTTATGTAACCTTACGGTGAAGACCTAGGTCCCTGTGGCGAATGCGGATGACATATATGTGCGTGGTTATTTTCGTTCTTCTATTGTGATATTATTAATTGATTAGACCACATTAATTATCATTAATGCAAGAAAACAAACCCGATAAAATGATGTTGTCAGAATCTCAGTTAAAAAAAATAGTCGTAATCTTTTCTTTTCATAGCGGTATTCGTTTAAGAATATTCTGCACCTTATTCGATGAGGAAAGAGCCTAGATCCCTTCATAGGGAATGACATCTTTAGCAAAAGTTTGCGGTACTATTGTCCACTCGGTTTTTTTCAAAACCAGCGTTTTAAATGCGGATCCTAAACCACTCCTTTTCAAAACTATACGGTTCTTTTAACGATATCAAGTTCATTACGTTAAAGGTTTTTCGGCAAAAACTAGTCATAGCCCTCCGTCATTTCCTACGAGTAGTACTTAGTATTCGTGCTGCGTTTGTTGACTATGTTAAGGCATAGTGTGCGGTAGCTAAGTGGTGCTTGTTTGTAGTATATGATGTGATTGGTTAGGACAGTCGTATGGACTTGTTGACTGGCTTGTGCGGGTGGGTTTAATGCAATTAGGATAATGACAGGTTGAACTTGATTAGGACCCTTTGATTTGTTGACTGTATCATGGTCACTTAGGTCCTAGGGGAAAACCACATCGGGAGTTTCAAACACAAAGGAAACTTTCCTGGCATGCATATACCTTCTGGAGTGTGGTAACTTGAGTGGCTTCCATCAGGTTATCATGCGATAATAGTTGGATCCCGATTCTCACTGTGAGTAGGTATTACTCTTTTATCCTGACTAGTTCTCCGTTTAGGGTTTGAAAGAGAATTCGAGAAAACAGTGGGTGCCATTCTGATTAGATAAAGTGATTAACCAATCTAATCTAGGTTAGTGTGCATGTTGAGTATTTCTTTTCTTTCTCTCTGGCAGCGACCTTGACCCGCTTTAAACTAAAACTCATTACCAAGATAAACCGAACCTTTTACCATCAGGATTTTAGATCGTTTAGATACACGAAAAATTCGCGTATATCTATGACCCTCCTACATTACCCTTAGCTTTCTCCAGAATATTCCGTATCACTACGAAGATCCTGATAAAATGGATAAAACCATTTCCTATTGAAAGTATGCCTTAGCACCACTATTAGGTTTTTAGAAGCATCAAGTATACAATTTAAAGCATACTTCCACAAGTGACCATGATACAGTCAACAATCTTGCTTCCACAAGGATCTTAAGCCATGCTAATTTCCATCTAATTTTGTTTTTCTCTTAATAATTAAATCACCCAAATTATCTTTAGTTTGGTGTGAGTCTCATACACCCATATCCAATGTATCATCTAGCATGACACAATATATATAAATACAAATAATATATATCACATATATATTAAATACATTTAAATGACAAGAAATTCTTTAATGAGCTAATATTAGTTAATATATATTAATATATCAAATATATAATTATATATTAAATTATTAAATCAACACTTGATTTAATAATCCGGCTATATCATATATAACCGACTAATATCATTTTTATGTATATCAAATTACATATAACAAATCATTGAATCAACACTTGATTCAATAATCGGGTTATATCACATATAACCTATATCGCGAGATTAGATTAAGGTATCACATAGACGTATTTAATCTCGGTCCCGCACATATCACATATGTACCCTACTTCGTTTCACTTAATCTAGAAAAGCTCTGTATGGGACTCTAAAGACTCGTCAATACACCAGCAGTAGGTAATGATCACATCAGTCACCTATAAGCCTTCAGCGGTACTAGCTGGACGTAACGGCTACCTAGGTATTGAGCGAATAGAAGATCAACAAGCAAGCTTGTCCAAACTCCCATGAAAACTATAAGTAACACTACCATACAGTCTGGTCTTTTCGTTTGATTGTTGCATATCGAGTCTAGGGGTGGTAAACGTCAAACCCCAATAACTTGATAAGTCATGCCGATGTGAGGCTTATAACGGGTCGAGAAACTACTGATAACACTTACCAGTAAATCTCATCAACAGCCCTGGCCAGGAATTCCTGTTATGGCAATCGAGCATAGTTCAACATCAACTCCGAATACCGGGAGAGACGAAACCCCTCCTATCGCTCATTGCCTCCATGTGACTCGAGATTGTACCCAAAATCCACCTGTTTGCACGACACCATTGAGCCGTGGTAGGGTGGAAATGAAAGCACAGTGGGAACCATACAAGACTCTATGACGATCTCGGGTCTACAGACTAATCTGTACCTGTGTCACCAGAGAACTTCTATCTGACGATAGGTATAATACCATCTAGGAGTTCTCGATGAGTCCTGTTCGGTGTACCCATTCTCTAATGAGCATCTGTGTACAATCTTTGATGTCAAACACTAATGCATGTGGGATCATCCATTGCCCCCATACAGGGTCAAGAAACGTACACACTAGTATACTCTGGAATATCGATGCCCTATTTCGATACTCCCTCGACTTGGAACAATTAAATGATGTGCTTACGGACTACCGAAGCCCCACTAGTATGATCTGCATCATAGTCCTGATAGTCAACCTAACATCCTAAGGGCTTTATCAACATGTACCAGAGAGACAGTATAACAATACAAGTATACATGTTAAGATAAAGAGAAACCAGATAGCATACTATCATGTCGAGCAAGAAAGTCCTCTTTATATATATCCAAGCATCCACTATAATATACAATAATGTACAATAATGGCCTCTAGGGCATACATATAACTAACAATCTCCTACTTGCACTAAGGCCAGTTGTTGTAGAATCGCATACCCAACATCCCAAAAAGTCTCTCAAATTGTGTTTAGGAAATGGCCTTCGTTAGTGGCTCCGCCGTGTTATTCTTCGTGTCAACTCTACTGACCTCGATCTCCCGGCGATCAACTATCTTCCGGATCAGGTGATACCGCCTAAGAATATGTCTGGATCGCTGATGAGACCGTGGTTTCTTGGCCAAAGCCACAGCTCCTTTGTTATCACAATACAAAGGTATTGGATGCTCAATGGATGGAACCACACCAAGTTCAGTTATGAAATTCTTCATCCAGACAGCCTTTTTCGCGGCATTGTTGGAGGCGATGTATTCAGCCTCCATCATCGATTCTGCCACAGTATCTTGCTTGGAACTCTTCCAACATACCGCCCCTCCATTGAGGGTGAAGACAAAGCCCAAGACCGACTTACTGTCATCCTTATCACTCTGGAAGCTCGAATCGGTAAATGACTCCACCTGGAATTCACCGTTACCATACACCAAGAACATTTCTTTAGTCCTTCTCAAGTACTTAAGAATGTTCTTCACAGTTGTCCAGTGATTCTCCCCAGGATCCAATTGATACCTTCTTACTACACTAAGTGCGTAAGCTACATCCGGTCTGGTACACCACATCGCATACATGATAGATCCGACTGCCGAAGCATAGGGTATCCCTTGCATGCGAGCCCTCTCCAAATCAGTCTTAGGGGACATCTCTTTGGAGACAGTGATTCCTGAGATCGTGGGTAAATTTCCACGCTTGGAATCTTCTATACTAAACTTCTTTAGTATGGTGTCAATGTACCTGGATTAGGACAGTCCCAACATCCGTTTAGATCTATCTCTATAGATCTTAATCCATAGGATAGAAGAGGCATCACCCAGATCCTTCATGGAGAACCTTTGTGATAAGAAGAGCTTGATCGAGTGTAGCATAGGAACATCATCTCCTATGAAGAGTATGTCATCCACGTACAATACGAGGAAGACAACCTTACTCTCTACAACCTTCTTGTATATACAAGGTTCATCTACGTTTTTGATGAAGTCAAACTCTTTGACTGCGACATCAAAACAGATGTTCCAGCTCCGCGATGCCTGCTTTAATCCATAGATTGATTTAAGCAGCTTGCACGCCTTTCCGCTGCTCCTACTGTCCACGAAGCCCTCTGGCTGTGTCATGTACATGCTCTCTTCTAAATCACCATTTAGAAAAGCTGTCTTGACGTCTATCTGCCAGATTTCGTAGTGATGGTATGCAGCGATGGCAAGTAGGATCCGGATGGACTTAAGCATAGTTACTGGAGAAAAGGTTTCATCATAATCGACACCTGGTCGTTGACGAAAACCTTTTGCTACAAGTCTAGCTTTGAAAGTCTCAACTTTTCCATCTACACCAAGTTTCTTCTTAAAGATCACTTGATCCTAATGGATTTTACCCCATCACGAGCAACTTCCAAAGTCCATACTTTGTTGGTGTACATGGATTCTGATTGGTCTGTGAAAGTGTAGTAAATAATAACCGCAATTAAAAATGGTGTCGCGTGTTGCTTGCCGAGATGAGTACGGGTCGTCCTCAGTGATGCGTGGAACTTTTAATCTTTCTTTAGACGAGTTGATTAGAATAAAAGAATAATGAGAATAGTTATAGATCCTAGATCTATGTTAAACATGGATATAGAATATATAAGAAGAGGGCTTGTAGGGTTCGTTAGGATTTAGTAGTCATGAATGACTAATAAAGATTACTCATTTATCTTTTGATAGATTTGAAACTAGATTGGTAGTGAAGAATGAGGATTAGGGTTCTTGGAAGAAACTAGGGTTTCCTCACTATTGACCCCTGTCCCTTCATTGATCTCTATTCATGTTTAGCCCTTAACAAAACAATTGTTAATCTGATCTCAAATCGCGGTCAAGACTATCAATAAATTGATATTGCGCCTGATTAGGATGTAAACGATTCTTTTGCTAAAGTTTATAAACTTCATAAGACTTAAAAGAAGTCAAAATATTTTCTCATCCATTGTTCTATCCTAATCCTACGAACTCTGTCAAGCGGAGAATTACTCGCGCATGATGGAGATAGAAGAAGAACGGATAGAGATCATAATGTAAATACAGAAAATAAATGCTAAATAATTAAACTAATGATCTACCTTTATTAATCAACTTCACAAGTACAAATCTTATGAGTTTAGATTACAAGAAGAAGAAGAAGTTGCTCTCGATCTCTGCCTCGTAGGAAGTAGATGTTCCGTCGAATCTCACATCGCTCTATCACGTCGAATTGCGGACCTATCGTGGATCACTTGTTCTTTGACGGTGATTTACTTCATGTAAAAGGTTATGATTTCTACCTTTAGCCCTTTGTCCTATTTATAGTAACAGAAGATACAAACCATAGATTCCAAGTATTAGGGTTTGTTGAGAAGATCCTATCCACAAAATCCCAGAGCCTAACTCTTTAGAATGGTCGCGGATCCGCCGCATTTTTGGGGGTTTAGCCATGGAAGCGCGGTGGGATGGTGGGATCATTTGACAAAAATTCTTCTGTAGCCTCATATTAACACATGGAGATTGTTGTGATATCTGGAATCTTCATATCTTCTTTGAGCCTCTGCCAGTATCCATTTTATGATTTAATTAAACTGCATCGACAGATTTTTGATTCCCGATATCCCGATTTCCTGACCTGAGCCAAATCTTGCACAATATCTCTATGAATAATGTTATTTATATTTGTTATAGAGATATAATCTTAATCATTTTATATGTTCATAAATCTTTTAACCAATTTGATTAAGATTATTTGATATGATATGCATAATAAAAATATTATATAAATATTATATTCATATATTTTCCTTCATAATGTTAATTATAATATATAAATATATTGTAAATAGTATTTTACAGATAAACCCAAATATGTTCAATATTTGTAATAACCACCTTTAAATATTTAAGAAAAGTAAGGAAAATGTTATATCAAACGTGCGATATTTTCAACTGAACAAATACCTCCAAACTTAACTTTGATCGTCCCGAGCAAACTATTTATTAAAGAGAGGGAGAAAAAGAAAAAAGAAAAACCTAAGTAGCGTACTTTCATAGGCAACACGATTGCACCGAGCACGTACAATAAGCCGTTAAACCTCTAGGTGTCCCTAGTAGGAGTAGTGTTTTCTCCTGAGGGTTTTCAGCGGATTACACCCAAAAAATCCTATAATAAAAGAAATAAGATGAAATTTACGTACAAAGATAAGAACTATAAAAGAAAGAACATTAAAATAAGAGTTTTCAGCTACACTAGCTTTTCGGTTCCATAAGCCCTATCTTAATGGTCATGAAAAAATGTTAGAAATCACATCATCCCTCAATAAAATATCGCCTTTAGCATTCCTCCGTACCATTCATCCAAACACCGATCATATACCCCTACGTGTATGTAAAAGACATCCCTACACTTGGAGAATTCAATTCAAGCTATCATACTCTTGTCCATCTTCCTTAGTACTTTTTAGTTGGTGAATAATTTCGATGAAATTGCTCACATATTCTTCATGCGACCGTTAATACTTCTTGAGGTACTAACCAACCGATTACTAAATGTGCTCGTGAATTTAGGCGTATATCCTCGTCTTGCAACACCTAAGGGTTAGCAGTGGCTCCCAAACCAGTTGGTCTAAGTCACTATGTGATAAAGCACCCTCGCTATATTTTTGTATGCTGCCTTAAGCAATTAAAAAACCAGTATTCATTTTCTCTTATCCCATACGAGAATGTGACTATTCTTCCCATTCCTAATCATTCACATTCTCTTTTTCGTTCAACATCACTGTTTCGTATCTATCAACCGAGACATAAACCATACCACCTCTTATCTCCTCCCCACTTTTTCTTGTCTACATATAACATGTTCTTCTACCAAACTTGGTGCTATATTGATAAAATCTTTGAATGGTTGGTGTTGACTTTTAGTCTTTGTAAAGTTTTGCATAGACCAATAACTTTAACTCCCCTCATAATTTTAAATGCTTAATTCTATTTTACTTAAGTTTAGGGGAGAGAATATTTTGGCTCCTGAAAGAAAATAAATTTTTACATAATTATGAGCCAAAAATCAGTTTGGGGGAGGATTTCACTGTTATTAATTCATGTCCCCGTTACTAACTTTTCCTCCCAACTCTACAAGTTTTCTTAGCTTAACAGATGACATCAGTGAGAACACTGCTGCAAATAGGTTTGTAGGAGGTTTGTGCTTATATTTATGATAATGCAAAAATAATGCGTAAATAAGCATAAACCTCCCCCAAACCTCAGTGTCCTCACTGATGTCATCTGTTGAGCTAAAAAACCTGTAGACTTGGGAGAAAAAGCTGGTAACGAGGACATGAATTAATGACAGTGAAATCCTCCCCCAAACTTATTTTGGCTCATAATTATGTAAATATTTATTTTCTTTTAAAAGCCAAAAGATTCTCCCCCCCAAACTTGAGTAAAATATTATTAAGCATTTAAAATTATAAAGATGGTTAAAGTTATTGGTCTATACAAAGCTCTACAAAGACCAAAAGTCATCACCAACCATTCAAAGATTTTATCAATATAGAACTAAGGTTGGTAGAAGAACATGTTATATATAGACAAGAAGTGGGGAGGAGATAAGAGGTGGCATGGTTTACGTCTCGGTTGATAGAGACGAAACAGTGATGGGGAATGAAAACGAGATTGTGAATGATTAGGAATGGGAAGAATAGTCACATTCTCATATGGGATAAGAAGAAATGATGGTGGTTCAACTTTTTCGGGTGGAGGTTGATTAATAACAAAATCCGTGTCGTTTAGTAATACGAGTTCGTCGGCGAAAATATCTTCGAAACTTTCATCGTTGGTCCAATTGAACGTTTCAATGTCAATAAGTGTCGCGCCAAAATTCAACACACTTGATCTGTCAAAAATTATGGAGGTAGGAGCCTTGAAAAACTCATCTACCTCATTCTCAAAGGGGTCTAAATCAAGTGGTCTCTCCAGAATTATCGAACTCAAAATATCGGAGTGTGATTCATCAACACTCGATAAAATTAAAGGAAGATTAGATGAAGAACCAAAGAAAATTGGTGATGAAATGGGCGAACAAATTTGGGTGTTGAGTATTGCCGAACCAGATGTGGGAAATGAAGGCTGAATATCGTTCTGCTTTTCGGTCACGCATTTAGCATCAATTCCCAGACGCATATGGGGTTCGGGAAAATCAGTTAATGGTTCGAGATGATGTTCACACGGAAGTGAAAGGACCTGATGAATTGGTGATAAAAACTCATCCAAAACTGTGGGTTCATCATCCAAAATATCCCCAATGTCAATATCCTCAATCAAGTGAAAGTTAAAATTCTCAGACACTTCATCAAAAGCATGATTTTCAATCAATTTTTGTTCTAGAGTGGAGGTGTAGAGATCATAATGATTGGGTGTGGTTTCACATGAAATAGACCGTTCACAATCGGGTAAATCAAACACTATAAAGTCGCACAACTAATCAAACATTCTTTCTTCAATTGGTGAATCATTTGGTGTATTCAATAGATTTGTGAAACTGGAGTTGTGGATTTCAATTTGGGACGAGATGGTTTGATTTGGAAGGGTGTACTGCTCTCTCTCACTACTCAAATTCTCAATTTGACCTATTGCCGTATCATACATTGGAAAATTTTGAGCTAGTTGGAAACTAGTTGCTCGTTCGTTGGGTTGTATGAGGGCGGCCATGGACGCATTCAATTCCTCTATGTGGCGGTGCGACGCTACCCGAAATTCTTCCACTGTCTGTTCAAGACTAGACATGGGTCGATAAGGGGTTTCAGCAGAGATTGAAATTCTTGTGGGTAGGTAAAACTCCTAAATGACTGTTCAGAAGTTTTGTCTAGAGAAGGTGTAAATATCGGGTAGGATTGATAGGAATCGAATGGTTATGAAAATTGGACAAGAGTAGGATCAACATTGTGGTAAGAAGAATATTGATATTGGTTGGTTGGTTGGCGACTAGCAACTGATGTCATATACGCCGCAAAATGAGTAGCAATATCTTCCTTAGAAAGTGATGGTGTTTGTTGTCCTAACGATTTGACCGGATTGAAACTTTGTCTTTTAGCCCTCACCATATGCTCAGCGATGGACATGCGTTTAGGAGTTCCCTCACACGCTTTAAATGGAGCATCAATATAAGAAGATGTAGAATTTTGATGCGGTTGATAGGACCTGGAGTGAGGTGTCCAACTGTTTCTTTCCACTTGCTCTATCTGATCTCTTAAAGATATGGTATAGTTGGAATTTTGACTAAAGCAATTACGAAAACAAGAAATATCAGGTTCTGGATAGCAAAGCTCGGTAAGCGTTCGTCTGTTTGGGTTACCCATTATAAGAAGGAAAGAAGAAAGAGGAAGGGGAAGGATTTAAGCTCTAGTTAGATTGTTTTGCTTTGAAAGTGGGACTTGAGGGTTAACTCAACAAATCTCAAAATGCACAAGAAACCCTAGAACTAAGGTCACCTAGGTGAAGCACTAGATCGCTCCTAGACTTCCAAAGGACAAGCCGCGCATGATCGATCCTCTACCACATCTTTATCACTTTTGTGGCCAGGTTAGTGCCAGGTAAGTGGGAGATATCCGCTATACGAATCACCGAAAATAGCGGTCCTAATTAAGTAACCACTTTCCTAGACACACTTCCTTAGAAACCACAAAAGAAATGAAATTAAGCGATAGATTACCCACAACCTTCCTCTATCCTAATTGAGCGCAACGGTCCTTAGAGTCTTAGTCTAGATATTTTTTAATTAATATAAGGTTATGCTCATGCATGTTTACGATTTGTGGGGCTTAGGAAGGGTGATGAAATCCTCACCTAATCTGAATTTTGGTGATATTTTGCAAAGAATCCTGCAGAAAATAAAATTATTCGATTTCCAGAGGAGAGAGAAAGAGTTGAGGAATATACCAGAGGAATTTGGATGCACAACTTAACAATACCGCCGCGGTTCTGACGCCGTTTGCATGAAATAGCCGCGGTTCTGCCGCAGAAAAGAGAGTTCTTTGTTCAATTTTTTACTCTGTGGCCTGCTTTGCTCCTCTGGTCCTCTCTGAAGGTCTCTGAATCTCGATTTCCTCGTTCAAGTAACTCCAGATTCCTTCGCAAAAATAGCAGACTATCGTTAAATATGCAAGATGCGGTTTTGTTTTATTTTATGATATGGATCAACATGAATAACAAGAAAAAAAATTACGCACGTATCCCCGGCAACGGCGCCATTTGATTGGTCTGTGAAAGTGTAGTAAATAATAACCGAAATCAATAACGGTGTCGCGTGTAGCTAGACGAGATTAGTACGGGTCATCCGCAGGGATTCATGGAACTTCTAATCTTGCTTTAAACGAGTTGATTAGAATAAAAGAATAGGGAGAATAGTTATAGATCCTAGATCTATGTTAAACACGGATATAGAATATATAAGAAGGGGGCTTTTAGGGTTCGTTAGGATTTAGTAGTCATGGATGACTAATAAAAATTACTCCTTTTATCTTTTGATAGATTTAAAACTAAATTGATAGTGATGAATGAGAATTAGGGTTCTTGGAAAAAACTAGGGTTTCCCCACTATTGACCCTTGTCCCTTCATTGATCTTTATTCATGTCTAGCCCTTAACAAAACAATTGTTAATCTGATCTCAAATCGCGGTCAAGACTATCAATAAATTTATAGCGCGCCCGATTAGGATGTTAACGATTCTTTTGCTAAAGTTTATAAACTTCATAAGACGTAAAAGAAGTTAAAATATTTTCTCATCCATTGTTCTACCCTAATCCTATGAACCCTATCAAGCGGAGAATTACTCGCGCATGAAGGAGATAGAAGAAGAAGAACGGATAGAGATCATAATGTAAATACAGAAAATAAATGCTAAATAATTAAACTAATGATCTACCTTTATTAATCAACTTCACAAGTACAAATCCTATGAGTTTAGATTACAAGAAGAAGTTGCTCTCAATCTCTTCCTCGTAAGAAGTAGATGTTCCATCAAATCTCACGTCGCTCTATCACGTCGAATCGCGGACCTGTCGTGGATCACTTGTTCTTTGACGGTGATTTGCTTCGTGTAAAAGGTAATGATTTCTAGCTTTAGCCCTCGGTCCTATTTATAGTAACAGAAGATACAAACCCTAGATTCTAAGTATTAGGGTTTGTTGAGAAGATTCTACCCACAAAATCCAATACCCTAACTCTTCAGAACGGCTGCGGATCCGCCGCATTTTTGGGTGTTTAGCCGCGGAAGCGTGGTGGGATAGTGGGACCATTTGACAAAAATATATCTGTAGCCTCATATTTACACATGGAGATTGTTGTGATATCTGGAATCTTCATATCTTCTCCGAGTCTCTGCCAGTATCGATTTTATGATTTAATTAAACTTCATCGGCAGATTTTTGATTCGCGATATCTCGATATTCCGATCTCCTGATCTGAGCCAAATCTTGTACAATATCTGTAACATTTCAAAAGAAATAAAATATTATTTTTGGGAATTTTTATAATATAATAATATTATATTGAATATTTTAATAAGGCGGCATAGTTAAATACTGATAAATTGGGGAAAATTTGGAAAATTATGGAAATTACTAAAATGAGGGTACTTTATGTGATTCATGCAAATTATGAGAGTTTATGATTTATTTGACACTAATTATGTGCTAATCGCAATTAGATATCGCTAATCGGGCACTAATCGTGTTTTATGCACATGTCATTTTTTCCACACTTGTTAAATTTTCCTACAAGATTTTGGGTGTGTGGTTATTGTTTTGGGTTTACTATTGAGGGGAGAAGAAAAGAAAAGGAAAAGAAAAGAAAAGAAAAGAAAAAGAAATGGAATAAAGAATGAGGGATGGGCATGAGAGAGAAGAGAGGTGAGGGGTTCATTTTACCTTGACTCATTGTGTTGTTTCCACCATCTTCATCATTCTTCTTCTCACTCCCTCACCATGGCTGCCCCTCTCTCTCCACCACCTCCTACACCACACAACAACCTCAAAAATGCACCAAAACCTTACACCCTCTTCACATTAAACATGCACAAGCTCAAGGGAAGCATGATGGACCAAGAAAAATCCGATTTTGAGCACTTGGGGCAACTCAAGAATTTTCTTGAGTTGCCAAATGAGGTAATTTCTGCGCCATTTGAATTGCATTTCAATTCCTTTAGCTATCATGCTAGTTTAGAAGTGTTTAGGCGATGATTATAAAGGGTTGAAAATTTCAAGTTAGGGTTTGAGGGAATCTTGAGTGGTGATGTGAAATTGAGGCTAATATAGACAATATAACCCCTGTAGGGATCGTATAATGACCCAAAACCCAAGACTTAACCCTCAAAATACGAACTTAGAAACCTTGACATCGTATAATTGTGTGAATTTCGAGGGTATTTTGGAATCTGGAGTAACCCGGATGATCTGAAAATTATTTTGCAATTACTGGGAGTCGTGCAGGCACCTAAGAAGCTACCACAGAGACCCGAGCCCCTAACTCCAACCCCAGGCCACAGATATATTCATTCTGGCCGCAATTTGCGGCCAGAGCAGGGAAATAGGGTCCCAGGTTTGGTCCATGGCTCCTTTTGGACTAAATTAGACCCCTCCTATATGCAGTTTTGGCTAATTGTCACCTGGGGAAAATCTGGGAGAATTTTGGTGTGTTTTAGGCTATGTTTTTCGTATTTTGAAATGCGATTTCTTGACAGTTGGATTTGTATTTGGTTGTTGGATGTTCGTACATCAACAACAAAGGTTGTTTGGTTGATTTTGTACGCGCAAGCTATAGGTCCTAACCTATGAGCAATGCGCGTGCCGTTTTGGTTTTCCGCTTTGATTTTAATACGTATTGCGATTGTTTATTAATGTAGGTACCCTCGTATGGATTCTGAGGCGAAGGAGCGCAGCCTTATCGATTTCGGCGAGCAAAGACCAGGTGAGTGGATCTATATCTACGGGGGGAAGTCGAGTGGATGGCGTATAGCACCTCCGCAATGTTGTGTTGGAAACTGATTATAGAATTTGGTTAGGAAACCTAGATTAAGAAACTAGGGGTATAGTAAAGGATAGTTAGTTATACTATATTAGAAACTAAGGATAGTTAGAAATGAGATAATACGACTTATGTGATGACGGAATTCGAGGATGACGTTTGTCGATATTACCGTTTAGGGTACCGTAGGACTAGATAGTCGATGTAGATGCGTCATCCGAACCATACCTTTATCTAAACCGAAGAGTCGTATGTATCTTTTAAAAATATATCTTGAGGGATGTTACGGATATTCAAATAATATCTTTTTCTTTAAACACCGTACCCCTATTTTCAAAACTACTATTTGCTTCATTAAAATTCTGATTGTATGGTTCGGGTGTGTATGTTAGATTAGATACCTATGCTTATAGTAGAGATAGAATGTTTACGTAAACTCGGCTTGATATGAGTTATAAATGCGATGAAAAGATTATAAGACGGATATGACGACCTGATGATATGTTGGTATACGGATACGAGTCGATCGAGATGATTTATACCATGTCGGTCCCCTGATGTGAGATTATTGCGGTTGTGACCTTGGACATAGGTGTATCTATATATATATATATATATATATATATATATATATATATATATAGAATGTTTTGAATCATGGATGATAGGCCGTACGTGATTTCAGGCCGTACCCTCATTTGTCCTATAGGATGATAGGATCCCTATTAGCTTAATGCCACCGTACGATGGATCATACTGTATGCGATGTTGTTAGGCTAGGTGCCGATTGATAAATTCCCAGACTCGGTCATATTAGATACGTATACCCGTCAGCATTTGCATATGATTTCCTTTATGCTGCATTCATATTATTTCCATTGCATTGATTATACTTGTGCTAGTACACTTGCACTATTATAGATGATGCATATGTCACACGCACATAGATTTGCCAGCTCACACACTTCATCATCGATAATTGCCTTGTCACTACACGGTAGGATTGCTGCATCATGATATGACTCTTTGCATAATCTGCCTTCTATAGTTACCTGTGCACTTTTATACGATGTTTCATGATATATTGCTATGCTTACATTTCCATCACATGTCGCATACATCATGCCTTATGATTTTACGCGTTGAGGTATGTTGTTTTCATGAGATTTCTGGATTTGAGAACCGTGGCTATTTCAAAGAAAGCATGTACTGTTTTAAAAACCCGGTTTCTCTTGATATGATATTTCAGTGCGTCCACCATGCGTTTTCTCGGTTCTGAGACGTGTGCTTGAAACCCGATTTGAGTAGTTGGATGATCCGTTTGCGGGTTCATGGTGGAACCGGTATGGTACCCCGGGGCGAGAACGGATCGCTGTGCAGTAGACGGTGAGCCTGGCAGAGGGACTACTACCTACCGGTGATAGTATTTGGGCTCGGCGGATATCTGGAGGATACCGACCGGAGTCGAGAGATGATAGGGGCCGATCTGGACTGACGGAGCCCGTGGGCCGATCCAGACTGACGGAGCCCGATATATGAGAATTTACGTGCCGATGCTGGGCACTGTTTTCATGATGTTTTCGAGTGTCGATGCTTGGCACTCAGGTTCCATGATTTTTATTTATCGGGAGGGACACCGTTGATATATATATCCTCATACTTTCATGCACACTCCTTTATGATATTTACGTGCATGCAGACATTGATTATGGTTGGACGAGATCCATATACATGCATTGATTATTACTGTTGGATGTTATCCACATGCATATAAGTATTGACTATCTTGTTGGCACATATACAGACCCGGTCACCCTAGATATCATAGTATTACCTTTATGATATAGTTGACCTAGGAGTCGTTGTTTATTCGATTTCTATCTGTTGATATTTTTCTACTCACGAGTTGGAAACTCACCCCCGTTGTGCCACAGTTCTTGCAGGTTGACCACTTGGATCAGTAGCGGCTTCGCTGGCACACAGTTTCTTTCGGGTGTTTTGCATAAGTAGGTGGGATATTTGTATCATACCCACTCTTGTATCTATATTTCATATTGTATCTAGTTAACTCCTTCAATCAAAAGTTGTAAATTGTATAAGTGATGAGACTTAGTGAGACTTGTAGTTGCGAGATTTGAGCGATGGGTTCTATATTCACTTTTGGGGTTATATATTGCTCATTTCTTTATCTTTTTGTGGTGAACTTCCCCGTTGGGCGTCATATACTTATTTATACTGTATTGCGTGGTTGTGATCCGCCGTTTGGCGAAGAGCTAGCTCCCGCTTGGGGATGCCATTATCCTTATTATGTATTGGTAGTTTTGGATCAAAATTTACAAAGGAGGTGCTGCCGAAATTTTTAAAAGACGAAACATGTTTTCAAACTAGTAAATTTCACTTGCTTCCTTCATGTTCTTTTCTATGCATTAAGAAAACTTGTTTCATTATACATTTATTTCAAAACCTCACCTCCTTTACTTTTCTAAAAAGGTTTAGATTTCTAGGTTTTAGCTTACTTGAATTCCGTTACGCCTTTAGAAGTTGCGTGATTCAAGTGCTGGTCACGTGCTAATATTTCGGGTCGTGACAAAGTTGGTATCAGAATGCTAGGTTTAACCTTTGTTCGAGTCTACGTTTGTCTATGCGGAGTCTAGGGCGGGTATGTATTTTGGAACCTAGGCTTGACCTTACGGAACTTAGACTTGAACGGGGGGGGGGTATTAGACCCAAACTTTCGTTTCATAGGCTGACCCTGATTGATGGAGTAGGTAGCTTGAGTAGAGTGGCGTACCGTACGTATGTTCTGCGGCATATTTACGATACGATACTCCACTTAAGAAACCATAGGATGTACATATTTTTTAGACCAGTGATTCTCTTCGTATCCATCATTATACATCCATTTGAGATCCTCGACGCTATTAGTTTCATGATCATACTTTCATTGATGTTGTTCCTTCTTATGATCATATATCCATTTTGGATCTGTCGTTTCATCTTATGCCGTTGATCTACTTTTTTTGATACTCGATTGAGGTTCCTGTCACTATAGTTTGAGCGCAGTGTGAGCTGCTGCTAGTGTTCGGTCAAGGCGAGCTCGTATGGTACGAGGGCTGACCATTGTGTTTTCTGGTGACATGTGTAGGGTTCCTAGGCACCCCAAGGAGGTCTCACAAGGCATCGAACATGACATATTAAAATTTTACGGTGCCTACAAACCCTAAGCTACGGATCGTTGGCTAGATGTCTAGGCGAAAAAGAACTAGTTAACACTTAACTATTGGGAATACGGAAATACAACCTTTGTAGATCCGGTGCTCCACCTCCATAGCTCCGCAACGAGGTCCTCTCCGCTGTCCAAATCAAATCTGGGCTCTAGAGTCGGCTTCGTCGGAGAATGGGCAAGCTAGGTCGTCGATGTCCATGCCGAAGATGATCTACGTCGAGGCATCGCTAGATCAAGCTCACAACTTCACCAAGTCATGAAACTTGTGAAGTAAACACACTCTACTACTTGGCAAGAGGTAGAGGATGAAGAAATAGGAGTTGGGTTAACTTTAGAATTGGATTTCTCACTCTAATTCATCAATCACCATTGATGAGGTAAGCTTTCTTCTTCAAGTTCAAGGAAGAAGAAGAAGGAAATAGTTATGATAAGTTTTTAGAAAAAGAAAAGAAAATGAATTCTTATCATAAAATTAACCATGGTCAAGTGTAGAGACTAAACTAGGGTTAGTGGGAATGGTTAGGGTTAAGGATGAGATAAGAATGGTTGACTTTATCAAAGCTTCATGAAGCTTCAACTAAAGAACAAATAAAGCCACCATTCTTTTCTCTTTTCCATTTATTTTCCAAAATGTATAAACAAATAAATAAATGAATAAATAAGTAATGGAAAATAAAACCCTAACCACTCTCACAACCATGGTTTAATCTTCACACAAAACACAAGTTAGCATGCATCATCAAACATGATACATACAAGTGCACAAAAATATATCACATATACAATGTGCACAATCCAAGTGAGAAAATCCGTTTAAAGTGAACCAATACTAGTTAGTGCAAAGTAACATATCAAATATATAATTATGCATTAAATCATTAAATCAACACTTGATTCAATGATCCGGTCATGTCGCACACAACCGACTAGTATTCAATGTATCGGCTTATCGAATCAACGCTTGAATCGGTAACTAGGTTATATCGCATACAACCTTTCCGATACATTCATCGTGAGAATGTAATATGGTATCACATACACGTATTATTCTCGGTCCCGCACATATCTCATATGCGCTCCTATTTCGTTTCGCTTAAGCCAGGAAACCTCTGTGTAGGACTCTAAAGACTCGTCAATACGCCGGCAGCAGGCGATGATCATATCAAACACCCACAAGCCGCAAGCGGTCTGCTAAACGTAACGGCCACCCGGGTATTGAGCGATCTGAAGATCGACGAGCAAGCCCGCTCACACTCCAGTGAATCCGACCAGTAACACTACCGTACAGTCCGGTCTGATCGTCTGATATGTCGCATATCTCGCCTAGGGGTGGTAAACGTCAGACCCCAATAGCTCAATAAGTCGTGTCGATATGAGGTCTATAACTATTCGAGAAACTACTGGTAACACTTACCAGTAAATCTCAGCAACCCTGGCCAGGGATTTCCTGTTATAGCCAATCGAACACAGCGCAACATCAACTCCCTATACCGGGAGAGACGAATCCCCTCCTATCGCTCATTGACTCCATGTGACTCGGGACTGTACCCAAAAACCACCGTTTTGCACGCCCTCTTGGACGTGGTAAGATGGAAATCAAAGCACAGTGGGAACCACACGAGACTCTATGACGATCTCGGGTCAATAGACTACTCTGCACCAGTGTCACCAGAGAACTGCCATCTGACGTGAGGTATAATACCATCTGGGAGTTCTCGGCGAGTCCGTCCAGTGTACCCAGTCTCTACTGAGCACCCGTATATCATCTCTGATGTCAAACACCGATGGATATGAGATCATCCATCTCCCATCTATATGGGTCGAGAAGGTATACGCTTGTCTACTCTGGTATATCGATGCCCCGTCTCGATACACCCACGACTAGGGACTTTGAATGATGTACTTATGGACTACCATGTCCCCACTAGTATGATCCGCATCATAGTCCAGGTAGTCAAGTACAGATCCTAAGGGCTTTACCAACATGTAACAGAGAGACAATCAGCATACACGTTAAGGTAAAGGGTAACTAGATAGCATACTATCATGTCGAGCAAGAAAGTCCTCCCTATATATGTCCCAGCATCCACTACAATATACATCCAATGTACAGTAATGGCCTCTAGGGCATACATATAACTAACAATCTCCCACTTGCACTAGGGCCATCTGTAGCAGTGGTTGCAGTATCTCATACTCAACCATCCCATAAAAGTCTCTCTCTGGGAACAGGCCTTTGTGAGTGGATCCGCTGTGTTGTCCTCTGAGTCTACTCTCCTAACCTCGATCACCCTGGAGATCAACCATCTCCATGATCAGGCGATGCTGCCTTAGAATAAGTCTGGATCACTGATGGGACCGGCGTTCCTCGGCATGAGCCACAACTCCATTGTCTCACAATGGTAGGAACGTAGTTCATCTCATGAACTGATATACACCCAAACATCCTCTTTGGTAGCATCTTAAGTAGCGATGTATCCTGCCTTTATCGTCTAGTATGTCACGGTATCTAGCTTGGAACTCTTCCAACATACCGTCCCTTTACTTAGGGTAAAGACAATGCCTGTGACTGACATTCAGTCGTCTTTATCACCCTGGAACCCTTCCAGTGATTCTCCCCAGAATCATTTGATACCATCTCACTACAACTAGTGAGAATCCTAACATCCATTTAAATCTATCTCATAGATCCAAAATCCAGGATTTAGTAGGTATCACTTTGATCCTATATGGAGAATCCTAGTGATAAGTGGAGATTGATCGAGCGTAGCATAGGAAACTCTTTCCCTATCAAGAGTATGTCATCCACGTACTCTACGAGGATCTCACCATACTCCCTACTACCTTTTTGTTTATACAAGGTTCATCTACCATTTTGATGATGTCAATTTCTTTGACTAATTCATCAAAACAGATGTTCCACCTCCGCGATGCCTGCTTTAATCCTATAAAGCATCTTGCACACGTTTCCGCTGCTCCCACTGTCTACGAAGCCCTCTGGCTGTGTACTTATAGACGCACTCTTCTAAAACATCATTTAGAAAAGTAGTCATGACACCCAACCATCAGATATCGTAGTCATGGTATGTAGCCGTGACAAGTAGGATCTGGATGGACTTAAGCATAGTCACTTGAAAAGGTTTCATCATAATCCACGCCTGGTCGATGACGAAAAGCTTTAACAAGTCTAGCTTTGAAAGTCTCAGCTTTTCCATGTACACCAAGTAATCTTCTCAAGATATACTTGCTCCTGATGGGAATTTAACCCTTCAGATATAGCAACCAAAGTCCATACTTTGTTGGTGTATAAGGATTCCATCTCAGATGGATAAACATCCAGCCATTCTTACAGAGTCCCACTCCTGATGGCCAGCTCGAAACTAGTTGGGTCATCATCTCATGATGCAATCCTCGCTCCCACTGTCATAGAGAAACCAAAGTATCTCTCAGGTGGGCAAGGAACCCTACTAGATCGGCGGAGAGGCTGAGGTTCGTTGGAATCTACTGAATCCTTTGGTTCTATCAAATCATGTGCTGTAGTTTGTATAGCTGGAACATTTCCAGTTCTACATTACAGACCTTGCCTCGAGCTTGTCCGGATTTTGCTTTTAGACATAGGCTGGACAACCCCAAATCTCAACTAGCTTAAGATATGGGCTCTTCCCTTTCCATATCACATATGAAATGGTAGGCAACTGATTTGATTGGAACCCTGTTCAATAGGTATGCAGCTTCTCAAGCGCATAACTCCCAAAAGGAAATAGGTAACTCAGTAGTACTCATCATAGAGCACACCTTATCACATAGGGTGTTATTGCTCCGCCCCGATATACCATCGTGCTATGGTGTATACGGAGGAGTAATGCCGAGAGAGAATCTCATTCTCCTTTAGAAAAGTCCAAGAATTTCGTGCTCAAGTATTCTCCTCCTTGATCACATCAAAGGACATAATACTTATACCCGTATTCTGGTTCTCTACTTCTAACTTATATTCTATGAATATCTCAAAAGGTTCAGACTTGTGTTTCAACAGGAACATATGACTGAATCTTCAGAGATTATCAGAGAACGTAATGAAGTATAAAGAACCAGTCTTGGCATGTGTAGACTGGGGACCTACATACATCAACATGTATCATCCCAAGAGTTCACTAACTCTTTCTCTGTTTCCAGTAAACGGAGCTATGGTCATCTTATCTTTGTGACATGACTGGCGAGTTTCACAAGATGTAAATTCAAACTGATTTAAATATGCATCTATATGTAACTCTAGCTAGTCGGGTCACATTGATCTGACCTAGTCTACAATGCCTCAAGAAGAATTCGTTCATATCTGAACTCTTCCTCTTGTGTGTGATCCGTATACTAAAGAACTGTAGTTTGATTTAGAACATTAATGCTTTTAGATAACGTGCCTGAACCGATCAACTTTTGATATAGGAAATGTTCAAAACATTATCCAACAATACAAAATTTTATCATTTCTTTACTGATAAAGAGACTGATATGATTTTGTATATCAGGTTCGGTATCTAATAACATTCGTTCAGAATCAATGTATTGTAATACAGGGTGACAGTGACCAACAGACTTGGCTGCAACTCTTGCCCCGTTTTCTGCCTCATGAAACTTATCACCCGTTCTCAGTTCTCTACCTATCTGTAGCCCTATGTAACAGATTACATATCTGGGATCCTGATCCGGTATCACATACCCAGGACGTAAAGACACTGAGAAACAGTTCTATATAATGAACACACCCGAAGATGATGCATCAGCATGCACTCTCTTCGTTTGGGCGGCACGGGAAATCTGGTATTCCCCAATTTCCTGCTCTGTCTTATAACAATTATAAGTTGGAGCGGGACCAACGTTCCCCAGCTCAGTATAACAAGCGGGTTCGGTCAATAATCCGTATTATTATCTTGATTAAGGCGTGATATGGTCGATACCTGGAGAGAGAGAGAAGAAAACACTCAGCGTGCGCTCTGTCAAGAATAGATTGGTTATTATTTTATCTAATCAGGATGGCTCCCACTGCTTTTTATCAAATCTTCCTTCAAACCCTAAAAGGAAAGACTAGCCGGGATTAATTACACACTACAAGTTCGCCAATCTTTCAGCCAGGCCAGTGTCGGTACTTTGAGGGAGGTCCCCCGTGCTTTCGCACGAACCTAATTACCGTAAACCTCGTTTTCCCAGAGGCGTAACCTCGTTGGCACCTTTCTAGACACCTACTTGATCGGCTAATTGTAATGCGTAAAACTCTCCCAGGAGTAACTCTTACTCGCAGCGGGTATCGGGATCCAACTATCTCATAGAAGGTATGCAATCTCATTGCAAATTTCAACACTTGAAATTCCCGATAATATTTTGCCCCTAACCTCCTATGACCTTGACAAAGGCCAACAAACCATAGGATGCTAGTCAAGTTCAACCCGTCATTTCCTGATTGAATTAAACCCACCCGCACGGCCCTTGACAAAGGCCAACAAGGTCGCACGACTACCCTAACCCAATCTGCATCATATGCATAAGCAGATAAGCACCAGTTAGCTACCGCACACTGCGCCTTGACAAAGGCCAACAAACGCAGCACGAATACTAACTACTACTTATCTGAAATGACGGAGGGCTACGACAGGTTTTTCTGAAAACCTATTGCGTAATGAACTTGATATCGTTGTAGAATCAAATGATTTTTAAAATGGAATGCTTTTGAGGCTTTTCTAGTCTTGCTAAAGGAGTCACTCCCGGTGAAGGGATCGTCGGTCCTTTCCTCGTCGAATGAGGTGCCGGATATATCATATATATCACTGTGCAAAGCAAAAACTCTTAAAAGCAATCAAAAGACAAACCGAGTGTGTAGCATCTGTCAGTTATTGCTAAAGGAGTCACTCCCGGTGAAGGGATCTTGGTCCTTTCCTCATCGAATAAGGTGCAGGATATATCTCATATACCTCTGTGCAAAGCAAGAACTGTAGCTACCTGTTTTATTTTGAAATTCGATTCTACAACATCTTAGGTTTCTTTTATTTCATTAATCACATTAATGAAGTCCCATCATTTAAGTACCTAAACATCACAGATAAATACGACGTACACTTATGCCATCCGCATTCGCCTCGATGTCCCCTCGTGCACCGTTAGGTTAGGTAACTAACGGCAGAGCGGGGCAGGGCTAGCGCGGGTGTAAAACATAAGTAACGTCTATATAATATATCATATATACTATATACTGTATCTATCACAGAACATCTCATGATCACATCACAGATATCGCAGCAGAAGAAACATATAAAATATTGGATATACTAGGACGTCCGTGTTTTCAATACGAGCCAGTATAAAACACGGATTCCACGGTCGTGATGAATAGCCAAATCCACACCCCTAGACCCCTACGAGAGCGGCAAGCAACCCTGCCAGTTCTAGAGTTAGGAGACCCGGACTCGACTCCTCGAGTTGGTCTCCCACTGGACTCCAGAACCCGGTTACCTGTGCTCCCCTCCTTGGGTCTATCCTAGTGCGGAAAAGTAAATAATATACAACAGGTGACAACTCCCGCAACCTGGAAGCGCCCCAAATAAAAGAATATTACATACAAGTTTTTACATGAATGAAAATGAAAAACACTCATCTCACATAAAAACCCCCGGCTATTCAAACACGACGATCCAATATAACATATCCAGCAACACATAACATCACATGTCATCAACGTAAGTAAACATGCGCATCCCAATTGTCGTTGACATATAGCAACGAAACCGGCGATATCACACATTACACTTACGGTCACAGAAAAGAAAGTGTAAAACTACAACAGTTGGAATCCGCAACCACCTCAGACATCGCATGCCTGACCAAATGAATTCCTTAGACATCACATGCCTAACAATTATAAACCCCGCATTTTAGTCTCATTATCGAAAACACTTTTCAATATCAAGTCGGGTAATTCAACAAGATTACCGAAAAACTGATCGAATGCTCGTCGCAAACTTCAGTAGACGGCCGCACCCCCGATACCGGCGACGAAGTGCACCAAGGCGGAACACCGCTACCGCGAGCACCCGGACGGATGCTTTCGGCGACGGGGTTCTCCTATAGTCACTTGGTCGGGGCTATGGAGTGAGGTTGTCTATTAAGTTTACCCGGCGAGTATCCGCGTACGCTACGTGATTGCGACGGACTTTTGATCACATCAAAATTCCGTGGCAACCGATCAAGTGAGACTAAAATGCTATGTTTATAACATTCATTTAGTTATCACATAACTTTTTGTGAATTCCAATTATTGTATCCCATTCCAGATAAATAGAAAATGTTAAACTTTCCGATCGAACAATCGAACACCCAAGTTTTCCCGATATAGATCAACACATGAAACAAGTCTAACAACATTCAGTTCGTGCCTCAGTACCAACGGTCCAGCCGTAGAAGGGTCAAGCCAACGCCTCACATGTGGCACGCCGTACTGCCCCAAACCCGAAGGTTCAAAGGGTAGTTCAAGACGGTCACATAATCGAGTTAAGGTTTGTTGTCTTCTAGAGGGACCATCGTGTTACTTGCACTACTTAGAACGTGATTAAACTACAGAAATATCCAACACTTGGAAATTTCCCGACAGGGGAAAAATTGGGTATTTATATCCGGTCGAACTTTTTAACATATTCAAAAAAATTATCCGGAACGACACATAGACAAAGTTTGACAATCCGATCGAATGTATGAACTCCCAATACAACCCAAAATACTCAACTCTTGATTTCAGATTAAAAATTCCCAGGAAAACCAATACTGAAAAATAGGAGTTACTGTGCAAAATTGAGTGCCTAATAACACAAAACGGCGGCGGAAGGGCCGCATTAGCACGCTAATGCCGCGGTTCCGCCGCACTTTTGAGGGATCATTAGGTAATTTTTGCATCGTAATTCTTAGATTTACCTGCTGATTTTTCTGCATATTTTTAATTTGCAAAAATCCACGAATTTCAAAAATGTACAGAGAGCATTCTAAGGTTTGGGTTTCGGTTCGATCGGACTTCAAACTCCGTCTGGACTTCGCCTAAGGCTCTAGCTAGGCTCTGATACCACTGTAGGGTTCCTAGGCACCCCAAGGAGGTCTCACAAGGCATCGAACATGACATATTAAAATTTTACGGTGCCTACAAACCCTAAGCTACGGATCGTTGGCTAGATGTCTAGGCGAAAAAGAACTAGTTAACACTTAACTATTGGGAATACGGAAATACAACCTTTGTAGATCCGGTGCTCCACCTCCATAGCTCCACAACGAGGTCCTCTCCGCTGTCCAAATCAAATCTGGGCTCTAGAGTCGGCTTCGTCGGAGAATGGGCAAGCTAGGTCGTCGATGTCCATGCCGAAGATGATCTACGTCGAGGCATCGCTAGATCAAGCTCACAACTTCACCAAGTCATGAAACTTGTGAAGTAAACACACTCTACTACTTGGCAAGAGGTAGAGGATGAAGAAATAGGAGTTGGGTTAACTTTAGAATTGGATTTCTCACTCTAATTCATCAATCACCATTGATGAGGTAAGCTTTCTTCTTCAAGTTCAAGGAAGAAGAAGAAGGAAATAGTTATGATAAGTTTTTAGAAAAAGAAAAGAAAATGAATTCTTATCATAAAATTAACCATGGTCAAGTGTAGAGACTAAACTAGGGTTAGTGGGAATGGTTAGGGTTAAGGATGAGATAAGAATGGTTGACTTTATCAAAGCTTCATGAAGCTTCAACTAAAGAACAAATAAAGCCACCATTCTTTTCTCTTTTCCATTTATTTTACAAAATGTATAAACAAATAAATAAATGAATAAATAAGTAATGGAAAATAAAACCCTAACCACTCTCACAACCATGGTTTAATCTTCACACAAAACACAAGTTAGCATGCATCATCAAACATGATACATACAAGTGCACAAAAATATATCACATATACAATGTGCACAATCCAAGTGAGAAAATCCGTTTAAAGTGAACCAATACTAGTTAGTGCAAAGTAACATATCAAATATATAATTATGCATTAAATCATTAAATCAACACTTGATTCAATGATCCGGTCATGTCGCACACAACCGACTAGTATTCAATGTATCGGCTTATCGAATCAACGCTTGAATCGGTAACTAGGTTATATCGCATACAACCTTTCCGATACATTCATCGTGAGAATGTAATACGGTATCACATACACGTATTATTCTCGGTCCCGCACATATCTCATATGCGCTCCTATTTCGTTTCGCTTGAGCCAGGAAACCTCTGTGTAGGACTCTAAAGACTCGTCAATACGCCGGCAGCAGGCGATGATCATATCAAACACCCACAAGCCGCAAGCGGTCTGCTAAACGTAACGGCCACCCGGGTATTGAGCGATCTGAAGATCGACGAGCAAGCCCGCTCACACTCCAGTGAATCCGACCAGTAACACTACCGTACAGTCCGGTCTGATCGTCTGATATGTCGCATATCTCGCCTAGGGGTGGTAAACGTCAGACCCCAATAGCTCAATAAGTCGTGTCGATATGAGGTCTATAACTATTCGAGAAACTACTGGTAACACTTACCAGTAAATCTCAGCAATCCTGGCCAGGGATTTCCTGTTATAGCCAATCGAACACAGCGCAACATCAACTCCCTATACCGGGAGAGACGAATCCCCTCCTATCGCTCATTGCCTCCATGTGACTCGGGACTGTACCCAAAAACCACCGTTTTGCACGCCCTCTTGGACGTGGTAAGATGGAAATCAAAGCACAGTGGGAACCACACGAGACTCTATGACGATCTCGGGTCAACAGACTACTCTGCACCAGTGTCACCAGAGAACTGCCATCTGACGTGAGGTATAATACCATCTGGGAGTTCTCGGCGAGTCCGTCCAGTGTACCCAGTCTCTACTGAGCACCCGTATATCATCTCTGATGTCAAACACCGATGGATATGGGATCATCCATCGCCCATCTATATGGGTCGAGAAGGTATACGCTAGTCTACTCTGGTATATCGATGCCCCGTTTCGATACACCCACGACTAGGGACTTTGAAGGATGTACTTATGGACTACCATGTCCCCACTAGTATGATCCGCATCATAGTCCAGGTAGTCAAGTACAGATCCTAAGGGCTTTACCAACATGTAACAGAGAGACAATCAGCATACACGTTAAGGTAAAGGGTAACCAGATAGCATACTATCATGTCGAGCAAGAAAGTCCTCCCTATATATGTCCCAGCATCCACTACAATATACATCCAATGTACAGTAATGGCCTCTAGGGCATACATATAACTAACAACATAGGAACGTCTAGAGTTAGTATTGCTGTTGTGACCTATTGTGGAGGCGAGTGCTTGGTTTTATACCGGATGGTCGGGCCATTGTTAGAGCTGCCAGTTGCGAGAGGACTGTTGATGTACAGCCTACCTCAGAGATTTTTGATGTCGCCTACCGTTCAGACAGGTGACCCAGCTGTTGCTGAGATGATGGGATGTCGTTTCCAGAGCTTACGAGCTAAGATCGCCGGAGCTTCCAGGCAGAAATGCGACAGATGATAGCTTGTCTACCCTGATTTGAGAGACGAAGGTGATTCGTTAGATTGATGCGCACAGGCCCAGTTGAGTTGAAGATTTCTAGTGTGGAGAGAATCTTACTCAGATCTAGAGAAGACCGATCCAGAGATGACCGCCGATGTATCGCCTTTCCTGGAGGATTGAGGCATTGTTTAGGATGCGGGCGAAGAATATTCATATGTTGTATAGGCAAAGTTAAAAAGTTCGAGCGAGTGTGAGAAATCCATTTTTCTAAGTTTAAAGTGTTCGGAGGAACATGCAGGTAATTCTGTGGACCCTTTAGAAGAATGAAACCCTAACTCGACATGATGACCATGGAACCGCTTTGAACCTTAGGGTTTGTGGCAGTTTAGCGGTGCCATCAGTAAGGCTTGGGTTTGCCCTTCTACGGCTGATCTAGAGGTGCTATGGTATGTACCAGATATTTTTAGACTGTGCTCAGGTGCCAAGCCTTCGGGAAATTTTGGGACCTTGATGACTCGATCGAAAAGTTTGACATCGTCCGGATACCATGTGATAAGAGATCAGCAAGCTGACCAGCTTTGGATAGAGGACCTCACCCAGAGGCGTCGTGAGTTGATCAAGAATGGACGAGTATTTAGTATTCCCCGATGGTTGGGGCGAGTTCCCGAGGACATGTTCGGCCAGATATCTTCTACGAAGTGACGAAGCTACAAAGTACGCGATTTTGAGTCCGTGCGAGAGACTTCGGATTGACCGTGGCCGAGAACAGTTGCAGTGCACAGATAGCGTGGCGTGACGTCATAGTGAGAGATGATAAAGACGAGTGGAACCAGAAGTTCGTGCGAGACGCTGACGAGCTGTTATTACTCCCCGTCGAGATCAGAGACCTGATATGCTTATAGAGCCATTGGGATACGGCCAGTTTCCGAGGAAATGTGTGCGGAACACGCAGATGTCCAGAAAACGAGAAAAGATTATGTGAGAGTACCAGCCTCCGTACAGTTTGGTATAGGCGAGATCGGAAGAGACCTTGAGCAGGATTCCTTCCAGGACACTGCTGCGATGAGAATTGCACCCAGGATCATATGTGTCACGTGTATTCAGAGGACTAAAGACCGACGCCAGTAACGTGCTGCTTTACGGGTGGTCATGATAATTGACCGAGAGATGACCAGAGAAGTGCTAGAGCGGAATCGTTCCCGTTAGCACACCTGACAGGGCCGATTAGCCGATGGATTGCGGGATTTGTAATCCACAGAGAAGATGAGTACCCAGAGACAGAGGACGCCAGACCGTGAGCAGGAGGCAAGCGGATGTTCTTGTTCTGCCGGTTTTAGGCGCACCGATTTATTTTTCGACATTGTAGGAGGTGTACCTCAATGTCCTTTGTTGCGATTTACGTTTGTGATCCGAGTATCATGCTTATATCGCTTGGATTTGAGTCTTGATGACTGAGTTTCATGATATTTGTATTTGTTCACCACGGTTGCACCTGATTTTGATTATGATATTGATGTTGATTTCTCGCACTTCATGCGTTTGATTTGGGTTTTGCGCATGTTCGACGCTTGATATTGGATTTCGTGATTTCGTGCATGTTGGATGCACATGATGTAGATTTTGTTCGTACATGATGGATGCACCTGATTTAGATTTTTGCGCGTGTTGAGCGCATGTTTTGGGATACTATTTTTGTGCACACCAGATGCACTAAATCGAGATTTTTCGTGCATATCAGATGCACCTGATGTTGCTGTCAGGCACGCCCGTTGCCCTTGGCAGATGTTTCGTGCACACCCGTTGCACCCCGATGTTGTTTTTGTGCACATGGATGGCACATATATGGATTTTGATTTCCGTGCGCTCCAGACGCACATGGCATTCTTATATACATTTTGGGATTTATTCCTTATGGAGCAGTACGTTTTTATGATATTTACTATATGTTTTCGTACTGAGCAGGACTAGTCAGAGGACAGTACCTGGATATATTTTTCATGCATTGATAGTTATCGAAGGGATTTCCAAAAAAGGGAGCTATAGTCTCAATATTTATCTACGTGTCTGATATGACACGACACGCTTAAAACAAGGAAACCCTTCTAAATTGTTTTCAAAACGGTGGAACGTACATATTAAACAAAAGATATATACATATATGGTTATTTTCTTACAATAGACGTCCGCCACTGTGCCGCGATACGCGTATAGCACAGCAACATGACAAGGTTTGGCTTGCATTTCCTTCAGATATTTACATGTATAGTTCTGAGTTATATCATATTGGTTTTATTTTGGATTTGACATTTGTGTCTTTACCATGACTCCGATGATTGCGGGATGCTAGACGGAGCTTCGTTTTCGAGTTATCTGCTCATTGTTCATGCGCATGCATTGCGCTGTGATGCGTTTTATCTATTGATGATTTCGGAGCCCCGACGACTTGGACTTTTACTGGAATGTTTTAGAATTTGAGGGGTTTAAATTTAAATTCGGGGACCGAATTTCTTTAAGGGGGGAAGATTGTAACATTTCAAAAGAAATAAAATATTATTTTTGGGAATTTTTATAATATAATATTATTATATTGAATATTTTAATAAGGCGACATAGTTAAATACTGATAAATTGGGAAAAATTTGGAAAATTATGGAAATTACTAAAATAAGGGTACTTTATGTGATTCATGCAAATTATAAGAGTTTATGATTTATTTGACACTAATTTTGTGCTAATCGCGATTAGATATCGCTAATCGGGCACTAATCGTATTTTATGCACATGTCATTTTTTCCACACTTGTTACATTTTCCTACATGATTTTGGGTGTGTGGTTGTTGTTTTGGGTTTACTATTTAGGGGAGAAGAAAAGAAAAGGAAAAGAAAAGAAAAGAAAAGAAAAAGAAATGGAATAAAGAATGAGGGATGGGTATGAGAGAGAAGAGAGGTGAGGGGTTCATTTTACCTTGACTCATTGTGTTGTCTCCACCATCTTCATCATTCTTCTTCTCACTCCCTCACCATGGCTGCCCCTCTCTCTCCACCACCTCCTACACCACACAACAACCTCAAAAATGCACCAAAACCTTACACCCTCTTCACATTAAACATGCACAAGCTCAAGGGAAGCATGATGGACCAAGAAAAATCCGATTTTGAGCACTTGGGGCAACTCAAGAATTTTCTTGAGTTGCCAAATGAGGTAATTTCTGTGCCATTTGAATTGCATTTCAATTCCTTTAGCTATCATGCTAGTTTAGAAGTGTTTAGGCGATGATTATAAAGGGTTGAAAATTTCAAGTTAGGGTTTGAGGGAATCTTGAGTGGTGATGTGAAATTGAGGCTAATATAGACATTATAACCCCTGTAGGGATCGTATAATGACCCAAAACCCAAGACTTAACCCTCAAATTACGAACTTAGAAACCTCGACATTGTATAATTGTGTGAATTTCGAGGGTATTTTGGAATCTGGAGTAACCCGGATGATCTGAAAATTATTTTGCAATTACTGGGAGTCGTGCAGGCACCTAAGAAGCTACCACAGAGACCCGAGCCCTAACTCCAACCCCAGGCCACAGATATATTCATTCTGGCCGCAATTTGCGGCCAGAGCAGGGAAATAGGGTCCCAGGTTTGGTCCATGGCTCCTTTTGCACTAAATTAGACCGCTCCTATATGCAGTTTTGGCTAATTGTCACCTGGGGAAAATCTGGGAGAATTTTGGTGTATTTTAGGCTATGTTTTTCGTATTTTGAAATGCGATTTCTTGACAGTTGGATTTGTATTTGGTTTTTGGATGTTCGTACATCAACAACAAAGGTTGTTTGGTTGATTTTGTACGCGCAAGCTATAGGTCCTAACCTATGAGCAATGCGCGTGCCGTTTTGGTTTTCCGCCTTGATTTTAATACGTATTGCGATTGTTTATTAATGTAGGTACCCTCGTATGGATTCCGAGACGAAGGAGCGCGGCGTCATTGATTTCGGCGAGCGAAGACCAGGTGAGTGGATCTATATCCACGGGGGGAAGTCGGGTGGATGGCGTATAGCACCACCGCAAAGTTGTGTTGGAAACTGATTATAGAATATGGTTAGGAAACCTAGATTAAGAAACTAGGGGTATAGTAAAGGATAGTTAGTGATACTATATTAGAAACTAAGGATAGTTAGAAATGAGATAATACGACTTATGTGATGACGAAATTCGAGGACGACTTTGTCGATATTGCCGTTTAGGGTACCGTAGGACTAGATAGTCGATGTGGATGCGTCATCCGAACCATACTTTTTTCTAAACCGAAGAGTCGTATGTATCTTTTAAAAATATACCTTGAGGGATGTTACGGATAATCAAATGATATCTTTTTCTTAAAACACCGTACCCCTATTTTCAAAACTACGATTTTCTTCTTTAAAAATCTGATTGTATGGTTCGGGTATGTATGTTGGATTAGATATCTATATTTATAGTAGAGATAGAATGTTTAGGTAAACTCGGCTTGATATGAGTTATAAATGCGATGAAAATATTATAAGACGGATATGACGACCTGGTGAAATGTTGGTATACGGATGCGAGTCGATCGAGATGATTTTCACCATGTCGGTCCCCTGATGTGAGATTATTGCGGATGTGACCTTGGACATAGGTGTATATATATATATATATATATAGATATAGAATGTTGTGAATCATGGATGATAGGCCGTACGTGATTTCAGGCCGTACCCTCATTTGTCGTATAGAATGATAGGATCCCTATTAGATTAATGTCGCCGTACGATGGATCATATCGTATGCGATGTTGTTAGGCTGGGTGCCGATTGATAGATTCCCAGACTCGGTCATATTAGATATGTATACCCGTCAGGATTTGCATATGATTTCCTTTATGCTGCATTCATATTATTTCCTTTGCATTGATTATACTTGTGCTAGTACACTTGAACTATTATCGATGATGCGTATGTTACACGCACACAGATTTGCCGGCTCACACACTTCATCATCGATAATTGTCTTGTCACTACACAGTAGGATTGCTGTATCATGATATGACTCTTTGCATAATCTGCCTTCTATAGTTACCTGTGCACTTTTATACGATGTTTCCTGATATATTGCTATGCTTACATTTCCATCACATGTCGCATACATCATGCCTTATGATTTTACGCGTTGAGGTATGCTGTTTTCATGAGATTTCTGGATTTGAGAACCGTGGCTATTTCAAAGAAAGCATATACTGTTTTAAAAACCCGGTTTCTCTTGATATGATATTTAAGGGCGTCCACCATGCGTTTTCTCGGTTCTAAGACGTGTGCTTGAAACCCGATTCGAGGAGTTGGATGATCCGTTTACGGGTTCATGGTGGACCCGGTATGGTACCCCGGGACGAGAACGGATCGCTGTGCAGTAGACGGTGAGCCTGACAGAGGGACTACTACCTACCAGTGATAGTATTTGGGCTCGGCGGATATCCAGAGGATACCGACCGGAGTCGAGAGATGATAGGGGCCGATCTGTACTGATGGAGCCCGTGGGCCGATCCAGACTGACGGAGCTCGATATATAAGGATTTATGTGCCGATGCTGGGCACTATTTTCATGATGTTTTCGAGTGTCGATGCTAGGCACTCAGGTTCCATGATTTTTATGTATCGGGAGAGACACCGTAGATATATATATCCCCATACTTTCATGCACACTCCTTTATGATATTTACGTGCATGCAGACATTGATTATGGTTGGACAAGATCCATATACATGCATTGATTATTACTGTTGGATGTTATCCACATGCATATAGGTATTGACTACCTTGTTGGCACATATACAGACCCGGTCACCCTAGATATCATAGTTTTACCTTTATGATATAGTTGATCTAGGAGTCGTTGTTTATTCGATTTCTATCTGTTGATATTTTTCTATTCACGAGTTGGCAACTCACCCCCGTTGTGCCACAGTTCTTGCAGGTTGACCGCTTGGATCAGTAGAGGCTTCGCTGGCACACAGTTGCTTTCGGGTATTTTTCATTGGTAGGTGGGATATTTGTATCATTCCCACTTTTGTATCTATATTTCATATTGTATCTAGTTAACTCCATCAATCAAAACTTGTAAATTGTATAAGTGATGAGACTTAGTGGGACTTGTAGTTGCGAGATTTGAACGATGGGTTCTATATTCACTTTTGGGGTTATATCTTGCTCATTTCTTTATCTTTTTGTGGTGAACTTTGCCATTGGGCATCGTATAGTTATTTATACTTATTGCGTGGTTGTGATCCGCTGTTTGGCGAAGAGCTAGCTCCCGCTTGGGGATGCCATTATCCTTATTATGTATTGGTGGTTTTGGATCAAAATTTACAAAGGATGTGCTGCCGAAATTTTTAAAAGACGAAACATGTTTTCAAACTAGTAAATTTCACTTGCTTCCTTCATGTTCCTTTTCTATGCATTAAGAAAACTTTTTTCATTATACCTTTATTTCAAAACCTCACCTCCTTTACTTTTCTAAAAAGGTTTAGATTTCTGGGTTTCAGCTTACTTGAATTCCGTTATGTCTTTAGACGTTGCGTGATTCAAGTGCTGGTCACGAGCTAATATTTCGGGTCGTGACAATATCTCCATGAATAATGTTAGTAATATTTGTTATAGAGATATAATCTTAATCATTTTATATGTTAATAAATCTTTTAAGCAATTTGATTAAGATTATTTGATATGATATGCATAATAAAAAATATTATATAAATATTATATGCATATATTTTCCTTCATAATGTTAATTATAATATATAAGCATATGGTAAATAGTATTTTGCAGATAAACCCAAATATATTCTATATTTATAATAAACACCTTTAAATATTTAAGAAAAGTAAAGAAAATGTTATATCAAACGTGCGATATTTTCGACTGAACAAATACCCCCAAACTTAACTTTGATCATCCCGAGCAAACTGTTTATTAGAGTGAGGGAGAAAAAGAAAAAAGAAAAACCTAAATAGCTCACTTTCGTAGGCAACACGATTGCACTGAGCATATGCAACAAGCCGTTAAACCTCTAGGTGTCCCTAATAGGAGGAGTGTTGTCTCCTGAGTGTTTTCAGCGGATTACACCTACAAAATGCTATAATAAAAGAAAGAAGATGAAAGTTACATACAAAAATAAGAACTATAAAACAAAGAACTTGAAAATAAGAGTTTCCAACTACACTAGTTTTTCGGTTGCCATGAGCCCTATCTTAATGGTCATGAAAAAATGTTAGAAATCGCATCATCCCTTAATAAAACATCGCCTTTAGCCTTCCTCCTTACCATTCATCCAAATATCGATCATATACCCCTACGTGTGTGTAAAAGATATCTCTACACTTAGAGAATTCAATTCAAGCTATCATACTCTTGTCCATCTTCTTTAGTACTTTTTAGTAGGTGAATAATTTCGATGAAATTGCTCACACATTTTTCATGCGACACTTGAGGTACTAACCAACCGATTACTAAATGTGCTCGCGCATTTAGGTGTATATCATCGTCTTGCAACACCTAAGGCTTAGCAGTGGCTCCCAAATCAGTTGGTCTAAGGCACTAGGTGATAAAGCACCCTCGCTATATTTTTTTATGCTGCCTTAAGCAATTACAAAACCGGTGTTCATTTTTTTCTTCCCCACTTATATTTTTTTCTTTTTTTTTTATTTCATACTAAGGCTTTTAGACAAAAGCATTTCAAGATATCCTCTACTATCCCAAGTTTTAAGATGTGTGACAGTGCATATAGTAGGGTATTAACGTTCAAATGTTTGGACTCACGAATAGGGACTCTTTTTCAGACTTATTTTATCCTCAGATTAGCAATTTCCTTCATCTTACTAACCCTTGGAACAACGGTTCGTAACTACGTATTACTAGCTTCGTTTAAGAAAACATCTAATTTTCTTGCTTTTCTCAAACTATTCCTATCTTTTATAAATAGTATTAAGCATTTAAAATTATGAGAGGGGGTAAAGTTATTGGTTTATACAAATTTTTATAAAGACCATAAGTCAACACCAACCATTCAAAGATTTTATCAATATAGCACCAAGGTTGGTAGAAGAACATGTTATATGTAGACGAGAAGAAGTGGGGAGGACATAAGAGGTGGTATGGTTTACGTCTAGGTTGATAGAGACAAAACATTGATGGTGAACAAAAACGAGAATGTGAATGATTAAGAATAGGAAGAATAGTTACATCCCCGGCAACGGCACCATTTGATTGATGTGTGAAAGAGTGTTTGTAGTAACCGCAATCAATAACGGTGTTGTGTGTAGCTAGCCGAGATGAATACGGGTCGTCGGCAGGGATTCATGGAACTTCTAATCTTTCTTTAGACGAGTTGATTAGAATAAAAGAATAGGGAGAATAGTTATAGATCCTAGATCTATGTTAAACACGGATATAGAATATATAGGAAGAGGGCTTGTAGGAAGAGGGCTTGTAGGGTTCGTTAGAATTTAGTAGTCATGGATGACTAATAAAGATTACTCTTTTTATCTTTTGATAGATTTAAAACTCATTGATAGTGATGAATGAGGATTAGGGTTTTAGAAGAAACTAGAGTTTCCCCACTGTTGACCCTTGTCCCTTCATTGATCTATATTCATGTCTAGCTCTTAACAAAACAATTGTTAATCTGATCTCAAATCGCAGTCAAGACTATCAATAAATTGATAGCGCGCCCGATTAGGATGTTAACGATTCTTTTGCTAAAGTTTATAAACTTCATAAGACGTAAAGAAGTTAAAAATATTTTCTCATCCATTGTTCTATTTTAATCCTACGAATCCTAAAAAGCGGAGAATTACTCCCGCATGATGGAGATAGAAGAAGAAAGGGTAGAGAAGGAAATCATAATGTAAAATGCAAAAATTAAATACGAACTATTTAATCTAGTGATCTACCTTTTTTAATCTATTACAAGTACAATTCTTCGAGTTTAGATTACAAGAGGAAGAAGAAGTTACTCTCGATCTCAGCCTCGTAGGAAGTAGATGTGTCACGACCCAAAATTGGCACGTGACGGCCCTTAAACTACGCAACGTCTCTAGGTGTAACGCAATTTAAGTATGCCGAAAACCCAGCAATCTATACTATCAAAAGTAGTAAGAAATAAGAATATTGTTAAAACCTATGAAATCTCAACCCAAATTCTTTAAAAGTCCAACTTTATTTCCTTTAAAATTTTGGCAGCACCTCCTTAGTAAAAACTAGCCCCAAAAACGGGTACAACATAAGTATAAGTAAAGCATCCCCAAACGGGAGCAAAAACACGCCTAAAGGCGGAAAACAACCACCACAACAGATATACGACGCCGTAGCGAAGAAATAAAACACGATATAAATAAAACTGCCTAAAAGACCTCCAAGTCACAAAATAATATACAATATCGTCCTCACATCAAGTCTCTAAGTCATACAAGATAATGACAGATAGAGAGTACATGATACAACGAATATACAATGAACATAAATGGATAACCACAAAACCCACCTAAGCAAAACTGCACACTATGAGCTGAAGCGGTATCCGCAGCAAAAGATGATAAAATAGATGAATAGCCTGCCTCGACTACTCTGGGGGAAACAACCTGCAAAACACTGTGGCACAACGGGGGTGAGTTGCCAACTATTGAATAGTAAATAGCATATGCAGGTAATCGCAAGTATGCACGTACATCGCGAATCTAACATATGCAAGCTAATAGCAATAAAAGGTCATATGAATGCAATAGTCACGAAAGGTACACTAGCAGGTACAACTAATACATGAAGCAATAATATGACAATATATATATGCAACAGTCATGAAAGGCACACTAGTAGGTACAACTAATACATGAAGCAATAATATGACAATATGTATGCAACAATCATGTAAGGTGCTCTATCGGGTACAACTAATACATCAAGCAATGATATGACAATGTATATATGCAACAGTTGAAGGGTTACACTAGCGCCCCGGCCAACTTCCGTGGCTAAATGCGGAACAAAAATTTTATGACGAACATAAACTTAGCGCTAGAATAACACTAAAACCTGGATCTTTACCATAAACCTAACTAGCAAAAGAAGAGCTCTATCTACTATGATAGAAGGTTATACCTTAAACTTGACCTCCTTCTTCTCCTTGTTGTGAGCTCCTTGGAATGATCTAGATGGCTCCTCCTCACCGGCTTCACTATATCGAAGAAGATCCACCCGAAGGCCTCTACCTTGAGCTCCTACCTCAACCATGAAGTAACTAGAGTGCTTTGCTTGCTAGACTAAGAACCCTAGAGTGAGTAGAGAGTTGTTTTAGTGGTTAGATCTCACAAAGCTCTTGATTTTCAACTCATAAAACAAGAGAGCTTTGAGAGAGGAAGAGGAGAGAGCTAGCAAGAAAGAGAAAAGGAATGAGAGAATGAGAATGAAAAATGAACCTTGCTCTCATATGAATAATGATAATTTTAATTAGGATAAATTGCCATGGTTGATGTTGATTTGACCCTTATCATATCACAATTAATGCTAAGCATGCTCACAAAAATATCCAAGTCAACATGGGTCGACTTAGTCAAAAGGTCAAACCACTTAACCATGATACAATTATCACTAATTAAAACTCATTAATCAATTTCCTCAATCACATTATGGTTTTAATCAAGTCAATGGTCAAAACCCTAATGAGGTTTCTCTGCCTCTGTCAACTGTGTATACACACCCGGATCCGTGTTCCGAGGAACACGAACACAATGAGACAAGACCAATCCCAAAACAAATACTAGGATCTGGCTTAAACCAAAGCCCACTAGTAATAACTGCCCGGACAGCAAACGCGCATAAGTACGCATATGTGAACGAACCCCGTCGTAAAACCATACGACCTCTACTCGTTTCGCCCAAAGGTGGACGACCCTCTGTATGGGACTCTAAAGACTAGACACTACGCTGGAAGTGGGTTTAACCACAGGCCGCAAGTGGTACTAGCTGTACGTGACGGTCCCCAGGTAGATGTCGATAAGAAGACCGATGAGGTGAACCCATCTGAACTCCGACTGGGCCTGAATGTGACAATCTCCGTACAGTCCGGTCTGTTCGTCTAAGAGTATCGCATGTCGGGCCTAGGGGGGCGGTAAACGTCAGACCCCTAATAGCGGTACAAGTCGTGTCAGAGTGTAGCCCATAACACCCTGAGAAACTACTGGAAACACTACCAGTAAATCTCGCTTGCCCTGGCTAGGGACTTTGTGTAATGGCTCTCCTAGACACAGCGCGATATCAACCCCCAATACCGAGAGAGATGAATCCTATCTAACCGCCACTGCCTCCAAGTGTTTCGGGACTGCACCCAACTACTACCTGTTTGCACGACTCAATAAAGCCGTGGTAGGGTAGCAATCAAAGAATAGTGGGAACACACTTGAGGCGAAGTAGCAGTATCATGTCAACGGACTAAGCTGTACTCATGTCACCTGGGAACTGCTACCTGACGATAGGTATAATACCAACCAACAGTTCCCGACGAGTCATGTCCAGTGTACTCATAACCCAACGAGCACCTGCATACTATCTCCAGTACGACGTACTGATGGCTGAGGGACAGACCATCTCCCCTGCTGGGATGAGAAGCGTATGCACCAGTCTACTCTGGAGTATCGATGCCCTGTCTCGATAATCCTACGACTAGGGACCTATATAAGGATGTGCTTATAGACTACCCAGCCCCCACTAGTGTGATCTCCATCACAACGTCGGTAGTCAAGCAAAGATCCTAGGGGCTCCATCAATATGTATTAGCGATATGTTAAAAGAAACATATAGACACATTAAGATAGATACAAACCAAGTAGCATACTACTATATCGAGCAAGACTGTCGTAAATCCGTGTATATATCCCAAGCTTCCAAAATGTATTATACATACTAGTACTATACAATAATGGCCTCTAGGGCATACATATCCAACAACAGTCATGAAAGGTACACTAGCAGGTACAACTAATACATGAAACAATGTATATATAAAATAAGAGTATGTAAATGCAACAGTCATGGAAGGTACTCTATCAGGTACTGCTAATACATGAAGCAGTACATAAACAATAAATGTGTAGTATGGTATGAAACATGTCATTTCCACGGAATCCTAACATCGTGGTAGGACCAAAATCCATCAAGACAATCCAAATCCCAATTTCTTCAAATCAGCCCCCAAATTGGCTCTCATATCATGTAAGTCTCACAAATCCTGAATGTACAATATCAAATAAATCTCATATATCCTGAATGTACAAAATCAAGTAAATCTCATATATTCTGAATGTACAAAATCAAGTAAATCTCATATATCCTGAATATACAAAATCAAGTAAATCTCATATATCCTGTATCCGATATTAAGTGAATCTCAAATATCCTAAATCTAAAATCAAGTGAATCTCATATATCCTAAATCCAATATCAAGTGAATCTCAAATAACCTAAGTATATTTGCATGAATAATTATGATGATGTATATGAATTGATATGTATACATATATATTAGCGTCCCATTCCACTAATACACACACACACACACACAACAGCGTCCCATTCCACTGTTATATATACTTAGGAATAAATATATCATGAAAACATGTGTCTAGCATCGACACAAAAGTACTCATATCCATACGTTTCTCGAATCGTAAGTGTCCAGTATCGACACCCGTAATCCACGTATCGGTCTTTCTTATATTTATATGTTCCTCGAATCGTAAGTGTCCGGTATCGACACCCGTGATCCACGTATCGGTATATACGTTCCTCGAATCATAAGTGTCCGATATCGACACCCGTTATCCACGTATCGGTTTAAAAAAAATCTCAGAGTGGATGCATCCAAATATCATGTAAAGAATAAGAAATACTTGCATAATTTCATGAAAAATCCATATCTCAATGCGAAAATCCATGAATATAATATATGCAATATAAAACTGAAATGCAAGCATATAAAAGAAAAGCCGCTATGTAACTGCAACAAGTTAAAATAAATATCATGCGGTTCCTAATTTCTCCAATTTTATATAATATCAAATAAAGGTAAACATGTAGCTAAAGGCAGATATATGTGTAAACATAATAGTATAGCAAGGTATATGTATCTATCTATCAGAAATGATGTAATATACTCTCCAGGTATAAGTGAAGTATGTATGCAAGGTATACATGTAGCTATGTCATTATGTGTGTATGTACCTATCGCTAATGGTACAATACCCTATAGGTATACAGGTAACTAGCATGTAAGCATGTCAAGGCATATGTGTAAGCATGTAGGTATACAGGTATGCTATATGTCATATACAATAAGGTATATGAATCAATTTCATAAGGTCCCTAACCAAACAATATCATATCTATATGTGGGTTGTGCGTGTCATGGCAATTATTGACGGTGTGTGTGGCATACAGTCAGTGCTCGTGCAACATGAGCCGTCAATAATAGTGTAGTGTCTTAAGGGTACAAGTCCAAACACAACAATAACTAAGCAATAAGGTGTATGCGCAACTCTATATATGAAATAGAATATGCGACAAAATCATAACATTTCTAGCCTAGAGGCATAACGCCATGCGGGCGATTCCACTGTAGATGTTAAATCTACTCACCAACGTTCCTGGCTAGGCAAAGCCTACCACTTGTTTCCCCTTCTTCGCAGCGCCCGAAATCCCTGCCTGCGAACCTAAAGCATAACACAACAAAATAAGTATATATTAGCAATAGACCCAAAACACGTACAAACTACACTGACTAACGCGACAACACAAAACATACTCTCAAGTGTTCATATTGTGGATAACATGTGTAGCGACACGACGAAACCAATCCCAAGAGCAAAACCACACAAAGTGCACGATCCGTGTCGTATAACGTATCGTGCGCAAACGTAACACAAGAAACTACCCCATGTAATCCCAGATTTTGTATACAGAGAAAACTTAATAACCAAACAAGACCAAACACACCTAAACCACAGCAGACACCTACCCACAAAAACCCAAACCCCAACTCCACTAGAAAACCGAGGTCGCCAGAATTTTGATTCTCGTCGCCGGCCATAGTCCGAGCAGGGTGGTTCGTGCTTGAGGTGAAGGCTCAAGGTCTCAGGTACAACACAACTACATTGTTTGGTTTTCTAGTAAACTCTCGGGGTCACAGCAGATCACAGATGTCATATATTGACACTAAAAATACGATATTTGCACAAAAACTTAACTTTACGCTATCTGAGCTGAAACTATAAGGCTACACAACACTAAAAAGACTTAACTAATAGATAAAGATCATTACCTAACCAAAAGAACTCAAAGATCCTAGCTTCCCAAGCTCCAAGTCATCCAAGAGGCAAAACCAAGCCAAAGATGTGATTTTTGTGAGATTTGTGAAGGATTTGATGAAATTTTGTGTAGGGAAAGAAAGTGTTCAGTTTGATATGAGAGAGGGATGAGAAAATGAGAAGGAAATGAGTGTGAGAGAAAAAGAGAAGGAAAAGATAAAGGGAAAGAGAGAGGTGAGAGTAAGAGGTGAGTGCACCCTTGCATTAATGCACCATCAATGCATTCACACTACCTCATCATGCCACCTCCTCTCTCCAAAACAAATATCTCTCTCTCACAAACAAAAATCTAGATATTTAGGGTTAAGGTTTAAAACAAAGGATTAGATTAAAGCAAAGATTAGGTTAAGGGTTAAGTTGTCATGGTTGCTAAGAACAAGATTATCACAAAACAAACCCTCACATTAACGTGCACACGTGCGTGCATGCCATAACAAATAATAATAAATTATTAATTAAATATTTTAAAATGTGAGGAACCTAAATTGGTAAACTTTTTACAGTAAACTCGCAAAAACGTCTAAACTAACACTAACCGAAATCTAAGGCGTTACAAGATGTTTCGTCGAATCTCACGTCGCTCTATCACGTCGAATCGCAGACCTGTCGTGGATCACTTGTTCTTTGACGGTGATTTGCTTCGTATAAAATGTGATGATTTCTAGCTTTAGCCCTCGGTCCTATTTTTAGTCACAGAAGATACAAACCCTAGATTCCAATTATTAGGGTTTGTTGAGAAGATCCTACCCACAAAATCCCACACCTAACTCTTTAGAACGACCGCGGATCCGCCGCATTTTTAGGGGTTTAGCCGCGGAAGCGCGGTGGGATAGTGGGATCATTTGACGAAAATTCTTCTGTAGCCTCATATTAACACATGGAGATTGTTGTGATATCTGGAATTTTCATATCATCTCCGAGTCTCTGCGAGTATCGATTTTATGATTTAATTAAACTTCATCGGCAGATTTTTGATTCTAGATATCTTGATATCCCGATCTCCTGACCTGAGCCAAATCTTGCACAATATCTTCATGAATAATGTTAGTAATATTTGTTATAGAGATCTAATCTTAATCATTTTATATGGTAATAAATCTTTTAAGCAATTTGATTAAGATTATTTATATGATATGCATAATAAAAATATTATATAAATATTATATGCATATATTTTCCCTAATAATGTTAATTATAATATATAAACATATGGTAAATAGTATTTTGCAGATAAACCCAAATATGTTCTATATTTATAATTAACATCTTTAAATATTTAAGAAAAGTAAGGAAAATGTTATATCAAATGTGCGATATTTTCGACTAAACAGATTCCATCTCAGATCGCATAGCATCCAGCCATTTCACAGAGTCCCCACTCGTGATGGCCTTCTCGAAACTAGTTGGGTCATCATCTTCAATGATGCAATCCTCACTTCCACCGTCCACGAGAAAACCGTAGTATCTCTCAGGTGGATGAGGAACCCTACTATATCTGCAGAGTGGCTGAGGTTCGTTGGAGACTATCGAATCCTCCAGTTCCACCAAATCATCAGTTGTAGTTTGTGTGGCTGGAACTTCTTCCAGTTCTACCTCATTACCACTAATTTCTTTTACAAGAAATTTCTTTTCTAAAAAGGTGGCATATTGAGAAACAAATACCTTTTGTTCCTCACTATGGTAGAAAAGATATCCATGTGAATTCTTTGGATATCCCACGAACTTACAAAGAACCGACCTTGTCTCGAGCTTGTCCGTATTTTGCTTTTTGACATAGGCCGGACAACCCAATATCTTAAATCGTTTAAGATATGGTATCTTTCTACTCCATATCTCATATGGTGTTTTAGGCTCAGATTTAGATGGAACTTGATTCATTAGGTATGCGGTTGTCTTAAGCGCATAACCCCAAAAGGAAATAGGTAATTCAGCAGTACTCATCATAGAGCGCACCATATCTAATAGGGTGCGATTCCTCCGCTCCGATACACCGTTGTGCTATGGTGTATACGGAGGAGTAAGCTAAGAAAGATTCCCATTCTCTTTTAAATAGTCACAGAATTCCGTGGTCAAGTATTCTCCTCCCCGATCAGATCGTAGGATTTTAATACTTTTACCCATTTGGTTCTCTACTTTGTACTTGTATTCCTTGAATTTCTCAAAAGCTTCAAACTTGTGTTTTAACAGGAACACATGTCCGAATCTTGAGAGATCATCGGTGAATGTGATAAAGTATGAGGAACCATTCCTGGCATGTGTAGACATGGGACCGCATACATCACTATGTATCAGCCCTAAGAGTTTAGTAGCTCTTTCTCCTTGTCTATTAAATGGAGTTTTGGTCATTTTGCTTTTGAGACACGACTGGCAAGTTTCATAATATGTAAATTCAAACTGATTCAAATATCCATCTTTATGTAACTTAGCTAGTCGTGTCATATTGATATGACCTAGTCTACAATGCCACAAGATGGATTCGTTCATTTCTGAACTTTTCCTTTTGTGTGTGTTCTGTATGTTAAGAACTGTATTTTGATTCAGAATGTATAAACCGTTACATAATGTACCAAACCTAATCAACACTTGATTTAGGAAAATGTTCATAACATTTTTCTCTACTACAAAGTTATATACTTCTTTATCTAATAATGAAATTGATATCAAATTGCACATCATAGATGGTATGTAATAACGGGAGTTCAAGATCAATGTATTCCTATTTGGTAATACAAGGTGATATTCACCAACTGCTTTTGCTGCAACATTTGCATCATTCCCTACTTTTAGAGAATGATCACTTTTTCCTAGTTCTCTACCTCACTTAAGCCCCTGTAACATATTACATATTGTTCTCCACCGAAATACGCGACCGGAACGTTGGGACGTCCGGCCTGAATTTTGGTGGCAGATTGTCATGACCCGAAATAGCACGTAACTGGCACTTGAATCATGTGAAGCCTATAGGACCCCACCTAATTCAAGAAAGCCAAAAGCCCAGAAATCTAAACCATTTTAAATAGGAAGTGAAGGAATACTTGTTGAAAGCAAGTGGTTTAAATAAAATAAATGGCATTAAACATTTAAAAGCAACATCATATTTTCCCGAAATTTCGGTAGAGTTTCCTTTGTAAATACTGGCCCCAAACGGGTACAAACATGAATAATATACATAATGAATAAAGGCATCCCCAAGCGGGAGCTAGCCCTTCGCCAATTGGCGGATACAACCACGCAAGACATATAATATACAATGCCGAAGGGCGAGGATCCAAAACTCAGAAATAAAACCAAGATACTTAAGAAAACTAGGAAACCAATAATAATACAAGCGCATGACTCTAAGGTCAAAAGAATATACACTGGTCTTCTAAGTCTATAATTTAATACAAGTCTGGTTGATGGAGTTACTAGATACAACAGAATATAAATAAGGTACAATGGTGGTCACGATGCAAGTGAACCCACCTACCAAAGCAATCACCCAGAAGGAAGCAGTGTGCCAGCAAAGCCGCCAAGGAAACCTGTACGGCAAAACCTGCAAGAAACTGTGGCACAACGGGGGTGAGTTGCCAACTCGTGAGTAGAAAACATCACCGAGCAGAAATTGCATGTATCACACTATCCTAGGTCATACTATAATATCCACAAAATATATAACCTGAAACATCTGATAATGGGCAGGATAAACATCTAACAGAAGGGTAATACCAAGTGCTCGTGTCAGTGCCTCACGTAGCAACATAATACAAATATGATGTATGAATGCGTGAAAACAGAATGCAACTGAATAAGAGAACTGTTTTCATATCTCAGTGAGATTTCTGTATAAAAAATTGAAGTATCACCAATGAAATCAACAGAGAATCTGTGTCAAGCATCGACACAAAATATATATCTCGATATCTCAATATCTCGGGCTCCGGCAATCAGGACTGGCCCATATCATCAAATCTCAATACTTCAGGCTCTGGCAATCCGGACTGGCTTATATCATCAAATCTTAAGACTACGTTGGTATCCTCTGGATATCCGCCGCGCCACAATAATTGGTCGGTAATGCTCCCCTGCCAGGCTCAACGCCATCATCTGCGACCATCTTGCCGCGGGGTACAGCACCGGGTCCACCATGCACCCGCAGACGGTTCCTCCTCCTCCTCGAATCGGGTGAATGATACCGCTCAAGAGCCGAGAAAACTCATGGTGGACACCTCTAAAATCATATCACGAGAAAACCACAATTTTCTATCTTTAAAATGATAATCAGTTTATAAAATCCTTGCGGTTTCTCCAAATCCAGAAATCTCATGGAAATCCGAAATCTTAAAATCACGATGTCAATAAACAGTGAATACTGGCATAAAGCCCCACGATAATGCATAATAGAATAAACGTAAAAATGCATGAGATATCTCAGAAATAAATGCAATATCTAAACAAGCATATGAAAAAAAGCGCGCCAGTACTATATTAAGGCTACCGCTAGCAATTTATACAATGATGTAATATTATCTAATGTGTACGTGACATGGAAGTTACCGATGATGTGTGTGAGCCGGCAAGCAAGTATACGTGCAGCATACGCATCATCGGTAATGGTGCTGGTGTCCTGACAACATGGGTTTATAATAACTATAGAAATGCAGGTATAAGTATACAATGTGATGAATATAACATGAATTAAATGGAGGATGATTAGTAAACGCAACATTTAGGATATACGTTTATATAAACGAGTCATATGGTCTTGGCATTTGAAATAGTGCGAATCGTGGTTTTCAGAAAATAGGGCTACGGTGTTTTTAAGAAAAGATACATCCTTTGAAAAATCTGTAATCTCCCTCGGGCTGTCTTAAAAATACTCACGATTCGTTAGTTTTGAAAATAAGTATGTCTCGAGCCCAGTCTAACATCTACCAAAAACCACATGACTAAACTAAAAGACTAGTCAAAAAGGTAAGGAAATCCACCTAAAATCCGAGTCGATATATCTAGTAGTCGGTGATCCCGCCTCAATAGCGTCACGTACGATAAAATATATAATACGATATCCTCGAGTTGAGAGTGCGGATCAATCATCATATTTATACATCGTACGGAAAAATCCATCGTACAGCATCCCAAATCTGGGCACGGGTCAATTATCACATATAACACAGTACTCCTTTGGTATCCTTATCATCATATCCTGAATTAGGGGTACTGATCTAAAGTCTTGTACATTTTGATACCATCAAACATATTTATTCGCGTGTGTAAGAAAACACATCGCCCAACGATCCACTATAATTGTAACATTTTGGAAAAATAAATAAATTTAATTAATTAAATAATAAAAGGTTAATTTAAAAAGTTATTAAAACCAAATAGGACATTTTCATAAGTAGCTTATGCAACTAATAAAAATTGGAATTTTAGTTATAACATTAGTAAGTTTCAAGGGTTTTAGTGGATAATTTAGCTTCATTTTAATAAAATGATGTTTATATAATAACTTAAAAAATGAGGGGTTTTGCGAAAAAGACTATGTAATTGGATTTTGTGTGAGGTCCTTTTTGCAAAGGTGCTAGGTCATGGTTAGAGTAAGTTGAATCACACACCCACCACAACTCCAAATGAGTCTTAAGCTCACACCTCCTTCTTGCATGAAAATACTACCTCCTTTTATTCTTACACCTCCTTCTTCCTCTCATGCCACCTCCACCTCTCATCAAACACCACATGCTTTCTCTATAAAGCTTCTCACCCTATTAGCACATTATACTTATAATTTTCAGTGGCTATTCTAACTGAAACACCACACTCTTCAGCCCAAACCAAGAAAATTCTCTAAGTGTTCATACCAAGGAGTGAGAGCAATGAATCCCTTCATCAACCTGTTCCAATCATCAAGCTTGATCCATTACCAAACCAAAATGCTCCCACACACAAAATTCTTGAGCTGGTGTTCCATTTTCACTATCTCCAAAGGTTTAATCTCTAAAACTCTTTAGAATTCTAGTTCTGAAAAGTTAAATATAGAAATCGGATATTGTATTTTGATAAGTTTAGCCTCTGTGTAAACCTGCTAAAGTTTAGATGTAAATTAGAAAACCAAAATACTGCCTTAACCTTGTAAATTAGACCTAGAGTAACACATAGGAAGACAGACCCCTTACCTCGGAGAAGAGCCGGCGACATAAGGGAAATTTCCGATCTCGCCGGATTTCTGGTGGAGTTGGACATTGTGGTTTTCAGGATAGTTCTATATAGATATATAAGTGTGTTTGGTATTGTTTAATTGTTTTATTTTAGTGGTATAAGAAATCTGGAAATAAATATCAGTTTTGGGGTTATGATACTTAGATACGACATGGATATATCGTACTATGAGTTTTGTTTTTACATATCTTGACCAGAAAAGGGTTAGCTCAGATTAACTTAAGTTTTGAAACCAACGATATGTAGCATCTCTAGCTGTGCTGCATCTTAAACTAGGTTTTTGTGATAATTTAGATACTGTAATCGAATCTGGAACTAATAGGTATAATCACTAAATATTCAAATAAGACCAAAAGTATATTGAGATTTCTAGGAGACACCACTTCAAACATGAGCCCAAACTCCCCACAAAAATCCGGCGACCCATCTTAAGAATTCCGGCGACGCTGGCCCCCCTTGAGTGTTTGTTGTTGGTTTTTCTCCTGTAACTTTGTTTTGGTATTTTTTGAATCTCTGTATTGTTTGTTTTGTCTAAATTATTCATACAGAGAAATCTGGAATGTTTTAAAAATGGTTTTCTCAAAATTCAGATATTTATGATACGAAGTTTTCGTATTTTGATAATGCAGTTGAACCATTAACGTTTATACGTTAACGACAGAATTATATGGTCGTTTTTGAGATAAGTATATTGTAGGTTCTAACCTACGGGTGTTAACATGTTGTCTTAATTTCTGATATGATATTTACACCTATGCGATTAAATACGACTATAGGTACGATTCGTGAATTCCGAGACAGGGTGGGCGATGTAGCAGCGTGAATTCAGCTAGTTCTCAAGTTGGTGAGTAGATTTATATCTACTGGGGAAGTCGGGTGGATGGCGTATAGCACCCCCGCAACCTTATAAATAGTATTATGATTCTAGTTAGTATGTAGTTATTGAGGATATTGATATAGTATCGCATCTTATATGTCCTGCATTTGCATAGAATTCTTACATAGTTTTAAGTGAGACAGGTATATAATGTTGGACCGTACGGCATTGGTATGATTTGATGAGTTTGCACGAGGGATCATGCCGTACTTGAGATGATATGGATATAGCGATATGATGAGCTATAATATAAGGATTTATACGTATTGGAAATGATGAAACTTGTGTGTCGAATACGGCCAATTTATCCTTTGACTCGTAGAGATAGCTTATATTCTGATATAGGATGTAATACTGGTATTAGCTATATTCTTTTAAAAACCACGGTTCGTTGTCTTTAAATAAAATATCAGTATGCATGTCAGTTTCTAAAACGAATATCTATTTTAAATCTAGGGCAGCTTCCTTATTTTAAACATAACGTTTCATCATAATGGTATAGCTCATAGAAAGTAATTACAATAGTTATGTTTAGATTAATTTACATATTGCATTATATTATCCATATTATACGTTTCTGCGATTACGCACACTCTGATAGAATACCGCACAAATACCAATGAGTACTATGCTGCACAAACACATGAATATATGTTACACTACACCTCATTGGTACTGCCATGTCACTATAGAACCGTGCTATTGTATATGTATTAAAATAAATAGGTTGTTACACCGTAGAACACTTGCACAAATACTAATGATTGCCATGTTGCACGAGCACAGACGCATATGCTACACTACACATCATTAGTAGTACCATGTCACAGTAGAATTGAAATCTATGCATATGTGATATAATTACGTTGTCTTTCTTTATTTATGTTGTAAATTATGAATATTAGTATTATAGATGCTGTATTTGGTTCTTATGGATTTTCTGCATATTATACTCCTGATGATATATATCGGTGGTATGGGACACTCTTATATATGTATATATATAATATATCATCAATATAATCTATGCAAGTATTCTTATTTCTTACTTGATATTTTGATATGATGAGTTAAACGTCCACCATGAGTTTTGTGTTTCCTGATTTTGATTCCAGACCGGGTGGGGTAGCTATACGGTTCCGGATTTATGAAATATCCGGACTGAGTGGTGGAGATATAAAGTCGGATACATGGTGGACCCGGATCGAGACCGAGGGGCAGGATAGCCGCATTGAGGTGGGGGAGCCTAACGAGGATACTCGATTCCGGAGATAGAATTGAACACGACAGCTATCCAAGGGACACTGACCGGGGTTCAATGGGTTACGGCAGATATCCAGGGGATACTGATCGTAACCAGGATATCGGGTGGCGATCATCTATTGAGGTGGTGTCGACGATATCTGTATTTATTTGTCGATGATGGACACGAGAGATTTCGGATTTCGATGTCGATGCTGGACATCTATATATATATTGGTATATATTGATATGATCATTATCATGAGGTACACATTTAGAGATTATTAGTGGATTCAACCAGGACTGATCCGGAGGACAGTACCTGCATATATTGGTATAGACATTCACATACAAAAAATGGATTCAAGTATGAAATATAGATTCATGATTTTGACTCATATGATATTGAGATATTATACTTGGGATTGCATGATAGTTAGTATTGCACATATACATATCATATAGCACATCGTTACAGATTATGATAGTACTATACTTATGACCTAGGTATCGTCATGCATTTCGGTTTCTACCTTTAGATATACTTTTATTCACTGAGTTGTCAACTCATCCCCGTTGTGCCACAGTTTCTTGCAGGTTTTACCGCTTGGATTATCAGCGGCTTGGGCACATATTCTTTTAGGGATTGATGGGTAAGTGAGTTATTATTGTATCATACTCACTCTTGATTATTCATATATTCTTGTATCTAGCGGAAACTCCATCAACATAGAAATGATATATTATGGACTTAGAAGCGAGACTAAGAGTTTATGTGTGGTGATGTCGCACTCTTTAGAGTTGACTTCTTTTATAGATTGTTGGTTGCTCCATTGTTTGGATGTGGAGACTAGCTCCCAATGGGATGCTATGTTGTTATGTTGTATTGGGGTTTTAAAATACAAAGGAAGTGATGTTAAGTTTTAAAACGTCATAAATGTTTTTTTCAATATACTTAGTTAAATATAGATGTTATTTTAAATGGATTTTGTAGGATGATTATTTAAACCTCACCTCAACTATTTTCAAAAAGGGTTTAGATTCTGGATTTTGGCTTACTTGAACCGCGTCGATATCTTTAGATGTCACGTGATTTAAGTGCCGGTCACGTGCCATATTTGGGTCATGACAAAGTTGGTATCAGAGCGTTTGGTTTAACCTTTGTTCGAGTCTAGGTTGACTATATGGAGTCTGGGAATATATTTTGCACCTGGGCTTGACCTTATAGGACTTAGACTTGACTTTGGGGGTCTTATACCCGAACTTTCGTTTTATAGGATGACCTTATTGATGGAGTAGGTACTAAGTAGAGTGACGTACCGTACATATGTTCCGCGGCATATTTACGATATGATACTCCATCTAAGTTCCCTTAGGATTTATATCTTAAGATCTTCTTTCTATTCTTTCCGTTGATCTATCTTCGTCAGTGCATGATTGATTGTTTCGATCACCATGTTTATGAGGGCCGAGAGGGCTACAGCTAGAAATGCAGTCATAACCAACTTGTCTGGAACAAGGATAGGCCGGGGTGACTTTTCGATGATATAGATACACGTCATTTATTCATATTTGATTGAGTTCTAATGGCGGAGAGAGTTTCTTCGGGATCCGCACCAGATGGTAGAGTGATTATTAGAGCTCTGGCAAACTTGAGACGTGATGTTTTCCCCTCTCCGACGATCATGGTGTTGTGTACTATTCAGACAACGGTACTAATCCTTGTTCAGGTTGTCGAGATGTTATTTCCAGAGTTCATGAAGCTAAAGGTTAACGATGTTATATGTGTAGATGGATCAGCAGGATTCTTAGCCGTTCAGGTGTGGGATGGTAAGGATTTTTAATCCATTATGGCGCTTCGATACGAGATCGGTGAAATTGATGTACTTCTGTCAATGGAGTTGGTTAGACTAGATACAAGTAGTTCAAGAAGGAGATCGTGCAGTAAGTATTCCTCAGACAATTTGGGATGAGTCTTCGAAGGTGAAATTAGTTAGATTCTTATACAAAGTAGCAGAGATAACGGATTCGTTTTTCCGAGTTGAAAGACTCCGAGTGGGTCATAATTAAGTATGGCTTGCGAATTCGCGTGACGATACAGATACGCTCCTTAAGTGACCGATATAGGGAATTTATAGGACAGGAGATAAGTACGAAGTTTCAGTGGACAGTTGCTCTACACAGTGGATATTGAAGATTTGATGAGGCGTACGACTACACTTTCAGGAGGAAATCAAAAATAAATGACAGTGGTTATCACTGGAAAAGTCGATTCAGTAATAAGTACTAGTTTCCGGCAGGCTGGATAAATAATTTAGTAGAAGACTTGATTTTCCAGGAGCTTATAATAAATAATATTGGACTAGGATTAGTTGTTAGTACACACGTATAGGACAGAGATTTCCGTTATCAACATGTTGTGTTACAAAGGACTGGACTACGGGTCAAGAAGGTGTGATGGGATGTATCTACAATAAGACGAATGGTGTTGTTGCTCCTCACCGGGTAATCGTGTAAATAAGCTATGGTATTAGAGATCCGCAAGAAGAACCTGAATTTAGAGGCAGAGAACGTTAGAACATGGCAAAAGGCAAGTTGTAATTCTTGCTATGCCAATTCCGGTGGTATAACACCTTCCGACATTGAAGAGAATATGCTTCGATGTCCTTTAAGTTTGATTTACGTTTTTATACTCCAAACCATTCATTTTTAAATATTGGAGAAAGGACAACTCGATGTCCGTGATTTTTGTATTTTAAGGATTTGAGGATCAATTTATGTTTCGTGCATATCAGGTGCACTTGATGGGATTTTTATGTATAGTAATTTCATTTGACTTATGCATTGTGCACACCAGGGGCACACTTGTTGAGATTTTAGTGCGAGGTGACTGCCCTCGATTGGGTATTGTGTGCACCGGATACACTACACTGAGTTTCCGTACACATCAGATGCACATGGTTAAGAATTTATATATCTATCATGGGTATACTTGGTTTGATTTTGTGCACTCTGATGCACTAGATTTTTGATTTTGTGCAGCCCGATGCACTTGGTATTATTTTGTATACCTTTATTCCATGCACAGTGGATGCAGTGGATATCGTTTCATGCACGCCTGTTGCACTCAGCGCTGTTTTGTTTTCATGCACACCATGAAGTGCGGTTTGAGACTTACATACAAAACCATTAAGGGTTGATTTGTTTCAATGATCTGCACTGGATAGGATATGTGATAGATTTGATTTTTCGCTTGGTCGTATGTACTGATATTGCATGACGATTATGGCATTGATTTTGTGTACTTAGGATACACAACAGTTTCCGTAATTGGCACAATTTTTGTCATAACTGGAGTAATTCTCATAGCAATCGCTAGAGTTACAGTTATAAACGATTATCTTTTGAGTTTTCATGCACACTGTTGCATTGCGATACATTTTTAGCTCATATGGGACTTTGGAGTCGTGTTATATCGAGCAAATTTTATATTTTAAAACTTGAAACCCGGGAACTTGTTTTGAGATAAGTTGACAGGGTTAAGAAAATGTTTTAAGAGGTTTATTTTAAATTCGGGGACCGAATTTTCTTAAGGGGGGAATACTGTAACATTTTGGAAATTTTGGAAAAATAAATAAATTTAATTAATTAAATAATAAAAGGTTAATTTAAAAAGTTATTAAAACCAAATAGGACATTTTCATATGTAGCTTATGCAACTAATAAAAATTGGAATTTTAGTTATAAAATTAGTAAATTTCAAGGGTTTTAGTGGATAATTTAGCTTCATTTTAATAGAATGATGTTTATATAATAACTTAGAAAATGAAAGGTTTTGCGAAAAAGACTATGTAATTGGATTTTGTGTGAGGTCCTTTTTGCAAAGGTGCTAGGTCATGGTTAGAGTAAGTTGAACCTCACACACACCACAACTCCAAATGAGTCTTAAGCTCACATCTCCTTCTTGCATGAAAATACTACCTCCTTTTATTCTTACACCTCCTTCCTCTCATGCCACCTCCACCTCTCATCACACACCACATGCTTTCTCTACAAAGCTTCTCACCCTATTAGCACATTATACTTATAATTTTCAGTGGCTATTCCAACTGAAACACCACACTCTTCAGCCCAAACCAAGAAAATTCTCTAAGTGTTCATACCAAGGAGTGAGAGCAATGAATCCCTTCATCAACTTGTACCAATCATCAAGCTTGATCCATTACCAAACCAAAATGCTCCCACACACAAAATTCTTGAGCTGGTGTTCCATTTTCACTATCTCCAAAGGTTTAATCTCTAAAACTCTTTAGAATTCTAGTTCTGAAAAGTTAAATATAGAAATCGGATAGTGTATTTTGATAAGTTTAACCTCTGTGTGAACCTGCTAAAATTTAGATGTAAATTAGAAAAACAAAACAGTGCCTTAACCTTGTAAATAAGACCTAGTGTAACATACAGGAAGACGGACCCCTTACCTCGGAGATGAGCCGGCGACATAAAGGAAATTTCCGATCTCGCCGGATTTCTGGTGGAGTTGGACATTGTGGTTTTCAGGATAGTTCTATATAGATATATAAGTGTGTTTGGTATCATATAGAGAAATCTGGAATGTTTTAAAAATTGTTTTCTGAAAATTCAGTTATTTATGATACGAAGTTTTCGTATTTTGATATTGCAGTTGAACCGTTAACGTTTATACGTTAACGACAGAATTATATGGTCGTTTTTGAGATAAGTATACTGTAGGTTCTAACCTACGGGTGTTAACATGTTGTTTTAATTTCTGATATGATATTTACACCTATGCGATTTAAATACGACTATAGGTACGATTCGATAATTCCGAGACGGGGTGGTCGATGTAGCAGCATGGATTCAGCGAGTTCTCAAGTTGGTGAGTAGATTTATATCTACTGGGGAAGTCGGGTGGATGGCGTATAGCACCCCCGCAACCTTATAAATAGTATTATAATTCTAGTTAGTATAGTAGTTATTAAGGATATTAATATAGTATCGCATCTTATATGTCCTGCATTTGCATAGAATTCTTACATAGTTTTAAGTGAGACGGGTATATAATGTTGGACCGTACGGCATTGGTATGATTTGATGAGTTTGCACGAGGGATCATGCCGTACTTGAGATGATATGGATATAGCGATATGATAAGCTATAATATAAGGATTTATACGTATTGGAAATGATGAAATTTGTGTGCCGAATACGGCCAATTTATCCTTAGACTCATAGAGATAGCTTATATTCGGATATAGGATGTAATGCTGGTATGAGCTATATTCTTTTAAAAACCACGGTTCGTTGTCTTTAAATAAAATATCAGGATGCATGTCAGTTTCTAAAACGAATATCTATTTTAAATGTAGGGCAGCTTCCTTATTTTAAACATAACGTTTCGATCATAATTGTATAGCTCATAGCAAGTAATTGCAATAGTTATGTTTAGATTAATTTACATGTTGCATTATATTATCCATATTATATGTTTCTGCGATTATGCACACTCTGATAGAACACCGCACAAATACCAATGAGTACCATGCTGCACAAACACGTGAATATATGTTACAGTACACCTCATTGGGACTGCCTTGTCACTATAGAACCGTGCTATTGTATATGTATTAAAATAAATAGGTTGTTACACCGTAGAACATTTGCACAAATACTAATGATTGTCATGTTGCACGAGCACAGACGCATATGCTACATTACACATCATTAGTAGTACCATGTGACAGTAGAATTGAAATCTATGCATATGTGATATAATTACGTAGTCTTTCTTTATTCTGTTGTAAATTACGAATATTAGTATTATAGATGTTGTATTTGGTTCTTATGTATTTTCTGGATATTTTACTCCAGATGATATATATCGGTGGTATGGGACACTGTTATATATGTATATATAACATATATCATCAATATAATCTATGCAAGTATTCTTATTTCTTACTTGATATTTTGATATGATGAGTTAAACATCCACCATGAGTTTTGTGTTTCTTGATTTTGATTCCGGACCGGGTGGGGTATCTATATGGTTCCGGATTTGTGAAATATCCGGACTGAGTGGTGGAGATATACAGTCGGATACATGGTGGACCCGGATCGAGACCGAGAGGCAGGATAGCCGCATTGAGGCGGGGGAACCTAACGAGGATACTCGATTCCGGAGATAGAATTGAACATGGCAGCTATCCTGAGGACACTGACCGGGGTTCAATGGGTTACGGCAGATATCTAGGGGATACTGATCGTAACCAGGATATCGGGTGGCGATCATCTATTGAGGTGGTGTCGACGATATCTGTATTTATGTGTCGATGATGGATACGAGAGATTTCCGATTTCGATGTCGATGCTGGACATTTATATATATATTGGTATATATTGATAAGGTCAGTATCATGAGGTACACATTTAGAGATTATTAGTGGATTCAACCAGGATTGATCCGGAGGACAGTACCTGCATATATTGGTATAGACATTCACATACAAAAAAAAGGATTCAAGTATGAACTATAGCTTCATGATTTTGACTCATATGATATTGAGATATTAAACTTGGGATTGCATGATAGTTAGTATTGCACATATACATATCATATAGCACATCGGTACAGATTATGATAGTACTATACTTATGACCTAGGTATCGTCATGCATTTCGGTTTCTACCTTTAGATATACTTTTATTCACTGAGTTGGCAACTCATCCCCGTTGTGCCACAGTTTCTTGCAGGTTTTACTGCTTGGATTATCAGCGGCTTGGGCACATATTCTTTTGGGGATTGATGGGTAAGTGAGTTATTATTGTATCCTACTCACTCTTGATTATTTATATATTCTTGTATCTAGCGGAAACTCCATCAACATAGAAATGATATATTATGGACTTAGAAGCGAGACTTAGAGTTTATGTGTGGTGATGTCACACTCTTTAGAGTCGACTTCTCTTATAGATTGTTGGTTGCTCCATTGTTTGGATGTGGTGACTAGCTCCCATTGAGATGCTATGTTGTTATGTTGTATCGGGGTTTTAAAATACAAAGGAAGTGATGTTAAGTTTTAAAACGTCGTAAATGTTTTTTTCAATATACTTAGTTAAATATAGATGTTATTTTAAATGGATTTTGTAGGATGATTATTTAAACCTCACCTCAACTATTTTCAAAAAGGGTTTAGATTCTAGGTTTTGGCTTACTTGAACCGCGTCGATGTCTTTAGATGTCACGTGATTTAAGTGCCAGTCACGTGCCACATTTGGATCATGACAAAGTTGGCATCAGAGCATTTGGTTTAACCTTTGTGCGAGTCTAGGTTGACTATATGGAGTCTGGGAATATATTTTGTACCTGGGCTTGACCTTATAGGACTTAGACTTTACTTTGGGGGTCTTATACCTGAACTTTCGTTTTATAGGATGACCTTGTTGATGGAGTAGGTACGAAGTAGAGTGACGTACCGTACATATGTTCCGCGATATATTTACGATATGATACTCCATCTAAGTTACCTTAGGATTTATATCTTAAGATCTTCCTTCTATTCTTTCCGTTGATCTGTCTTCGTCAGTGCATGATTGATAGTTTTGATCACCATGTTTATGAGGGCCGAGAGGGCTACAGCTAGAAATGCAGTCATAACCAACTTGTCTGGAACAAGTACCGGCCGGGGTGACTTTTCGATGATATAGAGACACGTCATTTATTCATATTTGATCGAGTTCTAATAGTGGAGCGAGTTTCTTCGGGATCCGCACCAGATGGTAAAGTCATTATTAGAGCTCAGGCAAACTTGAGACATGATGTTTTTTTCTCTCCGACGATCATGGTGTTGTGTACTGTTCAGACAACGGTACTAATCCTTGTTGAGGTTGTCGAGATGTTATTTCCAGAGTTCATGAAACTAATGGTTAATGATGTTATATGTGTAGACGGATCAGCAGGATTCATAGCCGTTCAGGTGTGGGATGGTTAGGATTTTTAATCCATTGTGGCGCTTCGATACGAGATCGGTGAAATTGATGTACTTCTGTCAATGGAGTTGGTTAGACCAGATGCAAGTAGTTCAAGAAGAAGATCGTGCAGTAAGTATTCCTCAGACAATTTGGGATGAGTATTCGAAGGTGAGATTAGTTAGACTCTTCTACAAAGTAACAGAGATGACGGAATCGTGTTTCCGAGTTGAAAGACTCCGAGTGGGTCATAACTAAGTATGGCTTGCAAATTCGTGTGATGATACAGATACGCTCCTTAAGTGACCGATATAGGGAATTTATAGGACAAGAGATAGGTACGAAGTTTCAGTGGACAGTTGCTCTGTACAGTGGATATTGATGATTTGATGAGGCGTACGACTACACTTTCAGGAGGAAATCAAAAAGAAATGACAGTGGTTATCACAGGAAAAGTGGATTCAGTAATAAGTACTAGTTCCCGGCAGGCTGGATAAATAATTTAGTAGAAGACTTGATTTTCCAGGAGCTTATAATAAATAATATTTGACTAGGATTAGTTGTTAGTACACACGTAGAGGACAGAGATTTCCGTTATCAACATGTTGTGTTACAAAGGACTGGACTACGGGTCAAGAAGGTGTGATGGGATGTATCCACAATAAGACGAATGGTGTTGTTGCTCCTCACCGGGTAATCGTGTAAATAAGCTATGGTATTAGAGATCCGCAAGAAGAACCTGAATTTACAGACAGAGAACGTTAGAACATGGCAAACGGCAAGTTGTAATTTTTGCTATGCCAATTCCGGTGGTATAACACCTACCGACATTGAAGAGAATATGCTTCGATGTTCTTTAAGTTCGATTTACGTTTTTATACTCTAAAACATTCTTTTTCAAATGTTGGAGAAAGGACAACTCGATGTCCGTGATTTTTGTATTTTTTAGGATTTGAGGATCAATTTATGTTTTGTGCACATCAGGTGAACTTGATGGGATTTTTATGTACAGTAATTTCATTTGACTTATGCATTGTTCACACCAGGTTTACTTGTTGAGATTTTAGTGCGAGGTGACTGCCCTCGATTGGGTATTGTGTGCATCGGATACACTACACTGAGTTTCCGTGCACATCAGATGCACATGGTTAAGAATTTATATATCTATCATGGGTATACTTGGTTTGATTTTGTGCACTCTGATGCACTAGATTTTTGATTTTGTGCAGCCCGATGCACATGGTATTATTTTGTATACCTTTATTCCATGCACAGTGGATGCAGTGGATATCGTTTCGTGCACGCCTGTTGCACTCAGCGCTGTTTTGTTTTCATGCACACCGTGAAGTGCGGTTTGAGACTTACATACAAAACCATTAAGGGTTGATTTGTTTCAATGATTTGCACTGGATAGGATATGTGATAGATTTGATTTTTCGCTTGGTCGTATGTACTGATATTGCATTACGATTATGGCATTGATTTTGTGTACTTAGGTTACACAACAGTTTTCGTAATTGGCATAATTTTTGTCATAACTGGAGTAATTCTCATAGCAATCGCTAGAGTTACAGTTATGAACGATCATCTTTTGAGTTTTCACGCACACTGTTGCGTTGCGATACATTTTTATCTCATATGGGACTTTGGAGCCGTGTTATATCGAGCAAATTTTATATTTTAAAATTTGAAACCCGGGAACTTGTTTTGAGATAAGTTGATTGGGTTAAGAAAATGTTTTAAGAGGTTTATTTTAAATTCGGGGACCGAATTTTCTTAAGGGGGGAATATTGTAACATTTTGGAAATTTTGGAAAAATAAATAAATTTAATTAATCAAATAATAAAAGGTTAATTTAAAAAGTTATTAAAACCAAATAGGACATTTCCATAAGTAGCTTATGCAACTAATAAAAATTGGAATTTTAGTTATAACATTAGTAAATTTCAAGGGTTTTAGTGGATAATTTAGCTTCATTTTAATAAAATGATGTTTATATAATAACTTAGAAAATGAGGGGTTTTGCGAAAAAGACTATGTAATTGGATTTTGTGTGAGGTCCTTTTTGCAAAGGTGCTAGGTCATGGTTAGAGTAAGTTGAACCTCACACACACCACAACTCCAAATGAGTTTTAAGCTCACACCTCCTTCTTGCATGAAAATACTACCTCCTTTTATTCTTACACCTCCTTCTTCCTCTCATGCCACCTCCACCTCTCATCACACACCATATGCTTTCTCTACAAAGCTTCTCACCCTATTTGCACATTATACTTATAATTTTCAGTGGCTATTCCAACTGAAACACCACACTCTTCAGCCCAAACCAAGAAAATTCTCTAAGTGTTCATACTAAGGAGTGAGAGTAATGAATCCCTTCATCAACTTGTACCAATCATCAAGCTTGATCCATTACCAAACCAAAATGCTCCCACGCACAAAATTCTTAAGCTGGTGTTCCATTTTCACTATCTCCAAAGGTTTAATCTCTAAAACTCTTTAGAATTCTAGTTCTGAAAAGTTAAATATAGAAATCAGATATTGTATTTTGATAAGTTTAGCCTCTGTGTGAACCTGCTAAAGTTTAGATGTAAATTAGAAAACCAAAACAGTTCCTTAACCTTGTAAATTAGACCTAGAGTAACATACAGGAAGATGGACCCCTTACCTCGGAGATGAGCAGGCGACATAAGGGAAATTTCCGATCTCGCCGGATTTCTGGTGGAGTTGGACATTGTGGTTTTCAGGATAGTTCTATATAGATATATAAATGTGTTTTGTATTTTTTAATTGTTTTATTTTAGTGGTATAAGAAATCTGGAAATAAATATCAGTTTTGGGGTTATGATACTTAGATACGACATGGATATATCGTACCATGAGTTCTGTTTTTACATATCTTGACCAGAAAAGGGTTAGCTCAGATTAACTTAAGTTTTGAAACCAACGATACGTAGCATCTCTAGCTGTGCTGCATCTTAAACTAGGTTTTTGTGATAATTTAGATACTTTAATCGAATCTGGAACTAATAGGTATAATCACTAAATATTCAAATAAGATCAAAAGTATACTGAGACTTCTAGGAGACACCACTTCAAACATGAGCCCAAGCTCCCCACAAAAATCCAGCGACCCATCTTAAGAATTCTGGCGACGCTGGCCTCCTTGAGTGTTTGGTGTTGGTTTTTGTCCTGTAACTTTGTTTTGGTATTTTATGAATCTCTGTATTGTTTGTTTTGTCTAAATTATTCATATAGAGAAATCTGGAATGTTTTAAAAATGGTTTTCTCAAAATTCAGATATTTATGACACGATGTTTTCGTATTTTGATATTGCAGTTGAACAGTTAACGTTTATACGTTAACGACAGAATTATATGGTCGTTTTTGAGATAAGTATACTGTAGGTTCTAACCTACGGGTGTTAACATGTTGTTTTAATTTCTGATATGATATATACACCTATGCGATTTAAATACGACTATAGGTACGATTCGAGAATTCCGAGACGGACTGGGCGATGTAGCAGCGTGGATTCAGCGATTTCTCAAGTTGGTGAGTAGATTTTTATCTACTGGGGAAGTCGGGTGGATGGCGTATAGCACCCCCGCAACTTTATAAATAGTATTATGATTCTAGTTAGTGTAGTAGTTATTGAGAATATTGATATAGTATCGCATCTTATATATCCTGCATTTGCATAGAATTCTTACATAGTTTTGTGTGAAACAGGTATATAATGTTGGACCGTACGGCATTGGTATGATTTGATGAGTTTGCACGAGGGATCATGCCGTACTTGAGATGATATGGATATAGCGATATGATGAGCTATAATATAAGGATTTATACGCATTGGAAATGATGAAATTTGTGTGCCGAATGCGGCCAATTTATCCTTTGACTCATAGAGATAGCTTATATTCTGATATAGGATGTAATACTGGTATGAGCTATATTCTTTTAAAAACCACGGTTCGTTGTCCTTAAGTAAAATATCAGGATGCATGTCAGTTTCAAAAATGAATATCTATTTTAAATCTAGGGCAGCTTCCTTATTTTAAACATAACGTTTCGATCATAATGGTATAGCTCATAGCAAGTAATTACAATAGTTATGTTTAGATTAATTTACATGTTGCATTATATTATCCATATTATACGTTTCTGCGATTACGCACACTCTGATAGAACACCGCACAAATACCAATGAGTACTATGTTGCACAAACACGTGAATATATGTTACACTACACCTCATTGGTACTGCCATGTCACTATAGAACCGTGCTATTGTATATGTATTAAAATAAATAGGTTGTTACACCATAGAACACTTGCACAAATACTAATGATTGCCATGTTGCACGAGCACAGACGCATATGCTACACTACACATCATTAGTAGTACCATGTCATAGTAGAATTGAAATCTATGCATATGTGATATAATTACGTAGTCTTTCTTTATTTCTGTTGTAAATTATGAATATTAGTATTATTGATGCTGTATATGGTTCTTATAGATTTTCTGGATATTTTACTTCTGATGATATATATCTGTGGTCTGGGATACTGTTATATATGTATATATATATAATATCATCAATATAATCTATGCAAGTATTCTTATTTCTTACTTGATATTTTGATATGATGAGTTAAACGTCCACCATGAGTTTTGTGTTTCCTGATTTTGATTCCGGACCTGGTGGGGTAGCTATACGGTTCCGGATTTATGAAATATCCGGACTGAGTGGTGGAGATATACAGTCGGATACATGGTGGACCCGGATCGAGACCGAGGGGCAGGATAGCCGCATTGAGGCGGGGGAGCCTAACGAGGATACTCGATTCCGGAGATAGAATTGAACACGAGAGCTATCCAGGGGACACTGACCGGGGTTCAATGGGTTACGGCGGATATCCAGGGGATACTGATCGTAACCAGGATATCGGGTGGCGATCATCTATTGAGGTGGTGTCGACGATATCTGTATTTATGTGTCGATGATGGACACGAGAGATTTCGGATTTCGATATCGATGCTGGACATCTATATATATTGGTATATATTGATATGATCATTATCATGAGGTACACATTTAGAGATTATTAGTGGATTCAACCATGACTGATCCGGAGGACAGTACCTACATATATTGGTATAGACATTCATATACAAAAAAATGGATTCAAGTACAAACTATAGATTCATGATTTTGACTCATATGATATAGAGATATTATACTTGGGATTGCATGATAGTTAGTATTGCACATATACATATCATATAGCACATCGGTACAGATTATGATAGTACTATACTTATGACCTAGGTATCGTCATGCATTTCGGTTTCTACCTTTAGATGTACTTTTGTTCACTGAGTTGGCAACTCATCCCCGTTGTGCCACAGTTTCTTGCAGGTTTTACCGCTTGGATTATCAGCGGCTTGGGCACATATTCTTTTGGGGATTGATGTGTAAGTGAGTTATTATTGTATCCTACTCACTCTTGATTATTCATATATTCTTGTATCTAGCGGAAACTCCATCAACATAGAAATGATATATTATGGACTTAGAAGCGAGACTTAGAGTTTATGTGTGGTGATGTCTCACTCTTTAGAGTCGACTTCTGTTATAGATTGTTGGTTGCTCCATTGTTTGGATGTGGAGACTAGCTCCCATTGGGATGCTATGTTGTTATGTTGTATCGGAGTTTTAAAATACCAAGGAAGTGATGTTAAGTTTTAAAACGTCATAAATGTTTTTTCAATATACTTAGTTAAATATAAATGTTATTTTAAATGGATTTTGTAGGATGATTATTTAAACCCCACCTCAACTATTGTCAAAAAGGGTTTAGATTCCGGGTTTTGGCTTACTTGAACCGCGTCGATGTCTTTAAATGTCACGTGATTTAATTTCCGGTCACCTGCCACATTTGGGTCATGACAATAATATCATGTCGTATCTCATAATATAACCCAAGTCACATATCCGATCTCACAGCATCATGCCCAATCATATCGACTCTCCTCCGAGTGTCACATACTATCCTCATCATATGTGTATACGTATGTGTGTGTGTAGGGTTTTATAGCACGAAAACAAGGTTTAGCAAGGCATCACACATGCCATTTTATAAAAATGTAGGGTGCTATGTAACCCTAACCAAGATCTTAACTAGAGAATTAGGGTAAACAATACAAGTAAACAACTTTACTTCTAAGAGTTTGGGATTACAACCTTTGTAGTCCGTTCCTTCGCTTCATAAGCTCCGTGTTGAGGTCCTTTCCCCGCGATCATCAATTTCCCGGACTCTAAAGAGGCTCCATGAAGAGAAAGATGCATGCTTGCTTCCAATCTTCAATTACTAAGATGATCTACCTTGAAGAATCTCAAACCCAAGATCTTGCTTCACTAATCAAGTATTAGCAACGCAAACACTCTAATCTAAGTGGCTAGAATAGATGAGGATGATGAAGTAGGAATTTTGCTCTCTTTTGTTTTCAATTTCTCACTTATAAACATCACAAAAGAAAAAGCTAGTGAAGGTTTTCTTCATGAAGAAAGAAGAAGAAAGTGAAGCAAAAACCTTTTGTGATGAATAATGAAAATCATTGTTGTGGTTACAAATCAACCATGGGTTAAGAATGAAGGCTTAACCCTTGTAGAGCATCAACTAGGGTAAAGGGTTTGGGTTGGGTTAAGAAATATCTACACAAAATATCAAAGGTCAAAGTCAAAGTTTCAAGAAGCTTCAAGAAGCTTCATGAAATCTTCATCCAAGCTTAACCCTAATCCAAACCCTAACCATGTTTAAACTCTACAAAACATGTTGCATTTGTAACCCTAACTTGTTACAATATTATATATCACATATATAATATATTTTGTAACAAAAGAAAATAATACAATTAACATATATCGCATATATATCAATGTATTATCCCGTGAGAAAATGAATCAATAAGTGAGCTTATATTAGTTAATGTAATGTAATATATCAAATAGATAATTATACATTAAATTATCAAATCAACACTTGATCCGATAATCCGGCTATTTCACAAATAACCGACTAATATAATCTGTATCAGTGCATCGAATCAACACTTGATCCGATGACCCGGCAATATCACATATACCCGGCCGAGATCATATATCATGAGAATCTAATACGGTATCGCATACACGTATTATTCTCGGTCCTGCACATATCACATATGTGCTCCTACTCCGTTTTGCCTGAGCCAGGAAACCTCTGTGTTGGACTCTAAAGAATCGTCAATACGCCGACAGTAGGTGATGATCATATCAAAACACCCACAAGCTGCAAGCGGCCAGCTAAACGTAACAGCCACCCGTGTATTGAGCAATCAGAAGATCAACAAGTAAGCCTGTACATTCTCCTGCGAATCCAGTCAGTAACACTCCCATACAGTCCGGTCACTTCGTCTGATATGTCGCATATCTAGTCTAGGGGTGGTAAACGTCAGACCCTAGTAATCGATAAATCGTGTCGATATGAGGTCCATAGCAGTTCGAGTAACTACTGATAACTCTTACCAGTAAATCTCAGCAACCCTGGCTAGGGATTTCCAGTTATAGCCAATCGAACACAGCGCAACATCAACTCCCTATACCGGGAGAGACGAAACCCCTCCTATCGCTCATTGCCTCCATGTGATTCGGGACTGTACCCAAAAGCCACCTTTTTGCATGCCCTCTTGGACGTGGTATGATGGAAATCAAAGCACAGTGGGAATCACACAAGACTCTATGACGATCTCGGGTCTACAGACTAACCTGTACCGGTGTCACCAGAGAACTACCATCTGACGTGAGGTATAATACCATCTGGGAGTTCTCGGCGAGTCCGTCCAGTGTATCCAGTCTCCACTGAGCACCCTTATACTATCTCTGATGTCAAACATCAATGGATATGGGATCACCCATCGCCTATCTACATGGGTCAAGAAGCATACGCTAGTCTACTCTGGTATATCGATGCCCTGTCTCGATACACCTGCGACCAGGGACATTTGAAGGATGTACTTAGCGACTACACTGTCCCCACTAGTATGATCTGCATTATAGTCCTGGTAGTCAAGTACCCATCCTAAGGGCTTTATCAACATGTAACATAGTGACTATCAGAGTACATGTTAAGATAAAGAGAACCAGATACCATACTATCATGTCGAGCAAGAAAGTCCTCCATATATATGTCCAAGCATCCACTACAATATACATCGCATGTACAGTAATGGCCTCTAGGGCATACATATCACTAACAATCTTCCACTTGCACTAGGGCCATCTGTGGTAGTATTTCATACCCAACAATCAGCTGTGGTTGAAGTATCTCATACTCAACCATCCCATAAAAGTCTCTACTGGGAAATTGGCCTTTGTGAGAGAATCCGCGCCGTTGTCCTCTGTGTCTACTCTCCTAACCTCGATCTCCCTGGAGATCAACCATCTCCATGATCAGGTGATACTGCCTTAGAATATGTCTGGATCACAGATAGGACGGGGTTTCCTTGGAAAAAGCCAAAACTCCATTGTCACACAATGGTAGGAACGAAGTTCATCTCATGAAGTAGTGTACATCCTGACTATTTCTTTGGTAGCATCCTTGGTAGTGATTTATCCTGCCTTTATTGTTTAGTATGTCATGGTATCTAGCGTGGAACTCTTCCAACATACCGTCCCTCCACTGAGGTTAAAGACAATGCCTGTGACTGACATTCAGTCGACCTTACCACCCTGGAAGCTTTCTAGTGATTCTCCCCCGGATCGATTGATACCATCTCACTACATCTAGTGAGAATCCTAACATCCAATTAGATCTATCTCATATCCAAAACCAGGATTTATGAGGTATCACCTTGATCCTATATAGAGAATCCTTGTGATAAGAGGAGATTGACCGAGTGTAGCATAGGAAATTCCTTTCCTATCAAGAGTATGTCATCCACGTACAATACGAGGATCACCACCATACTCTCTACTACCTTTTTGTATATACAAGGTTCATCTACCATTTTAAAGAAGTCAAACTGTTTGACTACCACATCAAAACAGACAATCCAACTCCGCGATGCCTGATTTATCACATAAAACATCTTGCACACGTTTCCGCTACTCCCACTGTCAGCCCTATGGCTGTGTACTTATAGACGCTCTCTTCCAAATCATCATTTAGAAAAGCAGTCATGACACCCAACCGCCAGATATCGTAGTCATGGTATGTAGCAGTGGCAAGTAGGATCTGGATGGACTTAAGCATAGCTTTGAAAGTCTCAACATTTCCATGTACACCAAGTAATCTTCTCAAGATATACTTGCTCCTGATGGGGATTTAACCCTTCAGATAAAGCAACCAAAGTCCATACTTTGTTGGTGTATAAGGATTCCATCTCAGATCGCTAAGCATCCAGCCATTCTCACAGAGTCCCCACTCCTGATGGCCTTCTCGAAACTAGTTGGGTCATCATCTCATGATGCAATCCTCGCTCCCACTGTTATAGAGAAACCGAAGTATCTCTCAAGTGGATGAGGAACCCTACCAGATCGGCGGAGAGGCTGAGGTTTGTTGGAAACTATTGAATCCATCGGGTTTACCAAATCATCAGCTGCAGTTTGTATAGTTGGAACCTTTTCTAGTTCTACCTCATGACCACTAATTTCATCATAAGAAATTCCCTTTCCAAAAGGTGGCATGCTGAGAAACAAAACACCTTTTGCTCCCCATTTTGGTAGAAGATATTCCCTTGGGAATGCTTGGGATATCCAACAAACTTCCACAAAACTGACCTTGCCTCGAATTTGTCCGGATTTTGCTTTGGACAACCCCAAATCTTAACATCCTTAAGAGATGGGCTCTTTCCATACCATATCACATATGGAGTGGTAGGCACCTGATTTGGTTGGAACCCTATTCAATAGGTATGCAGCTTCTCAAGTGCATAACCCCCAAAAGGAAATAGGTAACTCAGTAGTACTCATCATAGAGCACACCTTATCACATAGGGTGCGATTGCTCCGCCCCGATATACCAACGTATTGTGATGTATATGGAGGAGTAATGCTGAGAAAGAATCTCATTCTCCTTTAGAATAGTCCAGGAATCCCGTGCTTAAGTATTCTCCTCCCTGATCACATCAAAGGACATAATATTTATACCCGTTTTGGTTCTCTACTTCTGAAGTACAAAGAACCAGTCCTGGCATGTGTAGACAGGGGACCTCATACATCATCATGTATCAATCCCAAGAGTTCACTATCTCTTTTTCTGTTTCCAATAAACAGAGCTATGGTCATCTAATCTTTGTGACATGACTGGCAAGTTTCACAAGATGTAAATTCAAACTAATTTAAATATGTATCTAAATATAACTTCAGCTAGTCGGGTTACATTGATATGACCTAGTCTACAATACCTCAAGAAGTATTCGTTCATTTCTGAACTCTTCCTCTTGTGTTATTCTGTACATTAAGAACTGTGGTTTGATTTAGAACGCCTATGCTTTTAGATAATGTGCCTGAACTGATCAACTCTTGATATAAGAAATGTTCAAAACATTATCCAGCAATACAAAATTATATCCTTCTTTATTAAATAAAGATACTGATATGATGTTGTATATCAGGTTCGGTATCTAACAACATTCGTTCAGAATCAATGTATTTTTTAATACAGGGTGATAACTGCCAACAGACTTGGCTTGCAACAATTGCACCGTTTCCAACTCTTGAAACTTATCACCCAATCTCAGTTCTCTGTAATGAACATACCCGAAGAAGATGCATCAACATGCACTTTCTTCGTTTGGGCGGCACGGGAATTCTGGTAATCCCCTATTTCCTGCTCGGTCTTATAACATTTATAAGTTGGAGCGGGACCAACGTTCCTTAGCACAGTATAACAAGTGGGTTCGGTCAATACATCCGTATTTTTTTTATCTTGATTAAGGTGTGACATAGTCGCAACCAGGAGAGAGAGAGAGAAGAAAAAAGTCTGCGTGCGCTTTTGCAAGATTAAATTTGGTTATTATTTTATCTAATCAGGATGACTCCCACTGTTTTAGTCAAATCTTCCTTCAAACCCTAAAAGGAAAGACTAGCCGGGATTAATTACACGCTATAGGTTCGCCAATCATTCAGCCAGGCTAGTGCCGGTACTTTAAGGGAGGTTCCCCGTACTTTCGCACGGACCTAATTAAAATAAACCTCGGTTTCCCATGGACGTAACTCCGTTGACACCTTTCTAGACACCTACTTGATCGGCTAATTGTAATGTGTAAAACTCTCCCTGTAGTAATGATTGATATGGAATTTATGTGTTGTAGTTAACCGCAATCAATAACGGTGTCGCGTGTAGCTAGACCGAGATGAGTACGGGTCGTCCTCTGGGAAACGTTGAATCTTTTAATCTTACTTTAGGCGTCTTGAGAAAGAAAGGAGGAGGAATAAAGAATGGTGAAGGATGATTGTAGGATCTAGATCTACGTTAAACACTGATGCAAAATATAGATCTAGATTAACTAGGGATATAAGTTTATATAAGAAGGGGGCTTGTAGGGTTCATTAGGATTTAGTAGTTATGCATTTTTAATTAAAGATTACCCTTTCCATCCTTTAATAGATTTAAAACTAGAACGACAGTGATGCATGTAGATTAGGGTTTCTCGAGGAAAAAAGGATTCCCACTCTTAACCCCTATCTCGACATGGAACTCCGTTCATATCTAGCCTTTACCAAAACAATCATTAATCTAATCTCTAATCGCGGTCGAGACTAACAATGAATTGGTAGCGCGCCCGATTAGGATGTTAATGATTCTTTTGATAAAGTTTATAAACTTTATATGACGTAAAAAGAGTTTAAGGATTTTCATCATCCATTAACCTACCTTAATCCTACGAACCCTAACAAGCGGAGAATTACTCGCGCATGTTGGAAGAAGAAGAGATGGAGAGAGAATTCATAATGAAACTACAAAGAAAATAGAATAAGAAAAAGAACAACCTTTATTAATCAACAAAACTCATTACACTTTGTTTCCTTAGAAAATGATTACAAATACTAGTTTGCTTCTCGATCTCTTCTAAGGAGGTAGATGAACCGTTGATGATCAGCCTGGATGCGTGAGCCGTCTTGGACTTCGTGATCGCGTTGACTTGATGGTTTTTCCAAGAGGCTCTCGGTCCTTATTTATACTCCAAAAGTCAGAACCCTAACTTCCAAATTTGGAAGCCATCTGTTAAGATTCTACAGAAGAAATCACAGCTTCCAAGTCTTCAAAACCGCGGTGGATCTGCGGCCAACAGGTGGGTTTGGCCGCGGATCCGCGGCCAAGTCGGAGGATAATTTTATGATTTTTATGGGGCTTCATCCATATGATAGGTGGCGATCTCTGGAACCTTTGGAAATTGGAAATCTTTTCTTTGTTTCTGCCAGACTTGATTTCTTAGTTTGATTTCTTAATTAGGCAAGTTTGCTCTTAACAACTTTGATTCCCTTGATTTTTATCCCTGAAAAATTCTGCACAATCTCAACAAATAATATTAGTGGAGTTTTGTTTTATTGAGATATAAATTTCGCTATTAAGATTTAGTCAATGGTATTTTTGCATACATTTTCCTACCAAATGTTAATTATAATATATCAACACATTAAAAATAATATTTTTACAGATAAACCCTCATATGTATCATATATTATAATAAACACCTTTTCTAGTAAAGAAATAGTAGGAAAAATGTAATAACAAATGTGTAGTTTTATTAATTGAACAAATACCCCCAAACTTATCATTGATCGTCCCGAGCAAACTAGTTTATTCAAGAGAAGGAGAAAAAGAAAAAAGAAACTGAAGCACACTTTCGTAGGCAACACGATTGCACTGAGCACGTGCAACAAGCCGTTGAACCTCTAGGTGTCCTTAGTAGGAGAAGTGTTGTCTCCTGAGGGTTTTCAGCAAATTACACCCACAAAATCCTATAATAAAAGAGAGATGGTGAAATTTACATATAAAGATAAGAACCATAAAAGAAATACTTTGAAAATTTAGAGTTTCCAACTACACTAGCTTTTCAGTTGTCATGAGCCCTATCTTAATAGTCATGAAAAGATGTTAGAAATCACATCATCTCTCAATAAAACATTGTCTTTATTCTTCATTCCTACCTTTCATCCAAACATCGATCATATAACCCTACATGTGTGTAATGGACATCCCTACACTCGGAGAATTCAATTCAAGCTATCATACTCTTGTACATCTATCTCAGTACTTTTTAATTTGATGAATATTTATGGTTTGCTCACACATTTTCATGCGACCGTTAATACTTCTTGAGGTACTAACCAACCGATTATTTATGTGCTTGCTGATTAGGTGATAGTATTTTCCTCGTCTTGTACCACCTAAGGCTTAGCAGCGACTCCCAAACCAGTTGGTCTAAGGCACTAGGTGATGAAGCACCCTTGCTATATTTTTTTATTGCTGCCTTGACGATAACAAAACCAGTGTTTATTTTTCTTTTCACCATTTTTATATTTTCTTCATTTATTATTTCCTTAATACTTTGGCTTTTAGACAAGAGCATTTCAAGGTATCCTCTACTATCCCGAGTTTCAAGACGTGTGTAAGTGCGTATAGTAGGGTATCAACATTCAAATATTTGGCTTCCAGTATAGAAACTATTTTTCAGACTTATTTTTATCCTCAAATTAGTGACTTCCTTCATCTTACTAACTCTTGGGACAACAGCTCATAACTACTTATTACCAGTTCGTTTAAGAAAGCTTCTAATTTTCTTGGTTTTCTTAAACTATTCCTATATTTTAAATATAATTTTTCACTTTCTACTCTTTTATTATCTTATTTATGTAAAAAAAAAAAAATTAGATTTTGTTTTGTGCTTATGCTAAGTATGATGCAAAGTGATGCGTAAATAAGCACAAACCTCCCCAAACTTGTTTTCAACAGTGTCCTCACTGTTGCTATCTGCTAAACCTCAAAAACCTGTAAGCTTGGGTGGACATTTATTAACGGGGGCAAAATATTTAAGTGAAAATCCTCCCCCAAACTTATTTTTGGCTCTGAATATTGAGGACAACAGTTATTTCAAGAGCCAAAAATACACTCCCCTCTCAAACATGAGTTAGAAAATTTGAAGCATTTTAAGAGGGGGTGAGTCATTTGGTCAAAGTAAGACTTTACAAAGACCAAAAGTTAATACCAACCATTCAAAGATTTTATCAGTAAAGCATATAGGTTGGTGGAAGAATGTGTCGTATCGAGTCAAGAAAAAGTGGGGAAGGGATAAGTGGTGGTCTGGAAAGAGTTGAATTTTAAATTAGAGAAAAGAAACAATGAGGATGAATGTGAATGATTAGGAAGAAAGAATGGTGACGGTTCAACCTCTATAGGTGGAGATTGATCAATCACAAAATTCGTATTGTTTAAAAATTCAAGTTCGTCAGCAAAAAGTTCTTCAAAACTTTTATCAATGGTGTGATCGAACATTTTGCTGTCAAAGAGTTTTGTGCCAGAATTTATCCTACATGATTCATCAAAAATCATTGAGGTAGAGGAATCGAAAAACTCATCTACCTCATTTTCAAAAATATCCAAATCAAGTTGAATTTCTGGTATTATTGAACTTGAATTAACGGATTGTGATTCATCAAAACTCACTGAAACTATAGGAACAAAATAAGAACTGGAGAAAGTAGAAGGTGAAATGGGTAAACAAATTGGTGTGTCGAGTGTTGCTGAACCGGATGTGGAAGATGGAGGCTGTATTTCGGTCTGATCGTCGGGTATACCATTATCATCAACTTCAATACGTATTTGGGGTTCGGGATGAATTAAAGGTGTTAGTTATATGTATGCCCTAGAGGCCATTACTGTACATAGGATGTATATTGTAGTGGATGCTGGGACGTATATAGGGAGGACTTTCTTGCTCGACATGATAGTATGCTATCTGGTTGATCTTTACCTTAACGTGTATACTGATTGTCTCTCTGTTACATGTTGGTAAAGCCCTTAGGATCTGTACTTGACTACCTGGACTATGATGCGGATCATACTAGTGGGCACATGGTAGTCCATAGTACATCCTTCAAGGTCCCTAGTCGAGGGTGTATCGAGACGGGGCATCGATATACCAGAGTAGACTAGCGTATACCTTCTCGACCCATACAGATGGGCGATGGTAGATCCCATATCCATCGGTGTTTGACATCAGAGATGATATACGGGTGCTCAGTAGAGACTGGGTACACTGGACGGACTCGCCGAGAACTCCCAGATGGTATTATACCTCACGTCAGATGGCAGTTCTCTGGTGACACTGGTACAGAGTAGTCTGTTGACCCGAGATCGTCATAGAGTCTTGTGTGGTTCCCACTGTGCTTTGATTTCCATCTTACCACGTCCAAGAGGGCGTGCAAAACGGTGGTTTTTGGGTACAGTCCCGAGTCACATGGAGGCAATGAGCGATAGGAGGGGATTCGTCTCTCCCGGTATATGGGGGTTGATGTTGCACTGTGTTCGATTGGCTATAACAGGAAATCCCTGGCCAGGGTTGCTGAGATTTACTGGTAAGTGTTACCAGTAGTTTCTCGAACAGTTATAGACCTCATATCGACACGACTTATTGAGCTATTGGGGTCTGACGTCTACCACCCCTAGGCGAGATATGCGACATATCAGACGATCAGACCGGACTGTACGGTAGTGTTACTGGTCGGATTCACTGGAGTGTGAGCGGGCTTGCTCGTCGATCTTCAGATCGCTCAATACCCGGGTGGCCGTTACGTTTAGCAGACCGCTTGCGGCTTGTGGATGTTTGATATGATCATCATCCGCTGCCGGCGTATTGACGAGTCTTTAGAGTCCTACACAGAGGTTTCCTGGCTCAAGCGAAACGAAATAGGAGCGCATATGAGATATGTGCGGGACCGAGAATAATGCGTGTATGTGATACCGTATTCTATTCTCGCGATAAATATATCGAATGGTTGTATGCGATATAACCTAGTTATCGATTCAAGCGTTGATTCGATAAGCCGATATATTAGATACCAGTCGGTTATGTGCGCATGACCGGATCATTGAATCAAGTGTTGATTTAATGATTTAATGCATATTTATATATTTGATATATTGCTTTGCATCAACTAGTATCGGTTTACTTAAGATGGATTTTCTCGCTCGGGTGTGCACATTACATATGCGATATGATTTTGTGCACTTGATTGTATCATGTTTGATGATACAAGTTTACTTGGTTAAGTGCAAAGGATAAACCATGGTTAAAAGAATGGTTAGGGTTTTATTTTCCATTGCTTTTTTATTCATTTATTTATTTGTTTATTCACTTTGGAAAATAAAAAGAAAAGAGAAAAGAATGGTTGCTAGATTTGGAGTTTAGTTGAAGCTTCATGAAGCTTTGATAAAGTCAACCATACTTATCTCATCCTTAACCCTAACCATTCACACTAACCATGATTCATTCTCTACACTTGACCATGGTTAGAATTATGATAAGAATTCATTTTCTTTTCTTTTTCTATTAACTTATCATAATATATTTCTTCTTCTTCTTCATTCTTCAAGTGAAGAAAAGCAAGGTCCATCAATGGTGATTGTTGGAAAAGAGTGAGAAATCCAATTCTAAAGTCTACCCACTTCCTATTTCTTCATCCTCTACCTCTTGCCAAGTAGTAGAGTGTGTTTCCTTCACAACTTTTCACGGTTTGGTGAAGGTGGAGCTTGATCCATCGATGCCTTGACGTAGATCATCTTCGGCATGGACATCGACGACCTAGCTTGCCCATTCTCCGACGAAGCCGACTCTAGAGCCCGGATTTGATTTGGACAGCGGAGACGACATCGTTGCGGAGCCGTGGAGGTGGAGCACCGGATCTACAAAGGTTGTATTTCCGTATTCTCTTTAGCTAAGTTGTTAGCTAGCTTTCTTTTCGCCTAGACATCTACTTATCGATCCGTACACTAGGGTTTGTAGGCACCATAATTTTGAAATTGCCATGGTTGATGGCTTGGGAGACCTCACTAGCGTGCCTAGGAACCCTGCAGTGGTATCAGAGCCTAGTTAGAGCCTTAGGCGAAGTCCAGACGCGATTTGAAGTCCGATCGAACCGAAACCCTACCCGGAAAATTACTCTCTGTCCAATTTTTAAAATCTGGGATTTTTCAACATTAAAAATATTCATAAAAATCAGCAGGGAATTCTAAGAAAGACTGTAAAATTCGGCTTCCTAATTCCAACAGTGCGCCGCGCTTCCGCGGCACGAGCTTGGCTCGTGCGGCGCAAGCGCGGCCATTTTGTCGTTTATGGCATCCAAATTTCTACAGTAATTCATAGTATGCTGTTCTGGTTTTCCTGGATATTTTTGATATTTTTTCAAGAGTTGAATTTTTCTGAGTTTATTTGGGGATTCGGTGTTTCGATCGGGGTATCAAATTTTGTCTGTGTGGCTTTCCGGATAAATTTTAGAATATGTTAAAAAGTTCGACTGGATATAAATACCCAATTTTTCCCCTGTCGGGAAATTTCCAAGTGTTGGATTTTTCCGTAGTTTGACGACGTTCTAAGTAGTGCAAGTAACGCGATGGTCCCTCTAGAAGACACAAACCTTAACTCGATTATGTGACCGTCTTGAACTGCCCTTTGAACCTTCGTGTTTGGGGCAGTACGGCGTGCCACATGTGAGGCGTTGGCTTGACCCTTCTACGGCTGGATCGTTGGTACTGAGGCACGAACGGAATGTTGTTAGACTTGTTTCATGTGTTGATCTGTTTCGGGAAAACTTGGGTGTTCGATTGTTCGATCGAAAAGTTTAACATTTTCTGTTTATCTGGAATGGGATACAATAATTGGAATTCACAAAAGTTATGAGATAACTAAATGAATGTTATAAACACAGCAGTTTAGTCTCACTTGATCGGTTGCCACGGAATTTTGATGTGATCAAAAGTCCGTCGCAATCACGTAGCGTACGCGGATACTCGCCGGGTAAACTTAATAGACAGCTTCACGCCATTGCCCCGACCAAGTGACTGTAGGAGAACCCCGTCGCCGAAAGCATCCGTCCGGGTGCTCGCGGTAGCGGTGTTCCGCCTTGGTGCACTTCGTCGACGGTATCAGGGGTGCAGCCGTCTACTGAAGTTTGCGACGAGCATTCGATCAGGATTTCGGGAATCTTGTTGAATTACCCGACTTGGTATTGAAAAGTGTTTTCGATTTTGAGACTAAAATGCGGGGTTTATAATTGTTAGGCATGTGATGTCTAAGGTATTCATTTGATTAGGCATGCGATGTCTATGCAGATTGAGGATTCCAACTGTTGTAGTTTTACACTTTCTTTTCTGTGACCGTAAGTGTAATATAGCATATCACCGGTTTCGTTGCTATATGTCAACGACAATTGGGATGGACATATTTACTTACGTTGATGACATGTGATGTTATGTGTTGCTGGATATGTTATATTGGATCGTCGTGTTTGAATAGCCGGGGGTTTTTATGTGAGATGAGTGTTTTTCATTTTCATTCATGTAAAAACTTATATGTAATATTCTTTTATTTGGGGCGCTTCCAGGTTGCGGAAGTAGTCACCGTTTGTATATTATTTACTTTTCCGCACTAGGATAGACCCAAGGAGGGGAGCACAAGTAACCGGGTTCTGGGGTCCAGTGGGAGACCAACTCGAGGAGTCGAGTCCGGGTCTCCTAACTCTAGAATTGGTAGGGTTGCTTGCCGCTCTCGTAGGGGTCTAGGGGTGTGGGTTTGGCTATTCATCACGACCGTGGAATCCGTGTTTTATACTGGCTCGTATTGAAAACACGGACGTCCTAGTATATCCAATATTTCATATGATTCTTCTGCTGCGATATCTGTGATGTGATCATGTGATGTTCTTTGATAGATACATATATAGTATATATGATATATTATATAGGCGTTACTTATGTTTTACACCCGCGCTAGCCCTGCCCCGCTCTGTCGTTAGTTATCTAACCTAACGGTGCACGAGGGGACATCGAGGCGAATGCGGATGGCATAAGTGTACGTCATATCTATCTGTGATGTTTAGGTAAATAAATGATGGGACTTCATTAATGTGATTGATGAAATAAAAGAAACCTAAGATGTTGTAGAATCGAATTTCAAAATAAAACAGGTAGCTACAGTTCTTGCTTTGCATAGCGGTATATGTGATATATCCTGCACCTTATTCGATGAGGAAAGGACCGAGATCCCTTCACCGGGAGTGACTCCTTTAGCAATAACTGGTCGATGCTATGCCCTCGGTTTGTCTTTTGATTGCTTTTAAGAGTTTTTGCTTTGCACAGTGATATATATGATATATCCCGCACCTCATTCGACGAGGAAAGGACCGACGATCCCTTCACCGGGAGTGACTCCTTTAGCAAAACTAGAAAAGCCTCAAAAGCACTCCATTTTAAAAATCATTTGATTCAACAACGATATCAAGTTCATTACGCAATAGGTTTTCAGAAAAACCTGACGTAGCCCTCCGTCATTTCAGATAAGTAGTAGTTAGTATTCGTGCTGCGTTTGTTGGCCTTTGTCAAGGCGCAGTGTGCGGTAGCTAACTGGTGCTTATCTGCTTATGCATATGATGCAGATTGAGTTAGGGTAGTCGTGCGACCTTGTTGGCCTTTGTCAAGGGCCGTGCGGGTGGGTTTAATTCAATCAGGAAATGACGGGTTGAACTTGACTAGCATCCTATGGTTTGTTGGCCTTTGTCAAGGTCATAGGAGGTTAGGGGCAAAATATTATCGGGAATTTCAAGTGTTGAAATTTGCAATGAGATTGCATACCTTCTATGAGATAGTTGGATCCCGATACCCGCTGCGAGTAAGTGTTACTCCTGGGAGAGTTTTATACATTACAATTAGCCGATCAAGTAGGTGTCTAGAAAGGTGTTAACGAGGTTACGCCTCTGGGAAAACGAGGTTTACATTAATTAGGTTCGTGCGAAAGCACGGGGGACCTCCCTCAAAGTACCGACACTGGCCTGGCTGAAAGATTGGCGAACTTGTAGTGTGTAATTAATCCCGGCTAGTCTTTCCTTTTAGGGTTTGAAGGAAGATTTGATAAAAAGCAGTGGGAGCCATCCTGATTAGATAAAATAATAACCAATCTATTCTTGACAGAGCGCACACTGAGTGTTTTCTTCTCTCTCTCTCCTGGTAGCGACCATATCACGCCTTAATCAAGATAATAATACGGAATATTGACCGAACCCGCTTGTTATACTGAGCTGGGGAACGTTGGTCCCGCTCCAACTTATAATTGTTATAAGACAGAGCAGGAAATTGGGGATTACCAGAATTCCCGTGCCGCCCAAACGAAGAGAGTGCATATGATGCATCATCTTCGGGTGTGTTCGTTACAAAGAACTGTTTCTTAGTATCCTTTACGTCCTGGGTATGTGATACCAGATCAGGATCCCAGATATGTAATCTGTTACATAGGGCTACAGAAAGGTAGAGAACTGAGAACGGGTGATAAGTTTCATGAGGCAGAAAACGGGGCAAGAGTTGCAGCCAAGTCTGTCGGTCACTGTCACCCTGTATTACCGATACATTGATTCTGAACGAATGTTATTAGATACCGAACCTGATATACAAAATCATATCTGTCTCTTTATTAGTAAAGAAACGATAAAATTTTGTATTGTTGGATAATGTTTTGAACATTTCCTATATCAAAAGTTGATCGGTTCAGGCACGTTATCTAAAAGCATTGACGTTCTAAATCAAACTACAGTTCTTAATATATGGAACACACACAAGAGGAAGAGTTCAGAAATGAACGGATTCTTCTTGAGGTATTGTAGACTAGGTCAGATCAATGTGACCCGACTAGCTAGAGTTACATATAGATGCATATTTAAATCAATTTGAATTTACATCTTGTGAAACTCGCCAGTCATGTCACAAAGATAAGATGACCACAGCTCTGTTTATTGGAAATAGAGAAAGAGTTAGTAAACTCTTGGGATGATACATGTTGATGTATGTAGGTCCCCTGTCTACACATGCCAGGACTGGTTCTTTATACTTCGTTACGTTTTCTGATAATCTTTCAAGATTCAGTCATATGTTCCTGCTGAAACATGAGTCCGAACCTTTTGAGATATTCACAGAATATAAGTTAGAAGTAGAGAACCAAAATATGGGTATAAGTATTATGTCCTTTGATGTGATCAAGGAGGAGAATACTTGAGCACGGAAATCCTGGACTATTCTAAAGGAGAATGAGATTCTCTCTCAGCATTACTCCTCCGTATACACCATAGCACGATGGTATATCGGGGCGGAGCAGATACACCCTATTTGATATGGTGTGCTCTATGATGAGTAACACTGAGTTACCTATTTCCTTTAGGGTGTTATGCGCTTGAGAAGCTGCATACCTATTGAATAGGGTTCGAATCAAATCAGTTGCCTACCACTTCATATGTGATATGGAAAGGGAAGAGCCCATATCTTAAGTTAGTTAAGATTTGGGGTTGTCCGGCCTATGTCTAAAAGCAAAATCCGGACAAGCTCGAGGCAAGATCTGTTATGTAAAACTGAAAATTCCAGCTATACAAACAACAGTAGATGATTTGGTAGAACCAAAGGATTCAGTAGATACCAACGAACCTCAGCCTCTCCGCCGATCTAGTAGGGTTCCTCACCCACCTGAGAGATACTTCGGTTTCTCTATGACAGTGGGAGCGAGGATTACATCATGAGATGATGACCCAACTAGTTTCGAGCTGGCCATCGAGAGTAAGACTCTGTAAGAATGGCTGGATGCTTAGCGATCTGAGATGGAATCCTTATACACCAACAAAGTATGGACTTTGGTTGCTATATCTGAAGGGTTAAATCCCCATCAGGAGCAAGTATATCTTGAGAAGACTACTTGGTGTAGATGGAAAAGTTGAGACTTTCAAAGCTAGACTTGTTAAAGGTTTTCTTCATTGACCAGGCGTGGATCATGATGAAACCTTTTCAAGGATCTATGCTTAAGTCCATCCAGATCCTACTTACCACGGCTACATACCATGACTACGATATCTGGTGGTTGGGTGTCTTGACTGCTTTTCTAAATGATGATTTAGAAGAGTGCGTCTATAAGTACACAGCCAGAGGGCTTCGTAGACAGTGGGAGCAGCGGAAACGTGTGCAAGATGTTTTATAGGATAAAGCAGGCATCGCGGAGTTGGAACGTCTGTTTTGATGTGTTAGTCAAAGAAGTTGACATCATCAAAATGGTAGATGAACCTTGTATAAACAAGAAGGTAGTAGGGAGTATGGTGACGATCCTCGTAGAGTACGTGGATGACATACTCTTGATAGGGAAGTAGTTTCCTATGCTACGCTCGATCAATCTCCGATTATCACATCGATTCTCCATAAAGGATCAAAGTGATACCTACTAAATCCTGGATTTTGGATCTATGAGATAGATCTAAATGGATGTTAGGATACTCACTAGATATAGTGAGATGGTATCAACCGATCCTGGAGAATCACTGGAAGGGTTCCAGGGTGATAAGGACGACTGAATGTCAGTCACAGGCATTGTCTTTACCCTCAGTAAAGGGACGGTATGTTGGAAGAGTTCCAAGCTAGATACCGTGACATACTAGACGATAAAGGCTGGATACATCACTACTAAAGATGCTACCAAAGAGGAAGTCTGGGTGTATATTGGTTCATAAGATGAACTATGTTCCTCCCATTGTGTGACAATGGAGTTGTGACTTATGCCAAGGAACGTCCGTCCCATCAGTGATCCAGACATATTCTAAGGCAGCATCGCCTGATCATGGAGATGATTGATCTTCAGGATGATCGAGGTTTGGAGAGTAGACTCAGAGGACAACACAGCGGATCCACTCACAAAGGCCTGTTCCCAGAGAGAGACACTTTTATGGGATGGTTGAGTATGATATACTTCAAACCACTGCTACAGATGGCCCTAGTGCAAGTGGGAGATTGTTAGTTATATGTATGCCCTAGAGGCCATTACTGTACATAGGATGTATATTGTAGTGGATGCTGGGACGTATATAGGGAGGACTTTCTTGCTCGACATGATAGTATGCTATCTGGTTAATCTTTACCTTAACGTGTATACTGATTGTGTTAGTGTATATGCCCTAGAGGCCATTACTGTATCATACTAGTTTGTATATTACTTAATGGATGCTTGGGATATTCACCTTGTATATACAATCTTGCTCAAAATAGTAGTATGCTACTTGGTTTGTTTCTACTTCAATGTGTACTTGTGTTTATTTCAGTATATCACTTATACGCATTAGTGGAGCCCTTAGGATCTTTGCTTGATTACCAGCGTTGTGATGGCAGTCACACTAGTGGGGGCTGGGTAATCTATAAGCACATCCTTATTCAGGTCCCTGGTCGCAGGACTATCGAGACAGGGCATCGATACTCCGGAGTAGACCAGCGCATGCGCTTCTCATCCCAGTGTGGGAGACGGTCTGTCCCACAGCCGTCAGTACGTCGTACTTGAGATAGTATGCGGGTGCTCGTTAGGTTACGGGTACACTGGACAGGACTCGTCGGGAACTGACTAGTTGGTATTATACCTATCGTCAGTTATCAGTTCCCAGGTGACATGAGTACAGCTTAGTCCGCTGACTTGACACTGTCACTTCGCCTCGGGTGTGTTCCCACTGTACTTTGATCACTACCCTACCACGGCTCAAAGGAGTCGTGCAAACAGGTGGTCGTTGGGTGCAGTCCCGAAGCACTTGGAGGCAGTGACGGTTAGACAGGATTCGTCTCTCCCGGTATTGGGGGTTGACATCGCGCTGTGTCTAGGAGAGCCATTACACGAGTAGTCCCTGGCCAGGGCAAACGAGATATACTGGTAGGTTTCCAGTGTTATCTCAGGGTGTATTGGGCTTCACTCCGGCACGACTTGTACCGCTATTGGGGGACTGACGTTTACCGCCCCCTAGGCCCGCCATGCGATGTATCAGACGAACAGACCGGACTGTACGGAGAATGTCACACTCAGGCTCAGTAGGAGTTCAGATGGGTTTCGCCTCGTCGGTCTTCTTGTCGGCATTACCTGGGGACCGTTACACACAGTTAGTGCCGCTTGCGGTCTGTGGTTAAACCCACTGCCAGCGTAGTGTCGAGTCTTTAGAGTCCCACACAGAAAGCTTTTCGCCTTTAGGCAAAAGAGTAGAGGTCGCATGGTATTGCGACAGGTCGCATGGTTTTGCGACAGGGTTCGGTCACATCCGTGCACTTGTGCACGTACAGTGTCCGGACAGTTTACACTAGCGGGCTTTGGTTTAAGCCAGATCCTAGTGTACCTTATGGGATTGGATTTATCCAGTTTGCATTCGTGTTCCTCGGAACGCGGATGCGGGTGTGTATGCACAGTTGACAGGGAGGCACAGACAGCGGATTCTCATTAGGGTTGTTGACAGTTGACCGTTGACTTTTTGACTTTTTGCTCAACCCTAATGAGAATATGATATGTGATTAACTATTATATTAATTAAGTATTATGGTGATATGGTTGTTGACTTGTTGACTTTTGTTGACTTGTTGACTTTGGTGACTTGTTGACTTTTGTTGACTTGTTGACCGGTTGACTAGGTTTGACTAGTTGACCATCATGATAACCATGGTTATCATTTCATGCCAAAGACTTTTTCTTGCTTGCTCATTTGAGTAAAATGAGTGCATGACATGATAAGGTTATGGTTGCTTCTAACCATCACATAAGACTTTTTTGATATGATGAGTTATGATCACTTTGGATTATGAGAGGGTGAAAGACAAAAGAGTTGCTCATTCTTTCTTGCTCATTCTCTCTCTTGTTCTTGAGCTCTCCTCTTGCTCTCACCCTCAACCTCTTGCTCCCTCTCTTGATCTATGGTTCTCTTGTCTCATGAGTTGAGAATCAAGAACCACAGATAAAATCCCATTCTATTTCCTCTCTACTCATTCTAGTTCACTAGGTTTAGCAAACCAAGTGAACTAGTTTCTTCAAAGAACGAAGAAGGAGCTAAAGGTTGGAGCTTTCAAGTGGATCTATCTTCGGCATACGGAGACGACGAGAAGGAGCCATCGGACCACCATCGGAGCTTGAAGAGAAGGAGTTCAAGTTTAGGTATAACCATCTCTATCCGAATAGCTAAATATCTTTAGCTTAGTATGCTAGTTTTAGTTTAGGTAAAGATCCCGACCTAGTTTAGTCCATGTTGCCTCTTGCGTTAAAATTTTGATTTTATACCGTTTCCGCCTCCCCGTAAGAACCGGGGGTCGCAACGTGGACTTACAGTGGTATCAGAGCCTAACTAAACTTAAACTAGCTTGGTAGTGAAGTGTAACGAAGTTCGGAACCGGAAAAATCCAAAAACCAAACTTTTACAAAAACTGAGTTTCTGTTGAAATTTTTTTGGCTCAAAATGAAAAACTTTACACTTGTAAATTCGGCTCAGGGTTTTGTGTGAACACCCAAGAAAAACGATACAGTAATTCGTCCAAACCGCCGCCCTTCCGCCGCGCGAGCTAGGGATCCGCCGCGGAAGCGCCGCGCTTTGTCGTCTTCTGTGCATCGTTTTTCGTGCAGTGTGTGTCTGTGTTGGTTTTGGGATTTTTGGAATATATTATATGTGCCCAGATTTTCCAGAAAAGAAATTTCCTTTTGGGGTCCTATAATTCCGTATTTTTCCGAACTTCACTGCACTTTGACTATGATGGTTATATCTGTGATGTTTGCATGTATTGAACGTCGGCTAATCGCTATAAGTCGATTAGTCGGGGTTATACATGATCTGTGTTTGATGCTGGAATGTGTATATAAATATGTTGGATTGTCGCGGGTGAATAGCCGGGGGTTGTGAGACGAGAGTTTTCTTTTCTTGCAATTCATGTAAATTTGTAAATTGATGTAATAATTATTTGTATGGCCGCACAACCGGGTCGGGGTTGTAGTCGTCATTGTATAATTTCTTTTTACTGTTTTTGCTCCTAGGATAGACCCATGGAGGGGTGCACAAACTACCGGGTATGCCGAAGTGTCGAGTGGCCTACTCATGGAGATGAGGGAGGTTGCTACGCTTCGGGTACTTGGCGGGTAGGTTGCCGCACCCGTAGGGGTCTTGGGTGGGGTTTTGGCTATTCACCGCGACCGTGTAATCTGTTTTTGTTACAGGCTCGTACAAATTACAGATTCCTAGTATATCCAATGTATTTATCTGTGATCTGAAATGTTTATCATTGCAGTATATCTATATATGATATTATTTAGGCGTTGCTTATGTTTTACAGACGCGCTAGCCCAGCCCCCGCTCTGTCGTTAGTTAAGTAACCTAACGGGTAATGACGGGGCCCCGTGGCGAATGCGAATGGCATAAGCGTACGTCATATTTTGGTTGTTTTCTGCAATGGTAGGTTTAAATGATGGGACGCATTAAAAGAACTAATGCAAGAATATCGCACATTAAAAGAACTAATGCAAGATAATAAACCAAGTTAAAGTCGTTGGAACACTTTCGAAAAACCACTCGGTTCTTTTCAAAACCAACTTTTAAATGCGGAGCTTGAGCCACTCCTTTTAAAAGCTATCTCGTTCCATCGACCAAATCAAGTTCACTACGTTCACGGTTTTGCCAAAACCATTCGTAGCCCTCCGTCGTTTCGTATGAATATTCAATAGTATTCAAGCTGTGTTTGTTGACCTTCGTCAAGGCATAGTGATTGGTAGCTATTGGGTATTCATATGTAGCATAGATAGATGCGTTGGTTTGGGACATTCGCATTACCTTGTTGACCTTCGTCAAGGGTATATACGGGTGGATTCAAATTAACCTGGATAATGACGGGCAGAACTTGACATGTGACTTATGATTTGTTGACCTTCGTCAAGGTCATAAGAGCATGGGGCAAAAATCCACATCGGGAGTTTCATAAGTACTGAAACTTGCTAGATTTGCATACCATTTGGAGTGTGATGATTCTGGTAGGATTCCTTCAGTTTCGTCACGCGATGATATTTGGATCCCGATCCTACTGTGAGTATATGCTACTCCTCGGGAAATTTCTCACTTAACGATCAATGCTATAAACCTAGTAGGTGCCTAGAAAGGTGTTAGCGGGGCTACGCCCCCAGGGAAAAGAGGTTCTTTAATTAAGGAACTTCGCGAAAGCGTTGGAAAACCTCCCTCGAAGTACCGACACCGGCCTGGCTGAACGGTTAAGCAAGTATTGTACGGTGGGATTGATCCTGACTAATTCTTCCTTTATGGTTTGAGGAGGGATTCGAGAAACAGTGGGAGCCATCCTGTTTAGACAAACTAAAAACCACTCTAAACTTGCAAGAGCATCATGCTGAGTGTTTCTTCTTCTCTCTCCTAATTGCAGCGACGAATCAACATGACTGGACTTAAGTTACTCCTAGATAAAAACAAACTGACAGGGCCAAACTACAAAGATTGGCTCAGGAATGTCAAGATAGCAATCACTTATGACAAGCTGGGGTATCTTCTTACCACCAAAGCTCCCCCTGTCCCTGGTCCAACTTCCAGTGTCGCGGATAAGGAAATCCGCAAGACTTGGGAGATTGATAGCGCGAAGGCCAAGTGCCTCCTGCTTGCCTCGATGGACAACGAACATCAGAGGAGGCATGAGAATATGGACATGGAGTCCATATTGCTCCATACAAAAGAACTGTATGGAGAGCAATCACGTATCGCAAGATACGAAGCGTCGAAAAAGTTATTTTCGACAAGAATGGCCGTCGGATCATCAGTAGCCGAGCACGTGCTAAAGATGATCGGCTACATTGAGGAGCTCGCTGACCTAGGGATCACATTGGAGAGTGAGCTATATATGGATATAGTTCTCCAGTCCCTTCCTTCCACTTACGCCCAGTTTACACTGAACTTCAACCTATAAGAAAAAGAGGTTGAACTATCAGAGCTCCTCAACATGCTGAGGAGCGCAGAGGGCACCCTACAGAAAGGTAGGGATACATCCACTTTGTTTGTAGGAGGATCATCTTCTTCTAGGTCCAAGGCGAAAGCCAAGGGAAAGAAGAAGAAGGCCCCCGCCAAACCAAGGGGCGGTGTTAGTAAAGTGGATACGAAGGGAAAAGCAAAAGCAACAAAGATAGCGGGGAAGCTTGTGGATAAGGAAGAATGCTTCTATTGTCATAAGAAAGGACACTGGAAGAATGATTGCAGGGCCTGGAAGGCCAGAACACAGGAATTGAAGCAGGTTGCAGCTTCAGCTTCAGGTGTGTATGTTATTGAAAACTGTCTTTCAATAAACTCTACTTCCTGGGTATTGGATACCGGATCAGGATCTCATATCTGTAATTCTTTGCAGGCGTTGAGAAACCGTAGGGTTTTGAAGGCAGGTGATATGACCCTCAGAGTTGCAAACGGAGCTAGCATGGATGCTAAAGCCGTGGGGGACTATCACCTGGGAATGTCAGATGGACATGTTTTGGTTTTGCGTAATTGCTTTTTTGTACCCAACGCAACTTGTAATATCATTTCTGTATCTTTAGTTTCTAAAGAAGGTTATGAATTTGCGTTTGTAAGTAATGTTGTAAACATTCACCTTAATCAAGTTCTGATTGGGTCAGGTACATTAAGTAATGGTATATACGTGTTAAACCAACCACAGATTTTCAACGTCCAGAATACACACAAAAGAAAGTCTCCAGAAATAAATCAGACTTTCTTATGGCATTGTAGATTGGGTCACATCAATGAGAGAAGGTTGACTAAGTTACATACAGAAGGATATTTGAATGCGTTCGAATATCAATCGTATGCCACTTGTCAATCTTGTCTCAAAGGAAAGATGACAAAGACTCCGTTTACTGGACAAGGAGTAAGAGCGAGCGAGCTCTTGGGACTCGTACACAGTGACGTGTGCGGTCCAATGTCTACACATGCCCGAAGCGGACATTCTTACTTCATTACTTTTACGGATGACTTCTCAAGGTACGGTTATGTCTTCTTAATGAAACATAAGTCCGAGGCCTTTGGAAAATTCCAGGAGTATAAGAATGAAGTAGAGAAACAGACCGGCAAAAGTATTAAGATTCTAAGATCGGATCGAGGTGGAGAATACTTAAGTGCCGAATTCCTGAATTACTTAAAAGAGAATGGTATTCTCTCTCAGCTTACTCCTCCATACACTCCGCAACATAATGGTGTATCGGAGAGACGGAACCGAACCCTATTGGATATGGTTCGGTCCATGATGAGTAACGCTGAGTTACCGCGATCATTCTGGGGATATGCACTAGAAGCAGCTGCGTATCTCTTGAACAAGGCTCCCACCAAGACTGTGCCTACCACCCCATATGAGATGTGGACTGGGAAGAAACCCTGTCTAAAGTATCTCAAGGTATGGGGATGTCCAGCTTTTGTAAAGAAGCAGCATGCGGACAAGCTTGAGGCACGTTCAGTACAGTGTAAGTTTGTGGGATACCCAAGGAACTCCAGGGGGTATCTTTTCTATTCCGTTGAGGAACAAAAGGTTTTTGTTTCTCAGCATGCCCGCTTCTTGGAAACTGAGTTTTTGGAAACCCAGATAAGTGGGAGCACAATAGAACTGGAAGAAGTTCCAGAACCACAGACTGTTACTGAAAGCTTAGTGGAACCAGAGGGTTCAACAGAACAGGACATTCCTGCGCCACTCCGCAGGAGTAGTAGGCAGTCTCATCCGCCCGAGAGATACTGCGGTTTTCTCATAGACGGGGATAGAGAGGATTGCATCATAGATTATGATGAGCCTACTAGCTTCCAGCAGGCCGTTCAGAGCGTTGACTCAGTGAAATGGCTGGATGCAATGCGGACCGAAATGGAGTCCATGTACACCAACAAGGTATGGACGTTGGACATTGCTCCAGACGGGGTAAAACCCGTAGGATGCAAGTGGATCTTCAAAAGGAAGATTGGTGTAGATGGACAGGTTGAGACCTATAAAGCTAGGCTGGTAGCAAAGGGTTTTCGTCAAAGACCTGGCTTGGACTACGACGAAACCTTTTCTCCAGTAGCCATGCTGAAATCCATTCGGATCCTTCTTGCCATTGCTGCCTTCCACGATTATGAGATCTGGCAAATGGACGTAAAGACAGCTTTTCTAAATGGAAATTTAGAGGAGTGTGTCTATATGGACCAGCCAGAGGGTTTCATTCAGAGTGGGAGCAGCGGAAAGGTGTGCAAGTTGCTTAAGTCCATCTATGGACTAAAGCAGGCATCGCGGAGTTGGAACATCTGCTTTGATGAGACGGTCAAAGAATTTGGCTTTATCAAAAATCCAGATGAACCATGCATCTATAGTAGATTTGTAGCGAGAACTGTAGTATTCCTCGTTTTATACGTGGATGACATTCTCTTAATAGGAAATGACATTCCTATGCTACAATCTGTCAAGGGGTTCTTGTCACACAGGTTCTCCATGAAAGACCTGGGTGATGCCTCGTACATTCTGGGTATCCGGATCTACTGTGACAGATCCAAGAGGATATTAGGACTTTCACAGTCCAGGTACATCGACACCATACTGAAGAGATTCAGTATGGAAGATTCCAAGCGCGGTAACCTACCGGCTTGTCACGGGATCACCCTCTCTAAAGAGATGTCTCCCAAGACTGATTTGGAGAGGGATCGCATGTCTATTATACCCTACGCTTCTGCGGTAGGCTCTATAATGTATGCGATGTTGTGTACCAGACCGGATGTAGCTTATGCACTGAGTGTGGTAAGCCGGTATCAGTCAAACCCTGGGGAGAAACACTGGATAGCGGTAAAGAACATTCTCAAGTACCTGAGAAGGACTAAGGAGATGTTCTTGGTGTATGGCGGAAAAGACCTCCAGATCGAGGCCTTTGCTGACTCCAGCTTCCAGAGTGACAAGGATGATTCCAAGTCCATGTCGGGTTTTGTCTTTACCCTTAATGGAGGGGCGGTGTGTTGGAAGAGTTCCAAACAGGAAACCGTTGCAGACTCGACGATGGAAGCGGAATACATCGCTGCATCTGATGCCGCAAAAGAAGCTGTCTGGATGAGGAAGTTCTTGAAAGAACTTCAGGTGGTTCCGTCCATTGTTGATCCAATACCTCTGTATTGCGACAACAACGGGGCTATAGCTTTAGCGAAGGAACCCAGGTCCTATTAGAGATCCAGGCACATCTTGAGGCGGTATCACCTGATCAGGGAGATCGTAGATCGCCAGGAGATCGAGGTTCGGAGAGTCGCTTCAGAAGATAACACTGCTGATCCATTCACCAAGGCCCTGCCCCAGACTCAGTTCGAGCGGCTGATCGAGATGATAGGTCTTCGATACGCCAGTACATGGCCTTAGTGTAAGTGGGAGATTGTTAGTGTATATGCCCTAGAGGCCATTACTGTATCATACTAGTTTGTATATTACTTAATGGATGCTTGGGATATTCACCTTGTATATACAATCTTGCTCAAAATAGTAGTATGCTACTTGGTTTGTTTCTACTTCAATGTGTACTTGTGTTTATTTCAGTATATTACTTATACGCATTAGTGGAGCCCTTAGGATCTTTGCTTGATTACCAGCGTTGTGATGGCAGTCACACTAGTGGGGGCTGGGTAATCTATAAGCACATCCTTATTCAGGTCCCTGGTCGCAGGACTATCGAGACAGGGCATCGATACTCCGGAGTAGACCAGCGCATGCGCTTCTCATCCCAGTGTGGGAGACGGTCTGTCCCACAGCCGTCAGTACGTCGTACTTGAGATAGTATGCGGGTGCTCGTTAGGTTACGGGTACACTGGACAGGACTCGTCGGGAACTGACTAGTTGGTATTATACCTATCGTCAGTTATCAGTTCCCAGGTGACATGAGTACAGCTTAGTCCGCTGACTTGACACTGTCACTTCGCCTCGGGTGTGTTCCCACTGTACTTTGATCACTACCCTACCACGGCTCAAAGGAGTCGTGCAAACAGGTGGTGGTTGGGTGCAGTCCCGAAGCACTTGGAGGCAGTGACGGTTAGACAGGATTCGTCTCTCCCGGTATTGGGGGTTGACATCGCGCTGTGTCTAGGAGAGCCATTACACGAGTAGTCCCTGGCCAGGGCAAACGAGATATACTGGTAGGTTTCCAGTGTTATCTCAGGGTGTATTGGGCTTCACTCCGGCACGACTTGTACCGCTATTGGGGGACTGACGTTTACCGCCCCCTAGGCCCGCCATGCGATGTATCAGACGAACAGACCGGACTGTACGGAGAATGTCACACTCAGGCTCAGTAGGAGTTCAGATGGGTTTCGCCTCGTCGGTCTTCTTGTCGGCATTACCTGGGGACCGTTACGCACAGCTAGTGCCGCTTGCGGTCTGTGGTTAAACCCACTGCCAGCGTAGTGTCGAGTCTTTAGGGTCCCACACAGAAAGCTTTTCGCCTTTAGGCAAAAGAGTAGAGGTCGCATGGTATTGCGACAGGTCGCATGGTTTTGCGACAGGGTTCGGTCACATCCGTGCACTTGTGCACGTACAGTGTCCGGACAGTTTACACTAGCGGGCTTTGGTTTAAGCCAGATCCTAGTGTACCTTATGGGATTGGATTTATCCAGTTTGCATTCGTGTTCCTCGGAACGCGGATGCGGGTGTGTATGCACAGTTGACAGGGAGGCACAGGCAGCGGATTCTCATTAGGGTTGTTGACAGTTGACCGTTGACTTTTTGACTTTTTGCTCAACCCTAATGAGAATATGATATGTGATTAACTATTATATTAATTAAGTATTATGGTGATATGGTTGTTGACTTGTTGACTTTGGTGACTTGTTGACTTTTGTTGACTTGTTGATCGGTTGACTAGGTTTGACTAGTTGACCATCATGATAACCATGGTTATCATTTCATGCCAAAGACTTTTTCTTGCTTGCTCATTTGAGTAAAATGAGTGCATGACATGATACGGTTATGGTTGCTTCTAACCATCACATAAGACTTTTTTGATATGATGAGTTATGATCACTTTGGATTATGAGAGGGTGAAAGACAAAAGAGTTGCTCATTCTTTCTTGCTCATTCTCTCTCTTGTTCTTGAGCTCTCCTCTTGCTCTCACCCTCAACCTCTTGCTCCCTCTCTTGATCTATGGTTCTCTTGTCTCATGAGTTGAGAATCAAGAACCATAGATAAAATCCCATTCTATTTCCTCTCTACTCATTCTAGTTCACTAGGTTTAGCAAACCAAGTGAACTAGTTTCTTCAAAGAACGAAGAAGGAGCTAAAGGTTGGAGCTTTCAAGTGGATCTATCTTCGGCGTACGGAGACGACGAGAAGGAGCCATCGGACCACCATCGGAGCTTGAAGAGAAGGAGTTCAAGTTTAGGTATAACCATCTCTATCCGAATAGCTAAATATCTTTAGCTTAGTATGCTAGTTTTAGTTTAGGTAAAGATCCCGACCTAGTTTAGTCCATGTTGCCTCTTGCGTTAAAATTTTGATTTTATACCGTTTCCGCCTCCCCGTAAGAACCGGGGGTCGCAACGTGGACTTACAGATTGTCTCTCTGTTACATGTTGGTAAAGCCCTTAGGATCTGTACTTGACTACCTGGACTATGATGCGGATCATACTAGTGGAGACATGGTAGTCCATAAGTACATCCTTCAAGGTCCCTAGTCGAGGGTGTATCGAGACGGGGCATCGATATACCAGAGTAGACTAGCGTATACCTTCTCGACCCATACAGATGGGCGATGGTAGATCCCATATCCATCGGTGTTTGACATCAGAGATGATATACGGGTGCTCAGTAGAGACTGGGTACACTGGACGGACTCGCCGAGAACTCCCAGATGGTATTATACCTCACGTCAGATGGCAGTTCTCTGGTGACACTGGTACAGAGTAGTCTGTTGACCCGAGATCGTCATAGAGTCTTGTGTGGTTCCCACTGTGCTTTGATTTCCATCTTACCACGTCCAAGAGGGCGTGCAAAACGGTGGTTTTTGGGTACAGTCCCGAGTCACATGGAGGCAATGAGCGATAGGAGGGGATTCGTCTCTCCCGGTATATGGGGGTTGATGTTGCACTGTGTTCGATTGGCTATAACAGGAAATCCCTGGCCAGGGTTGCTGAGATTTACTGGTAAGTGTTACCAGTAGTTTCTCAAACAGTTATAGACCTCATATCGACACGACTTATTGAGCTATTGGGGTCTGACGTCTACCACCCCTAGGCGAGATATGCGACATATCAGACGATCAGACCGGACTGTACGGTAGTGTTACTGGTCGGATTCACTGGAGTGTGAGCGGGCTTGCTCGTCGATCTTCAGATCGCTCAATACCCGGGTGGCCGTTACGTTTAGTAGACCGCTTGCGGCTTGTGGATGTTTGATATGATCATCATCCGCTGCCGGCGTATTGACGAGTCTTTAGAGTCCTACACAGAGGTTTCCTGGCTCAAGCGAAACGAAATAGGAGCGCATATGAGATATGTGCGGGACCGAGAATAATGCGTGTATGTGATACCGTATTCTATTCTCGCGATAAATATATCGAATGGTTGTATGCGATATAACCTAGTTATCGATTCAAGCGTTGATTCGATAAGCCGATATATTAGATACCAGTCGGTTATGTGCGCATGACCGGATCATTGAATCAAGTGTTGATTTAATGATTTAATGCATATTTATATATTTGATATATTGCTTTGCATCAACTAGTATCGGTTTACTTAAGATGGATTTTCTCGCTCGGGTGTGCACATTACATATGCGATATGATTTTGTGCACTTGATTGTATCATGTTTGATGATACAAGTTTACTTGGTTAAGTGCAAAGGATAAACCATGGTTAAAAGAATGGTTAGGGTTTTATTTTCCATTGCTTTTTTATTCATTTATTTATTTGTTTATTCACTTTGGAAAATAAAAAGAAAAGAGAAAAGAATGGTTGCTAGATTTGGAGTTTAGTTGAAGCTTCATGAAGCTTTGATAAAGTCAACCATACTTATCTCATCCTTAACCCTAACCATTCACACTAACCATGATTCATTCTCTACACTTGACCATGGTTAGAATTATGATAAGAATTCATTTTCTTTTCTTTTTCTATTAACTTATCATAATATATTTCTTCTTCTTCTTCATTCTTCAAGTGAAGAAAAGCAAGGTCCATCAATGGTGATTGTTGGAAAAGAGTGAGAAATCCAATTCTAAAGTCTACCCACTTCCTATTTCTTCATCCTCTACCTCTTGCCAAGTAGTAGAGTGTGTTTCCTTCACAACTTTTCACGGTTTGGTGAAGGTGGAGCTTGATCCATCGATGCCTTGACGTAGATCATCTTCGGCATGGACATCGACGACCTAGCTTGCCCATTCTCCGACGAAGCCGACTCTAGAGCCCGGATTTGATTTGGACAGCGGAGACGACATCGTTGCGGAGCCGTGGAGGTGGAGCACCGGATCTACAAAGGTTGTATTTCCGTATTCTCTTTAGCTAAGTTGTTAGCTAGCTTTCTTTTCGCCTAGACATCTAGTTATCGATCCGTAAACTAGGGTTTGTAGGCACCATAATTTTGAAATTGCCATGGTTGATGGCTTGGGAGACCTCACTAGCGTGCCTAGGAACCCTGCAAAAGGTTCAAGATGATGACCATAAGGAAGTGAAAGGATCTGATGAATTGGTGGGAAAAAATCATCCAAAATTTCGGGTTCATCAATCAATATATCCCCAACGTCAATCACCTCATTCAAGTGAAGGTTAAAATTCTCAAACACCTCATCAAAAGTATGGTTTTCAATCAGTTTTGGTTCAAGAGTGGAGGTGTAGAGATCACAAGGGTTGGGTATTGTTTCACTTGAAATGGACCCTTCACAATCGGGTAAATCAAACACTACAAAGTCACACAACTTATCCGACATTCTGTCTTCAATTGATGAATCATTTGGTGTACTTGATGAATCTATGAAACTGGAGTTGTGGATTTCAGTTTGGAATGGGGAGGTTTGATTAGGAAAGGTGTACAGTTCTGTCTCACTACCCAAATTCTCATTTTGTCCTATGCCCGAATCATATGCTGAAAATTTTTGGGCTGGTTTGAAATTATTTGCTTGCATCCACTCTGTCATTTGGTTCGACATTTCCAAAATTTTTTCTAAGGCCTGCTCAAAACTAGACTTGGGTCGATAAGGGGTTTCAGGATAAGATTGAAATTCTTGTGGATGATTAAAAATCCCAAATGACTGATTAGAAGGACTGTCTAGAGAAGGTGGAAAAGTCGGATTGGATTGATAGGAATAGAATAGTTGCGAAAATTGGGTAGGAGTAGGATCAATATTATGATAAGAAGAATATTGATATGGGTTGGTTGGTTGGCTATTTTCAATAGACATCATATATGCCACAAACCGCCTATCAGACTCTTCTTTGGACAATGGTGGTGATGGTTGATATGGTCCGGATTGAAACTTTGGCCTCTAGCCCTAGCTATATGCTCAGCAATGGATATGCGTCTAGGGGCATCCTCACTCGGAGTATCAACAGAAACATGTATGGAATTAGGATACTGTTGATAGGACATGGATTGAGGTTGCCAACTGTTTCTACCCGCTTGTTCTATCCGATCTCTTAAGGACATGGGAGAGTCGGATGGTATACCGAAGGGATTACGAAAACAAGAGATATCTGGTTGTGGACAGCAAAGCTTGGCAAGAGATCGTCTGTTTGGGTCACCCATTATAAGAAGAGAAGAGGGGGAAAAGGGTAAAAAGGGGAGAAAATAATTGGTTTGTTTTGAAAAATAACGGATTTAGACAAATCACACAAAAATCACAAACAAGCCTAGAACTATGGTTACCTAGGTCCAGTCTCTAGACCGCTCTTAGACTTCCAAAGGACAAGCCCCAGGATCAATCCTCTACCACCTCCCTACTTTTCTTGTAGCCAGATAAGTGTCAGGTAAGTGGGATGTTGTCCACTACATAAGTAGTGGTCCTAATTAAGTAACCACTTGCCTTAGACACACTTGCCTAGACACCACAAAAGTAATGTGGATAAGTGATAGATTACCCACGACCTTCCTCTATCCTTATTGAGCGCGACAGTCCTTAGAGTCTTGTCTAGATATTTTTTAAAATTAATATAGGGTTATGCGGATGCTCGGTTTGTGATTTGTGGGGCTCAGGAAGGGTGATGAAATCCCCACCTGATCTGAATTTTGGTCTTGCCCTTAAAAATCTGTATTAAAATATGAAACAACAAACCAATAACAAAACTTTGCAAAAAGATTTTTGAGCGGCGATATTTTGCAAAGAATCCTGCATAAAAGATATTTTATTGGATTTCAAAGGAGAGATAAAGAGTTGAGAATCTTACCAGAGAAGTTTGGAACCCTAACTCCTCAGTTGCGCCGCGGTTTCGCCGCCGAATGGGTCTTTTTGCCGCGGTTCCGCCACCAACTTGAGGGATCAGGTGATGAGTTTTGCTACGTGGCCTCCTGTACTCCTCTGGATCTTGATGAATGTCTCTGTCTCTCGGTTTCCTCAATTCTGTGACTCTAGATCCCCTCGCAAAATTCACACAATAATCGTTAAATATACAATTTGTAGTTTTGTTTTGTTTATGATAATGATCGAATAAGAATTCAACACAAATATTAAAAATAAAAAATTACGCACGTATCCCCGGCAATGGCGCCATTTGATTGATCTGGAATTTATGTGTTGTAGTTAACCGCAATCAATAACGGTGTCGCGTGTAGTTAGACATAGATGAGTACGGGTCGTCCTCTGGGAAACGTTGAATCTTTTAATCTTACTTTAGGCGTGTTGAGAAAGAAAGGAGGAGGAATAAAGAATGGTGAAGGATGATTGTAGGATCTAGATCTACGTTAAAAACACTAATGCAAAATATAGATCTAGATTAACTACGGATGTAAGTTTATATAAGAATGGGGCTTGTAGGGTTCATTAGAATTTAGTAGTTATGGATGATTAATTAAAGATTACCCTTTCTATCCTTTATTATATTTAAAAGTAGAACGACAGTGATGCATGTAGATTAGGGTTTATGGAGGAAAAAAGGTTCCTACTTTTAACCCCTATCTCGACATGGAACTCTATTCATATCTAGCCTTTACCAAAACAATCATTAATCTAATCTCTAATCGCGGTTGAGACTAACAATGAATTGTTAGAGCGCCCGATTAGGATGTTAATGATTCTTTTGATAAAGTTTATAAACTTTATAGGACGTAAAAAGAGTTTAAGGATTTTCATCATCCATTAACCTACCCTAATCCTACGAACCCTAACAAGCGGAGAATTACTCGCGTATGTTGGGAGAAGAAGAGATGGAGAGAGAATTCATAATGAAACTACATAGAAAATAGAATAAGAAAAAGAACTATCTTTATTAATCAACAAAGCCCATTACACTTTGTTTCCTTAGAAAATTATTACAAATACTAGTTTGCTTCTCGATCTCTTCTAAGGAGGTAGATGAACCGTTGATGATCAGCCTGGATGCGTGAGCCGTCTTGGATTTCGTGATCGCGTCGACTTGATGGTTTTTCCAAGAGGCTCTCGGTCCTTCTTTATACTCCAAAAGTCAGAACCCTAGCTTCCAAATTTGGAAGCTATCTGTTAAGATTCTACAGAAGAAATCACAGCTTCCAAGTCTTCAAAACCGCGGCGGATCCGCGGTCAACAGGTCGGTTTGGCCGCGGATCCGTGGCCAAGTCGGAGGATCATTTTATGATTTTTCTGGGGCTTCATCCATATGACAGGTGGCGATCTCTGGAACCTTTGGAAATTGGAAATCTTTTCTTTGTTTCTGCCAGACTTGATTTCTTAGTTTGCTTTCTTAATTAGGCAGGTTTGCTCTGTAAGTCCACGTTGCGACCCCCGGTTCTTACGGGGAGGCGGAAACGGTATAAAAATCAAAATTTTAGCGCATGGGGCAACATGGACTAACAAAGTCGGGATCTTTTCTAAACTAAACTAGCTAACATGCTAAAGAGAGTTAGGATAGATGGTTATACCTAACTTGAACTCCTTCTTCTTCAAACTTTTGTAGAGGTTGATGGTTCTTTCCTCGTTGCCTTCTTCCGTCGAAGATGGATCCACCTGAGGGTTCAACCTTCGGGCTCTTTCTTGAACTTTGAGAGGACTAGAATCTCCGGCTTGCTAAACCTTGATCCTAGAGTGAGTAGAGAGTGTCTTTTGGGGTTTTATCTTTTCAAGGAGAGAGATTCTCAACTCATGAGAAGGGTTCTCCTTGAGCTAGAGGAAGAAGAAGATGAAATGAGGAGAGAGAAGCTAAATGATAGAATGAGCTCTTTTCTTTTTACAACCATAACATAAAGCAAAAAGAATTATCAAATTAATAATAATAATGAAAATGGAATAGTTGATGGAAGGTTTAGGAATGACCATTATCATTTCAAACATTAAATGAATTTGCTAGAATCAAAGAGCATCTTTCTTTTGTAATGATGATGGTCAAAACTTCAACCATGGTCAACAAGTCAACCATGGTCAACAAGTCAACAAAAAAACCAACCATGACACAATTTCATTTTATTAATATTATTAATTGATATATCATAATTCCATTAGGGTTTGGAAAAAGACGACTGTCAACTGTGCATACGCACCCGTTCCTAAACCCTAATGAAAAACCTCTTCCTCCGCCTCAATCAACTGTGCATACACACCCGCATTCTTGTTCCGAGGAACATGAATACCAAGAGATAAAAGCAACCCCAAAACATATACCGGTATCTGACTCAAACCAGAGCCAGCCAGTAATATCCGTCCGGACTCCAAATGTGCACAAGTGCGCGGATGAGAACGAACCCTGTCGCAAAACCATGCGACCTCTACTCTGTTTTGCCCAGAGGAGAATACCCTCTGTATGGAACTCTAAAGACTCGACACTACGCTGGCAGTGGGTTTAACCACAGACAGCAAGCGGCACTAGCTGTGCGTAACGGTCCCCAGGTAGATGCCGACAAGAAGGCTGACGAGGTGAACCCCATCTGAACTCCTACTGAGTCTGAATATGACATTCTCCGTACAGTCCGGTCTGTTCGTCTGATACATCGCATGTCGGGCCTAGGGGGCGGTAAAACGTCAGTCCCCCAATAGCGGTACATGTCGTGTCGGAGTGAAGCCCAAAACACCCTGAGATAACACTGGAAGCCTACCAGTATATCTCGCTTGCCCTGGCCAGGGACTACTCGTGTAATGGCTCTCCTAGACACAGCGCGATGTCAACCCCCAATACCGGGAGAGACGAATCCTGTCTAACCGGCACTGCCTCCAAGTGCTTCGGGACTGCACCCAACTACCACCTGTTTGCACGACTCCTTTGAGCCGTGGTAGGGTAGTAGTCAAAGTACAGTGGGAACACACTCGAGGCGAAGTGCCAGTGTCAAGTCAGCGGACTAAGCTGTACTCATGTCACCTGGGAACTGATAACTGACGATAGGTATAATACCAACCTGTCAGTTCCCGACGAGTCCTGTCCAGTGTACTCGTAACCCAACGAGCACCCGTATACTATCTCTAGTACGACGTACTGATGGCTGTGGGACAGACCATCTCCCACACTGAGATGAGAAGCGCATACGCTAGTCTACTCCGGAGTATCGATGCCCTGTCTCGATAGTCCTGCGACTAGGGACCTGTATAAGGATGTGCTTACAGATTACCCAGCCCCCACTAGTGTGACTGCCATCACAACGCTGGTAATCAAGCAAAGATCCTAAGGGCTCCACTAATGCGTATAGGTGATATCGCAAAATAAACACATGTACACATTGAAGTAGAAACAAACCAAGTAGCATACTACTATATTGAGCAAGATTGTTTATACAAGGTGAATATCCCAAGCTTCCATTAAGTAATATACAAACTAGTATGATACAGTAATGGCCTCTAGGGCATATACACTAACAATCTCCCACTTGCACTAAGGCCATGTACTGGCGTATCGAAGACCTGTCATCTCGATCAGCCGCTCGAACCGAGTCTGGGGTAGGGCCTTGGTGAATGGATCTGCAGTGTTTTCTTCTGAAGCAACCCTCCGAACCTCGATCTCCTTCCGATCCACGATCTCCCTGATCAGGTGATACCGCCTCAAGATGTGCCTGGATCTCTGATGGGACCTGGGTTCCTTCGCTAAAGCTATAGCCCCGTTGTTGTCGCAATACAGAGGTATTGGGTCAACAATGGACGGAACCACCTGAAGTTCTTTTAAGAACTTCCTTATCCAGACAGCTTCTTTTGCGGCATCAGATGCAGCGATGTATTCCGCTTCCATCGTCGAGTCTGCAACGGTTTCCTGTTTGGAACTCTTCCAACACACCGCCCCTCCATTGAGGGTAAAGACAAAACCCGAAATGGACTTGGAATCATCCTTGTCACTCTGGAAGCTGGAGTCAGCAAAGGCCTCGATCTGGAGGTCTTTTCCGCCATACACCAAGAACATCTCCTTAGTCCTTCTCAGGTACTTGAGAATGTTCTTTACCGCTATCCAGTGTTTCTCCCCAGGGTTTGACTGATACCTGCTTACCACACTCAGTGCATAAGCTACATCCGGTCTGGTACACAACATCGCATACATTATAGAGCCTACCGCAGAAGCGTAGGGTATAATAGACATGCGATCCCTCTCCAAATCAGTCTTGGGGGACATCTCTTTAGAGAGGGTGATTCCGTGACAAGCCGGTAGATTACCGCGCTTGGAATCTTCCATACTGAATCTTTTCAGTACGGTGTCGATGTACCTGGACTGTGAAAGTCCTAATATCCTCTTGGATCTATCACGATGGATCCGGATCCCCAGGATGTAAGAGGCATCACCCAGGTCTTTCATGGAGAACCTGTGTGACAAGAAACCCTTGACAGATTGTAGCATAGGAATGTCATTTCCTATTAAGAGAATGTCATCCACGTATAAAACGAGGAATACTACAGTTCTCGCTACAAATCTACTATAGATGCATGGTTCATCTGGATTTTTGATAAAGCCAAATTCCTTGACCGTTTCATCAAAACAGATGTTCCAACTCCGCGATGCCTGCTTTAGTCCATAGATGGACTTAAGCAACTTGCACACCTTTCCGCTGCTCCCACTCTGAATGAAACCCTCTGGCTGATCCATATAGACACACTCCTCTAAATTTCCATTTAGAAAAGCGGTTTTTACGTCCATCTGCCAAATCTCATAATCGTGGAAGGCAGCAATGGCAAGAAGGATCCGAATGGATTTCAGCATAACCACTGGAGAAAAGGTTTCGTCATAGTCCAAGCCAGGTCTTTGACGGAAACCCTTTGCTACAAGTCTAGCTTTATAGGTCTCAACCTGTCCATCTACACCAATCTTCCTTTTGAAGATCCACTTGCATCCTACGGGTTTTACCCCGTCTGGAGCAATGTCCAACGTCCATACTTTGTTGGTGTACATGGACTCCATTTCGGTCCGCATTGCATCCAGCCATTTTACCGAGTCAACGCTCTGAACGGCCTGTTGGAAGCTAGTAGGCTCATCATAATCTATGATGCAATCCTCTCTATCCCCGTCTATGAGAAAACCGTAGTATCTCTCGGGCGGATGAGACTGCCTACTACTCCTGCGGAGCGGCGTAGGAATATCCTGTTCTTTTGAACCCTCTGGTTCCACTAAGCTTTCAGTAATAGTCTGAGGTTCTGGAATTTCATGCAGTTCTACTGCGCTCCCACTTATCTGATTTTCTAAAAACTCAGTTTCCAAGAAGCGGGCATGACGAGAAACAAGGACTTTTTGCTCCTCTGCGTAATAGAATAGATACCCCTTGGAGTTCTTTGGGTATCCCACAAACTTGCACTGTACTGAGCGTGCCTCGAGCTTGTCCGCATGCTGCTTTTTTACAAAAGCCGGACATCCCCATGTCTTAAAGGATTTAAGACAGGGTTTCTTCCCACTCCACATCTGATATGGTGTGGTAGGCACTGTCTTAGTAGGAACTTGGTTCAAGAGATGTGCAGCTGTTTCTAGTGCATAACCCCAGAAAGATCGCGGTAACTCAGCCTTACTCATCATGGAACGTACCATATCCAATAGGGTTCGGTTCCGTCTCTCCGATACACCGTTGTGTTGCGGAGTGTATGGAGGAGTAAGCTGAGAGAGAATTCCGTTCTTTTTTAAATAATTCAGGAACTCGGCACTCAAGTATTCACCACCTCGATCCGATCTTAGGATCTTGATACTTTTGCCTGTTTGTTTTTCAACTTCATTCTTGTAATCCCGAAATTTCTCAAAGGCCTCGGATTTGTGCTTCATCAAGAAGACATGTCCATACCTAGAGAAATCGTCTGTGACAGTAATGAAGTATGAATAACCGCTTCGTGCATGTGTAGACATTGGATCACACACGTCACTGTGTATGAGTCCCAAGAGCTCGCTCGCTCTTTCTCCGTGTCCAGTGAACGGAGTCTTTGTCATCTTTCCCATGAGACAAGATTCACAAGTGGCATAAGACTGATACTCGAACGGATCCAAGTATCCTTCTTTATGTAACTTAGTCAACCGTGTCTCATTGATGTGACCCAGTCTACAATGCCATAAGAAAGCCTGATTGATATCTGGAGACTTTCTTTTGTGTGTAATCTGGACATTGAAAATCTGTGGTTGGTTTAATACGTATATACCATTGCTCAGTGTACCTGACCCAATCAGAACTTGATTAAGGTGAATGTTTACAACATTACTTACAAACGCAAATTCATAACCTTCTTTAGAAACCAAAGATACAGAAATGATATTACAAGTTGCGTTGGGTACAAAAAAGCAATTACGCAAAACCAAAACATGCCCATCTGACATTCCCAGGTGATAGTCCCCCACGGCTTTAGCATCCATGCTAGCTCCGTTCGCAACTCTGAGGGTCATGTCACCTGCCTTCAAAACCCTACGGTTTCTCAACGCCTGCAAAGAATTACAGATATGAGATCCTGATCCGGTATCCAATACCCAGGAAGTAGAGTTTATAGAAAGACAGTTTTCAATAACATACACACCTGAAGCTGAAGCCGCAACCTGCTTCAGTTCCTGTGTCCTAGCCTTCCAAGCCCTGCAATCTTTCTTCCAGTGTCCACTCTTATGACAATAGAAGCATTCTTCCTTTCCAACAAGCTTCCCCGCAATCTTTGTTGCCTTTTCCTTTCCCTTCGTACCCACTTTACTAACACCGCCTCTTGGTTTGGCGGGGGCTTTCTTCCTCTTTCCCTTGGCTTTCGCCTTGGACCTAGAGGAAGAAGATCCTCCTACAAACATAGCGGGTGTTTCCCTACCCTTCTGTAGGGTGCCCTCTGCGCTCCTCAGCATGTTGAGGAGTTCTGAAAGTTCAACTTTCTTTTCTTGTAAGTTGAAGTTCAGTATAAACTGGGCGTAAGTGGATGGAAGGGACTGGAGAATTAAATCCGTATAGAGTTCACTGTCCAACGTGGTCCCAAGTTCCGCGAGCTCCTCAGTGTAGCCAATCATCTTAAGCACGTGGTCCGCTACCGATGATCCGATGGCCAACTTTGTCGAAAACAACTTCTTCGACACTTCGTATCTTGCGATACGAGACTGCTCTCCATACAGTTCTTTTGTATGGAGAAATATGGACTCGAGGTCCATATTCTCATGCCTTCTCTGATGTTCGTTGTCCATAGAGGCAAGCACGAGGCACCTGGCCTTCGCGCAATCAATCTCCCAAGTCTTACGGATTTCCTTATCAGCGACGCTGGAGGTGGGACCTGGGACGGGGGGAGCTTTGGTGGTAAGAAGATACCCCAGCTTGTCGTAAGCGATTGCCAATTTTACATTCCTGAGCCAATCTTTGTAGTTTGGCCCTGTCAGTATGTTTTTATCTAGAAGTAACTTAAGTCCAGTCATTTCGAATTTGGTCGCTGCAGGGGGGAGAGAAGAAACACTTTAGCACGATGCTCTTGCAAGTTTAGAATGGTTTTTAATTTGTCTAAACAGGATGGCTCCCACTGTCTCTCGAATCCTTCCTCAAACCACAAAGGAAGAATTAGCCGGGATCAATCCCACCGCACAATACTTGCTTAACCGTTCAGCCAGGCCAGTGTCGGTACTTCGAAGGAGGTTTTCCAACGCTTTCGCGAAGTTCCTTAATTTAAGAATCTCTTTTCCCTGGGGGCGTAGCCCCGCTAACACCTTTCTAGGCACCTACTAGGTTTATAGCATTGATCGTTTAGTGAGAAATTTCCCGAGGAGTAGCATATACTCACAGTAGGATCGGGATCCAAATATCATCGTGTGACGAAAATGAAGGAATCCTACCAGAATCATCACACTCCAAATGGTATGCAAATCTAGCAAGTTTCAGTACTTATGAAACTCCCGATGTGGATTTTTTTTGCCCCATGCTCTTATGACCTTGAATAAGGCCAAAAAATCATAAGTCACATGTCAAGTTCTACCCGTCGTTATCCAGGTTAATTTGAACCTACCCGTATATACCCTTGACTATGGCCAACAAGGCAATACGACTGTCCCAAACCAACGCATTCTATCTATGCAACATATGAATACCTACCAGCTACCAAACACTGTGCCTTGACTAAGGCCAACAAACACAGCTTGAATACTGTTGAATATTCATATGAAACGACGGAGGGCTACGGATGGTTTTGGCGAAACCGTGAGCGTAGTGAACTTGATATAATCGATGGAACGAGATAGCTTTTAGAAGGAGTGGCTCAAGCTCCGCATTTAAAAGTTAGTTTTGAAAAGAACCGAGTGGTTTTTCGAAAGTGTTCCAACGACTTTAACTTGGTTTATTATCTTGCATTAGTTCTTTTAATGCGTGATATTCTTGCATTAGTTCTTTTAATGCGTCCCATCATTTAATCCTACCATTGCAGAAAACAACCAAAATATGACGTACGCTTATGCCATTCGCATTCGCCACGGGGTTCCGTCATCACTCGTTAGGTTAACTAACGACAGAGCGGGGGCTGGGCTAGCGCGGCTGTAAAACATAAGCAACGCCTAAATATAAAGCAATGATAGACATTACAGATCACAGATGAATACATTGGATATACTAGGAATCTGCAATCCGTTCGAGCCTGCAACGAAAAGCGGATTACACGGTCGCGGTGAATAGCCAAAATCCCACCCAAGACCCCTACGGGTGCGGCAAACTACCCGCCAAGTACCCGGTAGTTTGTGCACCCCTCCATGGGTCTATCCTAGGAGCAAAAATAGTAAAAAGAATTATACAATGACGGCTACAACCCCGACCCGGTTGTGCGGCCATACAAATAATATTATTACATCAATTTACATTTACAAATGAATGAAAGAAAAACAAAAGCTCATCTCACATCCACCCCGGCTATTCACCCGCGACAGTCCAACACATTCATATCCACATTCCAATATCAAACACAGATCACAGAGATGTATAACCCCGACTAATCGACTTATAGCGATTAGCCGACGTTCAATACATACAAACATCACAGATATAACCAATATAGCCAAAGTGTAGCGAAGTTCGAAAAAAATACGGATTTATAGGACCCCAAAAGTAAATTTCTTTTCTGGAAAATCTGGGCACATATAACATATTTGAAAAATCCCAAAACCCTACCAGATGAACACTGCACAAAACACGATCACATGAAGAGGCTAAACGGCGGCGAATCCGCGGCGACGAGAATAGCTGAGGCCGCGGATCCGCGGCGGTTTGAACGATTCATGGGATCGTTTTTCGTGGGTGTTCTCACAAAACCCTGAGACGATTTTAGGAGTACAAAGTTTTACTTTTAGAGCACAAAAAAATTCAACAGAAACTTAGGGTTTTTGTTTTTCCGGTTTTGCGATTTTTCGGTTTCGAACTTCCATACACTTCGCTACCAAGCTAGTTTAAGTTTAGTTAGGCTCTGATACCACTGTAAGTCCACGTTGCGACCCCCGGTTCTTACGGGGAGGCGGAAACGGTATAAAAATCAAATTTTTAGCGCATGGGGCAACATGGACTAACAAAGTCGGGATCTTTTCTAAACTAAACTAGCTAACATGCTAAAGAGAGTTAGGATAGATGGTTATACCTAACTTGAACTCCTTCTTCTTCAAACTTTTGTAGAGGTTGATGGTTCTTTCCTCGTTGCCTTCTTCCATCGAAGATGGATCCACCTGAGGGTTCAACCTTCGGGCTCTTTCTCGAACTTTGAGAGAACTAGAATCTCCGGCTTGCTAAACCTTGATCCTAGAGTGAGTAGAGAGTGTCTTTTGGGGTTTTATCTTTTCAAGGAGAGAGATTCTCAACTCATGAGAAGGGTTCTCCTTGAGCTAGAGGAAGAAGAAGATGAAATGAGGAGAGAGAAGCTAAATGATAGAATGAGCTCTTTTCTTTTTGCAACCATAACATAAAGCAAAAAGAATTATCAAATTAATAATAATAATGAAAATGGAATAGTTGATGGAAGGTTTAGGAATGACCATTATCATTTCAAACATTAAATGAATTTGCTAGAATCAAAGAGCATCTTTCTTTTGTAATGATGATGGTCAAAACTTCAACCATGGTCAACAAGTCAACCATGGTCAACAAGTCAACAAAAAAACCAACCATGACACAATTTCATTTTATTAATATTATTAATTGATATATCATAATTCCATTAGGGTTTGGAAAAAGACGACTGTCAACTGTGCATACGCACCCGTTCCTAAACCCTAATGAAAAACCTCTTCCTCTGCCTCAATCAACTGTGCATACACACCCGCATTCTTGTTCCGAGGAACATGAATACCAAGAGATAAAAGCAACCCCAAAACATATACCGGTATCTGACTCAAACCAGAGCCAGCCAGTAATATCCGTCCGGACTCCAAACGTGCACAAGTGCGCGGATGAGAACGAACCCTGTCGCAAAACCATGCGACCTCTACTCTGTTTTGCCCAGAGGCGAATACCCTCCGTGTGGGACTCTAAAGACTCGACACTACGCTGGCAGTGGGTTTAACCACAGACCGCAAGCGGCACTAGCTGTGCGTAACGGTCACCAGGTAGATGCCGACAAGAAGGCTGACGAGGTGAACCCCATCTGAACTCCTACTGAGTCTGAATATGACATTCTCCGTACAGTCCGGTCTGTTCGTCTGATACATCGCATTTCGGGCCTACGGGGCGGTAAAACGTCAGTCCCCCAATAGCGGTACAAGTCGTGTCGGAGTGAAGCCCAAAACACCCTGAGATAACACTGGAAGCCTACCAGTATATCTCGTTTGCCCTGGCCAGGGACTACTCGTGTAATGGCTCTCCTAGACACAGCGCGATGTCAACCCCCAATACCGGGAAAGACGAATCCTGTCTAACCGGCACTGCCTCCAAGTGCTTCGGGACTGCACCCAACTACCACCTGTTTGCACGACTCCTTTGAGCCGTGGTAGGGTAGTAGTCAAAGTACAGTGGGAACACACTCTAGGCGAAGTGCCAGTGTCAAGTCAGCGGACTAAGCTGTACTCATGTCACCTGGGAACTGATAACTGACGATAGGTATAATACCAACCTGTCAGTTCCCGACGAGTCCTGTCCAGTGTACTCGTAACCCAACGAGCACCCGTATACTATCTCCAGTACGACGTACTGATGGCTGTGGGACAGACCATCTCCCACACTGGGATGAGAAGCGCATACGCTAGTCTACTCCGGAGTATCGATGCCCTGTCTCGATAGTCCTGCGACTAGGGACCTGTATAAGGATGTGCTTATAGATTACCCAGCCCCCACTAGTGTGACTGCCATCACAACGCTGGTAATCAAGCAAAGATCCTAAGGGCTCCACTAATGCGTATAGGTGATATCGCAAAATAAACACATGTACACATTGAAGTAGAAACAAACCAAGTAGCATACTACTATATTGAGCAAGATTGTTTATACAAGGTGAATATCCCAAGCTTCCATTAAGTAATATACAAACTAGTATGATACAGTAATGGCCTCTAGGGCATATACACTAACATGCTCTTAACAACTTTGATTCCCTTGATTTTTATCCCTGAAAAATTCTGCACAATCTCAACAAATAATATTAGTGGAGTTTTGTTTTATTGAGATATTATTTTCACCATTAAGATTTGGTCAATGGTATTTTTGCATACATTTTCCTACCAAATGTTAATTATAATATATCAACACATGAAAATAGTAATTTTATAGATAAACCCTCATATGTATCATATATTATAATAAACACCTTTTCTAGTATAGAAATAATAGGAAAAATGTAATAACAAATGTGCAGTTTTATTAACTGAACAAATACCCCCAAACTTATCTTTGATCGTCCCGAGCAAACTAGTTTATTCAAGAGAAGGAGAAAAAGAAAGGAGAAAACTAAGCACACTTTTGTAGGCAACACGATTGCACTGACCACGTGCAACAAGCCGTTAAACCTCTAGGTGTCCCTAGTAGGAGAAGTGTTGTCTCCTGAGGGTTTTCAGTGGATTACACCCACAAAATCCTATAAAAAAAGAGAGATGGTGGAATTTACATATAAAGATAAGAACCATAAAAGAAATACTTTGAAAATTTAGAGTTTCCAACTACACTAGCTTTTCAGTTGGCATGTGCCCTATCTTAATAGTCATGAAAAGACGTTAGAAATCACATCATCCCTCAATAAAACATTGTCTTTATTCTTCATTCCTACCTTTCATCCAAACATCGATCATATAACCCTACGTGTGTGTAATGGACATCCCTACACTCGGAGAATTCAATTCAAGCTATCATACTCTTGTCTATCTACCTCAGTACTTTTTAATTTGATGAATATTTATGGATTTGCTCACACATTTTCATGCGTCCGTTAATACTTCTTTAGGTACTAACCAACCGATTACTTATGTGCTTGCTGATTAGGTGATAGTATTTTCTTCGTCTTGTACCACCTAAGGCTTAGCAGTGACTCCCAAACCAGTTGGTCTAAGGCACTAGGTGATGAAGCACCCTTGCTATATTTTTTTATTGCTGCCTTGGCGATAACAAAACCAGTGTTCATTTTTCTTTTCACCATTTTTATATTTTCTTCATTTATTATTTCCTTCATACTTTGGCTTTTAGACAAGAGCATTTCAAGGTATCCACTACTATCCCGAGTTTCAAGACGTGTGTAAGTGCGTATAGTAGGGTATCAACATTCAAATGTTTAGCTTCCAGAATAGAAACTATTTTTCAGACTTATTTTTATCCTCAAATTAGTGACTTCCTTCATCTTACTAACCCTTGGGACAACAGCTCATAACTACTTATTACCAGTTCATTTAAGAAAACTTCTAATTATCTTGGTTTTCTTAAACTATTCCTATCTTTTAAATATAATTTTTCACTTTCTACTCTTTTATTATCTTATTTATGTAAAAAAAAAATTAAATTTTGTTTTGTGCTTATGCAAAGTATGATGCAAAGTTTGATGCAAAGTGATGCGTAAATAAGCACAAACCTCCCCCAAACTTGTTTTCAACAGTGTCCTCACTGTTGCTATCTGCTAAACCTCAAAAACCTGTAAGCTTGGGAGGACATTTATTAACGGGGGCAAAATATTTAAGTGAAAATCCTCCCCCAAACTTATTTCCGGCTCTCAATATTGAGGACAGCAGTTATTTCAAGAGCCAAAAATACACCCTCCGCAAACATGAGTTAGACAATTTGAAGCATTTTAAGAGGGGGTGAGTCATTTGGTCAAAATAACACTTTACAAAGACCAAAAGTTAATACCAACCATTCAAAGATTTTATCTGTAAAGCCTATAGGCTGGTGGAAGAATGTGTTGTATCGAGTCAAGAAAAAGTTGGGAAGGGATAAGAGGTGGTCTGGAAATGTTTTGAATTTTAAATTAGAGAAAAGGAAGAATGAGGATGAATGTGAATAATTAGGAAGAAGGAATGGTGACGGTTCAACCTCTATAGGTGGAGATTGATCAATCACAAAATTCGTATTGTTTAAAAATTCAAGGTCGTCAGCAAAAAGTTCTTCAAAACTTTTATCAATGGTGTGATCGAACATTTTGCTGTCAAAGAGTTTTGTGCCAGAATTTATCCTACTTGATTCATAAAAAATCATTGAGGTAGAGGACTCGAAAAACTCATCTACCTCATTTTCAAAAATATCCAAATCAAGTTGAATTTATGGTATTATTGAACTTGAATTAATGGATTGTGATTCATCAAAACTCACTGAAATTATAGGAACAGAATAAGAACCGGAGAAAGTAGAAGGTGAAATGGGTAAACAAATTGGTGTGTCGAGTGTTGCTTAACCAGATGTGGAAGATGGAGGCTGTATTTCGGTCTGATCGTCGGGTATACCATTATCATCAACTTCAAGACGTACTTGGGGTTCGGGAAGAATTAAAGGCTCAAGATGATGACCACAAGGAAGTGAAAGGATCTGATGAATTGGTGGGACAAAATCATCCAAAATTTCGGGTTCATCAATCAATATATCCCAAACATCAATCACCTCATTCAAGTGAAGGTTAAAATTCTCAAACACCTCATCAAAAGTATGGTTTTCAATCAATTTTGGTTCAAGAGTGGAGGTGTAGAGATCACAAGGGTTGGGTATGGTTTCACTTGAAATGGACCCTTCACAATCGGGTAAATCAAACACTACAAAGTCACACAACTTATCAGACATTCTGTCTTCAATTGATGAATCATTTGGTGTACTTGATGAATCTATGAAACTGGAGTTGTGGGTTTCAGTTTGGAATGGGGAAATTTGATTAGGAAGGGTGTACAGTTCTGTCTCACTACCCAAATTCTCATTTTGTCCTATGCCCGAATCATATGCTGAAAATTTTTGGGCCGGTTTGAAATTATTTGCTTGCATCCACTCTGTCATTTGGTTCGACATTTCCAATTTTTTTTCTAAGGTCTGCTCAAGACTAGACTTGGGTCGATAAGGGGTTTCAAGATAAGATTGAATTTCTTGTGGGCGATTAAAACTCCCAAATGACTGATTAGAAAGACTGTCTAGAGAAGGTGGAAAAGTCGGATTGGATTGATAGGAATAGAATGGTTGTGAAAATTGGGTAGGAGTAGGATCAATATTATGATAAGAAGAATATTGATATGGGTTGGTTGGTTGGCTATTTTCAATAGACGGCATATATGCCACAAACCGCCTATCAGACTCTTCTTTGGACAGTGGTGGTGATAGTTGATATTGGTCCGGGTTGAAACTTTGGCCTCTATCCCTAACTATATGCTCAGCAATGGATATGCATCTAGGGGTATCCTCACTCGGAGTATCAACAGAAACATGTGTGGAATTAGGATACTATTGATAGGACATGGATTGAGGTCGCTAACTGTTTCTACCCGCTTGTTCTATCCGATCTCTTAAGGATATGGGAGAGTCGGATGGTATACCGAAGGGATTATGAAAACAAGAGATATCTGGTTGTGGACAGCAAAGCTCGGCAAGAGATCATCTGTTTGGGTCACCCATTATAAGAAGAGAAGAGGGGGAAAAGGGTAAAAAGGGGAGAAAATAATTGGTTTATTTTGAAAAATGATGGATTTAGACAAATCACACAAAAATGCACAAACAACCCTAGAACTATGGTTACCTAGGTCCAGTCTCTAGACCGCTCCTAGACTTCCAAAGGACAAGCCGCAGGATCAATACTCTACCACCTCTTTACTACTCTTGTAGCCAGATAAGTGCCAGGTAAGTGGGAGGTTGTCCACAACGTAAATAGTGGTCCTAATTAATTAACCACTTGCCTTAGACACACTTGCCTAGACACCACAAAAGTAATGCGGATAAGCGATAGATTACCCACGACCTTCCGCTGTCCTTATTGAGCGCGACAGTCCTTAGAGTCTTGTCTAGATATTTTTTTAAAATTAATATAGGGTTATGCGGATGCTCGGTTTGTGATTTGTGGGGCTTAGGAAGGGTGATGAAATCCCCACCTAATCTGAGTTTTGGTCTTGCCCCTTAAAAATCCGTATTAAAATATGAAATAACAAAACAATAACAAAACTTTGCAAAAAGATTTTTGAGCGGCGATATTTTGCAAAGAATCCTGCAGAAAAGATATTTTATTGGATTTCAGAGGAGAGAGAAAGAGTTGAGAATCTTACCAGAGAAGTTTGGAACCCTAACTTCTCAGTTGCGCCGCGGTTCCGCCTCCGAATGGGTATTTTTGCCGCGGTTCCGCCACCAACTTGAGGGATCAGGTGATGAGTTTTGCTACGTAGCCTCCTGTACTCCTCTGGATCTTGATGAATGTCTCTGTCTCTCGGTTTCCTTAATTCCGTGACTCCAGATCCCCACGCAAAATACACACAATAATCGTTAAATATACAATTTGCGGTTTTGTTTTGTTTATGATAATGATCGAATAAGAATTCAACACAAATAGTAAAAATAAAAAATTACGCATGTATCCCCGGCAACGGCGCCATTTGATTGATCTGGAATTTATGTGTTGTAGTTAACCACAATTAATAACGGTGTCGCGTGTAGCTAGACATAGATGAGTATGGGTCGTCCTCTGGGAAATGTTGAATCTTTTAATCTTACTTTAGGCGTGTTGAGAATGAAAGGAGGAGGAATAAAGAATGGTGAAGGATGATTGTAGGATCTAGATCTACGTTAAACACTAATGCAAAATATAGATCTAGATTAACTACGGATGTAAGTTTATATAAGAAGGGGGCTTGTAGGGTTCATTAGGATTTAGTAGTTATGGATGTTTAATTAAAGATTACCCTTTCTATCCTTTAATAGATTTAAAATTAGAACGACAGTGATGCATGTAGATTAGGGTTTCTGGAGGAAAAAGGGTTCCCACTCTTAACCCCTATCTCGACATGGAACTCCGTTCATATCTAGCCTTTACCAAAACAATCATTAATCTAATCTCTAATCGCGGTCGAGACTAACAATGAATTGGTAGCGAGCCCGATTAGGATGTTAATGATTCTTTTGATAAAGTTTATAAACTTTATAGGACGTAAAAAGAGTTTAAGGATTTTCATCATCCATTAACCTACCCTAATCCTACGAACCCTAACAAGCGGAGAATTACCCGCCCATGTTGGGAGAAGAAGAGATGGAGAGAGAATTCATAATGAAACTACATAGAAAATAGAATAAGAAAAAGAACTACCTTTATTAATCAACAAAACTCATTATACTTTGTTTCCTTAGAAAATTATTACAAATACTAGTTTGCTTCTCGATCTCTTCTAAGGAGGTAGATGAACCATTGATGATCGCCTGGATGCGTGAGCTGTCTTGGACTTCGTGATCGCGTCGACTTGATGGTTTTTCCAAGAGGCTCTCGGTCCTTATTTATACTCCAAAAGTCAGAACCCTAGCTTCCAAATTTGGAAGCCATCTGTTAAGATTCTACAGAAGAAATCACAGCTTCTATGTCTTCAAAACTGCGGCGGATCCGCGGCCAACAGGTGGGTTTGGCCGTGGATTCACGGCCAAGTAGGAGGATCATTTTATGATTTTTCTGGGGCTTCGTCCATATGACAGGTGGCGATCTCTGGAACCTTTGGAAATTGGAAATCTTTTCTTTGTTTCTGCCAGACTTGATTTCTTAGTTTGCTTTCTTAATTTGGCTGGTTTGCTCTTAACAACTTTGATTCCCTTGATTTTTATCCCTGAAAAATTCTGCACAATCTCAACAAATAATATTAATGGAGTTTTGTTTTATTGAGATATTAATTTCACCATTATGATTTGGTTAATGGTATTTTTGCATACATTTTCTTACCAAATGTTAATTATAATATATCAACAAATGAAAAATAGTATTTTTACAGATAAACCCTCATATGTATCATATATTATAATAAACACCTTTTCTAGTATAGAAATAGTAGGAAAAATGTAATAACAAATGTGCAGTTTTATCAACTGAACTAGTAACTCTTACTCGCAGCGGGTATCGGGATCCAACTATCTCATAGGAGGTATGCAATCTCATTGCAAATTTCAACACCTGAAATTCCAGATAATATTTTACCCCTGGCGTCCTATGACCTTGACGGAGGTCAACAAAGCATAAGCTGCTAGTCATGTTCTACCCGTCATTTCCTAATTGAATTAAACCAACCCGCACGACCCTTGACGGAGGTCAACAAGGCCGTACGACTACCCTAAAACAATCGCATCATATGCAGTAGATAAATACTAGTCAGCTACCGCACACTACGTCTTCACGGAGGTCAACAAACGTAGCACGAATACTAAGTAGGACTTATCTGAAATGACGGAGGGCTATGACAGGATTTTAAGAAAAACCTTTTGCGTAATGAACTTGATCTCGTTGTAGAATCGAGTGATTTTGAAAAGGAGTGTTTTTTAGGCTTTTAATAGTTTTGCTAAAGAGGTCACTCTCGGTGAAGGGATCTCGGCTCTTTCCTTATCGAATAAGGTGCAGGATATTTCACAAATACCACTATGCAAAGCAAAAACTATAAAAGCAATCAAAAGACAAACCGTGTTTGTAGCATCTGCTAGTTTCGCTAAAGAGGTCACTCCCGGTGAAAGGATCTCGGCTCTTTCCTCATCGAATATGGTGCTGGATATTCTACAAGGAATACCGCTATGCAAAGCAAGAACTAGAGCTACCAGTTTTTAAACAAGTTTCTACAACATCTTTAGGTTTCTTTTATTTCATTAATCTCATTAATGAAGTCCCATTTTATTATGCTTCACAAGTATTACATTTGAAACGAAATTAGCAATATAACATATATCTCATATATATAATATAAACATTCGTCTCAGGCAGTAATATGATCTCATCACAGAACATTGCAGCAGAAGAAACATATATGAAATATTGGATATTCTAGGAATTCCGTGTTTTAAGTTAATCCAGTATAAAACACGGATTCCACGGTCGTGATGAGTAGCCAAACCCACACCCCTAGACCCCTACGAGAGCGGCAAGCAACCCTACCAATTCTAGAGTTAGGAGACCCGGTCTCGACTCTTCGAGATGGTCTCCCACTGGAACCTAGAATCCGGTTACTTATGCTCCCCGCCTTGGGTCTATCCTAATGTGGAAAAGTAAATAATATACAATGGTGACATCATCCTCAACTCTGAAGTGCCCCAATAAAAGAATATTACATACAATTGAATTTTACATGAATGAAAAAGAAAAACTCTCATCTCACGTAAAAAACCCCGGCTATTCAAAACACGACGATCCAATATAACATATCACAGCAACACATAACATCGCATATCATCAACGTAAGTAAATATGTGCATCCCAGTTGTCGTTGACATATAGCACCGAAACCGGCGATACACCATATATTACACTTACGGTCGCAGAAAAGAAAGTGAAAAACTACAACATTTAGAATCCACAATCACTTTAGACATCTCTGAAATATCACATACTTCGCATTTCATGCTTAACTATATGAATTCCACATATTGTATCACATTCCAGATAAATAGACAATGTTAAACTTTCCGATCGAATAAACAAACACCCAAGATTTCCCAAATAGCTCAACACTTGAGCGGAGTTCAAAAAGTCCCAGAACATGTCACAGCCACTATGAACCAGCCGTAGAAGGGTCAAACCAACGCCTCACATGTGGCAACGCTAAACTACCACAAACCATATGGTTCAGTGGCGGTTTTGACGGTCACATAATTGAGTTAAGGTTACGTTCTTCTAGAGGGTCCACAAATTCGCTTTCATGATTTTCTGAAAGTTTTAAACTCAGGAAAAATCCAACACTTGAAAGTTTTCCGATAGGGGAAAAAATGAGTTATTGATATCCGTTCGAACTTTTTAACACGTTCTAAATTACCAGAAAATCTAAACGATGTTAAACTTTCCGATCGAATCAGCGATTACTAAAGATCTCCAAAAAACTCAACACTTGAGTAATATTAAAAATTCCCAGGAGCATGATGTAATACCTACGGATCACCTGTTGAAGTACGGTCCCTCAATCCTCATGTTCTGCCGCGGAACCGCTGCCAATAGCTTAGTTTGGCCGCGATTCCGCGGTGGCTTGATGGATTCAGGGAGTCATACTTCTCAGATATCTATAGAATCACCTGCTTAATTTTCTGAGTATTTTTAATATGGAAAAAACCAAATTTTTAGAAAATTTCCAGAGAAGGGGTCAAAAATGATGTTACGGGATTCGATCGGACTTTTAACTTCGTCTAGACAACGCCTAATGCTCTAGCTTGGCTCTGATACCACTGTAGGGTTGTATAGCATGACAACAAGGTTTAGCAAGGCATTACACATGCCATTTTATAAAAATTTAGGGTGCTATGTAACCCTAACCAAGAACTTAACTAGAGAATTAGGGTAAACAATATAAGTAAACAACTTTACTTCTAAGAGTTTGGGATTACAACCTTTGTAGTCCGTTCCTTTGTTTTATAAGCTCCGTGTTGAGGTCCCTTCACCGCGATCATCATGTACCTGGACTCTAGAGAGGCTCCATGAAGAGAAAGATGCAAGCTTGCTTCCAATCTTCAACTACTAAGATGATCTACCTTGAAGAATCTCAAACCCAAGCTCTTGCTTCACTAATCAAGTATTAGCAAAGAAAACACCCTAATCTAAGTGGCTAGAATAGATGAGGATGATGAAATAGGAATTTTGCTCTCTTTTGTTTTCAACTCACTTATAAACATCACAAAAGAAAAGGCTAGTGAAGGTTTTCTTCATGAAGAAAGAAGAAGAAGATGAAGCAAAATCCTTTTGTGATGAATAATGAAAATCATTGTTGTGGTTACAAATCAACAATGGGTTAAGAATGAAGGCTTAACCCTTGTAGAGAATCAACTAGGGTAAAGGGTTTGTGTTGGGTTAAGAAATATCTACACAAAATATCAATGGTCAAAGTCAAAGCTTCAAGAAGCTTCATAAAAGCTTCATCCAAGCTTAACCCTAATCCAAACCCTAACCATGTTTAAACTCCACAAAACACGTTGCATTTGTAACCCTAACTTGTTACAATATTATATATCACACATATAATATATTTTGTAACAAAAGAAAATAATACAATTAACATATATCGCATATATATCAATGTATTATCTCGTGAGAAAATGAATCAATAAGTGAGCTTATATTAGTTAATGTAATGTAATATATCAAATATATAATTATGCATTAAATTATCAAATCAACACTTGATCCGATAATCCGGCTATTTCACAAATAACCGACTAATATAATCTGTATCAGTTCATCGAATCAACACTTGATCCGATGACCCGGCTATATCACATATACCCGGCCGATATCATATCTCGTGAGAATCTAATACGGTATCGCATACACATATTATTCTCGGTCCCGCACATATCACATATGTGCTCCTACTCCGTTTTGCCTGAGCCGGGAAACATCTGTGTAGGACTCTAAAGAATCGTCAATACGCCGGCAGTAGGTGATGATCATATCAAAACACCCACAAGCTGCAAGTGGTCAGCTAAACGTAACAGCCACCCGTGTATTAAGCAATCAGAAGATCAACAAGCAAGCCTGTACATTCTCCTGTGAATCCAGTCTGTAACACTCCCGTACGGTCCGGTCTCTTCGTCTGATATGTCGCATATCTAGTCTAGGGGTGGTAAACGTCAGACCCCAGTAACCAATAAGTCATGTCGATATGAGGTCCATAACAGTTCGAGAAACTACTGATAACTCTTACCAGTAAATCTCAGCAACCCTGGCCAGAGATTTCCAGTTATAGCCAATCGAACACAGCGCAACATCAACTCCCTATACCGGGAGAGACGAAACCCCTCCTATCACTCATTGCCTCCATGTGATTCGGGACTGTACCCAAAAGCCACCGTTTTGCACGCCCTCTTGGACGTGTTATGATAGAAATCAAAGCACAGTGGGAATCACACAAGACTCTATGACGATCTCGGGTCTACAGACTAACCTGTACCAGTGTCATCAGAGAACTTCCATCTGACGTGAGGTATAATACCATCTAGGAGTTCTCGGCGAATCCGTCCAGTGTACCCAGTCTCCACTAAGCACCCGTATACTATCTATGATGTCAAACATCAATAGATATGGGATCATACATCACCCATCTACATGGGTCAAGAAGCATACGCTAGTCTACTCTGGTATATCGATACCCTGTCTCGATACACCTGCGACTAGGAACATTTGAAGGATGTACTTAGCGACTATACTGTCCCCACTAGTATGATCTGTATCATAGTCCTGGTAGTCAAGTACTTATCCTAAGGGCTTTATCAACATGTAACATAGAGACTATCAGAGTACATGTTAAGATAAAGAGCAAACAGATAGCATACTATCATGTCGAGCAAGAAAGTCCTCCATATATATGTCCAAGCATCCACTACAATATACATCGCATGTACAGTAATGGCCTCTAGGGCATACATATCACTAACAATATATGTATGTATGTATGTATGTATGTATGTATGTGGATGTGTTGCTATATATATATATATATATATATATATATATATATATATAGCAACACGTCCATATACATACATACATATATGTAGCATTTTGAAAATTTAGAAATAAATAAAATTAATTAATTTAATAATAATATGTTATATCGCAAAGTTGTTAAAAACAAGTAAGTCAATTTTCTTAAGTTCTATGTAAAATAATTTAGATTAAAATTTTAGTATGCAACATAAATAAATTATAAGGGTTTTAGTGACAATTTTAGTTTCATTTTAATAAAATTGGTGTTTTATAATAAACTAAATTGTGAGGGGTTCTTAGGTAAAGTTTAGGATTTTTGTGCAAATAGAAAATCGTTAAGGGTGTAAATGAAAATGGGATGGAAAATCATTTTAGTTCAGAATTTAGTTTTAAATTAAATCAAATTTTGAAGGTAAAGCATGAACACCTCATGCTTGCATCCACACACTCATCTCACACCTCCTCCTTGCATGAAATGAGCACTCTTCAACCCTTTGTAGGGTTCCTGGGCATACTCAAGAGGTTCCACAAGGCATCAACCATGCCAAAATAAAATTTTACTGTGCCGAGAAACCCTAATGATGATCGTTAACTAGAGATTAGGCGAAACCTATGCAAGTAAACAACTTTACTACAAAGTGAAAAGGGCTACAACCTTTGTAGATCCGGTCCTCCACTTCCTTGGCTCCGTGATGACATCCCTCCGCTGCAACCATCGGAATCCTAGACTCTCGCGGTGGTTTCATCGGAGAAAAGATCGGGCTAGATCGTCGACTTCGATGCCGAAGATGATCTACGTCGAGGCAACTCAAGATCAAGCTCCAACTTCACCAAGTCATGAAACTTGTGAAGAAAACACCTTATACTACATGTCAAGTGGTAGAGGATGAAGAAATAGGAAGTGGGTTCACTTTGGATTTGGATTTCTCACTTGAAATCATCACTTGGAAATTTTCAAGAGCACTTTCTTCTCTTCATGAAGAAGAAGAAGAAGAAGAAGAAGAAAAGAAAAGGAATTGTCAAAAAATAAAATCCAAGTAATTCTTATCATTTTGCAACCAAGGTTAAGTGTAGAGAATAAACTAGGGTTAAGTAAATGGTTAGGGTTAAGGAAAGAAACAAAATGGTCAAGCTTTCAAAGCTTCATGAAGCTTCAACAAAAAAACAAAAGAAGCAACCATTTCATTTCTTGTCCAAAAATAAATGAAAAGAAATAAATAAATAAGTAAATCAAACCCTAACCATTAACTTAATCATGGTTTAATCATACACACCCAAGTTTGCATGTATCATCAAACATGATACAAACTAGTGCACAAAACTATATCATATATACAATGTGCACATTCAAGTGAGAAAATAATCTTAAGTGAACCAATACTAGTTAATGTAAAGTAATATATCAAATATATAATTATACATTAAATCATTAAATCAACACTTGATTTAATGATCCGGTCATACTGCATATAACCGACTAATATCAAGTGTATCAATATATCGAATCAACACTTGATTCGGTAACCCGGCTATATCACATATAACCTGCCGATGATACAAATCGCGAGAATAGAATACAGTATCACATACTGGTATTATTCTCGGTCCCTCACATATCTCATATGCGCTCCTATTTCGTTTCGCTTGAGCCAGGAAACCTCTGTGTAGGACTCTAAAGACTAGTCAATACACCGGCAGCAGGTGATGATCATATCAAACACCCACAAGCCGCAAGCGGTCTGCCAAACGTAACGGCCACCCGGGTATTGAGCGATCAGAAGATCAACGAGCAAGCCCGCTCACACTCCTGTGAATCCAACCAGTAACACTTACCGTACAGTCCGGTCTCGTCGTCTGATATGTCGCATATCTCGCCTAGGGGTGGTAAACGTCAGACCCCAATAGCTCGATAAGTCATGTCGATATGAGGTCTATAACAGTTCGAGAAACTACTGGTAACACTTACCAGTAAATCTCAGCAACCCTGGCCAGGGATTTCCGGTTATAGCCAATCGAACACAGCGCAACATCAACTCTCTATACCGGGAGAGACGAATCCCCTCCTATCGCTCATTGCCTCCATGTGATTCGGGACTGTACCCAAAAACCACCGTTTTGCACGCCCTCTTGGACGTGGTAAGGTGGAAATCAAAGCACAGTAGGAATCACACAAGACTCTATGACGATCTCGGGTCAACAGACTACTCTGTACCAGTGTCACCAGAGAACTGCCATCTGACGTAAGGTATAATACCGTCTGGGAGTTCTCGGCGAGTCCGTCCAGTGTACCCAGTCTCCACTGAGCACCTGTATATCATCTCTGATGTCAAACACCAATGGATATGGGATCATCCATCGCCCATCTGTATGGGTCGAGAAGGTATACGCTAGTCTACTCTGGTATATCGATGCCCCTTCTCGATACACCCACGACTAGGGACCTTGAAGGATGTACTTATGGACTACCATGTCCCCACTAGTATGATCTGCATCATAGTCCATGTAGTCAAGTACACATCCTAAGGGCTTTACCAACATGGAACAGAGAGACAATCAGTGTACACGTTAAGGTAAAGAGCAACCAGATAGCATACTATCATGTCGAGCAAGAAAGTCCTCCCTATATATGTCCAAGCATCCACCACAATATACATCCTATGTATAGCAATGGCCTTTAGGGCATATATATAACTAACAATCTCCCATTTGCACTAGGGCTATCTGATAGCAGTGGTTGTAGTATCTCATACTCAACCATCCCATAAAAGTCTCTCTCTGGGAAAAGGCCTTTGTGAGTGGATCCGCCGTGTTGTCCTCTGAGTCTACTCTCCTGACCTCGATCCCTTGGAGATCAACCATCTCCATGATCAGGTGACACTGCCTTAGAATATGTCTGGATCACTGATAGGACGGACGTTCCTTGGCATAAGCCACAACTCCATTGTCACACAATGGGAGGAACTAAGTTCATCTCATGAACTAATATACACCCAGACAGCCTCTTTGGTAGCATCTTAAGTAGCGATGTATCCAGCCTTTATCGTCTAGTATGTCAGGGTATCTAGCTTGGATCTCTTCCAACATACCGTCCCTCTACTGAGGGTAAAGACAATGCCTCTGACTGACATTCAGTCGTCCTTATCACTCTGGAACTTTTCCAGTGATTCTCCACTTGATCGATTGATACCTTCTCACTACTACTAGTGAGAGTCTCAATATCCAATTAGATCTATCTCATAGATCCAAAAACCAGGATTTAGTAGGTATCACTTTGATCCTATATGAAAACTCCTTGTGATAAGCGGAGATTGACAGAGCGTAGCATAGGAAACTCCTTCCCTATCAAGAGTATGTCATCCACGTACTCTACGAGGATCACCACCATACTCCCTACTACCTTTTTGTATATACAAGGTTCATCTACCATTTTGATGAAGTCAAACTCTTTGACTACCACATCAAAACAGACGTTCCAACTCCGCGATGCCTGCTTTATCCTATAAAGTATCTTGTACACGTTTTCGCTGCTCCCACTGTCTACGAAGCCCTCTGACTGTATACTTATACACTCTCTCTTCTAAAATATCATTTAGAAGAGCTGTCATGACACCCAACCGCCAGATATCGTAGTCATGGTATGTAGCCGTGGCAAGTAGGATCTGGATGGACTTAAGCATAGCTTCTTAGAAAAGGTTTCATCACAATCCATACCTGGTCAATGATGCAAACCTTTAACAAGTCTAGTTTTGAAAGTCTCAACTTTTCCATGTACACCAAGTAATCTTCTCAAGATATACTTGCTCCTGATGGTGATTTAACCCTTCAGATAAAGCAACCAAAGTCCATACTTTGTTGGTATATAAGGATTCCATTTCAGATCGCTAAGCATCCAGCCATTCTTACAGAGTCCCTACTCTCGATGGCCTGCTCGAAACTAGTTGGGTCATCATCTCATAATGCAATCCTCGCTCCCACTGTCATAGAGAAACAGAAGTATCTCTCAGGTTGGTGAGAAACCCTACTAGATCGGCGGAGAGGCTGAGGTTCGTTGGTAACTATTGAATCCTTTGGTTTTATCAAATCATCTGCTGTAGTTTGTATAGCTGGAACCTTTCCAGTTCTACATTACAGACCTTGCCTCGAGCTTGTCCGGATTTTGCTTTTAGACATAGGTCGGTCAACCCCAAATCTTAACTAGCTTAAGACATGGGTCTTCCCATGCCATATCTTATATGGAGTGGTAGGCGGTGATCTGATTCGAACCTAATTCAATAGGTATGCAACTTCATAAGTGCATAACTCCCAAAAGGAAATAGGAACCTCAGTAGTACTCATCATAGAGCACACCATATCACATAGGGTGCTATTGCTCCGCCCCGATACACCGACGTGCTGTGGTGTATACGGAGGAGTAATGGTGAGAGAGAATCTCATTCTCTTTTAGAAAAGTCCAAGAATTTCGTGCTCAAGTATTCTCCTCCTTGATCTCATCAAAGGACATAATACTTATACCCGTCTTGGTTCTCTACTTCTAACTTATATTCTGTGAATATCTCAAAAGGTTCGGACTTGTGTTTCAACAAGAACATATGTCTGAATCTAAGGAGATCATCAGAGAATGTAATTAAGTACAAAGAACCGGTCTTGGTATGTATAGACAGGGGACCTTCATACATCAATATGTATCAATCCCAAGAGTTCACTAACTCTTTCTTTGTTTCCAATAAACGGAGCTATGGTCATCTAATCTTTGTGACATGACTGGCAAGTTTCATAAGATGTAAATTCAAACAGATTTAAATATGCATCTAAATGTAACTTCAGCTAGTCGGGTCGCATTGATATGACCTAGTCTACAATACCTCAAGAAGGATCCGTTCATTTCTAAACTCTTCCTCTTGTGTGTGTTCTGTATACTAAGAACTGTAGTTTGATTTAGAACGTCAATGCTTTTAGATAACGTGCCTGAACCGATCAACTTTTGATATAGGAAATGTTCAAAACATTATCCAACAATACAAAATTATATCCTTTCTTTATTAATAAAGAGACTGATATGATTTTGTACATCAGGTTCGGTATCTAATAACATTTGTTCAGAGTCAATATATTTTGGTAATACAGGGTGATAGTGACCAACAGACTTGGCTGCAACACTTGCACCGTTTTCTGTCTCATGAAACTTATCACCCGTCCTCAGTTTTCTACCTATCTGTATCCCATGTAACAGATTACATATGCGGGATCCTGATCCGGTATCTCATACCCAGGACGTAAAGGATACTGAGAAACAGTTCTCTGTAATGAACATACCCGACGAAGATGCATCAGCATACACTTTCTTCGTTTGGGCGGCACGGGAAATCTGGTATTCCCCAATTTCCTGCTCTGTCTTATAACATTTATAAGTTGGAACGGGACCAACGTTCCCCAGCTCAGTATAACAAGCGGGTTCGGTCAATACATCCGTATTATTATCTTGATTAAGGCGTGATATGGTCACTATCTGGAGAGAGAGAGAAGAAAACACTCAGCGTGCGCTCTTGCAAGAATAGATTGGTTATTATTTTATCTAATCGGGATGGCTCCCACTGTTTTTATCAAATCTTCCTTCAAACCCTAAAAGGAAAGACTAGCCGGGATTAATTACATGCTACAAGTTCGCCAATCTTTAAGCCAGGCTAGTGTCGGTACTTTGAGGGAGGTGCCCCGTGCTTTCGCACGGACCTAATTAATATAAACCTCGTTTTCCCAGAGGCGTAACCTCGTTAACACCTTTCTAGACACCTACTTGACCGGCTAATTGTAATGTGTAAAACTCTCCGAGGAGTAACTCTTACTCGCAGCGGGTATCGGGATCCAACTATCTCATAGAAGGTATGCAATCTCATTGCAAAATTCAACACTTGAAATTCCCGATAATTTTACCCCTAACCTCCTATGACCTTGACAAAGGCCAACAAACTATAGGAAGCTAGTCAAGTTCAACCCGTCATTTCTTGATTGAATTAAACCCACCCGCACGACCCTTGATAAAGGCCAACAAGGTCGTACGACTACCCTAACCCAATCTGCATCATATGCATAAGCAGATAAGCACTAGTTAGCTACTGCACACTACGCCTTGACAAAGGCCAACAAACGCAGCACGAATACTAGCTACTACTTATCTGAAATGACGGACGGCTACGACAGGTTTTTCTGAAAACCTATTGCTTAATGAACTTGATATCGTTGTAGAATCAAATGATTTTGAAATGGAGTGTTTTCGAGGCTTTTCTAGTTTTGCTAAAGGGGTCACTCCCGGTGAAGGGATCGTCGGCCCTTTCCTCATCGAATAAAGTGCGGGATATATCATATATATCACTGTGCAAAGCAAAAACTCTTAAAAGCAATCAAAAGACAAACCGAGGGTTGTAGCATCTGCCAGTTATTGCTAAAGGGGTCACTCCCGGTGAAGGGATCGTCGGCCCTTTCCTCATCGAATAAGGTGCGGGATATATCATATATATCATTGTGCAAAGCAAGAACTATAGCTACCTGTTTTAATTTTGAAATTCGATTCCACAACATCTTTAGGTTTCTTTTCTTCCATTAATCACATTAATGAAGTCCCATCATTTAAGTTACCTAAACATCACAGATATATACGACGTACACTTATGCCATCCGCATTCGCCTCGATGTCCCCTCGTGCACCGTTAGGTTAGGTAACTAACGGCAGAGCGGGGCAGGGCTAGCGCGGGTGTAAAACATAAGTAACGTCTATATAATATATCATATATACTATATATAGTATCTATCACAGAACATATCATATGATCACATCACAGATAACGCAGCAGAAAAAATATCATATGAAATATTGGATATACTAGGACGTCCGTGTTTTTAATACGAGCCAGTATAAAACACGGATTCCACGGTCACGATGAATAGCCAAACCCACACCCCTAGACCCCTACGAGAGCGGCAAGCAACCATACCAATTCTAGAGTTAGGCGACCCGGACTCGACTCCTCGAGTTGGTCTCCCACTGGACTCCAGAACCCGGTTACTTGTGCCCTCCTCCTTGGGTCTATCCTAGTGCGGAAAAGTAAATAATATACAAAAGGTGACATCTTCCGCAACCTGGAAGTGCCCCAATAAAAGAATATTACATACAAGTTTTTACATGAATGAAAATGAAAAACACTCATCTCACATAAAAACCCCCGGCTATTCAAACACGACGATCCAATATAACATATCCAGCAACACATAACATCACATGTCATCAACATATGTAAATATGCGCATCCCAATTGTCGTTGACATATAGCAACGAAACCGGCGATATCACATATTACACTTACGGTCGCAGAAAAGAAAGTGTAAAACTACAACAGTTGGAATCCGTAATCTCTTTAGACATCGCATGCCTAATCAAATGAAATACTTAGACATCGCATGCCTAACAATTATAAACCCCGCATTTTAGTCTCATTATCGAAAACTCTTTTCAATATCAAGTCGGGCAATTCAACAAGATTCCCGACATCCTGATCGAATGCTCGTCATAAACTTTAGTAGGCGGCCGCACCCCCGATACCGTCGACGAAGTGCACCAAGGCGGAACACCGCTACCGTGAGCACCCGAACGGATGCTTTCGGCGACGGGGTTCTCCTACAGTCACTTGGTCGGGGCTAAGGGATGTAGCTGTCTATTAAGTTTATCCGGCTGTATCCGCGTACGCTACGTGATTGCGACGGACTTTTGATCGCATCAAAATTCTGTGGCAACCGATCAAGTGAGAATAAACTGCTATGTTTATAACATCCATTCAGTTATCTCATAACTATTTGTGGATTCCAAATATTGTATCACATTCCAGATAAACAGAAAATGTTAAACTTTCCGATCGAACAGTCAAACACCCAAGTTTTCCCAAAAAGCTCAACACATGAAATAAGTTTAAAAACATCCATTTCATGCCACAGTACCAACGGTCCAGCCGTAGAAGGGTCAAGCCAACGCCTCACATGTGGCACGTCGTACTGCCCCAAACCCTAAGGTTCAAAGGGCAGTTCAAGACGGTCAGATAATCGAGTTAAGGTTTGTTGTCTTCTAGAGGGTCCATCGCGTTACTTGCACTACTTCGAACGTTCTTAAACTACGGAAAGATCCAACACTTGGAAATTTCCCGACAGGGGAAAAAGTGGGTATTTATATCCGGTCAAACCTTTTAACATGTTCTAAAAAATCCGGAAAAACAATAACGAATTTAAAATTCCCGATCGAATCGACAATTATAAAATAAACACCAGAATACTCAACACTTAAGTCAGAATAAAAATACCCATAAAATTTAAGTCACAGAAATAGGAATTATGGTGAAAAGACAAGTACCTAATACCTCTTTACTGCCGCGGATCCGCGGCCCAAGCACGCTATGGCCGCGGTTCCACGGCGGTTTGGACGTATTAGGTTCTCATCTTTCACCATAATTCTTATATTATCCTGCTGAATTTTTTAGGTATTTTTAATTCTGGAAAATCCCAGATTTTGAAAAATGACCAGAGAGGGGGTTAAATTGATGTTTCTCGGTTCGTTTGAAGTTTTAACTTCGTTAACACATCGCCTAATGCTCTAGCTAGGCTCTGATACCACTGTAGGGTTCCTAGGCACACTCAAGAGGTTCCACAAGGCATCAACCATGCCAAAATAAAATTTTACGGTGCCGAGAAACCCTAATGATGATCGTTAACTAGAGATTAGGCGAAACCTATGCAAGTAAACAACTTTACTACAAAGTGAAAGGGGCTACAACCTTTGTAGATCCGGTCCTTCACTTCCTTGGCTCCGTGATGACGTCCCTCCGCTGCAACCATCAGAATCCTAGACTCTCGCGGTGGTTTCATCGGAGAAAAGATCGGGCTAGGTCGTCGACTTCGATGCCGAAGATGATCTACGTCGAGGCAACTCAAGATCAAGCTCCAACTTCACCAAGTCATGAAACTTGTGAAGAAAACACCCTATACTATATGGCAAGTGGTAGAGGATGAAGAAATAGGATGTGGGTTCACTTTGTATTTGGATTTCTCACATGAAATCATCACTTGGAAATTTTCGAGAGCACTTTCTTCTCTCCATGAAGAAGAAGAAGAAGAAGAAAAGAAAAGGAATTGTCAAAAAATAAAATCCAAGTGATTCTTATCATTTTGCAACCAAGGTTGAGTGTAGAGAATAAACTAGGGTTAAGTAAATGTTTAGGGTTAAGGAAAGAAACAAAATGGTCAAGCTTTCAAAGCTTCATGAAGCTTCAACAAAAAAACAAAAGAAGCAACCATTTCATTTCTTGTCCAAAAATAAATGAAAAGAAATAAATAAATAAGTAAGACAAACCCTAACCATTAACTTAATCATGGTTTAATCATACACACCCAAGTTTGCATGTATCATCAAACATGATACAAACTAGTGCACAAAACTATATCATATATACAATGTGCACATTCAACTGAGAAAATAATCTTAAGTGAACCAATACTAGTTAATGTAAAGTAATATATCAAATATATAATTATACATTAAATCATTAAATCAACACTTGATTTATTGATCCGGTCATACTGCATATAACCGACTAATATCAAGTGTATCAATGTATCGAATCAACACTTGATTCGATAACCCGGCTATATCACATATAACCTGCCGATGATACAAATCGCGAGAATAGAATACAGTATCACATACTGGTATTATTCTCGGTCCCGCACATATCTCATATGCGCTCCTATTTCGTTTCGCTTGAGCCAGGAAACCTCTTTGTAGGACTCTAAAGACTCGTCAATATGCCGGCAGCAGGTGATGATCATATCAAACACCCACAAGCCGCAAGCGGTCTGCCAAACGTAACGGCCACCCGGGTATTGAGCGATCAGAAGATCAACGAGCAAGCCCGATCACACTCCTCTGAATCCAACCAGCAACACTTACCGTACAGTCCGGTCTCGTCGTCTGATATGTCGCATATCTCGCCTAGGGGTGGTAAACGTCAGACCCCAATAGCTCGATAAGTCGTGTCGATATGAGGTCTATAACAGTTCGAGAAACTTCTGGTAACATTTACCAGTAAATCTCAGCAACCCTGGCCAGGGATTTCTGGTTATAGCCAATCGAACACAGCGCAACATCAACTCCCTATACCGGGAGAGACGAATCCCCTCCTATCGCTCATTGCCTCCATGTGATTCGGGACTGTACCCAAAAACCACCGTTTTGCACGCCCTCTTGGACGTGGTAAGGTGGAAATCAAAGCACAGTAGGAATCACACAATACTCTATGACGATCTTGGGTCAACAGACTACTCTGTACCAGTGTCACCAGAGAACTGCCATCTGACGTAAGGTATAATACCATCTGGGAGTTCTCGGCGAGTCCGTCCAGTGTATCCAGTCTCCACTGAGCACCCGTATATCATCTCTGATGTCAAACACCAATGGATATGGGATCATCCATCGCCCATCTGTATGGGTCGAGAAGGTATACGCTAGTCTACTCTGGTATATCGATACCCCGTCTCGATACACCCACGACTAGGGACCTTGAAGGATGTACTTATGGACTACCATGTCCCCACTTGTATGATCCGCATCATAGTCCAGGTAGTCAAGTACACATCTTAAGGGCTTTTCCAACATGTAACAGAGAGACAATCAGTGTACACGTTAAGCTAAAGAGCAACCAGATAGCATACTATCATGTCGAGCAAGAAAGTCCTCCCTATATATGTCCAAGCATCCACCACAATATACATCCTATGTATAGCAATGGCCTCCAGGGCATACATATAACTAACAGCCTTGACACCTCCTCCTTCACCCTATCCATTCCTTTTGCCATTTATAAACCTTGTTCAGATCATAGTTAATTAAGAATCCTGAATTATTTCTGAAAAACAAAACTAAAATAAAGAGAAAAAGATAGAACAAGAGGAAGAAGAAGAAGGAAGAAGCTAAGTTCTAGTTTTTATCACTCTCAAGCTAGGACAAGGGGCTTATCATCTTGGAGGGGTTATTCCAACAACTATTTGGAGGGTAAAACTCTTAAGCACAGTAGGAAATTTAAGTTCTGTAGCTTAGTTAATTTAATTTGAACAAAGTTACATAATATCGCATTTTAGTTAATTATAAGCTCTGTTGAAATCTGCTATTGTTTGGAAGATAATTAACTTAACAAAACAGTGTTAAAATGATGTATGAAGCACCTAGAGAAAACCATAGGACCACGAAACCAGGGGGCCGGTTTTTGGCCGGCGGCCAATAGGGAAATTCCGGCGTCGCCGGCTATATAGAAAGCTAGGTGGGTTTGTCTTGTTGGGTAGGTTTCAGTGTATAATTTTTGCTATTTCGGTATTGTGTAAGTAAATTAGTTTCACTGCAGATAAAATCTGGAAGTTAATATCAGAAAGATTATCTAAAACACCAAATACGACACGGTTAAAGCGTATCGCGATCTGTTTTCTGTCGCGATACAGAATTGAGTTAAAATTCAGTAAGGTTAAGTGGTTAATAATTCGATATAGTTGTATACAATATAACTAGTACGTGGGAACGGGTGTTTTTCATTTCCGTCATGTCGGAGTAGCCGTTTACTTATATAATTAAAAATTGTGATATTAGATTCTAATACGAGATTTACGGAGGCAGCGAGGAAAGGGAAGGGATTGGCAATTCCTGAATAGATTCAACGTTGCGGTGAGTAGACTAAACATCTACCGGGGAATTGTGTAAAGATCGCGTGATACGCCCGTAGTTTTATTTAAATCAATGCGTTATTTTGTTATGCCAAATTGACCATATGCATTCATCATTCATATATACTTGTTTAGTTGCTAGAACACTACACAAGTATCGACGAGTCATGCCACGTGCACATCTATATGTTACACACACCTCGTCGATATTACCATGTCACATTTACACTTATCAAACATATTGTTAAAATGATTCATACCGTATCTTACACCCCAATAACAGTGGTAAATTGCATCATCAATATCATGTTTAATATTTGAGTATTCTATATTGATATAAGAGGTAACGGCAGTTTTGAGGATTTATGATTTTGATGTTTTGAATACTATTACATAAATCCAGTGATTTTCATGATTAATGTGACATGTACATCCTGAGATGTTTTTATGAATTGGTTTTATTCCGAACCGAGTCGGTGGATATACGGTTGCGGACTTATAGTATTATTCCCAACCGAGTCGGTGGATATACGGTTACGGATTTACAGTATTATCCAGACTGAGTCGGTGGGGAATACAGTCGGATACATAGTGGACTTTGTTGATGTCAGGATCATTCGAGGAATGATGTCTGTGAGAAATGGAAGTTTTGTGTCGATGATGGACACGGGGAAATGAATTTTATTGAGAATAAATGATGAGATTTCAGTTTGGACTATTAGGTTCTTGATTTTCACATATAATCATACATTATACTTGTTCACAATTCTGTTAGTATGATCGTCATATTTACATTATTAACCGTTATATGTTAGTTATATTCACTGAGTTGGCAACTCACCCCCGTTGTGCCACAGTTCTTTGCAGGGGTAGAGTGGACAGTTAGCTGCGGTGCGGATCTACGTTTGCAGCTTTATTTCATCTTTTGATAGGTAGGTTACATATGTAGTAACCTTCTATTTTGGTATTGTATTTTATCTAGAAAATCTCCATCAGACCTGTATATGATTTAGAGTGAGAGCTGATATGTATATTATTGACAGTTGAGATCATTTAGTTCTAAGTGCTGGTCACATCCAAACTTAGGTCGTGACAATATATATGTATATATATATATATATACATATATGTATGTATGTATGTATGTATGCATGTGGACGTGTTGCTATATATATATATATGTATATAGAAACACGTCCACATGCATACATACATACATACATACATATATATATGTATATATAACATATACACCAAAACATATTACGTGTGTGCATGTGTGTGTGTGTGTATACCTTTACACTAGGGTTTCATAACTAAGAAATTACACTATTAGCACTATCTTACAATTACACTAAAACTAACACGTGAACACCTAAAGCCGAACTTGATAATCATTTAGTCTCACAATACGCGTATATATATATATATATATATATATATGTATGTATGTATGTATATAACATACTCGTATACTACACTGCGAAACTGCGGGAGTGTTATACACCATCCACCTGACTTCCCCCGTAGATATATATCTACCCACATGATACTTGCTTGTCGAAGTCGATGTCGCCATCCTCTTCTTCATCATCCGAAGTCCACGTGAGGTTACCTACATATAAACATACAATATCGTAAACCGATATTGCGGATAAAAACCAAAACGGCACACGAAACACACATAGGTTAAAACCTATGGTCTACGCACGCAAGAATAATCAAAAACTCCCGATATCGAAGTACGAACGTCAACCTACCAAGTCAAAACCCATATACCATAACTCAAGTTTAAACGAAGTCACAAAACGAAGCAGCAACTCAAGAAAACACCTCCAGATTTTACCCTAAGTTGAATTAGCCAATTTTGCATATAGGGTAGGTCTAATTTACTGAAAATGGAGCTATGGACCAAGCATGAACTTAATCTGAAGTACCCAGGCCATAAATTGCGGCCATAAGGAATATATTTGCAGCAATGAATGGGAGATGGGGCCTCAGGTCTTTAGGGTATACTCCAAATCACCTGTACACCTCACTGTAAATGCTAAATATTTTTCAGGTGCCCCAGGTCATAGCTGATCTCTAAATATCATCATAATTCCCACAATCTTCCGATATCGGGTTTCTAAGTTTGGGGTTTGGGGTTTTAGTCTCAGGTTGGTCCAGGTTTTCTAACGCTAAAGGGGTTTAAGATCACTACTAAACCTTAATTGCACCCTTTCAATTCATTAAAACACTTAAAGCTCAACTTGGAATTTTCCAAGTTCACTAAACCCCACTTAAACAATTCTAAACTAAAATAGAAGCTAAAGGAACTTGATTACTACACTAATGCTGAAACCATTACCTCATTTGGCAACTCAAGAAAATTCTTGAGTTGCTCCAAGTCTTCAAAATCTTACCTTGATGTCTTCATAGGGTTTGTGAGGGTGTTAGGATCAATTTTTGTGAAGCTTTTGATGTAGTTTTGGTGGTGTTGTGAGGGGTTTGAGGTGGTGATTGATCTCAAAAACTATCTATAACCGCAATCAAGAACGGTGTCGCATGTAGCTAGCCGGTGAGTACGGGTCGGTCCACAGGGAAGTTGTGGATTTCCTAATCACGCTAACGAGTTAATTCCGAACGGTGTGAATGGATTAATTAAATCTAAAAACTAAATTAATATAGGGCAATTGAATTAAAGATCTAACTATCTAACTAGGGCAAGGAATTAAATTTATACTAGGGCAGAGAATGAAAAATTACCTAGGGCAAGAATTGAAATTACCTACTTACTTACAGAAGACTCTCTCCAAACATCAACACAAGACTTGTCAGATCTGAATTTCTGAAATGAAAAGAGGTATCGATGCTCTCCAAAAGAAATATAAATTTTATTGATAAAAAGAGGCATAGGGAGACATAACCTAATACAAGATTTAGAGTTCCTATTTATAGAGGATAGGAAACCCTAGGTTACAGTTGATTCGCACGTCTACATTTACAAGAATACCCCTAGGAAGACCCATTCAGCGCCGAAATGATTTATAGTAAAAATTTAATCCAGTGAAGGCACTTAATAGCCACGGATCCGCGGCCTCAGCATGGGTTGGGCCGCGGTTCCGCGGCCCAAGTATGGAGTTGGTTTGTGATATTTTCTGGGCTGGCTTTGGGCTTTATGTTCTTCCTTTTTCTGCAGGTCTTTTCTCAATTTGGCTTCTATGTTGGTTCCAGATCTCCAGTGAACAATTGCAGTGGACTTTAACCGTGGTTTTGTGTCGACGTCTTGAACCTTGCTTCGTGAATTGATCTTTATGTAGGCTTGATCAAGAGTCTTCTGTTTATTGGTCAAAGTCTCACTTTTACATCGTCTTTTATCTTTTTCACTGTTTTTGCTCCACAAACCTGTAACCTGTAATATGTAGCAGACATGCGTCAAAAGCACCTGTTTATTTATAAAACGAATAAGAATGGGGAATATAATAATGCAATATTATGGTATGAACAAATACCCCCAAACTTATTTTTTGCTCGTCCTCGAGCAAACTTAGTTTTATTCTCTACAAAAACCTAACCTCACTTTCGCAGGGAAACGCTATTGCACTGAGCACGTGCAATAAGCCATTAAACCTCTAGGTGTCCCTAGTAGGAGGAGTGTTGTCTCCTGAGGGTTTTCAGCGGATACTACCCACAAAATCTTATCAATTTGGCCCATTGACTTTTATTTTCCAATTAAGTTTTCTAACAAGGAATTCTATTATCGTCGACTCGTAAATTATCCACCCATATTCTTCACACTTCCTCATCATTTAACTTAAGATTATATATGTTCTGCAGATCTACTTAGCTTTCGGCATCACTTAAGTTTTCCTTCTAGGGTTTCATCTCCACTTAGAAATTTTTATCAACTCTATTAAAGATACAAGTTCTATTATTCACTCCTTTCTCTCATCTAAATCCCAATCACATATCCCTACGTGTGTGTATAAATCACCCCTATACTTGGAAATTCAAATCAAGCAATCATACTCTTGTCCGTTGTCCAAAGTACTTATTGGTGAACTTTTAAATGAATTTTTCTTACACATCCTTCATGCGACCGTTAATACTTCTTGAGGTACCAACGACCGATTACAAGAAGTGTTTGCACATTAAAGCATAATTCCTAGTCTTGCAACACCCAAGGCTTTAGCAGTGACTCCCAAACCAGTTGGTCTAAGGCACTAGGTGATGAAGCACCCTTGCTAAATATTTTTCTATTTTTTTAGCCTTAAGTAATCACAAAAACCAGTGTTCATTTTTTTTTCTTTATTCACTTTTTTTTCTTTTATTTTCATTGTACTAAGGACTTTAGACAAGAGCATTTCAAGGTCTCTTCTACTATAACAAGTTTCAAGGTGCGTGTTTGTGCAATTTGTAGGGTCTATATTTTCAGAATCTAGACTTAAGCTAGGAATTATTTTTCAAACTTATACTCTAATAAAACTATCAATACTTTTCCTTCGTTTCGACTTAGCCCAAGAAGTGAACTCAAAATTTGCCTATTTCTAAATAAACTACAAAGGCATATACTTTCTACCGTTAAACTTTAAGGAAGGTTATTTTTAGGGTTTTTAATTTACTAAGTCTAAGATCTAGTTGTTCCTAGCTAGTTAACCTTTTTGTCAAACTCAAGTCAATTAGGCCAAAATTGAATACATTAATTTTTATAATTTTTGAATTTTTTTTCAATTTTTATGGGTTTTCAAATAAGTATGCAAATGCAAAAATATGTACAAATGAATGCGAAAGAAGAAAACGTACCGAGCATACCCCCAAACTTAAACCTGACAGTGTCCTCACTGTCATGCAACACCAAGAGGGTCATAATGCCGGCACTCCCCTGTTTATTTATTTATAATTTTTTTTTGTTTTGAATTTTTTATTATTTTTTATAGAAAAAGAAAACAAAAATATATGTACATATATACAACAAGGTTCCCCCCAAACTTAAGCTTGGCCTTACACAAGCCAACGGTTAGCACCAACCATTCAAAAATCTTATCGTGGTAATGGTCGAGTTGGTGAAAGAATGGAGTGGAAAGAAAAGAGATGAGAAGCACACGAGACCGTGTGGAGGTAGAAACGGGATACAGTCTCAGTGGGGGAGAAGAATGGCGGAACAGAGAAAGAAGTGGAGTACGATCTTGAGGGTGTAAATCGAGTGAATAAATCACCACAATTTGTGATGACCGATGTATTAAAAACGACTGTGCTAACCTATCAACCCGTCGAGAAATGGGATCAAATCCCTTAAGATTCGCAAGAAAGCATGGGTACGCCGAACTTGGTATTGGAGATGAAAGCGTAACAGTCTCTTGTACGGTCGGAACGATGGGAAGGATGGAAGGGAGTGAATTAGGGATAGTCTCATTCTCACCGTAAAAAACTGTTTCGAACTTGAAAGATTCCATCAATGGTTCGAAACGACTGTAAGCAACCGAGTCTGATGGTTCAACTAACTCATCTGAAAATTTAAAGGACTCAAACTCGGGCGGTGAGACATCAGCATTGTCCGAAAAAGTGAAACACTCGTGAGTGTTATCGGCTGTGAGGACTGTGTTAGATTTAAAGAGAAATTTTTCAAGCTCACAGTCTTCAAGCGTGATGTTTTGAGTGGTCGGAACGATGGAAAGGAGGGACGGTGATATAACAGTTAAAGGTTCAGGAGGATGAATTGGAAAATCCGACACATCAAACAAAAATGATTCAACCTCAATATTATCCTCAATAGTCTCCTCATAATACTCCTTAATATTTAACTCATCCATGCCGTTATCATCAAAATCAAGACGCATATGAAATTCGGGAGAAACAGCTAATGACTCGGGATGATGGATTGGACATAAAATTTCAATCAAATCGACAGGTTCATCATCTGAAATATTCCCGGCGTCTATATCCTCAATAAAGTGAAAATCAATTTTTTCTGACACCTCCTCAAAAGCATGGATATTTATCGATTTAGGTTCTAGATTGGAGGTGTAAAGATCGAAAGGATTAAGTGTGGTTTCACTCGAAAGGGGCTCTTCACAATCTGGCAAATCAAGCACTACAAAGTCGTACAACTCATTTTTATCCTTAACTGATGAATCATTTGGGACACTTGTTTGAAAACTGGAGTTGTGGAATTCAATTGGGTATGGGTAGGTTTGATTTGGAAGGGCGTTTAACTCACATTCTCCACTCAAATTATCATTCTGTCCAACCGTCCAATCATACATTGGAATTTTTGGAGCTAGTTGGAAACTAGCTACCGGTTCATTAGGTCGTATAAGGGCGGCTATGGATGCATCCACATTCCTCACCATTTTGTTTGTTGCTAAAATATAAGCTTCCAACGACTGTTCCAAACTAAACATGGGTTGTGAAGGGGTTTCAGTAAAAGATTCAAAATTGTTTGGATACGTGAAACTCCCAAATGGCTGTGTAGAAACAGTGTCTAATGAAGGTGGGAAAGTCGGGTAGGACTGGTAGGAATTGGATGGTTGGACAGGAGTAGGGTCAACAGTTGGATAAAAAGGTGAATGGACTTGTTGATCACTAGAACTTGATGTGTGGAGAGGGGTGAAAGATCGGTTACGAGATTGAGCAATATGCTCAGCAATGGACATCGGTCTAGGGGTTACAACAGGACTAGAAAAAGTGGTATCAACGTACGAAGGTGGTAAAAGTGGACATGGTTGACACAAGGTGGGTTGCAAAGTCGAGTTGTTTCTCCTAGACGTTTCTATTTGATCTTTCAAAGAAATTTTGGGCACGGAGGGGTCTTCCTTAAATCGACCGAAGCAATTGACGTACGAGGCAAAATTAGGTTCGGGATACCAAAGTTCGGCAAGTGATTTATGATGTGGGGTACCCATGATAGAATAAACAGAAGAGAAAGTAGGTAGGTGGTGCAAGGATTTTTAGCGACAAGTTGCAAGTTTTTATAAAAGATTTTTCCTTTTTCCCTTTTTTTTTATTTGGAACTTTTTGCAAATTTTTTTTTCGATAAAAGGCTAATATACACTTTCGATCAACCAAAAATGCACAAACAGTCCTAGATCTAGGGTCACCTAGGTCAGCTAGACAGCTCCTAACTGTTCCAAAGGGCTAGAAATAGGACCTCAAACTGCCTCTTCACCGCCAATTGCGGCCAGGTAAGTGCCAGGTAAGTGGGAAGGAACCACAGTAGTGGGCCTAATTAATAACCACTAGCCTTTGACACACTTGCCTAGACACCGCAAAGTCAGGTTAGGATAAACGGTCGATGCCTATAACTAGTCCTCTATCCTATTGAGCTCGAAGTCCTTAGGGCCGAGTCTAGTATTTTTTAATTAAAGATTGGTCAATGCAAATGCCTTATGTGATTTCTGGGGTCTTGGGAAGGGTGATGAAATCCCCACCCAATCTGAATTGGTCAAAAGCCCCTTAAAATCCGATTAAAGATATGCAAAACAGTAAATCACTTGCAATCAAATCTTTTTTTATTTTATGCGCGGCGCAAAGAATCCTGCAGAGAATCAATTATTGGAAGGGAGAAGATTTTTAGCGCAAAGAATCCTGCAGAAGATTTGGCAAAAAGATCTATGGGGATTTGCAGAGAGGGGAAGAGGAAACAAACAGTGAATTTTCGCGTGCTGACGTGGCAGTGTGACCGCGGAACCTCGGCGGGAGACGGCTTGCGCGGCGGAAAGGCGGCGGAAATGAAGCTTCAGGTTTCGGAAAAAGTTGTGCTGCTCTGATTTCCCAATTCCTTTCTGTTCTGATGTACCTTTTTCTGTTTAGAACTCTGAATTTTTCCAGATCCGTCGATCCTGCAAAGATTCACAAAAAAAATACCTTTCAAACAATAAATGATAAAATTTTTATAATTCTTTTTCTTTTTCTGTTTTTATGATTTTTTTAATTTAGATTAACCCGAAATTGCAAAAAGGAAATACTACGCCATCTCCGGCAACGGCGACATTTGATTGATCTCAAAAACTATCTATAACCGCAATCAAGAACGGCGTCGCATGTAGCTAGCCGGTGAGTACGGGTCGGTCCACAGGGATGTTGTGAATTTCCTAATCGCGCTAACGAGTTAATTCTGAACGGTGTGAACGGATTAATTAAATCTAAAAACTAAATTAATCTAGGGCAATTGAATTAAAGATCTAACTATCTAACTAGGGCAAGGAATTAAATTTATACTAGGGCAGAGAATGAAAAATTACCTAGGGCAAGAATTGAAATTACCTACTTACTCTACAGATGGCTCTCTCCAAACATCAACACAAGACTTGTCAGATCTGAATTTCTGAAATGAAAAGAGGCATCAATGCTCTCCAAAAGAAATCTAAATTTTATTGATAAAAAGAGGAATAGGGAGGCATAACCTAATACAAGATTTAGAGTTCCTATTTATAGAGGATAGAAAACCCTAGGTTACAATTGATTCGCACGTCTACATTTACAAGAATACCCCTAGGAAGACCCATTCAGCGCCGAAATGATTTATGGTAAAAATTTAATCCACTGAAGGCTCTTAATGGCCGCGGATCCGCGGCCCCAGCATGGGTTGGGCTGCGGTTCCGCGGCCCAAGTATGGAGTTGGTTTGTGATATTTTCTGGGCTGGCTTTGGGTTTTATGTTCTTCCTTTTTCTGCAGGTCTTTTCTCAATTTGGCTTCTATATTGGTTCCAGATCTCCAGTGAACAATTGCAGTGGACTTTAACCGTGGCTTTGTGTCGACGTCTTGAACATTGCTTCGTGAACTGATCTTTATGTAGGCTTGATCAAGAGTCTTCTGTTTATTGGTCAAAGTCTCACTTTTACATCATCTTTTATCTTTTTCACTGTTTTTGCTCCACAAACCAGTAACCTGTAATATGTAGCAGACATGCGTCAAAAGCACCTGTTTATTTATAAAACGAATAAGAATGGGGAATATAATAATGCAATATTATGGTATGAACAGATGGTGGAGGGAACAGGGTAGCCATGAGTGAAGGAGGAGAAGAAAATGGTGTAGAGAATGAAGTGAAGAATAATGGCCAAGGTCAAAGATGACCCATCACCCTCTCTCTTCTCTCTCTTGCCCATACCTCATTCTATATTCATTTCCTTTTTCTTTGCTTTTCTTTGCTTTTCATTTCCTTCATCTCATTTAAAACAAAGCCATGCATGAAAAAAAAAAGAAAAAGCCATGGTAGAAAAATGTAACAAATGCGTAATATGACATGGTGCATGTCACATGCACAAAACACCATCAATGTGTGATTAGTGAACATTAATCAAGTTTAGGATAAACTTGCATATAATTAATTATAAAAATTTATAATTTGCCTAAATCATATAAATCCCTCCAAAAATCACCATTCAATTTAATTCTTCAAAATTTTCCAAACTATCGATATATAATTATACCACATCATTAAAATCTTCATAATATTTATTATTTTAATTATATAAATTCCCAAAAATAATATTTTATTTTTCTGAAATGTTACATAGATACTATTTGGTTTTATCCATCCACCTCTCCGAAGATGCCAAGTTGATTTTTGGCACCGTGTATCGGAGGTTTGAACGGATGCGGTCGTTGTAGCAGACTTCGTCAGATTCCCCCTCGTTTGCGATGGGTATTTTTATTGTGGAGATGCTCTTCTCTGCAGGCGCAATCCCCTGCAGTTAATTACGCTACCGCATCGCGGTAACCACTTTCTCCTTCTCCAGATGGTCACTTCGTATCGTGTGTGTTTGTTTTGATTTTGGTTGCCCGTGGATTGTATACGGAGACTAATTTAAGTTGTCGCCCGTAGGGCGTGGTTTAGTCCAAATCCGTATTTTCTTAGATTTGGGTTTGGGGTGGTATAAGGACCGTTAGTCTGGTTTTTAGGCTAAGGTCGACTCAAACGTTAGTTGATGATACGTTAATCTAATTTTAGGCTAAGATTTACTCAACAGGATTTTGGGATCGTTTAGATCCAACGAAAGAGTATTTGGACTCTTTCGTTTTAGTTTAAGGACATTGCGGTCTATTGGTTTAAGGAAATCATAGTCCGTGTGAGTTTAAGGACATCATAGTCCGTGTGAGTTTAAGGACATCGTCGTTCATGAGTTTAAAGACATCATTGTCTGTAGGGTTCTGGTTTAACCAGCTTGGGGGTGCGCCAAAAGTTATTGGTTATTAGGACCCTCCACCTCTCTGAAGACGTTGAAGAATTACAACGACATGTATCAGAGGTGCAAAGAGATGTACCCTTGAACCAATGTGTAAGTCTACGTTACCCACCCCGGTACTTACGGGGAGGCGGAATAGGTAAAAAACAATTTTTTTATCACAAGGTAACATAGACTATCTTAAGGATCTTTGCCAAACCATTTCTAACAAACAACTAGAGGTTCTATCTACTATGCTTAGGAGATTATACCTCACGAAAATGGTCCTTCGGTTCTTCCCTCCGTTGTCCTCCTAGTATCCAAGTCAACAATGGTCAACTAGGTCAAATTGTCAACTTGGTCAAATGGTCAAAACAATTAGCCATAACACAATTATCATTAAAAAGATTAGTAAATATTTTCCTTACCTCATAATGGTTTTGACCGAATCAACGGTCAAATCCCTAATGAGGCACGTCCTTCTTCGCTCCTCACAACCGTGCATACACACCCGCATCCGCATTCTGTAGAATACGAATGCACAGAAGACAAAACTAATCCATCTGTACAATGCTAGGATCCGGCTTAAACCAAAGCCCACTAGTATCGTCTACCCGAACATCACACACGCACAAGTGCACGTAAGTGATCGTAGCCCTGCCGTAAAACCATACGGCCTCTGCACCTTTTGCTAAGTGCAGGGAAACTCTCTGTGTGGGACTCTAAAAGCTCGACACTACGCTGGCAGTGGGTTTAACCAAAGACCGCAAGCGACACTAGCTATACATAACGGTCCCCAGGTAGATGTCGATAAGAAGGCCGATGAGGTAAACCCATCCGAACTCCTACTGAGCCTGAATGTGACAATCTCCGTACAGTCCGGTCTATTCGTCTACGAGTATCGCATGTCGGGCCTAGAGGGTGGTAAACGTCAGACCCCTAATAGCAGTACAAGTCGTGTCGGAGTGTAGCCCAGAACACCCTGATAAACTACTGGAAACACTACCGGTAATTCTTGCTTGCCCTGGCAAGGGACTTTATGTAATGGCTCTCCTAGACACAACGCAATATCAACCTCCAATACCAGGAGAGATGAATCCTGACTAACCGCTACTGTCTCCAAGTGCTTTGGGACTGCATCCAACTACTACCTGTTTGCATGACTCCTTTGAGCCGTGGTAGGGTAGTAATCAAAATACAGTGGGAACACACTCGAGGCGAAGTAGTAGTGTCAAGTCGACGGACTAAGCTGTACTCCTGTCACCTGGGAACTGTTATCTGACGATAGGTATAGTACCAACCAACAGTTCCCGACGAGTCCTATCCAGTGTACTTGTAACCTAACGGGCACCCGCATACTATCTCCAGTACGACGTACTAATGGCTGTGGGACAGACCATCTCCCCTGCTGGGATGAGAAGCGTATACGCTAGTCTGCTCCGAAGTATTGATGCCCCGTCTTGATAATCCTATGACTAGGGACCTATATAAGGATGTGCTTGTAGATTACCCAGCCTCTACTAGTGTGACTGCCATCACAACGCTGGTAATCAAGCAAATATCTTAAGGGCTGCACTAATATGTATAAGCGATATGCCAAAAGAAACACATGCACATATTAAAGTAGAAACAAACTAAGTAGCATACTACCATTTTGAGCAAGACTGTCTATACAACTGTGAATATTCCAAGCTTCCATTAAGTAATATACAATCTAGTATGATACAGTAATAGCCTCTAGGGCATATACACTAACAATCTCCCAATTGCACTAGGTCCATGTACTGGCGTATCGAAGACCTATCATCTTGATCAGCCGCTTGAACTGAGTCTGGGGTATGGCCTTCGTGAATGGATCTGCAGTGTTATTCACCGAATCTACTCTCCTCACCTCGATCTCCCGGCGATCTACGATCACCCTGATCAGGTGGTACCACCTCAAAATGTGTCTGGACTTCTGATGGGACCTGGGTTCCTTCACTAAAGCTATAGCGCCGTTGTTGTCGCAATACAGCGGTATTGGATCAACATTGGTAAGAACCACCTGAAGCTCCGTGAGGAACTTCTTCATCCAGACAGCTTCCTTTGCGGCATCGCAAGTGGCTATGTACTCCGCTTCCATCGTTGAGTCAGCAACGGTTTCCTGCTTGGAGCTCTTCCAGCAAACCGCCCCTCGATTGAGGGTAAAGACATAACCCAACATGGACTTGGAGTCATCCTTGTCACTCTGGAAGCTGGAGTCAGCAAAGGCCTCGATCTGGAGGTCTTTTCCGCCATACACCAAGAACATCTCCTTAGTCCTTCTCAGGTACTTGAGAATGTTCTTTACTGCTATCCGGTGTTTCTCCCCTGGGTCTGACTGATACCAGCTTACAACGCTCAATGCGTATGCTACATCTATTCTGGTACACAACATCACATACATTATAGAGCCTACCGCAGATGCGTAGGGTATAGATGACATGCGGGCACTTTCCAAATCAGTCTTGGGAGACATCTCTTTGGAGAGGGTGATTCCGTGACAAGCCGGTAGATTATCGCGCTTTGAATCTTCTATACTGAATCGTTTCAGTATGGTGTCGATGTACCTGGACTGCGAAAGTCCCAACATCTTCTTCGATCTATCACGATAGATCTGGATCCCCAGAATGTAGTTGGCATCGCCCAGGTCCTTCATGGAGAACCTCTGTGACAAGAATCCTTTGACTGACTGTAGCATAGGAATGTCATTTCCTATTAAGAGAATGTCATCCACGTACAAGACGAGGAATACCACAGTTCTCCCTACAATCTTACTGTAAATGCATGGTTCATCTGGATTTTTGATAAAGTTGAATTCTTTGACAGTATCATCAAAGCAGATGTTCCAACTCCGCGATGCCTGCTTTAGTCCATAAATGGATTTAAGCAACTTGCACACTTTACCGCTGCTCCCACTCTGAATGAAACCCTATGGCTGATCCATATAGACGCACTCTTCCAAATTTCCATTTAGAAAAGCCGTCTTTACATCCTTCTACCAGATCTCATAATCGTGGAAGGTAGCAATAGCAAGAAGGATCCAAATGTATTTAAGCATAGCTACTGGAGAAAAGGTTTCGTCATAGTCGAAACCAGGTCTTTGACGAAAACCCTTAGCAACAAGTCTAGCTTTATAGGTTTCAACCTGCCCATCTACACCAATCTTCTTTCTGAAGATCCACTTGCAGCCTACGGGTTTTACCCCTTCTGGAGCAATGTCCAAAGTCCAAACTTTGTTGGTGTACATGGACTCCATCTCGGTCCGCATTGCATCCAGCCATTTCACTGAATCACCGCTCTGAATGGCTTGCTGGAAGCTAGTAGGCTCATCATTTTCAATGATGCAATCCTCTCGATCCTCGTCTATGAGAAAACCGTAGTATCTCTCTGGTGGATGAGTCTGCCTACTACTCCTGCGGAGTGGCGCTGGAATGTCCGGTTCATCTGAAACCTCTGGTTCTATCAAGCTTTCAGTAATAGCTTGTGGTTCTGGAATTTCTTCCAGTTCTATTGCGCTCCCACTTATCTGATTTTCTAAAAATTCAGTTTACAAGAAGCGGGCATGACGAGAAACAAAAACCTTTTGCTCTTCTGCGTAATAGAAAACATACCCTTTGGTGTTCTTTGGGTATCCCACAAACATACACTGTACTGAGCGTGCCTCGAGCTTGTCCGCATGCTGCTTTTTAACAGAAGCTGGACATCCCCATGTCTTAAAGTGTTTAAGACAGGGTTTCTTCCCACTCCATATCTGATATGGTGTGGTAGGCACTGACATAGTAGGAACTTGGTTCAAAAGATATGCAGCTGTTTCTAGTGTATAACCCCAGAAGGATCGCGGTAACTCAGCCTTACTCATCATGGAACGAACCATATCCAATAGGGTTTGATTCTGCCTTTCTGATACACCATTGTGTTGTAGTGTGTATGGAGGAGCAAGCTGAGAGAGAATACCATTCTCTTTTAAGTATCCCAGGAATTCGGCACTTAAGTATTCACCACCTCGATCAGATCTCAGTGCCTTGATACCTTTGCTTGTTTTTTTTCCCACTTCATTCTTGTATTCCCGGAATTTCTTAAAGGCCTCGGATTTATGCTTCATTAGGAAGACATGTCCATACCTAGAGAAATCATCCGTAAAAGTAATGAAGTATGAATAACTACTTCGCGCATATGTAGACATTGGACCACACATGTCGCTGTGTATGAGTCCCAAGAGCTCGCTTGCTCTTACTCCGTGTCCAGTGAACGGAGTCTTTGTCATCTTTCACATGAGACAAGATTCACAAGTAGCATAAGACTGATACTCGAACGGATTCAAGTATCCCTCTTTATGTAACTTTGTTAATCGTGTCTCATTAATGTGACCCAGTCTACAATGCCATAAGAAAGCCTGATTTGTTTCCGGAGACTTTCTTTTAAGTGTGTTCTGGACACTGAAAACCTGAGCATGATTCAATATGTATATTCCGTTTTCTAATGTACCTGACCCAATCAGAACTTGATTTAGGTGGATGTGGACCACATCGCTTACAAAAGTAAAATCATATCCTTCCTTAGAAAGTAAGGATACAGATATGATATTACAAGCTAGACTAGGTACATACAAACAGTTACGTAGAATCAATATCTATCCACTTGTCAACCCAAGGTGATATTCCCCAACAGATTCAGCATCCACGCTCATTCCGTTAGCAACCCTGAGAGTCATATCACCTAACCTGATAACTCTATGGTTTCTCAATGCCTGTAATGAATTACAGATGTGAGATCCTGATCCAGTATCTAGTACCCAGGAAGTAGAGTTAATTGACATACAATTTTCTATTACAAACACACCCGAAGCCGAAGCCACAACATGCTTCGAATCCTGGCTATTGGCTTTCAAAGCCCTGCAATCTTTCTGCCAATGTCCTTTCCCGTAACAATGGGAACGTCCCTCCTTCACTACATCTAGTCCCAAAACTTTTGCCCTTCCCTTTGCTTCTTCTTCCTTGGTTTCCTTCAAGGTGTAAGTAGAGGGTAGAGACTGTAGAATCAAGTCAGTATTTGACCCGTTCTTCAATGTGGTCTTTAGGTCCGTGAGCTCATCAAAATAGCTAGTCTCTGTAAGGACGTGGTCCCGTACAGATAACCCAACAGCCAACCTCGCTTGAAACAATTCGTTCGAGGTCTCATATCTTGCGATACGAGATTGTTCTCCATATAAATCTTTTTTATGGAGGAAGACAGAAACTAAGTCCATCTTCTCGTACTGCCTATGGTATGCACCATCAACTGAGGCCAACACGAGGCACTTGTCATTCGCACAATCCTTTTCCGATGTCTTACATATATCAATATCCGTGACAGGAGAAACTGGTCCTGAGACAGCAGGGGTTTGATTAGTTAAGAGGTGTTCCAGCTTGTCATGGGTAATGGACATCTGGACAGACTTTTGCCAGTCATAACAGTCAGATTCAGTCATTTTATTATCTGGATGTAACCTATGTCTGGTCACCGGGTCGCTGCAATTAAAAGAGAGAGAAGAAAACACTTAGCATGATGCTCTTGCAAGTTTAGATTAGTTTTTAGTTTATCTAAATAGGATGGCTCCCACTGTTTCTCGAATCCTTCCTCAAACCATAAAAGAAGAATTAGTCAGGATTAATCTCACTGTACAATACTTTCTTAACCGCTCAGCCAGGCTAGTGTCGGTACATCGAGGGATGTTTTACGACGCTTTCATGAAGTTCCTTAATTAGATAACCTCTTTTCCCAGGAGGCGTAGCCCCGCTAACACTGTTCTAGACACCTACTTGGTTTATAGCATTGATCGTTAAGTGAAAAAATCTCCCGAGGAGTAGCGGATACTCACAGTAGGATCGGGATCCAAATATCATTGTGTGATAATACTGAAGGAATCCTACCAACATTATCAAACTCCAAATGGTATGCAGCACTAGCAAGTTTCAATTTCCTTAGAAACTCCCGATGTGTATTTTTGCCCCATGCTCTTATGATCTTGACTAAGGCCAACAAATCATAAGTCACATGTCAAGTTCTACCCGTCATTGTCCAGGTTAATTTGAACCCACCCGTATATACCCTTGACTAAGGCCAACAAAGTAATACGATTGTCCCAAACCAACGCATCTATCTATGCAATATATGAATATCCAGCAGCTACCAATCACTATGCCTTGACTAAGGCCAACAAACATAGCTTGAATACTATTGAATATTCATATGAAATGACGGAGGGCTACGAATGGTTTGGCGAAACACTGGACGTAGTGAACTTGATATAATCGAAGGAACCTGATAGCTTTTAAAAGGAGTGGTTTAAGCTCCGCGTTTTTTAAAAGTTTTGCTGTTTTGAAAAAACCGAGTGGGTTTTGAAATTGTTCCAACGATTCACCTTTGGTTTTTTTTCTTTGCCTTAATTTAATGCATCCCATCAATTTAATTCGACCATTGCAGAAAACAACGAAAATATAACGTACGCTTATGCCATCCGAATTCGCCACGGGGCCCCGTCATCACCCGTTAGGTTACTTAAGTAATGACAGAGCGGGGGCTGGACTAGCGCAGATGCAAAACATAAGCAACGTCTACTAGATATCATATATAGATATATACATTTGTCAGATGCAATGATAGCCATTCCAGAACACAGATGAACACATTGGATATACTAGGAATCCGTGCTTCGTTTGAGCCTGCAACGAAAGACGGATTACACGGTCGTGATGAATAGCCAAACCCCACCCTAGACCCCTACGGGTGCGGCAAACTACCCGCCAAATACCCGAAGTGAAGCAACCTCCCTCAACAACATGAGTAGGCCACTCGGCACTTCAAAGTATCCGGTAGTTTGTGCACCCCACCTTGGGTCTATCGTAGGAGCAAAAACAGTAAAAGAAATAATATACAATGGCGGCTACAACCTCAAGCCGGATGTGCGGCCATAAAATAATATTATATCAAATTACAAATATTACATTGAATGAAAAATGAAAACCCTCATCTCACATTCCCGGCTATTCATCACAATGATCCAACAAGTTCATATACACAATCCAACATCACAGATCACAGATATATACAACCCCCACTAATCGACGTATAGCGATTAGTAGACGTTCAGTACATATATCACATCACAGAAGATCCGATTAGCTAAAGTACTTAGAATTTTGACCGATTACCAGATTTGAATCTACCCCAAGTACAACACAGCACTCAAACAATATGGGTAGAAACAAAATATCAGAAAAATCACAAGACACCATGCTGGACACTCTGCATGAAAAACGAGTTGACTCGGAGTCGACTCGGACGGGGATCCGCGGCGAAACGCTTGGTTTTGCCGCGCTTCCGCGGCGGTCTTACCGATTCACGATCTCGTTTTTCTTGGGTGTCCCTAAACAAGCCTGCACCTATTTTTAAGGTCCCTGGAAAAATTTTTGGACCAGTTTTTAAAAACGACAGAAAAGTGCATTTTTAGTTCGTGTTTTGCAATTTTTCCGGCGATCGAATTTCTAACACTTTGCTAACAAGTTAGTAATGGTTTAGCGAGGCTCTGATACCACTGTAAGTCTACGTTACCCACCCTGGTACTTATGGGGATGCGGAATAGGTAAAAAACAATTTTTTTATCACAAGGTAATATAGACTATCTTGAGGGTCTTTGCCAAACCATTTCTAACAAACAACTAGAAGTTCTATCTACTATACTTAGGAGATTATACCTAACGAAAACGGTCCTTCGGTTCTTCCCTCTGCCGTCCTTCTCGTCCATGCAAGCTCCGAGGATCGATCCGGATCTTGGTCACCTACGCGTCCTCCTAGAGTCGAAGACGATCCACCCGAGAGTCTATAGTCCGAGCTCCACCTCAAGCCGAGGTAACTAGGGCAACAAGTTTGCTACTCTTGATGCCCTAGGTGATGTAGAGGAAGAAGATGGGTTTGTTTATTTATTTAGAACCTAATTTTTCTCAACACATGAGACTATTAGGAATTCTTAGTAAGGAGGAAGAAGAAGGAAACCATGGGAGCTCTCATTTGAAGAGAGAGAATGAGAAGAAGATAATGATCCATTGGAAAAATAATTACCATTCTTTTGTCATGATAAATTGTGATGGTTACCATTGATTTGACAATTATCATGTCAAGTTAAATCCAAAGCATAAGAATAGTCTAGAGCTCACAAGAAATATCCAAGTCAACAATGGTCAACTAGGTTAAATTGTCAACATGGTCAAATGGTCAAAACAATTAGCTATAACACAATTATCATTAAAAAGATTAGTAAATATTTTCCTCACCTCATAATGGTTTTGACCGAATCAACGGTCAAATCCCTAATGAGGCACCTCCTTCTTCGCTCCTCATAACCGTGCATACACACCCGCATCCGCATTCCGTAGAATACGAATGCACAGAAGACAAAACTAATCCATCTGTACAATGCTAGGATCCGGCTTAAACCAAAGCCCACTAGTATCGTCTGCCCGAACATCATACGCGCACAAGTGCACGTAAGTGATCGTAGCCCTGCCGTAAAACCATACGGCCTCTACACCTTTTTCCCAGTGCAGGGAAACTCTTTGTGTGGGACTCTAAAGACTTGACACTACGCTGGTAGTAAGTTTAACCACAGACCGCAAGCGGCACTAGCTGTACGTAACGGTCCCCAGGTAGATGTCGATAAGAAGGCCGATGTGGTAAACCCATCCGAACTCCTACTGAGCCTGAATGTGACAATCTCCGTACAGTCCAGTCTGTTCGTCTACGAGTATCGTATATCGGGCCTAAGGGGGCGGTAAACGTCAGACCCCTAATAGCGGTACAAGTCGTGTCGGAGTGTAGCCCAGAACACCCTGAGAAACTACTGGAAACACTACCAATAATTCTCTCTTGCACTAGCCAGGGACTTTGTGTAATGGCTCTCCTAGACACAGCGCGATATCAACCCCCAATACAGGGAGAGACGAATCCTGTCTAACTGCTACTGCCTCCAAGTGCTTCGGGACTGCACCCAACTACTACCTCTTTGCACGACTCCTTTGAGCCGTGGTAGGGTAGTAATCAAAGTACAGTGGGAACACACTCGAGACGAAGTAGCAGTGTCAAGTCGACGTACTAAGCTGTACTCCTGTCACCTGGGAACTGTTATCTGACGATATGTATAGTACCAACCAACAGTTCCCGACGAGTCCTGTCCAATGTACTCGTAACCTAACGAGCACCCGCATACTATCTCCAGTACGACGTACTAATGGCTGTGGGATAGACCATCTGCCCTGCTCGGATGAGAAGCGTATACGCTAGTCTACTCCGGAGTATCGATGCCCCGTCTCGATAATCCTACGACTAGGGACCTATATAAGGATGTGCGTGTAGATTACCCAGCCCCCACTAGTGTGACTGCCATCACAACGCTGGTAATCAAGCAAAGATCCTAAGGGCTCCACTAATATGTATAAGCGATATGCTAAAAGAAACACATGCACTGTTGGAGATAGTGCCCTCAGAGTCAATTATTGGATCACAGGCACGTGATTGCAATGATTGAGAAAGGACCTGTACCGTTAGAACAGTCTTACTCAAGATGACAGTATGCTATCTGGTTTATCTTTATCATCGTGTACTGTTTCAGGTGACCTTACAGGTCACTATTGCACGTTGATAAAGCCCTTAGGATTCTTGCTTGATGGCCAGCAGTATGATGGCGATCATATACGTGGGAGCTGGGGTCTATAAGCACATCCTTAAAAGGTCCCTAGTCGTGGGAGTTTTCGAGACAGGGCATCGATACTCCAGAGTAGACAAGTGTATACAGTCGAGACCCCGACGAGGGGCGGTGGCCGGTCTCACAAGGCACTGGTGTCAGTTGGTTCACCTAAGATATATACAGGTGCTCATTGGGTTATGAGTACACCGAACAGGACTCGCCGGGAACATGCTAGTTGGTCTTATACCTGACGTCAGATAGCAGTTCCCTGGTGACATGTGTACAGGTTAGTTCATCGACCTGAGATCGTCATTTGTCTCGTGTGAGTTCCCACTGTGCTTTGATTACTACCCTACCACAGCTCAAAGGAGTCGTGCAAACAGGTTTTAGTTGGGTACAGTCCCGAACCACATGGAGGCAGTGAGCGGATCTGCAGGGGTTCGTCTCTCCCGGTTTTGGGGGTGAGGTCGCGCTGTGTCTATGAGAGCCATTACACAAAGCCCTCGGCCGAGGCAAGAGATTTACTGGTAGGTATTTCAGTAGTATCTCAGGGTGTTCTGGACTACACTCCGACACGACTTGTACCGCTTTTGGGGGTCTGACTTTTACCAACCCCCTAGGCCCGCCATGCGATACTCATAGACGAACGGACTGGAATGTACGGATATTGTCACTGACAGGCTCAGTAGGGTGTCAGGATGAGTTCGCTCATCGACGTCCCTTTTGGTGAATACCTGGTAGCCCATTACGTATGGCTAATACCTCTGACGTGCTAGTGGTTAAATCCACAGCCAAAGTGCTGACGAGTCTTTAGAGTCCCCCACAGACCGTTTTCTCAAGTTTCGGGCGAAACGCCGTAGAGACCGTATAAAGATATGGAAGGGTTCGATCTTATCCGTACGGTATTGCACGGATCATGATCGGACGGATAATACTAGCGGGCTTTGGTTTAAGCCTGATACTAGTATTGTACAGTGTAGATTTTGTCTCTTTGCATTTGTATTCAGTGGGAATACAAATACGGGTATGTATATACGGTCGCGGGGTTTTCCTGTAATTTATTACGGGATCAGTTCTTTAAAGTTGCAAGTTTGCATTCCGTTTCAGCCAGTTTTCCTTTCTTCCTTTCGTTGGCTGATTATTGATGGAGGGGCTAATTTGCATATTTGCAAATTGGCAATTATGGAGGGGTTTCTTGTAATTGGAGGGATTATGATGGTTATAGCATCATTTGATTCTTTTTGAATCAACTCTTTTGCATTAAATGTGATTGGATTGGATTTGAAATGGTGTGACATAATTTCCTTTTTATCATCTCACTTTCTTATGCTCACCCTTGCTTTTGATGTGCTCACCACCCTCCTCCCATTTTTAGGCCGGCCACACATTTGTGGGGATGGTGAATTCATTTTTTGTGAAGTGGGAAATTCTTGTTCTCGTTTCTAGCTTATACCAAAATTCTTAAGTATATCTCCATTGTTCATTTCCTCTATCAAAAGGCAACTTCACAATCCCATGAGACAAACCATCCTACACTTCACCTACAGCACCCTTGGGTACGTCGGCTCACCAACTTCGTGCTCGAGTTGCCTCGGTCCAGAGGTGGGATCCCGTAAAAGAACCCGGCAATGTGGTGCCCGTTCCGACGAGGTGATGAAGACCGGAGATTCCGCGAGGAGATCGAAGTGGAGGCCGAAGACCGAAGGACACGGATCGCTCGGTATAGCATTCTACCCTTTCTTTTGTTTGCTAGGTATAGGTTAATGGTTCAATCCGGGTTTTTTAGATGCGGTAGTGCCGGTTTAAAGTTAAGAAAATTTTTCATTTCCGCATTTTGGCCTTGGAAAGACGGCCGGGGCGCTACCGTAGTCCTACATGGTATCAGAGCCACGCCATTAACCTAATCTAGCTTGCTCTAACGTGTTTAGAACTCGATCGAACGAAGTTTCCAAAAACAGCGATTTCAAATGCATCAGTTTTCTGTCGATTTTTTTTTGGGCTCGAAAAAATATTTGGAGTGTCGCAGAAATCTGAGCAGGAGATTTTAAGAATTCTGAAGAAATCTGGTATTGTGGTGCTACAGGAAGATCGCGGAACCGCGGCCAAACCCATGTTCCGGCCGCGGTTCCGCCGCAGTCAAGGGTCAATGCAATGCCATTTTTCTACAGTGATCTTTATATTTGGAATTGGGGTTTTTGGTATATTCTGTTTGGGCCCAGAATTATTTTGAGTGCTACAGTTGTGCTTGGGGCCTACTTCGGGAAATTTAGTCGATCGAAAATTTTAAACATGTTAGTTCACAGTATTTACATTATATCTGCGACCGTGAATGTCATTTGATCGGTATAAATCCTGTCTATCTGCTATAGTTCTTTTAGACGGATTTGCGAACGTGACATTCACGTTGATGTTCTGTGTTGTGCTGTGATGTTACGGATTGTCATGGAGTATAGCCTGGATGCAGTTTGGTTATTATGTACATTTGATATTGCGGGGCGAGCGTCCGACATGTGGACTGCCGTCACTGCCTGTTTGTATATTATTCTTTTGGGGCACGACCGGGTTGAGGTCGATGTACCCGTTGTATGTATATTTTATTTTCTGTACTAGGATTACCCCGCGGTGGGGTGCACGGATAGCCGGGTTCTAGAAGGTAACGGGCCCGCATCTCATGGCATTGAGACGGAGGAGGCTTTACTCTAGAATTGGCGGGCTATTCGCCGCACTCGTAGGGGGTACAGGTTGACCCAAAGAGGGGTGCTCAAGTTACCGGATTCCGTGAAGTGCTGGGTGGTCCATTCACGTTGTTGAAGGGGGCTGCCTCGCTTCATGTTTTGGCGGATAACTTGCCGCGCCCGTAGGGGTCTAGGATTTCATTGCACAGGCTATCCACACGACCAGGGGAACGTCTGGTTTCAGTAGCGTCTCTATGAAACCCGGGGATCCCAGTTATCTATATTGTTCTGTGATGCTTATTACATTTCTGTGATGTTGCATTTTATCACGCCTTGAGCGAATATTATATATTGATATATATATACTAGTAGATGTTGTATATGTTTTGCATCCGCGCTAGTCCAGTCCCCGCTCTGTCGTTAGTTAAGTAACCTAACGGGTGATAAAGGGACCCAGTGGCGAATGCGAATGGCATATACGTACATCATTATTTTCGTTTTTTTTGGTGTGATCAATTGATGGGACTCCGTTGATTCGGATCAATGCAAGCTAAACAAACCTATTCTGATGTTGTTGGAACAATTTTTCAAAAAGCTGTTATTGCAAGAACGTTGTCTTTTGTTTTGCACAGTGGTATTCGGTTATGAATATCCAGCACCTCAGTCGACGAGGCAAGGGCCGAGATCCCTTAACCGGGAGTGACCCCTTGGACAGAAGTTTGCGTCATGGCAATAACTTCACTATAGTCGATTACTTTTGCTTTGCATCGTGTTATTCATTTGGAATATCCTGCACCTCATTCTACGGGGAAAGAGCCGAGATCCCTTAACCGGGAGTGACCTCTTTAGCAAAGGTTTTCGTCACTATATTTTTATAAAAAGCTATCCGGTTCCTTCAACTATATCAAGTTCATTACGTTAAAGGTTTTTCGCCAAAAACCAGCCGTAGCCCTCCGTCATTTCAGATTAGTATTTCTTAGTATTCGTGTTACGTATGTCGTGTATTGCCGAGGCGTAGTGTTCGGTAGCTATGTAATGCTTTTCTGTCGCATGGATAAGTGGATTGGTTAGGACAGTCGTACGGTTATGTTGGCATTGTCAAGGACTCGTACGGGTGGGTTTAACGCAATCAAGATAATGACGGGTTGAACTTGACTAGGACTCTTTGATATGTTGGTATTGTCAAGGTCACTTGGGTCCTAGGGGTAAAAACCTACATCGGGAGTTTCTAAAGAAATTGAAACTTGCCAGGCATGCGCATACCTTCTGGAGTGTGATAACGTGAGTGGATTCCGTCACGTTATCATGCGATGATAGTTGGATCCCGATTCCTACTGATGAGTTGGTTTACTCCTCGGGTGATCCCGACTAATTCTCCTTTCAGGTTTGGAGGAGAATTTGACGGTACAGTGGGAGGTTTCCTGATTAGATAAAGTGATAACCATTCTGATTTAGGTTAGAGTGCACGCTGAGTGTTTCTTTTCTCTCTCTCTTTAGCAGCGACCATGGCCCGACCCTTGACTATGACTCAGTGACCAAAATTAACCGAACCTTCTTAAAACACTGACTTTTGGATTGTCAGAGTTGCATACCTCATTGCCACTCCTACTTTTACCCTTTTCTCCAGGACACCCCGTATTACTACGATCGTCCACTTCCATTGGATAAAACCATCGTATGGTTATATACGAACTCGAAGGAATTTATTCGAGGATGGTTTCTGGTTCTGGAGAAAACGAATAGGACTATTCAGTTGTCTTTTCCTTTTACCTTCTCTCAGGTTGCGAGTGCTCCTTGGATTAGGGCAGTACACCCATTACGCAAATTAGATAGTCTTCTTCCAAACCATTGGCAGGTGCCGACCGGTAGGGAATGAAGAAAACCATTTAGCCTAAAAGGTATACAAAAGGTATTAAGTAAAGACATATCAAGGGATTAGTAAGAGGGCAAAGTAAATTGCGACTGTTATTCACGACCAAACCAAGTATTTCTTCGCCAATCCTAAATCACCTTTGTATTTCTCCAGGACACTCTGTATCACTACGAAGATCCACAGTTTATTGGATACTCCATCGTATGGTTATATACGAACTCGAAAGGAACTTGTTCCAGTTCGGGGATGGATTCTCGTTCAGAAGAAATAGGAATAAGGTTTATTCAGGTGTCTTTTATCTTTACCTTCTCTCGTGTTGCGAGTGCTCCTAGGATTAGGACAGTACACCCATTATGCTTATTGGATAGTCTTCTTCCAAACCATAGGCTGGTGTCGAACGGTAGGGAAGGAAGAAAACCATTTGGCCTAAAGGAGTGTGCAGAAGGTAACGACTAAAGACATATAAAGGGATTTGGAGAGGTGGCAAAGAAATATACGGTTACAGTTGTGAATCTGGATAATGGAAGAGGCATTACTAGGAATACCCGGATACCCCTACGAAACATTTCACTGTTTCAGTTTCACTGTGTACTGTTAATAGAAAACTGATTTCCTAATTAGACACTTGCTCCAGGGTATGTATTTACCAGGTATGATTCTCACATCTGTATGGTTTTACAGATGTTGAGTGGGAGTAATTTATTAGGAATTAGGTGATTATCCTCATTATATCAGAATTCGTTGTGATTGGTGATATTTGAGGAAGTCACCTGGGCTGTTTGCCGGATGGCAAATATTTGGTTTTGAATATCGGTTGTTATGCACCAATTTCAAATTGATATATCTGTACGTCTATTTTTATAGAGTGAGATATACCTTCTTGAAATTATGTCTATGACATTTACCTATATCAATGGATGGATAGTAAGGAGCATTGAACTGCGGTGTAATTCTTCTTAACTATAAGTACAGTTTTCAACCTACGACACACAGTGAATGAGTCATTAGACTCAGGGGACTTATACAGAGTATTTTATATTGTCCAGTGTCCATTAGGACAGAGTGGTTGATCCTCGTACTATATTCGGTTTACTTATGACTTCTCTAGTTCTTAGACAGGTGTTTCGTAGAAATACAGGGTCCAAATTTTGAGAAGTTATAGGTATATGAATAAAGTAGAGAACCAGGTGTTGCAAGTATCGGGATTTTTCGAGGTGATCGAAGATGTAGATACTTGTGTATGGTATTCAGTTGATAGTAATGGTTAAGAGAACTTGCTTCTCTTTCAGGTTACTCATAATTGGAAGCATTCCTAAGTTGAGTAATGCTGATCGGCCTCTCTCCATTTAGTTGACATGCACTGGAGACAGCTGCATGATTTGAATCTGGTTCCAATTAAATCAGTACCTCTGTTTCTGTATTGGATATAGAACAGTTCATATCTTGACATTGTTAAGGTACGGGGAGTTGTCCAGCTTATGCTTAAAACCAGACACTGGACAACTCAAGACACGTTTCTGTAATGGCTGTTTGTGGGTTGACCCGGGCTATGACGAGAGTTGACTTTCTACCATCTGGAAGATCAATAGTGATACTGTTCTTGACTCACCACAGTTTTTAATAAAAATGGATTTTTTCAGAAAACAGTAGTGGGAGTATGGTAGAACTAGAAGTGATTCCAGAACCGCAAACGATTACTAAAAATTTGATAAGAACCTAAAGATTCAATCTGTTTTGACATTCCATTGGCCACTCCGCAAATATGGTGGGTAACCTCAGGCACTCGAGAGGTACTTCGGTATGCTCAAAGACGGTGACAGGGAGGTTCTTGTTTACCCAGACTTGCCATTGCTGTTGTTCCAGACTATGAGACCCGGCAGGAGGATGAGTATAGCGCCGTTCTAAACTAGCTTTAGAAGTGTATGTGTATATGACTCTGCCAGAGGGTTGTCATAGTCTGTGGGAGCAGTGGAAGCATAGTGGACAAGTGGCTTATGTCTATTTATAAACTAAAGCAGATATAGCGGAGATAGATCATCTATTTCTGATGTGACAGTCATCGGTTTGACTTCATCAGAATAGGGGATGGATCTTTTCAGAAGGTAGTAGGGTGTTATGTCCTGGTATTTGGATGACATACACAGAGCAGGAAGTGAAATTCCTATACTACGGTCGATTATACTTTAGTTGCCACACAGTGGTTTCTCTAGATAGGTTATTAATCCAGTCATGGAGAAACGATCGGAAGCTGTTTTAGAACATAAGTGGATGTTCTAGGGATATGATAACGGCATCCTCCTTCGGGAGACAGTTATCACTCCAGGCTTCCAAGGTGACCTGGATGACAGAGTGTCTGTCAGAGTTATAGTTTTCCCTCTGACGAGGGGCAGTATTTTGCACAGGTGGTCCAAGAGGATACCGAGGGAGGCATGGCGCAGGATACTGATTAAGTTCAGTTGACGATACAGTCTGAGGAGTTTGGATTTGGAGTTCATTTATGAACTAGGTCCCATCAGATATCCAGACATATTCTAAGATAGGTATTGCTCATTTCGGGAGATGGCTTTCTCCACGAACTTGAGATAAAGAGAGACATAGAAAGAAACATTTTAGCGGATCCACTCACTGAGGCTATTCCTCGAACGCATAAGTTTTGCAAATGGGTTTTGTGAGACTGATTAGTAGAGGAGTTGGGTGTTCGGTATCACACAGGCTGTGAGTATGCGACATCGCAATAATTAGTCTTGAGTGAAAGTGGGAGATTGTTGGAGATAGTGCCCTCAGAGTCAATTATTGGATCATAGGCACGTGATTGCAATGATTGAGAGAGGACCTGTACCGTTAGAACAGTCTTACTCAAGATGATAGTTTGCTATCTGGTTTATCTTTATCATCATGTACTGTTTCAGGTGACCTTACAGGTCATTATTGCACGTTAATAGAGCCCTTAAGATTCTTGCTTGACGGCCAGCAGTATGATGGCGATCATATACGTGGGACCTGGGGTCTATAAGCACATCCTTAAAAGGTCCCTAGTCGTGGGAGTTTTCGAGACAGGGCGTTGATACTCCAGAGTAGACTAGTGTATACAGTCGAGACCCCGACGAGGGGCGGTGGCCGGTCTCACAAGCTACTGGTGTCAGTTGGTTCACCTAAGATGTATATAGGTGCTCATTGGGTTATGAGTACACCGGACATGACTCGCCGGGAACATGCTAGTTGGTCTTATACCTGACGTCAGATAGCAGTTCCCTGGTGATATGTGTACAGGTTAGTTCATCGACCTAAGATCGTCATTTGTTTCGTGTGAGTTCCCACTATGCTTTGATTACTACCCTACCACGGCTCAAAGGAGTCGTGCAAACAGGTTTTAGTTGGGTACAGTCCCGAGCCACATGGAGGCAGTGAGCGGATCTGCAGGAGTTCGTCTCTCCCGGTATTAGGGGTGAGGTCACGCTGTGTCTAGGAGAGCCATTACACAAAGCCCTCGGCCGAGGCAGGAGATTTACTAGTAGGTATTCCAGTAGTATCTCAGGGTGTTCTGGACTACACTCCGACACGACTTATACCGCTTTTGGGGGTCTGACTTTTACCAACCCCCTAGGCCCGCCATGCGATACTCATAGACGAACGGACCGGACTGTACGGATATTGTCACTGACAGGCTCAGTAGGGTGTCAGGATGAGTTCGCTCATCGACGTCCCTTTTGGTCAATACCTGGTAGCCCATTACGTATGGCTAATACCTCTGACGTGCTAGTGGTTAAATCCACAGCCAAAGTGTTGACGAGTCTTCAGAGTCCCCCACAGACCATTTTCTCAAGTTTCGGGCGAAACGCCGTACAGGCCGTATGGAGATATGGCAGGGTTCGATCTTATCCGTGCGGTATTGCACGGATCATGATCGGATGGATAATACTAGCGGGCTTTGGTTTAAGCCGGATACTAGTATTGTACAGTGTAGATTTTGTCTCTTTGCATTTGTATTCAGTAGGAATACAAATGCGGGTATGTATATACGGTCGTGGGGTTTTCCTGTAATTTATTACGGGATGAGTTCTTTGAAGTTGCGAGTTTGCATTCCGTTTCAGCCAGTTTTCCTTTCTTCCTTTCATTGGCTGATTATTGATGGAGGGGCTAATTTGCATATTTGCAAATTGGCAATTGTGGAGGGGTTTCTTGTAATTGGAGGGATTATGATGGTTATAGCATCATTTGATTCTTTTTGAATCAACTCTTTTTCATTAAATGTGATTGGATTGGATTTGAAATGGTGTGACATAATTTCCTTTTTATCATCTCACTTTCTTATGCTCACCCTTGCTTTTGATGTGCTCACCTCCCTCCTCCAATTTTTAGGCCGGCCACACATTTGTGGGGATGGTGAATTCATTTTTTGTGAAGTGGGAAATTCTTGTTCTCATTTCTAGCTTATACCAAAATTCCTAAGTATATCTCCATTGTTCATTTCCTCCATCAAAAGGCAACTTCACAACCCCATGAGACAAACCATCCTACACTTCACCTACAGCACCCTTGGGCACGTCGGCTCGCCAACTTCGTGCTCGAGTTGCCTCGGTCCAGAGGTGGGAGCCCGTAAAAGAACCCGGCAATGTGGTGCCCGTTCCGACGAGGAGATGAAGACCGGAGATTCCGCGAGGAGATCGAAGTGGAGGCTGAAGACCGAAGGACACGGATCGCTCTGTTGGAGATAGTGCCCTCAGAGTCAATTATTGGATCACAGGCACGTGATTGCAATGATTGAGGGAGGACCTATCCCGGTAGGACAGTCTTACTCAAGATGATAGTATGCTATCTGGTTTACCTTTATCATCGTGTACTGCTTTAGGTGACCAGACAGGTCGCTATTACACGTTGATAGAGCCCCTAGGATTCTTGCTTGACTGCCAGCTGTATGAGGGCGATCATATACGTGGGAGCTGGTAGTCTATAAGTACATCCTTAAAAGGTCCCTAGTCGTGGGAGTTTCGAGACAGGGCATCGATACTCCAGAGTAGACTAGTGTATACAGTCGAGACCCCGACGAGGGGCGGTGGTGTTGGAGATAGTGCCCTCAGAGTCAATTATTAGGTCACAGGTACGTGATTGTAATGATTGAGGGAGGACCTATCCCGGTAGGACAGTCTTACTCGAGATGATAGTATGCTATCTGGTTTACCTTTATCATCGTGTACTGCTTTAGGTGACATGACACGTCGCTATTACACGTTGATAGAGCCCCTAGGATTCTTGCTTGACCACCAGCAGTATGAGGGCGATCATATAAGTGGGAGCTGGGGGTCTATAAGCTTATCCTTAAAAGGTCCCTAGTCGTGGGAGTTTCGAGACTGGGCATCGATACTCCATTAGTAGACTAGTGTATACAGTCGAGACCCCGACGAGGGGCGGTGGCCGGTCTCACAAGCCACTGGTGTCAGTTGGATCACCTAAGATGTATACAGGTGCTCATTGGGTTATGAGTACACCGGACAGGACTCGCCGGGAACATGCTAGTTGGTCATATACCAGACGTCAGATGGCAGTTCCCTGGTGACATGTGTGCAGGTTAGTTCATCGACCTGGGGATCGTCATTTGTCTCGTGTGAGTTCCCACTGTACTTTGATTACTACCCTACCACGGCTCAAAGGAGTCGTGCAAACAGGTTTTAGTTGGATACAGTCCCGAGCCACATGGAGGCAGTGAGCGTATCTTCAGGGGTTCGTCTCTCCCGGTATTGGGGGTGAGGTCGTGCTGTGTCTAGGAGAGCCATTACACAAAGTCCTTGGCCAAGGCAAGGAGATTTACTGGTAGGTATTCCAGTAGTATCTCATGGTGTTCTGGGCTACACTCCGACACGACTTGTACCGCTTTTGGGGGTCTGACTTTTACCAACCCCCTAGGCCTGCCATGCGATGCTCATAGACGAACGGACCGGACTGCACGGATATTGTCACTGACAGGCTCAGTTGGGTGTCGGGGTGAGCTTCCTCATCGACGTCCCATTTGGTCAGTACCTGGTAGCCCGTCACGTATTGGCTTATACCTCTGACGTGCTAGTGGTTAAATCCACAACCAAGGTGTTGACGAGTCTTTAGAGTCCCCCACATTCAGTTACTCAGCTTTCGGGCGAAAGGTTGTAGAGGCCGTATGGAGATATGGTAAGGTCCGATCAGATACGTGCGGTATTGCACGGATCAGGATCGGACAGTTTGTACTATAGGCCGTATGGTTATATGGCAGGGTTCGATCAGATACGTGCGGTATTGCACGGATCAGGATCGAACAGATATTACTAGCCGGCTTTGGTATAAGCCGGATCCTAGTATAGTACAGTGTAGACTTTGTCTCATTGCATTTGTATTTCGGTCGAAATACAGATGCGGGTGTGTATGCACAGTATCGGGGTTTTCCTGTAATTTATTACGGGACCAGTTTTTGGAGTTGCCAGTTTGCTTTCCGTTTCGGCCAATTTCCATTGTTCCGTTCATTGGCCGAAGATTGGTGGAGGAGGGTTTATTTGCATTGTTGCAAATAAGCATTTGTGGAGGGGGTCTTTGTATATTATCATGTCATGATACTTGTCCCATCATTTGACTTCATATCTTCATGATGGCTTGACTTTATGTAACCATCATGGTTGTTGATGATGGTGGTGTTGGAGTGAGGGTTTTCTTGTGATCATTGGTTTTTCTTTCATCATCTCTTGCTTGCATCATTGCTATCCAACCACCCTCTTGACCTTGGTTTTTCTCTCTCCAATCAATCTTGAGAAAGGGGGGGCCGGCCATTTCCAAGTGGGGGAAAAAATGGGATTCATTTTCTTGTGGTGGAAAATGTTACTCTCATTTTGGTATGCTACATTTTCCCACCTCTCTCCAAGCTCTTTTTTCCTCCACCAAATGGCATCTCCACTACCCCATAAGGAGACACAAGTTCTACTACATATTCTACAACGAACCTTGGGCACGTCGAGCAGCCGGCTTCGTGCCCGAGTTGCCTCGGCATTGAGGTGGGAGCCCGTAAACGAAGAAGGCGATGTGGTGCACTTCCGGCGACGAGGAGGAGACGGGACTTTTCCGCAGGAGATCGGGACCATGACGAGAAGACCGGAGGACTTGGATCGTCGGTATATCTCTAACCCATCTTCTAGTTTGCTTAGACTAGTTAATGGTTCGATCCGGGTTAAAGTGCGCGGTGGTGCCGGTTTGCAAAGTCCGCAAAATTTAAAGTTATTCACCGCTTCCGCATTCCGGCGTCGGATTGACGGCCGGGGCGCCGCCGTGCACTTACAGTGGTATCAGAGACTCCCCATTAACTTAGTCTAGCTTTGTGTAATGTGTTTGCATTTCCGATCGATCAAAAAGTCCAAAAACCCGTATTTTGTCGCATCAGTTTTCTGTTGGAAATTTTTGGTGTCGAAAAATTTTTCAGGTTGTAAAATATTGATGTACTGGATATTGCAAGGCTACTGAGAAAATTCGAGAGTGTAAGTCAACAGTGGAAGCGCGGAAGCGCGGCCTCACCTTCCTTAAGCGCCGCCCTTCCGCCGCCGACTGTTCTGATCCCTGCATCAAATTTCTTCAGTAGCTTTCTGGGATTAAAATATGTGTTTTGGAATATTAAAATTGGGCCAATTATTTCTGTGACTGCTACAGTATTCTTTGTGGGCCCACTTGTTAAAGTTTGATCAATCGGATATTTTAAACACATTTTTTCACAGTATTTACATTATATCTGCGACCGTGAATGTCACTCGATCGGTAAATCCGGTCTAACTGCTATAGCCCGGTTAGACGGATTTGCGAACGTGACTTTCACGTTGATGTTCCATGTATTTGCTGTGATGTTGCGGATCGGTCGTGGGGGATAGCCTGGATGCAATGCTAGTACAGTTCTGTTGTATTATGTACATTTGATATTGCAGGGCGAGCGTCCGACATGTGGACTGCCGTCACTGCCCGTTTGTATTATTATTTTGGGGCACGACCTGGTTGCGGTCGATGTACCCGGTGTATGTATATTTTACTTTCTGTACTAGGATTGCCCCGCGGAGGGGTGCACGGATAGCCGGGTTCTGGAGGGCAACAAGCCCGCATCTCATGGCATTGAGACGGAGGGGGCTTTGCTCTAGGATTGGCGGGCTATTCGCCGCACTCGTAGGGGGTACAGGTTGACCCAGGAGGGGTGCCCAAGTTGCCGGATTCCGTGAAGTGCTGGGTGGTCCATTCACGGCGCTGAAGGGGGCTGCCTCGTTTTGGCGGGTGACTTGCCGCGCCCGTAGGGGTCTAGGATTTCATTGCACAGGCTATCCACACGACCAGGGGAACGTCGGGTTTCAGCGGCTCTGTGAAACCCGGGGATCCCAGATATCTGTATTGTTTCTGTGATGCTGTACATTTCTGTGATGTTGCATTTTATTTCACGCCTTGAGCGAATACTATATATTGGTATATATATTAGTAGATGTTGTATACGTTTTACATCCGCGCTAGTCCAGTCCCCGCTCTGTCGTTAGTTAGCTAACCTAACGGGTAATGACGGGACCCAGTGGCGAATGCGGATGGCATATACGTACATCAGTATATTTTCGTTCTTTTTGGTGTGATCAATTGATGGGACTGCGTTGATTCGGATCAATGCAAGTTAAAAACAAACCTAATCTGATGTTGTTGGAACACTTTTCAAAAAGCTGTTATTGCAAGGACGTTCACTTTTGTTTTGCATCGAGGTATTCATTGGAATATCCTGCTCCTCAGTCGACGAGGCAAGGGCCGAGATCCCTTCACCGGGAGTGACCCCTTGGACAGAAGTTTGCGTCAGGGCATTAACTTCACTATAGCCGATTACTTTTGCTTTGCACCGTGGTATTCATTTGGAATATCCTGCACCTCATTCTACGGGGAAAGAGCCGAGATCCCTTCACAGGGAGTGACCTCTTTAGCAACGGTTTTCGTCACTATATTTTTTAAAAGCTATCCGTTCTTTCGACGATATCAAGTTCATTACGTTAAAGGTTTTCGCCAGAAACCATTCGTAGCCCTCCGTCGTTTCATATGGGTAGTCAATAGTATTCAAGCTGTGTTTGTTGGCCAAAGTCAAGGCACAGTGTTTGGTAGCTGTTGGTTATTCATATGCAGCATAGATAGATGCGTTGGTTTGGGACAGTCGTATAGCCTTGTTGGCCAAAGTCAAGGGCTTGTGCGGGTGGATTCGAATCAACCTGGAGAATGACGGGTAGAACTTGACATGTGACTTATGATTTGTTGGCCAAAGTCAAGGTCATAAGAGCATGGGGCAGAAATCACATCGGGAGTTTCAAAAGAACTGAAACTTGCCAGATATGCGCATACCTTCTGGAGTGTGATAGCGTGAGCGGATTCCGTCACGTTATCATGCAATGATAGTTGGATCCCGATTCCCACTGATGAGTTGGTATACTCCTCGGGTAACCCCGACTAATTCTTCTTTCAGGTTTGGAGGAGAATTTGAGGTACAGTGGGAGGATTCCAGATTAGATAAATTGGTAACCATTCTGATCTAGGTTAGAGTGCACGCTGAGTGTTTCTTTTCTCTCTCTCTTTGGCAGCGACCATTGACCCGACCCTAAGACTTTGACTCAGTGACCAAGTTGACCGAACCTTCTTAAACACCGGCTTTTGGATTGTCAGAGTTGCAGACCTCATTGCCACTCCTACTTTTACCCTTTTTCTCCAGGACACCCCGTATTACTACGAACGTCCACTTCCATTGGACAAAACCATCGTATAGTTAGATACGAACTCGAAAGAATTTATTCGAGGATGGTTTCCGGTTCTGGAGAAAACGGATAGGATTATTCAGTTGTCTTTTCCTTTTACCCTCTCTCAGGTTACGAGTACTCCTTGGTTTAGGGGTAGTACACCTATTACGCAAATTGGATTGTCTTCTTCCAAACCTTAGGCTGGTGCCGACCGGTAGGGAATGAAGAAAACCAATTAGCATAACGATGGTGTGCAGAAGGTATTAAGTTCAGACAAAGCAAGGGATTAGTAAGAGGGCAAAGTAAATTGCAACAGATATTCACGACCAAACCAAATATTTCGTTACCACTCCCACATCACCTTTGTATTTCTCCAGGACACTCCGTATCACTACGAAGATCCACAGTTTATTTGGATACTCCATCGTATGGTTATATACGAACTCGAATGGAACTTGTTCCAGTTCGGGGATGGATTCTGGTTCAGGAGAAATAGGAATAAGGTTTATTCGGTTGTCTTTTATCTTCGCCCTCTCTCATTGCGAGTGTTCCTAGGATTGGGACAGTACACCCATTATGCTTATTGGATAGTCTTCTTCCAAACCATAGGCTGGTGCCGAACGGTAGGGAAGGAAGAAAACCATTTGGCCTAAAAGGGTGTGCAGAAGGTAAAGACTAAAGACATATGAAGGGATTTGGAGAGGTGGCAGAGAACTATACGGTTACAGTCGTGAATCTGGAAGAGGCATTACTAGGAATACCAGAATACCCCATCGGAACATTTCAATGTTTCAGATTCACTGTGTAATGTTAAAGGAAGACTGATTTCCCGATTAGATACTTACTCCAGGGTATGTATTTACCAGGTACGATTCTCACATCTGTATGGTTTTACAGATGATGAGGGGGAGTAAGTTATTGGGAATTGGGTGATTATCCTCATTATATCGGGATTCGTTGTAATCGGTGATATTTGAGGAAATCACCTGGGCTGTTTGCCGGTCGGCAAATATTTGGTTTTGAATATCCGCTGTTATGCACCAATTTCAAATTGATATATCTGTACGTCTATTTTCATAGAGTGAGATATACCTTTCTGAAATTATGTCTACGACATTTACCTATATCAGTGGATGGTTAGGTAAGGAGCATTAAACAGCGGTGTAATTCTTCTTAACCATAAGTACAGTTTTCAACCTACGACACACAGTGAATGAGTTATCAGACTCAAGGGACTTATACAGAGTATTGTATGTTGTCCAGGGTCCATCAGGACAGAGGGGTTGGTCCTCGTACTACATTCAGTCTACTTATGACTTCTCTAGTTTTTAGACAAGTGTTTCTTGGAAACACAGGGTCCGAATTTTGAGAAGTTATAGGTATTTGAATAGAGTAGAGAACCAGGTATAGCAAGTATCGGGATTCTTCAAAGTGATCGAAGATGTAGATACTTGTATATGGTATTCAGTTGATAGTAATGATAAAGAGAACTTGCTTCTCTTTCAGGTTACTCATAATTGGAAGCATTCCTAAGTTGAGTTACGCTGATCGGCCTTCTTCCATTTAGTTGACATGCGCTGGGGACAGCTGCATGATTTGAATCTGGTTCAATTAAATCAGTGCCTCTGTTTCTATATTGAATATAGAACAGTTCATATCTTAACGATGTTAAGGTACGGGGAGTTGTCCGGTTTATGATTAAAACCAGACACTGGACGACTCAAGGCACGTTTCTGTAATAGCTGTTTGTGGGTTGACCCAGGCTATGACGAGAGTTGATTTTCTACCATCTGGACGAACAATAGCGATATTGTTCTAGACTCGCCACAGTTTTATTAAAAATGGATTTTTTCAGGAAAACAGTAGTGGGAGTATGGTAGAACTGGAAGTGATTCCAGAACCACAAACGATTACTGAAGATTTGATAAGGAACCTTAAGATTCAATCTGAATTGACATTCCATTGGCCACTCCGCAGATAAGGTGGGTAACTTCAGGCACCCGAGAGGCACTCCGGTAGCCTCAAGGACGGTGACAGGGAAGTTCTTGTTTACCCACAATTGCCATTGCTGTTGTTCCAGGTTACGAGACCCGGCGGGAGGATGAGTATAGCGTCGTTCTAAACCAGTTTTAGAAGTGTACGTCTATATGACTCTGCCAAAGGGTTGTCGTAGTCAGTGGGAGCAGCGGAAGCATTGGTGGACAGGTTGCTTATGTCTATTTATAGACTAGAGCAGATGTAGCGGAGATAGATCATCTATTTCTGACGTGACAGTCATGGGTTTGACTTCGTCAGAATAGGGGATGGATCTGTTGAGAAGGTAGTAGGGTGTGATATCCTGGTATTTGGATGATATACACAGAGTAGGAAAGGAAACTCCTATACTACGATCGGTTATACTTTGGTCGTCACACAGTGGTTTCTCCACATGGACTTGGACATTATATCTGACATACTGGTTACTAGATCTATGGTCTTAGATCTAGATTTGGGTGGTTTCCCAATCAGGGTACTTGACAGCATTCTAAGAGTATTTAGGATGGACGACTCCTGGCACGGTAGTGTACCTGCAGGTAATGGAGTCACCCTCTCCAAAGGTGTCTTACAGACTAAAGGGGAGAGGGACGGGCATGATTGGCAGATCACTTGCTCAGGCAATTGAGTCAATCGTGAGATGTCAAGTACCACACCAGATGTTGTTCTTGCACTAGATGCAATAAGATGACATTAATCCAACCCTGGAGAAACAGTCGGAAGCAGTTTTAGAACATAAGTGAATGTTCTAGGGATATGATAACGACAGCCTCATTCAGGAAACAGTTATCATTCCAGGCTTCCAAGGTGACATGGACGGCAAGGAGGTTGTCAGAGTTATAGTTTTTCCTTCTGATGAGGGGCAGTATTTTGGACAGGTGGTCCAAGGCAATACTGAGGGAGGCATGGCGCGCAGGATACTGATTAAGTTCAGTTGACGATACAGTCTAAGAAGTTTGGATTTGGAGTTCATTTATGAGCTAGGTCCCATCAGACATCCAGACATATTCTGAGACAGGTATTGCTCTTTTCGGGAGATGGGTTTCTCCGCGAACTTGAGATATAGAGAGACAAAGAAAGAAACAGCAAAGCGGATCCACTCACTAAGGCTATTCCTCGAACGCAAAAGTTCCGCAAACGAGCTTTGTGAGACTGACTAGTAGAGGAGTTGGATGTTCGGTATCACACGGGCTGTGAGTATGCGACATCGCAATAATTAGCCTTGAGTGCAAGTGGGAGATTGTTGGAGATAGTGCCCTCAGAGTCAATTATTAGGTCACAGGTACGTGATTGTAATGATTGAGGGAGGACCTATCCCGGTAGGACAGTCTTACTCGAGATGATAGTATGCTATCTGGTTTACCTTTATCATCGTGTACTGCTTTAGGTGACATGACACGTCGCTATTACACGTTGATAGAGCCCCTAGGATTCTTGCTTGACCACCAGCAGTATGAGGGCGATCATATAAGTGGGAGCTGGGGGTCTATAAGCTTATCCTTAAAAGGTCCCTAGTCGTGGGAGTTTCGAGACTGGGCATCGATACTCCATTAGTAGACTAGTGTATACAGTCGAGACCCCGACGAGGGGCGGTGGCCGGTCTCACAAGCCACTGGTGTCAGTTGGATCACCTAAGATGTATACAGGTGCTCATTGGGTTATGAGTACACCGGACAGGACTCGCCGGGAACATGCTAGTTGGTCATATACCAGACGTCAGATGGCAGTTCCCTGGTGACATGTGTGCAGGTTAGTTCATCGACCTGGGGATCGTCATTTGTCTCGTGTGAGTTCCCACTGTACTTTGATTACTACCCTACCACGGCTCAAAGGAGTCGTGCAAACAGGTTTTAGTTGGGTACAGTCCCGAGCCACATGGAGGCAGTGAGCGTATCTTCAGGGGTTCGTCTCTCCCGGTATTGGGGGTGAGGTCGTGCTGTGTCTAGGAGAGCCATTACACAAAGTCCTTGGCCAAGGCAAGGAGATTTACTGGTAGGTATTCCAGTAGTATCTCATGGTGTTCTGGGCTACACTCCGACACGACTTGTACCGCTTTTGGGGGTCTGACTTTTACCAACCCCCTAGGCCTGCCATGCGATGCTCATAGACGAACGGACCGGACTGCACGGATATTGTCACTGACAGGCTCAGTTGGGTGTCGGGGTGAGCTTCCTCATCGACGTCCCATTTGGTCAGTACCTGGTAGCCCGTCACGTATTGGCTTATACCTCTGACGTGCTAGTGGTTAAATCCACAACCAAGGTGTTGACGAGTCTTTAGAGTCCCCCACATTCAGTTACTCAGCTTTCGGGCGAAAGGTTGTAGAGGCCGTATGGAGATATGGTAAGGTCCGATCAGATACGTGCGGTATTGCACGGATCAGGATCGGACAGTTTGTACTATAGGCCGTATGGTTATATGGCAGGGTTCGATCAGATACGTGCGGTATTGCACGGATCAGGATCGAACAGATATTACTAGCCGGCTTTGGTATAAGCCGGATCCTAGTATAGTACAGTGTAGACTTTGTCTCATTGCATTTGTATTTCGGTCGAAATACAGATGCGGGTGTGTATGCACAGTATCGGGGTTTTCCTGTAATTTATTACGGGACCAGTTTTTGGAGTTGCCAGTTTGCTTTCCGTTTCGGCCAATTTCCATTGTTCCGTTCATTGGCCGAAGATTGGTGGAGGAGGGTTTATTTGCATTGTTGCAAATAAGCATTTGTGGAGGGGGTCTTTGTATATTATCATGTCATGATACTTGTCCCATCATTTGACTTCATATCTTCATGATGGCTTGACTTTATGTAACCATCATGGTTGTTGATGATGGTGGTGTTGGAGTGAGGGTTTTCTTGTGATCATTGGTTTTTCTTTCATCATCTCTTGCTTGCATCATTGCTATCCAACCACCCTCTTGACCTTGGTTTTTCTCTCTCCAATCAATCTTGAGAAAGGGGGGGCCGGCCATTTCCAAGTGGGGGAAAAAATGGGATTCATTTTCTTGTGGTGGAAAATGTTACTCTCATTTTGGTATGCTACATTTTCCCACCTCTCTCCAAGCTCTTTTTTCCTCCACCAAATAGCATCTCCACTACCCCATAAGGAGACACAAGTTCTACTACATATTCTACAACGAACCTTGGGCACGTCGAGCAGCCGGCTTCGTGCCCGAGTTGCCTCGGCATTGAGGTGGGAGCCCGTAAACGAAGAAGGCGATGTGGTGCACTTCCGGCGACGAGGAGGAGACGGGACTTTTCCGCAGGAGATCGGGACCATGACGAGAAGACCGGAGGACTTGGATCGTCGGTATATCTCTAACCCATCTTCTAGTTTGCTTAGACTAGTTAATGGTTCGATCCGGGTTAAAGTGCGCGGTGGTGCCGGTTTGCAAAGTCCGCAAAATTTAAAGTTATTCACCGCTTCCGCATTCCGGCGTCGGATTGACGGCCGGGGCGCCGCCGTGCACTTACAGGTGGACGGTCTCACTAGCCACTGGTGTCAGTTGGATCACCTAAGATGTATACAGGTGCTCATTGGGTTATGAGTACACCGGACAGGACTCGCCGGGAACATGCTACTTGGTCTTATACCTGACGTCAGATAGCAGTTCCCTGGTGACATGTGTGCAGGTTAGTTCATCGACCTGAGGATCGTCATTTGTCTCGTGTGAGTTCCCACTGTACTTTGATTACTACCTTACCACGCTCAAAGGAGACGTGCAAACAGGTTTTAGTTGGGTACAGTCCCGAGCCACATGGAGGCAGTGAGCGGATCTTCAGGGGTTCGTCTCTCCCGGTATTGGGGGTGAGGTCGTGCTGTGTCTAGGAGAGCCAGTACATGAAAAGTCCTTGGCCAAGGCAGGAGATTTACTGGTAGGTATTCCATTAGTATCTCAGGGTGTTCTGGGTTGATCTCTGACACGACTTGTACCGCTTTTGGGGGTCTGACTTTTACCAACCCCCTAGGCCCGCCATACGATGCTCATAGTCGAACGGACCGAAATGTACGGATATCGTCACTGACATGCTCAGTAGGGTGTCAGGATGAGTTCGCTCATCGATGTCCCTTTTGGTCAATACCTTGTAGCCCGTTACGTATAGGCTAATACCTCTGACGTGCTAGTGGTTAAATCCATAACCAAGGTGTTGACGAGTCTTTAGAGTCCCCCACAGACCAGTTTCTCAAGTTTCGGGCGAAACGCTGTAGAGGCCGTATGGAGATATGGCAGGGTTCGATCAGACACGTGCGGTATTGCACGGATCTGGATCGGACGGTTAATATTAGCGGGCTTTGGTTTAAGCCGGATCCTAGTATTGCACAGTGTAGATTTTGTCTCTTTGCATTTGTATTTCAGTCGGAATATAAATGCTGGTGTGTATGCACAGTAGTGGGGTTTTCCTGTAATTTATTACGGGATCAGTTTTTGGAGTTGCCAGTTTGTTTTCCGTTTCGGCCATTATTCCTTGTATCATTCATTGGCCGAAGATTGGTGGAGGAGGGCTTATTTGCATTTGTGCAAATAAGCATTGTGGAGGGTGGTCTTTGCATATGGTTGCTTCATGATAGATCTTGTTTGACCTTGACTTCTATCTTCATCATGGCTTGACTTTTGTGGAACATGATTGTTGATGATGATGAAGGGTGAGGTTGGTGGAGTGTTAGTTTTGATTGGTGATGATTTCTTTTCATGATCACCTTTTCTCTCTCTTGCATTATGTTGGAACTCATTTTTCTTTTTCCATTCTCATATTGCTATTGCCATGGCCGGCCAAGGGTCTTTGGGGCTGTCCAAATTCTTGTAGTGGGGATTTTGTTCACTTGATGGTTGAAAAATCCCCAAGTTCCTCCACAAAAATTCATATATCATTTCCTCCACCATATGGCAATTCCCTAAACCCCTAGAGACACAAAGAGCACTACACTATTCTATAGCAAATCTTGGGCATGTCGGCTCGCCAAATTCGTGCCCGAGTTGCCTCGGTCCAGAGGTGGGAGCCCGTAAAAGGAGCCGGCGACGTGGTGCCCTTCCGGCGACGAGGTGGAGACCGGAGATCCCGCGGGGAGATCGGGACGACGACGAGAAGACCGAAGGACACGGATCGCTCGGTATATCTCTCTTCCCATCTTGTAGTTAGCTAGGACTAGTTTAATGGCCTGATTCGGGGTTTTAGTGCGCAGGGTGCCGGTTCGAAAAGTTAAAGTAAATCACCGCTTCCGCCTTCCGGCGTCGGATTGACGGCCGGGGCGCCGCCGTGCACTTACACGCTCGGTATATCATTCTACCCTTTCTCTTGTTACCTAGTTATAGGTTAATGGTTCGATCCGGGTTTTTAGGATGCGGTAGTGCCGGTTTAAAGTTAAGAAAATTTTTCGTTTCCCCATTTTGGCCTTGGAAAGACAGCCGGGTGCACATATTAAAGTAGAAACAAACCAAGTAGCATACTACCATTTTGAGCAAGACTGTCTATACAACTGTGAATATCCCAAGCTTCCATTAAGTAATATACAATTTAGTATGATACAGTAATGGTCTCTAAGGCATATACACTAACATAATGTTGGTTGGGAGATCTGTAGTCAGGTTTGGGGACTAAGACCAATTAAAGTGATTGTGAGCACATGGGCTCGTTTGATCTGAATTGGGGAACTTGTGGGCCAACTTCGGTTCGGTTCATTTAATTTTGAATAAAATATTGAATATTTGTTTGGGCTCAGCCCCTTTTTATTCAATAATGCTGAGTATTGATTTGGGTTCTGACACCCTTCTTTTCTTTTTGTATTTATTGAGTGTTGAACACTCTCTATGGCACTGGGGCTTCATCTAAAGAACACTTTGTGTTCCCTCAGCGCCCAGGTGAGGAGCACGTGGAGCGCTTGGCGCTGAGACTTAGCTAATTTGAGTCACGATTAGCCTATCATAGTGTTAAACACTAGTGTATGTTTGGCGTTCATGTGGGGCCATGTGAAGCCCTAAAATAGTTGTTAAACACTAAGAACTTGAGACGCTCACGTGAGGTCACGTGAGCCGCCTGAAAGTTGGCACAACTTCTTTGGAGTTATTCCCTTCTCTTTTCTAAGTGCTAAATACTATTGGGTCACGTGGGATCATATGAGGCACCTCGAGAATGGGAACTGTCTTTTGATTTACTCCCTTTTTATAAGTGCTAAGCACTTCTTGGGGGGGGGAATCATGTGGGATCACGTGAGTCAGTCTCAGTTGTCCTCTTTTGTTCATCAAGGGTGCTCACGTGGAAGCACGTGATTGGTTATTATCATGTCGGGTAGCAATCATTTTTTTACGTGCATGGAGATCCTAAATTTCGAGACTTTCAAGCCCACTGCTTTGTGAGAATTAAATTCTTAAGACTTAGTTTTTCTCTTAGGTTTGGGATCTGTATGGCAGAATCTCCTCGATGAGAATTAAATTCTCAACTTGTGAGGAGATCTGCTTCTGCAGATCTTTCACCATAAGGAAGAACCGAGTTCTTATACAAGGGTTAAACCTTTGTTTTATCAGAGGACTTAAATTTCTATATACTTTTTGGGAGAATTAAATTCTATGAACTTAGATCTCCCTCTAGGTTTTGGATCTGCATGGCAAAATCTTCCCGACGAGAATTAAATTCTCAACTTGTGGAGAGATCTGCTTCTGCAGATCTTAACAAGAGGAAGAACTAAGTTCTTATTGAAAGAGTTAAACTCTTATAGAGGTGAAAGAGAAATGAGATATTCTCTGTGTTTTGTTCCTTCTCCTACCGCGGGTTTTTTTCTTTCTTTTAACTTGAAGTTTTTTATGGGGTTCCTTCTCTCTCTCTGTCTTCTAAGAACTTGTAAACTTCTCCCCTTTTCTCTGTGCCTTTGCTCTTATCTATAAGGGAAAGAAAAGAATCAATTTGTTTTAGAAAATCTCTCATTGAGAGGTTTTGATTGATTTTCTAATCAACCAACATGATCTTTTTAGATCACTCGGTGAATTTTATTCACCGTTGGATTTTTAATCCAAGGACTTCTGTTTTATAGAAGATATTTCTTTTGTTGTTCTAAGAAAGTTTAGGAAGATATTTTCTTGAACAGAATTTTTCTGTAGATTGGTGATTGTTAATCACCATTGGATCTTTAATCCAACGGCGCTCTGTTTTACAAAGCGTAATCTTTCTTGTTTAGAATGATCCAAGGAAATATTTTCCAAATAAGACTTTTGTTCCCCTTTAATTAGAATTTACTTCTATCGGTTCAGAAGGCATAGGAGTCTATCACGTATAGCACGTGACCCCGCCAAATTAAGCCCACCAAAAGGTGTCACGTGCTATCACGTGAGTGTCTTTCTTTTGTCCTATTGTTTGCTTTATTCAGGCGCCTATATACTTTGTCTATAGAGGTCACGTGTCTGCACGTGAGGCCCAGTTTTAGTTTAGTTTTGCCAAGCTCTGCGCCTATCACGTGTGGGCACGTGATGCTCCACTTGGGGATTTTTTCCCGTTTCTCTATTTATTTATTTATTTTCCGTAAGGGAATAAATGCCCCTACAGCGTTGTTCTCACGTGGTTTGCATGTGGGTGCAACGTTGTCTCCTTTATAGACGCTGGATTGCCTAGGGGAACGGGGAGATGAACCGCCCTTGTTATGTCTTATAAATGCCAGGGTTTAGTTTCTTACGCAGCCACTGTTTCCTTCATCTTCTTCCTTCTTCGTTTTCTTTCAGAATTTAATTCTCTTCCTCAGAGCTTTGTTCTCTGCCATTGTAATTCCAGAGTTAAACTCTGTAAAAAGAAACCCTTTTTAGGTAAAGCTTTTGTACATCAAAAAACTATCCTTTTTGAACAAAAAATTTCTGGATTTTAAATCCATTATGAGAGCTTTGCTCTCCTCAGAAACCCATCCTCTTAGGGATCCAAAGAAGTGATCTTTGAGTAGTAAACTTCCATATCTCGAACATTCACCTCTATTTTTTGAGGATTTATGTGATTTTATTTCTCATATATGTGTGAGTTTCTGGAATTTAATTCCATCATATAAAAGGAATTTAATTTCTAAAGCGAAGTGCTTAGCTCTGAAAGATCAGGAGGACCCTTTGGGAATTTTATTCCCTGGTTTTCTTGAAAATCTTTTTATAGGGTTTTACCCTTATTCGCACAAATTTGAATTTGTTGGCAACTTAACAGAACTTGTTTTCCCAAGAATTGTTTGAATTCCAATGTCTGCTTAATGAGGATCTTCTGTTAGTTATATGTATGCCCTAGAGGCCATTGTTGTACATGTGATGTATATTATAATGGATGCTTGGATATATATAGAGAGGACTTTCTTGCTCGATATGATAGTATGCTATCTGGTTTCACTTTATCTTAACATGTTAACGAATACTGTTTTGTGATCACGTGTTGATAAAGCCCTTAGGATATGTACTCGACTACTAAGACTATGATGAGATCATACTAGTGGGGCAAGGGTAGTCAACGAGTACATCCTATAACTGTTCCTAGTCGAGGGTGTATCGAGACAGGCATAGATACACCAGAGTAGACTAGCGTACACGCATCTTGACCCATATGATGGGCGATGGATGATCCCATATCCATTGGTGTTTGACATCAAAGATGGTGTACGGGTGCTCAGTGGAGACTGGGTACACTGAACGGACTCACCGAGAACTCCTGGATGGTATTATACCTATCGTCAGATAGCAGTTCTCCAGTGACACTGGTACAGGTTAGTCTGTAGACCCGAGATCGTCATAGAGCCTTGTGTGATTCCTACTGTGCTTTGATTTCCACCTTACCACGTCCAAGAGGGTGTGCAAAACGGTGGCTTTTGGGTGCAGTCTCGAATCACATGGAGGCAATGAGCGATAGGAGGGGTTTCGTCTCTCCCGGTATAGGGAGTTGATGTTGTGCTGTGTTCGATTGGCTATAACTGGATGTCCCTGGCCAGGGCTGATATGGAGATTTACTGGTAAGTGTTATCAGTAGTTTCTCGACCCGTTATGAGCCTTACATCGACACGACTTACCGGTTACTGGGGTCTGACGTTTACCACCCCTAGGCTAGTTATGCAACATATCAGACGAAGAGATCGGACTGTACGGTAGTGTTTACTGATTGGATATGCAGGAGAATGTACAGGCTTTCTTGTTGGTCTTCTGATTGCTCAATACACGGGTGGCTGTTACGTTTAGCTGACCGCTTGTAGCTTATGGTTGTTTGATATGATCATCACCTACTGCCGGCGTATTGACGATTTTTTAGAGTCCAACACAGAGGTTTCATGGCTCAGGCAAAACGGAGTAGGAGCACATATGTGATATCTGCGGGACCGAGAATAATACGATATGAGATACCGTATTCTATTCTCGCGATATGAGATATTGGCCGGGTATATTTGATTTGGCCGGGTCATCGGATCAAGTGTTGATTCGATGAATTGGTACATGTTATATTAGTCGGTTATATGCAATATAGCCGGATTGTCAGATCAAGTGTTGATTCGATAATTTAATGTATAATTATATATGTGATATATTACATTACGTTAACTAATATAAGCTCGCTTTATCGATTCATTTTCTCACTGGATAATACATTGATATATATGCGATATATGTTAATTGTATTATTTTCTTTTGTTGCAAAATATATTATATATGTGATATATAATATTGTAACAAGTTATGATTACAAATACAACATGATTTATGGAGATTAAACAAGTTAGGGTTTGATTTGGGTTAGCTTTTTCATGAAGCTTCTGGAAGCTTTATTTTGTTTTAAGCTTAGATATAATGTATTGATATTTTGTGTAGATATTTCTTAACCCAACCCAAACCCTTTACCTAAGTTAATTCTCTACAAGGGTTAAGCCTTCATACTTAACCTATGGTTGGATTTGTAACCACAACACAATAATTCATTATTCATCAGAAATACTTTTCTTCTTCTTCTTCTCTTGAAAAGCTTTCTAGCTTTTGGGTTAGTAATGAATAAGTGTGAGAAATTGAAAGAAAAAGGGAGCTAAATTCCTACTTCATCATCCTTATCTATTCTAGACACTTAGATTAGGGTGTTCACTTCACTAATACTTGATTAGAGAAGTGAGATCCTGAGTTAAAGATTCTTTAAGGTAGATCATCTTCGAAAAGGAAGACTTCAAGCAAGCATGGATGATTCGGCTTGTGGAGCCTCTCTAGAGTCCGGAAGTTCATGGATCGCGGCGAAGGGACTACTACTCGTAGCTTATGAAGCGAATGAATGGACTACAAAGGTTGTAATCCCTCTCTCTTAGATGTAAAGTTGTTTACATGCTTTGTTAACCCTAATAACCTAGCAAAGATCCTCGTTTTAGGTTGTTCGGCACTTGAAATTTTTAAATTCGGCATGGTTGATGCCTTTTAGAGCCTTGTGACAGTGCCTAGTAACCTTACAGTGGTATCAGAGCCAAACTAGAGCATTAGGCGACGTGTAGACGAAATTAAAAGTCCGATTGAACCCCCGAAACGTCGTATTTGACCCCCTCTCTGGAAATGTTTTAAAAAGATGGTTTTTTCCGTATTAAAAATACTCAGAAAAATAAGCAAGTGATTCTATGGATAACTGTGAAATATGAACCCCTAATTTCTTCAAGTCACCGCGGAACCGCGGCAATACCAGGCTTTTCGCGGCGGTTCCGCGGCCGTACTTGGGTATTAGGGATAGATATTTCTCGGTAACATCCGTAGGTATTACTACATGCTTCTGGGAATTTTTAATATTACTCAAGTGTTGAGTTTTCTGGAGATCTTTGCAATTCGTTGATTCGATCGGAAAGTTTAACATTGTCTACTTATCTGGAATGTGATACAATATGTGGAATTCATATAGTTAGGCATGAAATGCGAAGTATGTGATATTTCGGATTTAAGATGTCTAAATTGATTGTGGATTCCAAATGTTGTAGTTTTACACTTTCTTTTCTGTGACCGTAAGCGTAGTATGTGGTGTATCGCCGGCTTCGTTGCTATACATCAACGACAATCGGGATATGCATACTAGCTTACGTTGATGATATGAGATATTATGTGTTGCTGTGATATGTTATATTGGATCGTCGTGTTCTGAATAGCCGGGGGTTTTATGTGAGATGAGGGTTTTTATTTTCATTCATGTAAAATTCATTTGTATGTAATATTCTTTTATTGGGGCACTTCCGGGTTGAGGATTATGTCACCATTGTATATTATTTACTTTCCTCATTAGGATAGACCCAAGGCGGAGAGCACAAGTAACCGGGTTCTAGGGTCCAGTGGGAGGCCATCTCGAGGAGTCAAGACCGAGTCTCCTAACCCTAGAATTAGCAGTGTTGCTTTCCGCTCTCGTAGGGGTCTAGGGATGTGGGTTTGGCTATTCATCGCGACCGTGGAATCCGTGTTTTATACAGGCTCGAAATAAAACACGAACGTCCTAGTATATCCAATATTTCATATGTTATCTTCTGCTGCAATGTTCTGTAATGAGATCATATTACTGCCTGAGACGAATGCTTATATTATATGTTGATATATATAAATTACTGCTTTCATTTTTTCTGTGATGCTTAGGAAGCTTAAATGATGGGTTTTATTAATAAGATTAATAAAAGAAAAGAAACCTAAAAGATTTTGTAGAATCAAAACTTTATAAAAAGGGTAGCTACAGTTTTGCTTTGCACAGCGGTATTTATGAAATATCATGCACCTTATTCGATAAGGAAAGAGCCGAGATCCCTTCACCGCGAGTGACCTCTTTAGCAAAACTGGAAGATGCTACAAACTCACGGTTTAGTTTTTGATTGCTTATATAGTTCTTGCTTTGCACAGCGGTATTTATGGAATATCCTGCACCTTATTCAATGAGGAAAGAGCCGAGATCCCTTCACCGGGAGTGACCTCTTTAGCGAAACTAGAAAAGCCTCAAAAACATTCCTTTTAAAAATCACTTGTTTCTACAATGATAACAAGTTCATTACGCTTATGGTTTTCTGAAAAACCTGTGTAGCCTTCGGTCATTTCAGATAAGTACTACTTAGTATTCATGATATGTTTGTTGACTATGTTAAGGCGTAATGTGCGGTAGCTAATTAGTGCTTATCTGCTAAAATATGAGATGTGATTGGATTAGGGTATTTGTACGACTTTGTTGACTATATTAAGGGTCATGCAGGTGGGTTTAATTCAATCGGGAAATGACGGGTTGAACTTAGCTAGCAATTATGATTTGTTGATTATGTTAAGGTCATAAATTGCTAGGGGCAAAAGTATTATTGGGAATTTCAAATGTTGAAATTTGCAATGAGATTGCATACCTTCTATGAGATAAATGGATTCCGATACCCACTACGAGTAAGAGTTACTCCTAGGAGAATTTTACACAGGACAATTAGCCGATCAAGTAGGTGTCTAGAAAGGTGTTAACGGGGTTATGCCTTTGGGAAAACGAGGTTTATTTTAATTAGGTCTTTGCGAAATCACGGGGAACCTCTCTCAAAGTACCAACACTGATCTGGCTAAAAGATTGGCGAACTTGTAGGGTGTAATTAATCCCGGCTAATCTTACCTTTTAGGGTTTGAAGGGAGATTTGATTAAAACAGTGGGAGCCATCCTGATTAGATAAGATAATAACCAATCTAATCTTGTAAAGAGCGCACGCTAAAGTGTTTTCTTCTCTCTCTCTCTCTCCAGGTGGCGACCATGTCAGGCCTTAATCATGATAATAATATGGATGTATTGACCGAACCCGCTTGTTATACTGAGCAGGGGAACGTTGGTCCCGTTCTTTCTTATAATTGTTATAAGACTGAACAGGAAATAAGGGAATACCGGAATTCACACGCCGCCCAAACGAAGAATAAACATGTTGATATATATTCTTCGGATGTGTTAGATACCAAGAACTGTTTCTCAGTTCACTCTACGTCCTGGGCATTAGATACCGGATCAGGATCCCACATATGCAATATATTGCATGGGCTAAAGAAAGGTAGAGAACTGGGAATGGGTGCTCATTCCGTAAGAGTAGGGAATGGTGTAAATGTTGCAGCCAAAGCAGTTGGCGAATATCACCTTGTATTACCAAGTGGTAATACATTGATTCTGAACGAATACTATTATATACCGAACATGATATGCAACATTATATAAGTTTCTTTATTAAGTAAAGAAGGATATAATTTTGTAATACAGGATAATGTTATGAATATCTTCCTAAATCAAAAGTTGATTGGATCAAGCTCGTTAAATAATGGCATATACGTTCTAAATCAAAACACGGTTCTTAATATACATAACACACAAGAGGAAAAGTTCAGAAATGAACGAATCCTTCTTGTGGCATTGTAGACTTGGTCACATCAATGCGACATGACTGGCCAAATTGCATAAGGATGGATATTTGAATCCGTTCGAATTTTTATCTTATGACACTTGCCAGTCATATCTCAAAGGCAAGATGACCAAAACTCCGTTTAGTAGACACGGAGAAAGAGTTACAGAACTCTTAGGACTGATACATAGTGATGTATGTGGTCCCATGTCTACACATGCCAGGAACGGTTCCTCATACTGCATTACATTCACTGACGATCTCTCAAGATACGGACATGTGTTCCTGATGAAACACAAGTCTGAAACTTTGGAGAAATTCAGGGAATATAAGCAAGAAGTAGAGAACCAAACGGGCAAAAGTTTTAAGATCCTTCGATCTGATCGAGGAGGAGAATACTTGAGCAATGAGTTCCTAGATAATCTAAAAGAGAATGGGATTCTCTCTCAGCTTACACCTCCCTATACACCAAAGCACAACGGTGTATCGGAGCGAAGGAATTGCACCGTATTAGATATGGTGCGCTCTATGATGAGCACAGCTGAATTGCCTATTTCCTACTGGGATATGCACTGGAGACAGCCATATATCTATTGAATAGGGTTCCAACCAAATTGGTGCCTACCACTCCATATGAGATATGGAATGGGAAGAGACCATCTCTTAAACGAGTTAAGATATGGGGTTGTCCGGCCTATGTTAAAAAGCAAAATCCGGACAAGCTCGAGGCAAGATCAACTCCTTTCAAGTTTGTGTGATATCCAAGCAATTTGTATGGATATCTATTCTACCACGGTGAACAACAAAAGGTGTTTGTTGCTCAACATGCCACCTTTTTAGAAAAGGAATTTCTTGTTAAAGAAATTAATGGCGAAGAGGTAGAGCTAGAAGAGGTTCCAGCACTACAAACTACAACTGATGATTTATTGGAACCAGAGGATTCAGTAGTTCCCGACGAACCTCAGCCTCTCCGCCGATCTAGTAGGGTTTCTCATCCACCTGAGAGATACTACGATTTTCTCGTTGATGGTGGGAGCGAGGATTGCATCATGGAAGATGATGACCCAACTAGCTTCGTGCAAGCCATCACGAGTGAGGACTCTGTGAAATGGATGGATGCAATGCGATCTGAGATGGAATCCATGTACACCAACAAAGTATGGAGTTTGGAAGTTGCTCCTGAAGGGGTAAAACCCATTGGGAGCAAATGGATCTTTAAGAAGAAACTTGGTGTAGATGGAAAAGTTGAGACTTTCAAAGCTAGACTTGTTGCAAAGGGTTTTCGTCAACGACCAGGTGTGGATTATGACGAAACGTTTTCTCCAGTGGCTATGCTTAAGTCCATCCGGATCCTACTTTCCATTGCTGCATACCATGACTACGAAATCTGGCAGATGGATGTTAAGACCGCCTTTCTAAATGGTGATTCAGAAGAGTGCGTATACATGACTCAGCCAAAGGGCTTCGTAGATAGTGGGAGCAGCGGAAAGGTGTGCAAGTTGCTTAAATCCATCTACGGGTTAAAGCAGGCATCGCGGAGTTGGAACATCTGCTTTGATGTTGTAGTCAAAGAGTTTGACTTCATCAAAAACGTAGATAAACCTTGTATATATAAAAAGGTTGCAGAGAGTAAGGTTTTCTACCTCGTATTGTACGTCGATGGCATACTCTTGATAGGAAATGATGTTCCTATGCTGCAATCGGTTAAGCTCTTCTTATCACAAAGATTCTCAATGAATGATCTTGGTGATGCCTCCTGCATACTGGGAATTAAGATCAATAGAGATAGATCTAAACGGATACTGGGATTGTCCCAATCCAGGTACATTGACACCATACTAAAGAGATTTAGTATGGAAAAATCTAAGCGTGGGAACTTACCCACGATCTCTGGACTTACTCTTTCCAAAGAGATGTCTCCCAAGACTGATTTGGAAAGAGCTTGCATGCAAGGGATACCCTATGCTTCGGTAGTAGGCTCTATCATGTACGCGATACTATATACGAGACCCGATATAGCATACTCACTAAGTGTAGTGAGTAGGTATCAAGAAGATCCTGGAGAGAATCACTGGACAGCTGTGAAGAACATTCTCAAGTACTTGAGAAGGGCTAAAGAGATGTTCTTGGTGTATGGTAACGGAGAACTCCAGGTGGAGTCCTTTACCGATTCGAGCTTCCAGAGTGATAAGGACGACTCTAAGTCGCACTCGGGATTTTTCTTTACCCTAAATGGAGGGGCGGTTTGTTGGAAGAGATCCAAACAGGAAACCGTGGCAGACTCGACGATGGAGGCTGAATATATCGCTGCCAACGATGCTGTCAAAGAGGCTGTCTAGATAAAGAAGTTCATCACTGAACTTGGTGTGGTTCCGTCCATTAAGTATCCAATACTACTGTATTGTGATAACAATGGAGCTGTGGCTTTGGCCATGGAACCCAGGTCCCGTCAGAAGTCCAGACATATTCTGAGGCGGTATCACCCGATCCGGGAGATAGTTGATCGCCGGGAGATTGAGGTCAGGAGAGTTGATACGAAGGACAACATTGCAGATACACTCACAAATGTCATTCCTCAGATACAATTTGAGAGACTCTTTGGGATGTTGGGTATGAGATACTACAACAGCTGGCCTTAGTGCAAGTGGGAGATTGTTAGTTATATGTATGCCCTAGAGGCCATTGTTGTACATGTGATGTATATTATAATGGATGCTTGGATATATATATAGAGGACTTTCTTGCTCGATATGATAGTATGCTATCTGGTTTCACTTTATCATAACATGTTAACGAATACTGTTTTGTGATCACGTGTTGATAAAGCCCTTAGGATATGTACTCGACTACTAAGACTATGATGAGATCATACTAGTAGGGCCAGGGTAGTCAATGATTACATCCTATAACTGTTCCTAGTCGAGGGTGTATCGAGACAGGGCATCGATACTCCAGAGTAGACTAGCATACACGCATCTTGATCCATATGATGGGCGATGGATGATCCCATATCCATTGGTGTTTGACATCAAAGATGGTGTATGGGTGCTCAGTGGAGACTGGGTACACTGAACGGATTCGCCGAGACCTCCTGGATGGTATTATACCTATCGTCAGATAGCAGTTCTCCGGTGACACTGGTACAGGTTAGTCTGTAGACCCGAGATCGTCATAGAGTCTTCTGTGATTCCTACTGTGCTTTGATTTCTACCTTACCATGTCTAAGAGGGCGTGCAAAACGGTGGCTTTTGGGTACAGTCCCGAATCACATGGAGGCAATGAGCGATAGGAAGGGTTTCGTCTCTCCTGGTTTAGGGAGTTGATGTTGTGCTGTGTTCGATTGGCTATAACTGGAAGTCCCTGGCCAGGGCTGATATGGAGATTTACTGGTAAGTGTTATCAGTAGTTTCTCGACCCATTATAATCCTTACATCGACACGACTTATCGGTTACTGGGGTCTGACTTTTACCACCCCTAGACTAGATATGCAACATATCAGACGAAGAGATCGGACTGTACGGTAGTGTTTACTGATTGGATATGCAGGAGAATGTACAGGCTTGCTTGTTGATCTTCTGATTTCTCAATACACGGGTGGCTGTTACGTTTAGCTGACCGCTTGCAACTTGTGGGTGTTTGATATGATCATCACCTATTGTCGGCGTATTGACGATTCTTTAGAGTCCTACACAAAGGTTTCCTGGCTCAGGAAAAATGGAGTAGGAGCACATATGTGATATGTGCGGGACCGAGAATAATACGATATGAGATACCGTATTCTATTCTCGCGATATGAGATATCGGTCGGGTATATTTGATATGGCCGGGTCATCGGTTCAAGTGTTGATTCGATGAATTGGTATATGTTATATTAGTCGGTTATATGCAATATACCCGGATTGTCGGATCAAGAGTTGATTCGATAATTTAATGTATAATTAAATATGTGATATATTACATTACGTTAACTAATATAAGCTCGCTTTATTTATTCATTTTCTTACCGGATAATACATTGATATATATGCGATATATGTTGATTGTATTATTTTCTTTTGTTGCAAAATATATTATATATGTGATATATAATATTGTAACAAGTTATGATTACAAATACAACATGTTTTATGGAGATTAAACAAGTTAGGGTTTGATTTGGGTTAGCATTTGGGTTAGCTTTTTCACGAAGCTTCTAGAAGCTTTATTTTGTTTTAAGCTTAGATATTTTGTATTGATATTTTGTGTAGATATTTCTTAACCCAACCCAAACTCTTTACCCAAGTTAATTCTCTACAAGGGTTAAGCCTTCATACTTAACCCATGGTTGGATTTGTAACCACAACACAATAATTCATTATTCATCACAAATACTTTTCTTCTTCTTCTTCCTCTTGAAAAGCTTTCTAGCTTTTGGGTTAGTGATGAATAAGTGTGAGAAATTGAAAGAAAAAGAGAGCTAAATTCCTACTTCATCATCCTTATCTATTCTAGCCACTTAGATTAGGGTGTTCACTTCACTAATACTTGATTAGAGAAGAGAGAGCTTGAGTTAAAGATTCTTCAAAGTAGATCATCTTTGAATAGGAAGACTTCAAGCAAGCATGGAACATTCGGCTTGTGGAGCCTCTCTAGAGTCCGGAAGTTCATGGATCGCTGCGAAGGGACTACTACTCGGAGCTTATGAAGCGAAGGAACGGACTACAAACGTTGTAATCCCTCTCTCTTAGATGTAAACATGTTTACATGCTTTGTTAACCCTAATTATCTAGCAAAGATCATCGCTTTAGGTTGTTCGGCACTTGAAATTTTTAAATTCGGCATGGTCGATGCCTTTTAGAGCCTTGTGACAGTGCCTAATAACCTTACATCTTCTTGATCACTAAACTTTCACTGATGTCTCTTTTCAGACACTATGGCTTCTCATCTGTACGTTCTTGATGAAATCATTTCTTATGAAGACATTCACGCACAAGGCCGTTGTCAAAACCAGGAGTTTACAAACACCCAATGCACTGAGATTATAAGCCATTTCGATGAACACAACGATCGACTACTTCCTCGTCGCTCCGCTCTTTTTAAGATTATAGTGAGAGCAATATGGGGAGCACTTCCTGGATTTTACGAAGCCATGCCGCTCAAGGAACCGGATGATGTTTAAGATAAGGTGCACTCAGTGTATCTGATAGGCATGATCTCGAACAAACGACGAGATATTCTCATTGATATCTTGCATCAAATTTTCCAACAAACGAAAATAATCGCTGCTTATCACAGAGCAGAGGACATTAGCTTGGATCTTGACGCTTGCATTCGTGAGAGGACGCACACGAGAATGGTCAGAGAGGCCAGAAACATTTTAGATGGTCTTACTTCCGAATTTCTTAATCCGTATCCCGGATTTAATGTTTTACCATTGTAAACATTTCCTATTATTTTTTGTATGAATTTTCGAAGTATGAATGACAAAACATTCCCATCCCCTTCTTTATGTTTACATGTGTTCTGTATGAAGTTTTGTCATACTGTTGCTGGTGTTCATGTGTTTTGTGCTTGAGGCACTTGCTGGGGATTTCAATCCTGCATTAGCGCCTGCTCACATGTTACGTATATGCGGTACCGTTTAAATTTCCAATAAGGATCAAGGCTGGTGCCCACGTGCTATGCACGTGGGGCTCTACTGATGGGGTCGTTTCGTCTCCCTACTCTGATTCCAATGAGTCATTTCCCATGCTCTCCCCTTTTTCTTGGCCTTAGGAATAGTTCCACCATGCACAACTTTTTCTGTGCATAGCATTGAATGCTCTCCTTTATAACCTGAAGCCGTGCCTTTCTTTCTCTCTTCAAAGAGAAACCCATTTAGACCTTAGGGTGATTATTTTGAGAAATAGACCAAAGGTTATGGCTTGCAACCGCCCCCACGCTTGTTGGCAACCATGGGAGGTACCCGTTGAGGAGATGATCCCTCGCTTTGCTGCGCGGCTAGTGGATCCTCTTCTCACCGACGCCGAATGTGATGTGGTGATGTACGAACTTTTAACTCGTTGGGGCTCTCCTCTTCCTATGGGTTCCATTTAGCTCCGGATGGTCTTTTTGTCCGTTCTTGCCGACATCCCTCCTCATCCGACAGAGATGACCCCAGCGATTCTTGATGCGGCGGAGGACAAGATCGAGTGTTTTCATGAGGCACGCTTAATTACCCAGCCTCTGAAGGATCGTTCGGTCCACTTACTCAAATAAGAGCTCAGCGGGCTATCATGTTCGCTTTTGCTGATGACTACGGTGCTAACCAGTGGGGAGCAACTCCTCGCGAAAACCGTCACTTCGACGTGTTGGAGAAGGCAGAGAGGGAATTGGAGAACTTTGTATTTTATTTTGTTAACCCCTGTATCTTTGATCCCATATTTGGTGATCTTTTCCCTGTAGAGTACTATATTTGAATCAATGTATTCCTCTTATTATTGACTGTTGAATGCTTTCTGTTGAATTTTTCTGTTCGTCATATATTCGTACGTGGATCCCGCTCGTCTACATGAGCTTTATACTTTACCCCTAGGAATTTTCTTTAAGTGCGAACACTATCGTCGTGTTGCCTGCAAATCGGTGTGTTTTGGATACCATTTCCAATTAAGTAGGCATATAGTCGCGAGTGTATGCTTGATGGGATGTATACCAAAGAATCTCCTTACTGCCTTATATAGCACGTGGTTTGTGCATGTTTTGAATTGAGTATTGTCGTCGAGTGGAGACTTTCCTACATGATCTCGAGTGCACACACCTTCCCTCAAGGGTCATGGCTGTAAAGACGAGCTTGCGGGGACTGATTGAACGGTGCGCCGCAAATCTACAATCATGTGAGAAGAGGCTTAAACGGAAATTCTCGGAGAGGGAACTGGCCTCGAATGCTTTGGGGGAACTTCAAGCTCAGCTCACTACCAAGACCACTCATGCATAGGAACTTTGGCGGGTGGTCCAAGAAGCTATCAGGGAAGTGGTCGTTGTTGATAAAGCTATTATCTTTACCCGTGAGATGGTCGAAGCTCACAAAGTTGCTGAAAAGGAGCTTGAGAGTCGGCTTGCCTCGTATTAGGCTCAACAGTCTCAGGCGGAGACCCGTCTTGTGGCGATAACCAAGCTTGAAGCCGAGGCCTTGCGGAAGAAGGACGAACTGAAAAACTTATTGCACCATCCGCCGGCTTAAAGAATTTTTGTATATTCTCTTTTTCTTGTATCTACTCCTGAATGAGAGGATATTATGTATTTATTTTGATTCTTTTTACGATATATATCTTGTATCCATTTTGAATTCATGAAAAAAAGACATATATTTTTTTATCTCCTTCTTGCATGTAGCTCCGATGGATGTGGTCTGTATGTAGTTTATCTTGATCTTCTTGCAGGGCAGCGATGGCTTAGGCGACAGTGTTAGCACCTGCCAACTAATACTTTTCAATTTTATGAGCCGTGAGGGTCTCATAAAGACTTTTCTACGAGTCGAGAGGATCTCGTAGGTGTAATTTCTACTTAGGGGTTGTGAGGACTCCTAAGTGCATTTTCTTATGGCAGTCGTAACGATCTCACGAGAGAACTTTCTCTTTATGGGTTGATAGGTTCATGTGTTGACTTATTTCCGAGTCGAAGCATTGCTTTACGACAGGGAGATCATGGGTTGATGTATTTCCGAGACGGTGCATTGCTCCGGAAGGGGGTTAGGGGTTGACATGTTTCCGAGTCGAAGCGTTGCTTTACCACAGGGAGGTCAAGGGTTGACATGTATCAGAGTCGAAGCGTTGCTTTACGACAGGGAGGTCAGAGGTTGACATGTTTCCGAATCGAAGCGTTGCTTTACGACAGGGAGGTCAAGGGTTGACATGTATCCGAGTCGAAGCGTTGCTTGATGACAAGGGGGTCAGGGGTCGACATGTATCCGAGTCGAAGCGTTGCTTTACGACAGGGAGTTCAGGGGTTGACATATCCGAGTCGAAGCGTTGCTTGACGAGAGGTCAGGGGTTGACATGTACCCGAGTCGAAGCATTTCTTGACGACAGGGAGGTCAAGGGTTGACATGTATCCGAGTCGAAGCGTTGCTTTACGACAGGGAGGTCAGGGGTTGACATGTATCCGAGTCGAAGCATTGCTTTACGACAGGGAGGTCAAGGGTTGACATGTATCCGAGTCGAAGCGTTGCTTGACGACAAGGTGGTCAGGGGTTGCATGTATCCGAGTCGAAGCGTTGCTTTACGACAGGGAAGTCAGGGGTTGACATGTATCCGAGTCGAAGCATTGCTTGATGACAAGGAGGTCAGGGGTTGACATGTACCCGAGTCGAAGCGTTGCTTTACAACAAGGAGGTCAAGGGTTGACATGTATCCGAGTCGAAGTGTTTCTTTATGACAGGGAGGTCAAGGGTTGACATGTATCCGAGTCGAAGCGTTGCTTGATAAAAAGGAGGTCAGGGGTTGACATGTATTCGAGTCGAAGCGTTGCTTTAAAACAGGGAGGTCAGGGGTTGACATGTATCTGAGTCGAAGCGTTGCTTTACGACAGGGAGGTCAAGGGTTAACATGTATCCGAGTCGAAGCGTTGCTTGACGACAAGGAGGTCAGGGGTTGACATGTACCCGAGTCGAAGCGTTGCTTTAAGACAAGGAGGTCAAGGTTGATATGTATCCTAGTCGAAGAGTTTCTTTACGACAGGGAGGTCAGGGGTTGACATGTATCCGAGTCGAAGCGTTGTTTTAGGACAGGAGGTCAAGGGTTGACATGTATCCGAGTCGAAGCGTTGCTTGACGACAAGGAGTCAGGGGTTGACATGTATCCGAGTCGAAGCGTTGCTTTACGACAGGGAGGTCAGGGGTTGACATGTATCCGAGTCGAAGCGTTGCTTTACGACATGGAGGTCAAGGATTTACATGTATCCTAGTCAAAGTGTTGCTTGACGAAAAGGAGGTCAGTGGTTGACATGTACCCCAGTCGAAGCGTTTCTTTACGACAAGGAGGTCAATGGTTGACATGTATCTGAGTCGAGGTCATTGGATGACGTATTTCCGAGACGGGGTCATTGGATGACTCTAGGTTGTCTGTGAACCGTAGAGTCTTGGAACTGGCGACTTTGCTGTGGCTCCAAATTGTGATGTCGCGTCTGTATCCTTCTGGAATGAGGAGGAACGCCGTTGTTAGTCTCCAGGTTGTAGATGTTGCCGTTGAGACCTGACTCTCTCTTTGACAGAGTCTTGTCGGGAAATGTGGTTCCCTTTTCATTTATGCCCATGGATTGTATACAGGGGTCACTATGGACTTACCTGCAGGGCGAAAGTTTTATTCTTTCATTTTTTATTTCTTTCCGCGATGCTCTATCATTTCAGCTTCTTATATCGCGAAAGTCGCGATTGCCCAATCATTTCGGCTATTTTTCGCTGTGCCCAATCATTTCGGCTATTTTTCTTTTTACTCGCTGCTTTTTATTGCGAGTTGCCTAATCATTTCGACTATTTTTGTATGCCTATCTTTTACTTGCTGATTTTGTTGCAAGCTGCCCTATCATTTCGGCTATTTCATATGCATTCATGGCTTGCTGACTTTTCTCCGCGAGTATGGAACTTGGGACCTGATACCCATCTTAGCATCAGGATCGTTGCGACTGGAATATTGCCAGGAGCGAATCATCACATTCCGTGAAAGGACTTGGAATTTGTCACCGATTTAGGCATCAACATTGCTACTACTGGAATATTGCCAGGAGCGAATCATCATTTGCCTCTGTCAATTTGAACAAAGGTGGCTCAGCAAATAGGGTTAGAATCCTTTCGACTAAGGCTTTTGACTTCATGAGCCGTAAGGGTCTCATAAAGATGTTTCTCCTTACGAGTCGTGAGGATCTCGTAAGTGCGTTTTCTCCTTAAAAATTGTGAGGATTCTTATGTGTATGGTCTCTTATAAGTCGTAAGGATCTCAGAAGAGCATTTTCTCCTTGCAAGTCGAGAGGACCTACAAGTGTTTGTTCACCAAATGAGGACATTCCTCGTCGTTGGTGGAACTTGTTGGGGGAGACATTTATTTGTGCCCTTGGATTGTATATAATGGTCAATATTGAACCGTTTGTAGGGCAGTCTGGGAAATATGATGGCTTAAAAACAGGTTCAGATCCCTGTAGCTTAAGCCTTTTGAATCTTATGAGCCGTGAGGGTCTCATAAGAGGGTTCTCCTTACGAGTTGTGAGGATCTCGTAAGTGTAATTTCTCCTCAGAAATCATAGGGATCCCTAAGTGTGTTGTTCCCTTATGAGTCGTATGGATCTCATGTAGGTATTTTCTCCTTACAAGGTTGAGAGGACCTTGCAAGTGTGTATGAATTTTTTTTACGAGTCTGCGCCCTTGCGGGTTTTCACAAACATCGCCGGTAGCCTTGCTGTTTTTACTCACGGAGCCTGTTCGAGTTTTCATCCGTGCCCACCTTGCTTATGGACGTATCGTTTTTTTTTACGTCAGCCCAAGGATGCTGCGGTTTGTAGTAGTTTAAAGACGTTTCGGTCCGTCGCTTGTTTCAGGACGTTTCGGTCCATTATTAGTTTTAAGGATGTTTCGGTCCGTTGTTAGTTTAAGAACGTTTCGGTCCGTTGTTAGTTTAAGGACTTTACGGTCCATTGTTAGTTTAAGGACTTTACGGTCCATTGTTAGTTTAAGGACGTTTCGGTCCGTTGTTAGTTTAAGGACGTTTCGGTCCGTTATTGCTGTTTTGGAGACAACGGTTTTGCTGGATACTACTCTTAGAGTCTCGACTCAAGAAGATAGCGAGCGGACAAAGGCGTCGTCATCTATCATCAACCTGAGTCCTGACTCGTCAGGCGTAGTACTTCTTCAGGAATCGACCGTTTATTGGCCGGAAGGGTCTTTCGCCATGCATATCCATGAGCAAGTAATCCCCACCTTGGTAGACTTTGTCTATGATGTACGAGCCCTCATAGTTTGGCTCGAATTTCCCGCGTTTAGCACGATTGGGGATCATAGGTCTTTTTACGAATAGGACAAGTTTTCCTTGGCGTAATGTTCTCGGCCTGGTTAACCTTTTGTATGAGCGTGTCATCCTTGTTTTGTAAGCTTCCAGGTTTTGCTGCGCTATGAGACGAGTTTCATCGAGGGAATCAAGCTCCTCGAGCCGAAGATGAGCGTTTTCTTCGTTTGTTAGCTCGTAATGAACGGTCTCTCGTAAAGAGAGTAACTCTATTTCCAAGGGGAGTACTGCTTCTGTACCGAATACCAATACATATGGTCTTGTATTCGTAGCCGTCTTGAACATGGTTCGATACGCCCAGAGAGCTTCATGCAGTCTCTCATTCCAGTTCTTTTTATTTTTGGACACCGTCTTCTTTATGATCTTCGTCAAGGTCTTATTGAAAGCCTTAGCATGACCGTTATCTCGGGGATTATAGACTGAAAAGTATCTCCAGTCTATATTATGCTGCTGTGCGAAGCGGCTGATCTTATGACTTCTGTAGGCCGGCCCGTTATCAGAGATAATCCGTCACAGAGTGCCGAACCGGTAGATGATGTGTGTCTTGAAAAAATGGAAAATATTCTCCTTTTTTACTTCTCTTAGCGGTATTGCTTCTGCCTACTTGGAGAAGTAATCGGTTGTCGTTAATATAAACCGATGTCCTTTAGATGACGCTGCTTCGATGGGCTCGATTATATCAGTTCCCCACATTTCGAAGGGCCAGCTAGCCACTGTCGGATGTAGTGGATTTGGGTGCTGATGGATGAAGTCCCCGTGAATTTGGTACGAGTGGCACTGCTTCGCGTATTCGAGACAGTCCTGAATCATCGTGGGCCAATAGTAGCCCATTCTTTTGATCTTCAGCTTCATCTTTGGCCCAACTAGATGAGAACCGCAGAGTCCGTCATGAGTTTCTTGAACGACACTCCTTGCTTCTTCCGGTCCTAGGCATCTTAGCTACAGAGAGTCGAACGATCTCTTATATAGAGTATCATTGACCAAGGAAAAAGACAGAGCTCGTTTCATGAGCTGATGTATTTTTAGGTGTTCGACGGGATTTGAAGTAGTCTATAAAGACTTCTTTCCAATCCTTAGCCTTTTCCTGGTCTTTTATTTGTAAGGCCGTTTGCTTGGCCGCTCCCTTTTCTTCAGATGATTCCGAAGATATTCCTGCTGGTGCAAGAACTCGTCGTCTTTGCACAATGATATTCACATCATCGAGGTTTTCGTCAACCAGTTCTTTCGTGAGTTTGGCTAATGCATCCGCTTTACTATTATCCGCACGCGGTATGTTTTCCAGGGCGTAGGAAGGGATTTGAGTCAGCAGTTGTTGTACTCTCTCGCCGTACTTTACCAACTCTGGTTTGCACGTCTGATAGTCACCGTTTACTTGACTAATGACCAGCTGGGAGTCTCCGTATATGAGGAGGTTTTTGATTCACATGTCGACAGCGATCTCAAGACTTGCTATCAAAGCTTCATATCCTGCTTCATTGTTTGTCCTCGATTCTATCAATGAAAATGTAAAGCGCATTATCCCTCCTGGTGGAGTTACGAAGATGGGGCCTACCCCAGATTTGATCATGGGGGAGCTGTGCTTTCACTTCTTCAGGGAAGATGCCCCATCAAAGTAGAGTTCCCATCGGGTATAACTCCCTCCTTTCTCCCTGTCGATCGTGTCAAACGCATGCTCGTCTGACAATTCGCAATTTAGGGGTGAATCGGCAGGTATTGGATGCTCAGCGAGGAAGTCGGCGATGGCCTGGCCTTTCACCGCCTTGAGAGGTCGATATGTTATCGAGAACTCCATCAAGAGGAGGGCCCATTTAGCGAGACTTCCTGTTAGTATGTCCCTTGACATCAAATACTTGAGAGGATCCACCTTTGATATGAGATGGACCTTATGCACCAACACATAGTGTCTGAGCTTCGTTATCACGAAGATTAACGCCAGGCAGTGTTTTTCGATGGAGGGTAGTTGTTTCCTGCCCTCAGGAGAACTCGACTTAAATAGTATAAGGCTCTCTCCTTCCCTTTGTCATTTTCCTGTTCCCATAACGCGCCTAAAGAACCTTTAAGGGCTGCTGTGTACAGGATGAGGGGTTTTCCTTTGACTGGAGCGGTCAGTACCGGCGGATTCTCCAGGTATTTCTAGATTTCGTCTAGTATGCTCTGGCATTTACAATCCCAGATGAAAGGGGTCCCCTTCTTCATTAAATGGTTGTAGGTGTAACGTTTTGAAAATAGTTTCGGTGAAATTTCGGAAAAATCGGTAAAATAAGGGGGTTTTCTGTAAATAGTCAAAATACAAATATCTTTATTATAAAATTTAATATACATATTCTAGTTATGTAACTGCTAGTATTTGGTGTTTATTGAGCCACTAGTAAAATTTCTAATTTTCTGAAAAATTTTCCGAAAATAATTATTTTAATATTATTTTAAGCCGTCAACAATATATTTAATTAGGGAAAATTACAAATTGGAATGAGTTGAAACAAATTTTGTACATCATAACAAATTAAACAAAATTTTAGCATGTTGTTTCTAAAATGAAATGAAGTTGTTAAACGGTTTAGAAAATGTCGAAGAAAAAATGCTTAAATAGTGAATTTAGCGTAAATGGATGTTTGGGGTATAACATTTATCTTTTTCCCCCACACCCACACCCACACTCACTCACCCCCATCCCCATATGGCTGAAATTCAGCAGCCCTTTCCCTCCCATTTCCCCACTCCATTCCATACAAATAAGAAAAGAAAACAAAAAGAAAAGTATAAGAAAAGAGGTATGGTTGTGTTGGCCTTGGAGTTCTTTGACTTGGCAATACTTTCCCCACCTCATTCTCTCTCCAATCTCCCCATCATAGCCGGCCCCTAACCTGCAGCAACATGCCCTTTTTCACCCCCCCCCCCAATTTTTCTCCTCTCATTTCATCAAAAAATTCATCTTTTGCCTCAAAATCAAGCTAAAACCTCAATAATTCTTCAATCCAACTCCTACCCATTTCTCATTTGCCTATCTATCATGGATCTAGGAGCATGGAAGCTATTTTTGGAGGCTAGGATTTGCATGGTAGATCTCAATTTGTAAGGTATAAATTTGTGCCCCATGGTTTGTTTGTTGATTAGTTGCTTAATTAAAGTTATTAGGTGTTTAATTATGGGTTATTTGAGAGGTTGGAAATTCTAGTAAAGGTTTGTGATTTGCAATTAGGGTTCTTATCATGTAATCATGGTTGTAAAGTGTAGATTATCATCTTAAGGCAATGAAAACTTAATCTTTTTGTTAATATGTAAATTGTTAGATGTAAAATGTCCAAATTAAGTTTTTTTTTTATCTAAACTAGATTTTTAGAAATTATTGAAAATGTGAAATTTTAAAATCTAGTTAATGGTTGTGTGGCTTAGTTAATATGTTTTACTGAGAATTATGGCCACTAGAATCGTTAAAATATTTAAAGTTGATTAAAATACCAAGTTTTGAGCTAAAATGGAAAATTGTGCTAATTTTGTTAACTAGGTTTTGTAAATATATATATTTTGATGAGAATAAATTATTGGAATGGTTTATATGACTTGGTTATGATATTTAGTGGATATTGCAGCCGCTAGATTTATTTAAACGTCGATTTTTGTACTAAAACGGTTAATTTTGCTTGCTAGATTTTCGGAAAAATAGCTTTTAAAGGGAGTTTGAGGTTTTTGTGAATTTTAACCTATTCCATATATATGTTTAGTGTTTGTGAATGTGAAAATGGGTGTGTTTGGGTTTTTCTTGATGGTTTGGCGTTTGTACGCCGACGTCGAGGGTTTTTGGGTTGATTTGTGAAAGCAACCGTAGGTTTTGACCTATGTGGGATTCGTGTGTCGTTTTGGTCATGAGTCGGATTTTAATGCGATACGGTGCGTTATGATATGTAGGTACCCCATGTGGACTTCGAGACGACAATCAAGCGCGTGGCGACGTCGGCACCGGCGAGCGAGGACCAGGTGAGTAGATTTATATCTTCGGGGAGAAGTCGGGTGGATGGCGTATAGCACCCCCGCAGTTCGTGGTGATGTATACGAATACGTATACACACATATATTGATTATATATTGTTGGAGATTATTGATGATATAGATGGATTCTAGGTGTGATTGGATAGGTTTAGTGTTGCGAAACCCTAGAGTAGAGGTTGCACCACACATACACACACACACCCATAATTGCATACATTCTTCTTTCATTTGTGCTTATATGGGATTATATATTTATGTGTTCACATAGGTATGGGACTATGTGTTCATATACAGGACTTGAGGATAGTATTTGGGATTTGAGGTGAGTCGATGAGATGTGATTTGAGACCGTGAGATCGGTGATATGGCAGAATTCGTATTTGATATACGTCATGATGTTATAGCGGATCTCTGGACGACGATACCATGTGAATAGTGATATAAATAAATGGTCGACATGTGATCGTGATATGAGATATGATATGTTAAGGATGGTTATGATAGGCCGCATTGGGCGATGTATACTTCTTTATGATGATATGTGCTGATGATATCTGTTTGTACGAGATTGTCGATCAGTAGTCAGATCATGATTATATTGATGATATTAGTATTGTACTAGACGTAGATCAGTACCCCAGATTATGATCTTTGATAAAGAGAATACCAAATGATTAATTTGATGAATGTGATACTGACCTGTACCCAGATTTGGGGATGTCGTACGACGGATATACGTACGAGTTATATATTGATGTTTGATCTGCACTCTTGACATGGGAATGTCTGATTATAGATATGGTATCGGATGTGATATTATTGAGGCAGGATCACCGACTAACATATACATGTAGGTATATGTATCGACTCAGAGGTTAGGCGGTTTCCTTACCTTCAGTAGCCAGTTAGCTTAGCCCTTTAGTTTCGTGTAGTTGTTAGACTAGATTTATATTAAATATAGATTTGTTATCTTTGAGTCTAGTATTTAGCTCCCGCTCATTATTGCTGTTGCTCCGCGTCGCATACTTATTGTGATTCATATTCCATTATTGATATCATGCTGTTAGGACACCAGCACCATTACCGATGATGCGTATGTACCACGTACACTTACTTGCCGGCTCACACACATTTTCATCGGTAATTGTCATGTCACGTACACTTAGAGAATATTATTGCTTGACTTAGCTTGTTAGATAGTAGTTTTGACATGATATTAGTGTACTTGCCTTATATGCCAGTTTAGACATTGTAGTTATTACTTGTCACTTCATGCATACTGTTATTCATTGTTATGCCGCATTCATAGATTCTTATGCATATATTCACTATTTTACGTGCTATTGAGGTTTTGGATTCGGATTTCCATGAGATTTTCTAGATTTGGAGGAAAACCGCAAAACTTATACAAACTTCTTCTCTCTCTTTTTAAATGAAAAGCATGGTTTTCCCATGATGTATGAGTCGTCCACCATGAGTTTGCTGATGGATTTCGAGACCTGATTCAAGGAGACGGATGAACCGTTTCGGGTACATGGTGGACCCGGTAAGGTACCCCGGGGCAAGAAGCGCGTGGTGATGACGATGTGAGCCTGGCAGGGGAGCATTACCTACCGGTGATTTTACCCGACGCGTCGGATATCCGGAGGATACCGTCGTGGTCTTGGGATGGATGGTAGGGGCCGGTCTGGACTGACGGCGCCATAGATATTGAGATTGAGACATTGAGATTTCGAGATATTGAGGTACCGAGATTTGATGATACAGGCCAGTCCGGATAGCCGGAGCCTGAGATTTTGAGACATTGAGATTTATGTTTTGTGTCGATGCTAGACACTGTTTATGTTGATTTCATTTATGATACCTCATTTTAAAAATACAAAGGAAATCTCACTAAATTATGAAAGCAGTTTCTTTAGTACATGTATTCTGTTTTCATGCATTCATACATCATCCCTATGATATATTGCTACCTGAGGCACTGACACGGGCACATGGGATTACACTTGGGTTAGACAGTTACCCTAGCCATTGTTATAGGCTGCTGGTTATATATTTGAGGATATATTATTATCGTTGACCTAGGATTGTGTTGTTCATGCGATTTCTGTTCGTAGATGTAATCTACTCACGAGTTAGCAACTCACCCCCGTTGTGCCACAGTTTCTTGCAGGTTTTGCCGTACAGGTTTCTTTACGGCTTTGCTAGCACTGCTTCTTTTCGGGTGACTTGCTAGTAGGTGGGTTTATTTGTATCGTACCCATCATTATACCTTGTATATTATTATTCTGTTGTATCTAGAAGTTCCATCAACCAAACATGTATTTATTTTAGAGATAGAGACCAGTGATGTTAATTCTTTCGACCTTAGAGTCGTGCATTGTATTTCTATGGATTTCTTGCTGTTTTGAGTTTCCTTTTGAGTTTTGATCCTCGCCCTTGGCGTTGTATATTATATTTTTGCTTGCGTGGTTGTGACCGTCGATTGATGAAGAGCTAGCTCCCACTTGGGGATGCCTTTTTATTGATTTCGTATACTATTCATGTTGTATCCCGTTTGGGGGCCAGTATTTACAAGGGAGACTCCGCCGAAATTTTCAGAAATTACTTGATTTTTTTTTAAAACGCATAATTCGGCTTATGCTATTAAAACTACTTGCTTTTAGTTGGTTTTCCTTCACTCCACTACTTTTCTTGGTTTGGATTTCTGGGTTTTCGGCTTACTTAGATTACGTACGCCTCGAGACGTTTCGTAGTTTAAGTGCCGGTCACATTCCGTACTTTCGGGACGTGACAAAGTTGGTATCAAAGCGTTAGGTTTTACCTTCGGAGCGTAGGATGACCCTTGGTTGATGGAATAGGTGACTAAAGTAGAGTGACGTACCATAGGTATGTTTCGCGACATACTTACGATACGCTACTCCACTTAAGAAGTCTTAGGATATACATTTCTTTGTTCAGTACTATATTTATTCCTGATCTAGCCTCATCGGTATCAGTTATGGCTTTGCTGCCATGATTACGGGCAGGGAAAGCTACGGCTAGAGTCGTGGCCAGCACGAGCTTGTCAAGAATTAGGACTGACCAGGGCGTGATTCCGGCGACACACGATTGCAGAGATGTGTCTTTTTATTGTGTTTTCGCGCCACGAACATTGGATGGATTGCTGTATGAGATTACTCAGACGTTCAGATCAGCCCTAGAGGATTGAGCCACTGATAGAGGCCAACCAGATTTTGATGACCGTTGATGTATTGCTTATTCATGATGATTAAGGCACGGTTCAGCGTGCAGATGAGTAAGCCAGTTGTTGCTGCGAACGATGAGATATCGCCCCCGATGTTGGAGCTATTGCAGTACGAGTTGTACTAAGAGATGAGAGAAGGTCGCTAGTCACCGAGGATGAATGACTAGGACATATGGTTCGTTCGCTACCCCGATACGAGGTCATCAGATAGATTGATTCCAGCTAGAGACGACTTCACGCGGAGACGTCGAGAGTCGACAGAGACGATCGAATGTCAGAAACCTATTATTCCAAGTTTAAAGTATTCGAAAGAGCATGCAGGCAATTCTATGGACCCTCTAGAAGAATGAAACCCTAACTCAACTTAATGACCGTGTGAAAGCCTTTGAACCTTAGGGTTTGCGGTAGTTCCGCGGCGCCATTAGTGAGGCTTGGGTTTGCCCTTCTACGGCTGGACCATCGATGCTGTGGTACGTACTCGATACTGTTAAACTGTACCCAAGATGTTGAGCTCTTGGGGGATTATGAGGTTTTGACGAATCGATCGGATGGTTCGACTTCATTCGGATGCTAGGTGGTGAGATGCATTTCTTGGGAGACTCCAGATACGAGGATAGCCGTTGGAGCTCAGTCCATGTAGCCACGACGAGACGAGTCCGAAGCAGTCGACATTAGAGAAAAGTGGAGTAAGAGGTTCGTACAAGATCTGGATAAGATGACGTTCCACTCCGCTGACATCAGAGATGCGATACGCATGCCGAGGAATTATACTTGGATACACCTTCCAGAAGGAGTCGCGATGAGTATGCAGCCGTTCCGGAGCCAAAAACAGATTTAGTAAAGGACGATGACTTCCGGACAGTTCAGCAGAGACGAGATTTGGGAGAGATCTCGACAGGACCTTTCTGGAATAGATTACGAGCAGACTTGGACCCAGGAGTGGTCATGTTACGCACACCGACACGCCAAAGTTCAGGATCGTCGACGAGACATGCTATGAGTGACCACGACAGTTGGTTAGAGATTCTTGGAGGATATGCTTGGGCGGGACTATTCCGCCACACTTGATTGAAGTATTTTGGACGATCTATTCGCATGACTGATTTTGATGATTGAGTTTCGTGATATTTGTTTTCATGCACCATGGTTGCATTTGCTGAGTATTTACGATTTTTGCGCAGTCGTTGCACTTGATATCGTTTTCGTGCCTTAGTTTCTCATGTTTATGATATTATGGGTTTCATATAGTTGAGTTGATTTTATGCATATGTACGCACACGGTTTGGTTTTTGCACTCGGTATAGTTCACATGTGCTTGCAGTGCAGTGATTCGTATTTTGTGCACGTAGTTGCACTGGACTTCGATTTCGAGTGTGATATTCGATATTCGTTTTCATGCACATTATGCACTTGATTTGGATTTTGCGCATACTTAAGACGTTTGATGCGATTTAGGTGCACACCAGATGCACTAAATCGAGATTTTTCATGCATAGCAGATGCACCTGGTTTTGCTGTCAGGCACCACGTTGCCCGTGACAGGTGTTTTCGTGCACACTCGTTGCACTTAGATTTGGTTTTTGGTGCACATGTGTGGCACCTTCACGGATTTCGATTTCCGTGCGCTCCAGACGCGCGTGGCATTCATATATTTTGGGATTAATTTCTTTTGGGAGCAGTATATTTTATGATACTTGCTATTTGGTTTAGTACTGAGCAGGACTAGTCAGAGGACAGTACCCGAGTATATTTGGAATGCATTGCTTCCAGAGGTTTTAATGATGTTTACCTATATAGTTTTAACGCTTACAGGTATAGTTTTGATGTATATCATATTAATTTTCGTTTTGGATCTTGACATTGGTGTCTTCATCATAACTTCGATGATTGCGGGATGCTTGACGGAATTTTGATTTTTGGTTTATATATCTATTTTTCGTGCGCATGCATTGCGCTACGAGGTGTTTTATGTATTCATGATTTCGGAGCACCGATGACTTGATGGTTTCGCTAAAATGTTTTAGTATTTGGGGGGGAGTTTTAATTTAAATTCGGGGACCGAATTTCTTTAAGGGGGGAAGATTGTAACGTTTTGAAAATAGTTTCGGTGAAATTTCGGAAAAATCGGTAAAATAAGGGGGTTTTCTGTAAAAAGTCAAAATACAATTATTTTTATTATAAAATTTAATATACATATTCTAGCTATGTAATTGCTAGTATTTGGTGTTTATTGAGCCACTGGTAAAATTTCTAATTTTCTGAAAATTTTTCCGAAAATAATTATTTTAATATTATTTTAAGCCGTCACAAATACATTTAATTAGGGAAAATTACAAATTGGAATGAGTTGAAACAAATTTTGTGCATCATAAAAAATTAAATAAAATTTTAGCATGTTGTTTCTGAAATGAAATGAAGTTAAACGGTTTAGAAAATGTCGAAGAAAAAAGGCTTAAATAGTGAATTTAGCGTAAATGGATGTTTGGGGTATAACATTTATCTTTTTCCCCTACACCCACACCCACACTCACTCACCCCCATCCCCATGTGGCTGAAATTCAGCATCCCTTTCCCTCCCATTTCCCCACTCCATTCCACACAAATAAGAAGAGAAAACAAAAAGAAAAGTATAAGAAAAGAAAAGAGGTATGGTTGTGTTGACCTTGGACTTCTTTGACTTGGCAATACTTTCCCCACTCCAATCTCCCCATCATGGCCGACCCCTAACCTGCAGTAACAGCCCCCTTTTCATACCCCCCCCCCATTTTTCTCCTCTCATTTCATCAAAAAATTCATCTTTTGCCTCAAAATCAAGCTAAAACCTCAATAATTCTTCAATCCAACTCCTGCCCATTTCTCATTTGCCTATCTAGCATGGATCTAGGAGCATGGAAGCTATCATTGGAGGCTAGGATTTGCATGGTAGATCTCAATTTGTGAGGTATAAATTTGTGCCCCATGGTTTGTTTGTTGATTAGTTGCTTAATTAAAGTTATTAGGCGTTTAATTGTGGGTTATTTGAGAGGTAGGAAATTCTAGTAAAGGTTTGTGATTTGCAATTAGGGTTCTTATCATGTAATCATGGTTGCAAAGTGTAGATTATCATCTTAAGGCAATGAAAACTTAATCTTTTTGTTAATATGTAAATTGTTAGATGTAAAATGTCCAAATTAAGCTTTTTTTTTTAATCTAAACTAGGTTTTTAGAAATTATTGAAAATGTGAAATTTTAAAATCTAGTTAATGGTTGTGTGGCTTAGTTAATATGTTTTAATGAGAATTATGGCCACTAGAATCGTTAAAATATTTAAAGTTGATTAAAACACCAAGTTTTGAGCTAAAATGGAAAATTGTGCTAATTTTGTTAACTAGGTTTTGTAAATATATATATTTTGATGAGAATAAATTATTGGAATGGTTTATAAGACTTGGTTATGATATTGAGTGGATATTGCGGCCGCTAGATTTGTTTAAACGTCGAGTTTTGTACTAAAACGGTTAATTTTGCTTGCTAGATTTTCGGAAAAATAGCTTTTAAAGGGTGTTTGAGGTTTTTGTGAATTTTAACCTATTTCATATATATGTTTAGTGTTTGTGAATGTGAAAATGGGTGTGTTTGGGTTTTTCTCGATGGTTTGGCGTTTGTACGCCGACGTCGAGGGTTTTTGGGTTGATTTGTGAAAGCAACAATAGGTTTTGACCTATGTGGGATTGTGTGTCGTTTTGGTCATGAGTCGGATTTTAATGCGATACGGTGCATTATGATATGTAGGTACCCCATGTAGACTTCGAGACGACAATCAAGCACGTGGCGACGTCGGCACCAGCGAGGGAGGACCAGGTGAGTTGATTTATATCTACGGGGAGAAGTCGGGTGGATGGCCTATAGCACCCCCGCAGTTCTTAGTGATATATACGAATACGTATACACACATATATTGATTATATATTGTTGGAGATTATTGATGATATAGATGGATTTTAGGTGTGATTGGATAGGTTTACTGTTGCGAAACCCTAGAGTTGAGGTTGCACCACACATACACACACACCCATACTTGCATGCATTCTTTTTTCATTTGTGCTTATATGGGATTATATATTTATGTGTTCACATAGGTATGGGACTATGTGTTCATATACAGGACTTGAGGATAGTATTTGGGATTTGAGGTGAGTCGATGAGATGTGATTTGAGACCGTGAGATCGGTGATATGGCATAATTCGTATTTGATATACGTCATGATGTTATAGCGGATCTCTGGACGACGATACCATATGAATAGTGATATAAATAAAATGGTCGACATGTGATCGTGATATAAGATATGATATGTTAAGTATGGTTATGATAGGCCGCATTGGGCGATGTATACTTCTTTATAATGATATGTGCTGATGATATCTGTTTGTACGAGACTGTCGATCAGTAGTCAGATTATGATTATATTGATGATATTAGTATTGTACTAGACATAGATCAGCACCCCGGATTATGATCTTTGATAAAGAGGATACCAAATGATTAATTTGATGAATGTGATACTGACCTGTACCCAGATTTGGGGATGCCGTACGACGGATTTACGTACGAGCTATATATTGTTGTTTGATCCGCACTATTGACTTGGGAATGTCTGATTATAGATATGGCATCGGATGTGATATTATTGAGGCAGGATCACCGACTAACATATACATGTAGGTATATGTATCGACTTAGAGGTTAGGCGGTTTCCATACCTTCAGTAGCCAGTTAGCTTAGCCCTTTAGTTTAGTGTAGTTGTTAGACTAGATTTATATTAAATATAGATTTGTTATCTTTGTGTCTAGTATTTAGCTCCCTCTCATTATTGCTGTTGCTCCGCGTCGCATACTTATTGTGATTCATATTCTATTATTGATATCATGCTGTTAGGACACCAGCACCATTACCGATGATGCGTATGTACCACATACACTTACTTGCCGGCTCACACACATCTTTATCGGTAATTGCCATGTCACGTACACTTAGAGAATATTATTACTTGACTTAGCTTGTTAGATAGTAGTTTTGACATGATATTAGTGTACTTGCCTTATATGCCAGTTTAGACATTGTAGTTATTACTTGTCACTTCATGCATACTGTTATTCATTGTTATGCCGCATTCATGGATTCTTATGCATATATTCACTATTTTACGTGCTATTGATGTTTTGGATTCGGATTTCCATGAGATTTTCTGGATTTGGGGGAAAACCGCAAAACTTATGCGAACCTCTTCTCTCTCTTTTTAAATGAAAAGCGCGGTTTTCCTATGATGTATGAGTCGTCCACCATGAGTTTGCTGATGGATTTCGAGACCCGATTCGAGGAGACGGATGAACCGTTTCGGGTACATGGTGGACCCGGTAAGGTACCCCGGGGCAAGAAGCGCGTTGTCACGACCCGAAAGAGCACGTGACTGGCCCTTGAATCCTCTGAAGTCTATAGGACTCCATCTGATCCAAGTAAGCCAAAAACCCAGAAATCTAAAACCATTTAAGGAGTAAATAAAGGAAAAACTAGTTTTAAGAGGTAAAGAAAACATGTTTTGAAAATCAAGTTTTTAAATAACTAAGCCGAATATGAATTTTTAAAGTGTGTAGTCTTTTCTGAAAATTTCAGCAGAGTTTCCTTTGTAAAAACTGGCCCCGAACGTGGTACAACAGGAATAATATATATATGAAATGATAAAGAGGCATCCCCAAGCGGGAGCTAGCTCTTCGTCAAACGACGGTCACAACCACACATGTAATAATAATATACAACGCCAAAGGGCGAGGATCAAAACCGAAAAAGAAACTCAAAACAGCCAGAAAACCGTAATACTACAAGCGCGACTCTAAGGTCGAAATAATACAACACTGTTTTCTAAGTCTGAAGCAATATACAAGTTTTGGTTGATGGAAATTCTAGATACAATAAATAATACATGAGCAATGGCGGTTCTGATACAAAGAACCCACCTACCAATGCAAGTCACCCATAAGGAAGCAGTGTGCCAGAAATGCCGCTATGGAATCTGTACGGCAAAACCTGCAAGGACTGTGGCACAACGGGGGTGAGTTGCCAACTCGTGAATAGAAAAATATCTATAAGCAGAGATCGAATGCATGACCCATCCTAGGTCAATACGATCAGATATAAATAAACCTCATATGAACAAAGCTGAATCATGCTAAACTGGCAATGTAATCTCTAAACATGAGTGTAGTGCCAAGTGCTCGTGCTAGTGCCTCAGATAATAGCATGTCATGAATATAAGGTATGATCAAATTCATCAAATCTGCACACACGTGGATCCCGTCCACTCGTCACCCACTGACAATAACCACCATGCATGTAAATATCATAAATCATGTGCATGGGAAAAATATGAGGATATAAACCATCTGTGTCCCTCGCGACACGTCAAAATCATGGAACCGGAGTGCCCAGCATCGACACTCGAAAACATCATGAAAACTGTGCCTAGCATCGGCACGTAAATCCTCATATATCGGGCTCCATCAGTCCGGATCGGCCCGCGGGCGCTGTCTGCGGTATCGGCCCTCGGCCCCGGCAGTATGCCCATATCCATCTATCGACACTGGTCAGTATCCTCCGGATAACCGCCAGGTCCAACCAATCACCGGTAGGTACTCGCCCGCCTCCAGGCTCAATCGGCAAAGCTCATCGATCATCTTGCCGAGGGGAACCATACCGGGTCCACCATGTACCCGCAATCGGCTCGTCACTCCTCGATTCGGGTTTTACATGTCGCTCTCAGCACCGAGAAAACACATGGTGGACGCACTGAAATATCATATCAAGGGTAACCGGGTTTTTAAAGCAATGGCATATTCTCTTTTGAAACATCCTCGGTTCCCAAATCCAGAAATATCATAGAAACAACATATCTCAATGCGTATAATCAAAAAGCATGAGGTATGCGACATATAAAGGAAGGTATGCACATCATCATGTCATGCAAGGATCATATACTGAATGCAATAGTACTACAGTGTAGTGACATGGTAATTATCGATGATGAAGTGTGTGAGCCGGCAACAAGTGTACGTGGAACATATGCATCATCGATAATGGTGCTGGTGTCCTAGCAGCATGACTGAATATAACAACAATACAAGCAATGCAATGCAAATAGCAAGAATATGCGGAAACGAATAATCAACGCAAAAGTACAGAACCTGCCCCAATAGGTATGTCATGCAACCTTGCCTTTTGAAATAAGACGAGTCAGGGCTTTTAGTAAAATAAGGGCTACGGTGTTTTAAGAAAAGATGCATCATTTGAAAATACCCGTATAACCCTTCTGCCTATCTTTAAAATACGCCCGATTCGTTAGTTTCAAATAGGTATGACTAGGTCTAGTCTAATGTCTACTAAGTAATCTAGACCGGAGGGGTATGAAACCGCCTAAATCTGAGTCAATATATATAGATATGATAGTCGGTGATCTCGCCTCAATAACATATCGTAAGATATCCTCGAGTCATGAGTGCGGATCTATCATCAATACCGGCTCGTACGGTAAATCGTCGTACGGCATCCCAATAACTGGGTAGGGGTCAATATCACACTATCTCATCACATATCAGGTATCACTATCATCAGATCGCATAATCTGGGGTACTACTCTAAGTCTAGTACAAATCGATACGATCTATAAAAATAAGAATGCGGGTAAAGCACATGTCCAAAGGCCCGCTAAAACTATCATATCGCACCTCAAAGACAAACTATGTCACATCGCCGATCTCACGGCCTCACGTCAAATATCATCTCAAACCCACGTATCATTCTCAAATCCCGTATATAAACACATAGTCCCATACCCATGTGTAGATATACGCACCATCATATGCGCACAAATAAATAAAGGAATGTATGCAAGTATGTGTGTAAGTGTATGTGTGAGTGCAACCACTACTCTAGGGTTCGCACTTTACTAAACCAATATATTCTTATCACCAATAATACCATTATTACTATCAATAATCCTAAACAACACATAATAAATATACTTGTGTATACGTATTCGTATACAGCACCACGGACTGCGGGGGTGCTATACGCCATCCACCCGACTTCTCCCCGTAGATATAAATCTACTCACCTGGTCTTCGCTTTCTGAAATCGATGACACCATGCTCTTTCACCACGGAATCCTTGCGAGGGTACCTAGAATAATAAACAGTCGCAATACGTATTAATATCAAGGCAGAAAACCGATACAGCGCACGGTGTGCTCATATGTTGGAACCTATGGCCCAAACATGCAAATCCAACACTTAACCCCTGTTGTCGATGTATGAACACCCGACAACCAAATACAAATCCAAATACCAAGAAAGTGCATTTAAAAAAATACGGAAAACATCGCCTAAAACACCCCAAAATGCCTCCAGATTTTCTCCAGATGATCATTAGCCAAAACTATATATAGGAGGGGTCTAATCTAGTGCTAAATGAGCCCTGGAATAAAAATGGAACCATTCCCCTCTACTCTGGCCGCAAATTGCGGCCAGAATGATTAAATTTGTGGCCACGGTTTGGAGTTAGGGGCTCGGGTCTTGATGGTAGCTTCCTAGGTGCCTGCACGACTCACTGTCAGCTCAATTTTATTTTTGGTGCCCCCGGGTTGCTCCAGATTCCAGAACACCTTCACAGATCACACAAACCGACATGAAAAGTTCCATAATTCCGTATTTTTGGGTTTCAGGTTGTGCTAGGCCATTGTTTTGGTCAATATAGGGTCTAAGGTCTCCATTAGAGTCCAATTGCACAGCCACATCTCAACTTTACCCTAACCCTCTCTAGTTTTTTGTCCAAAGTGCACAAAATCACACGATATCGATATGAAACTTGAATTAAAGCCTAAGCACAAGAATTACAGCACTTAATGTGAAGGAAATACCTCAATAGACCCTCATGAATCCTTAACAGCGCCAAAACACCATCTTTCCTAGTCCATTGCGTAGATCTTGGGCTTGTGGACATTTTTTGTGAAAGGAATGTGAGGTTTTGAGATTGTTTTTGAGATGATGAGAGGGGATTTGTGGAGGGGAGAATGGGGGCAGTAGCAGCAGCAGCACTAAGGGGGAGAGGGGAGAGAAAAATGAGAGGAAGAGATGAAGGAGAAATGGCTAAATCAACACACCCCTACCTACTCTTTCTCTCTCTCACCATGCTTCATAATCTATTCCATTTTCTATTTTCTTTTCTCTTCAAATTCCTTTCTCACAAGAATAGTAAGCCCAAAGTGAAACCAATGCAAGAAAAATGCAACACAAGTGTAGAAAAAGATATGTGCATGCTTTGCACAAAATTGCTAAAAATCCGATTAGCGATTTTTAATCGCGATTAGCGCTAAATTAGCATATAAAAGATCATAAAAACTTAAAAATGGAATTATTCCAATAAATACCCCATTTTAGAATTTTCCATAATTTTCCATAATTTTTCTCCATTTATTTGTATTTAATTATGCCGGAATATTAAAATATTCATTAAAATAATATTAAATTATAAAAATTCCCGAAAATAATATTTTATTATTTTGGAAAAGTTACAATTTACCCCCCTTAAAGAAATTCGGTCCCCGAATTTAAATTTAAAACCCCCAAGTACTAAAACATTTCGATACAATTTCCAAGTCATCGGGGCTCCGAAATCAGCAATACCTAAAACGTATCATAGCGCAATGCATGCGCATGAGTACTGAGCAGATATCTCAAAAGCAACACTCCATCAAGCATCCCGCAATCATCGGAATCATGTTAAAGACACAAATGTCAAATCCAATACAAAACCAATATGATATAGATCAGAACTATACATGTAGACATCCAATCTATACATGTAAATAGCTGATGTAAATGCATGCCCAATCTTTTTAAGTCGCTGTGCGATGCGCGTAACACTGCACAGTGGCGGACGTTTTTCACAAGAAAATAACTATATATGTATATATATATCCTTTGTTTAATAGGTACGTTCCGCCGTTTTGAAAACAATTTTGAAGGGTTTCCTTGTTTTTAAAACGTTCCGTGTCATATCGGACACGCAGGTATATATATATACCGAGACTATAGCTCGCTCTTTGGAAATCCTTTCGAACTATCAATGCATGCAAAATATATCCAGGTACTGTCCTCTGACTAGTCCTGCTCGGTACAAAACGAATATCAAATATCATAGAAATGTACTGCTCCAAAAGGAATAAATCCCAAAAATGCACATAACATCACCCTGTGCGTCTGGTGCGCACGGAAATCAAAATCCATATATGTGCCATACAGGTGCACAAAACAACATCTAGGTGCAACGGGTGTGCACGAAACACCTGTCATAGGCAACGTGTGTGCCTGACAGCCCAAACATGTGCATCTGACATGCACGAAGAATCTCGATTTAGTGCATCTGGTGTGCCCCAAAATCGTATGTCAAAACATGCGCCCAACATGCGCGAAAATCCAAATCGGTGCATCCATCGTGCAGGAACGAAAATCTAAACCCTGCGCACTCAACATGCACGGAATCACAAAATCCAATAGCAACGCCGAACATGCGTAAATCCAGTCAAAAGCACGGAGTGCAAGAATCCACATCAATATCACAATCAAAATCGACATATCGAATGACATCAAATCGAAGTCAGGTGCAACCGTAATGCACCAAATGTAAATCCGGTGCAGCAAAGGCACGAAATATAAATCTGATGCGATAAACGCAAGAAACATAAAACTGGCGCGACTAACGCACGAAGTATAGAACTGGTGCACCCCATGCACAAATACCAGCAATAACTCAAATGCGTAAGCAGCAACACTAAGTGTACCCAGATATAAAGAAAATCATAAACGTGCGCAACTGCGTGCACAAAACACATATCAATGCACTACAAGCACATATAAGCTATACCGAGTGCAAAAATCAAATCGTGTGCGTAACATATGCACAACATCAAATCAACCGTATGAAATCCATAAAGTCATAAGCAGGTGCAGCCAAGGCACGAAACAACATACAACGCGGCTTAATCAAATCAGGTGTACCGCGATGGAAAAACTCACAACCGTGTGCATCAGCGTGCACAAATCAAAACACTAAGAGTACATGAAACTATGCTGGAAGCGTAAATCAAATCACCGGCATAAAATAGGCATGAAATCACAATCAGCACCTCAAGAGTAATAACTATGTGCAAGGTATAAATATCCAGTAGGTGCAACCATAGTGCACAAAATCAAATATCATGGAACTCAGTCATCAAGACTAAATCATGCAAACAGAACGCCCAAAATACCGAAATCCAAGATGACGGATACATGATAATCAAATCACAAAACCACATATCATAAATCATAAATACCGTCATCGGTATATCCTCCTTCGAAGTCGAGAAGGTGCCGGTACATCCAATGCTAGCGGCGCAAGATATCTACTTGCCTCTTGCTCGCGGCTGGCGTCCTCTGCCTCTGGTTCCTGATCTTTCCTGTAGATTACCAATCTCGCAATCCACCGGCTCATCGGTCCGGTCAGGAGCACTGACAGGAACGATTCCGTTCTGGCACTTCCTTGGTAATCTCTCGGTCAATCCTCAAGACTGCTCGTAAAACAATATGTCACTGGCGTCGGCCTCCGGCTCTCTGAATGCACATCACACATCTGATCCTAGGTGCAGACACCATTGCAGCGGTATATTGGAAGGAATCCCTGCTCAAGGTCTTTTCTGATCTCGACTAAGACAAACTGTACGGAGGCTGGTACTCTGGCGTAATCTTTCCTCGCTTTCTGGACATCTGCGCCCTTAGTACAACATCTCCTCGGAAGCTGGTCGCATCCCTGTGCCTCTGTATGCATATCCGACCTTTAATCTTAACGGAGTGTAGTAACAGCTCATCTGCATCTCGCACGAACTTCTTGGCCCGCTTGTCTGTATCATCGACCATTCGACATCGCGTCTCTATCTGGGCATTGCAAGGTCCTCGGCTACGGTCCCTCCGAAGTCTCCAACACGGACTCGAAATCACGAACTCGGTATCCTCGTCACTCAGTAGAGGATATCTAGCCGATCACGTCCTCAACGTGCATATCCCATCTCTGATGTCGGCGGAGTGGAACGTCATCTCGTCGAAGTCTCATATGAACTCTTTACTCCACTCTGCTTCAATATTGACTGATTAGGACTCATCTCATCGTGGCTACACCGACTGCGCTCCGACGGCTATGCTCGCATCTGGAGTCTCCCAAGCAGTGTCCCATCACATGATATCCGAATGATGTCGACTCATCCGATCGACTCGTCAGAACCTCACAATCCCCCAAGAGCTCAACATCTCCGGTACAGTTTAATAGTATCGAGTACATGCCACAGCATCGGTGGTCCAGCCGTAGAAGGGCAAACCCAAGCCTCACTAATGGCGCCGCGGAACCGCTGCAAACCCTAAGGTTCAAAGGCTTTCACACGGTCATTAAGTCGAGTTAGGGTTTCATTCTTCTAGAGGGTCCATAGAGTCACATGCATGTCCTTCCGTATACTTTAAAATTGGAAAAGGGGTTCCTGACATTCGATCGTCTCAATCGGCTCTCAACGAGCCTGCGTGAAGTCGCCTCTAGCTGGAATCAATCTACCTGATGACCTCGCATCGGGGTAGGCGAACGAACCACGTGTCCTAGTCATTCATCCTCGGTGACTAGCGACTCACCATCATGAATAAGCGACATATCAACGGTCATCACATCCTAGCTGGCCTCTATCAGTGGCTCAATCCTCTGGTACCGACCGGTACGTCCTAGAAATCTCGCAACAGTGATCTGTTAAACGCCCAAAGTGCGGAAACACAATAAGACGACGCCTCAATATGCAATCGTATGCCTCGGGAATCACGCCCTGGTCAGTCCTCGTCCACGACGAGCTCATGCTGACAACTCGAACCGTAGCTCACTCTGCCCGTGCAATCGCGGCAGCAAAACCATAACCAGTATCGATGAAGTTAGATCATAGGAAGGAATATAATACAGTGCAAGGAAATGTACAACCTAAGGTTCCTTAAGCGGAGTGGCGTGTCGTAAGTATGCCGCGGAACATACCAACGGTACGTCACTCTACTTGAGTCACCTATTCCATCAACCAAGGGTCATCCTACGCGAAGAAAGTTCGGGTCTAATACCCCCTCGACCAAGTCTAAGTTCCGTATATAAATAACGCCCTAGGCTCCACATAGTCAAACTTAGACTCGAACCAAGGTCAACCTAGCGCTCTGATACCAACTTTGTTACGACCCGAAAGAGCACGTGACTGGCCCTTGAATCCTATGAAGTCTATAGGACTCCATCTGATCCAAGTAAGCCAAAAACCCATAAATCTAAAACCATTTAAGGAGTAAATAAAGGAAAAACTAGTTTTAAGAGGTAAAGAAAACATGTTTTGAAAATCAAGTTTTTAAATAACTAAGCCGAATATGAATTTTTAAAGTGTGTAGTCTTTTCTGAAAATTTCGGCAGAGTTTCCTTTGTAAAAACTAGCCCCGAACGGGGAACAACAGGAATAATATATATATGAAATGATAAAAAGGCATCCCCAAGCGGGAGCTAGCTCTTCGTCAAACGACGGTCACAACCACACATGTAATAATAATATACAACGCCAAAGGGCGAGGATCAAAACCGAAAAAGAAACTCAAAACAACCAGAAAACCGTAATACTACAAGCGCGACTCTAAGGTCGAAATAATACAACACTGTTTTCTAAGTCTGAAGCAATATACAAGTTTTGGTTGAAGGAAATTCTAGATACAATAAATAATACATGAGCAATGGCGGTTCTGATACAAAGAACCCACCTACCAACGCAAGTCACCCATAAGGAAGCAGTGTGCCAGAAATGCCGCTATGGAATCTGTACGGCAAAACCTGCAAGGACCGTGGCACAACGGGGGTGAGTTGCCAACTCATGAATAGAAAAATATCTACAAGCAGAGATCGAATGCATGACCCATCCTAGGTCAATACGATCAGATATAAATAAACCTCATATGAACAAAGCTGAAGCATGCTAAACTGGCAATGTAATCTCTAAACATGAGTGTAGTGCCAAGTGCTCGTGCTAGTGCCTCGGATAATAGCATGTCATGAATATGAGGTATGATCAAAGTAATCAAATCTGCACACACGTGGATCCCGTCCACTCGTCACCCACTGACAATAACCACCATGCATGTAAATATCATAAATCATGTGCATGGGAAAAATATGAGGATATAAACCATCTGTGTCCCTCGCGACACGTCAAAATCATGGAACCGGAGTGCCCAGCATCGACACTCGAAAACATCATGAAAACTGTGCCCAGCATCGGCACGTAAATCCTCATATATCGGGCTCCGTCAGTCCGGATCGGCCCGCGAGCGCTGTCTGCGGTATCGGCCCTTGGCCCCGGCAGTATGCCTATATCCATCTATCGACACTGGTCAGTATCCTCCGGATAACCGCCAGGTCCAACCAATCACCGGTAGGTACTCGCCCGCCTCCACGCTCAATCGGCAAAGCTCATCGATCATCTTGCCGAGGGGAACCATACCGGGTCCACCATGTACCCGCAATCGGCTCGTCACTCCTCGATTCGGGTTTCACATGTCGCTCTCAGCACCGAGAAAACACATGGTGGACGCACTGAAATATCATATCAAGGGTAACCAGGTTTTTAAAGCAATGGCATATTCTCTTTTGAAACACCCTCGGTTCCCAAATCCAGAAATATCATAGAAACAACATATCTCAATGCGTATAATCAAAAAGCATGAGGTATGCGACATATAAAGGAAGGTATGCACATCATCATGTCATGCAAGGATCATATACTGAATGCAATAGTACAACAGTGTAGTGACATGGTAATTATCGATGATGAAGTGTGTGAGCCGGCAACAAGTGTACGTGGAACATATGCATCATCGATAATGGTGCTGGTGTCCTAGCAGCATGACTGAATATAACAACAATACAAGCGATGCAATGCAAATAGCAGGAATATGCGGAAACGAATAATCAACGCAAAAGTACAGAACCTACCCCAATTGATATGTCATGCAACCTTGCCTTTTGTAATAAGACGAATCATGGCTTTTAGTAAAATAAGGGCTACGGTGTTTTAAGAAAAGATGCATCATTTGAAAATACCCGTATAACCCTTCTGCCTATCTTTAAAATACCCCCGATTCGTTAGTTTGAAATAGGTATGACTCGTTCTAGTCTAATGTCTACTAAGTAATCTAGACCGGAGGGGTATGAAACCGCCTAAATCTGAGTAAATATATATAGATATGATAGTCGGTGATCTCGCCTCAATAACATATCGTAAGATATCCTCGAGTCATGAGTGCGGATCTATCATCAATACCGGCTCGTACGGTAAATCGTCGTACGACATCACAATAACTGGGTAGGGGTCAATATCACACTATCTCATCACATATCAGGTATCACTATCATCAGATCGCATAATCTGGGGTACTACTCTAAGTCTAGTACAAATCGATACCATCTATAAAAATATGAATGCGGGTAAAGCACATGTCCAAAGGCCCGCTAAAACTATCATATCGCACCTCAAAGACAAACTATGTCACATCGCCGATCTCACGGCCTCACATCAAATATCATCTCAAACCCACGTATCATTCTCAAATCCCGTATATAAACACATAGTCCCATACCCATGTGTAGATATACGCACCATCATATGCGCACAAATAAATAAAGGAATGTATGCAAGTATGTGTGTAAATGTATGTGTGAGTGCAACCACTACTCTAGGGTTCGCACTTTACTAAACCAATATATTCTTATCACCAATAATACCATTATTACTATCAATAATCCTAAACAACACATAATAAATATACGTGTGTATACGTATTCGTATACAGCACCACGGACTGCGGGGGTGCTATACGCCATCCACCCGACTTCTCCCCGTAGATATATATCTACTCACCTGGTCTTCGCTTTCTGAAATCGATGACACCATGCTCTTTCACCTCGGAATCCTTGCGAGGGTACCTAGAATAATAAACAGTCGCAATACGTATTAATATCAAGGCAGAAAACCGATACAGCGCACGGTGTGCTCATAGGTTGGAACCTATGGCCCAAACATGCAAATCCAACACTTAACCCATGTTGTCGATGTATGAACACCCGACAACCAAATACAAATCCAAATACCAAGAAAGTGCATTTAAAAAAATACGGAAAACATCGCCTAAAACACCCCAAAATGCCTCCAGATTTTCCCCAGATGACCATTAGCCAAAACTATATATAGGAGAGGTCTAATCTAGTGCTAAATGAGCCCTGGAATAAAAATAGAACCATTCCCCTCTACTCTGGCCGCAAATTGCGGCCAGAATGATTAAATTTGCGGCCACGGTTTGGAGTTAGGGGCTCGGGTCTTGGTGGTAGGTTCCTAGGTGCCTGCACGACTCACTGTCAGCTCAATTTTATTTTTGGTGCCCCCGGGTTGCTCCAAATTCCAGAACACCTTCACAGATCACACAAACCGACATGAAAAGTTCCATAATTCCGTATTTTTGGGTTTCAGGTTGTGCTAGGCCATTGTTTTGGTCAATATAGGGTCTAAGGTCTCCATTAGAGTCCAATTGCACAGCCACATCTCAACTTTACCCTAACCCTCTCTAGTTTTTTGTCCAAAGTGCACAAAATCACACGATATCGATATGAAACTTGAATTAAAGCCTAAGCACAAGAATTACAGCACTTAATGTGAAGGAAATACCTCAATAGACCCTCATGAATCCTTAACAGCGCCAAAACACCATCTTTCCTGGTCCATTGCGTAGATCTTGGGCTTGTGGACATTTTTTGTGAAAGGAATGTGAGGTTTTGAGATGATGAGAGGGGATTTGTGGAGGGGAGAATGGGGGCAGTAGCAGCAGCAGCACTAAGGGGGAGAGGGGAGAGAAAAATGAGAGGAAGAGATGAAGGAGAAATGGCTAAGTCAACACACCCCTACCTACTCTTTCTCTCTCTCACCATGCTTCATAATCTATTCCATTTTCTATTTTCTTTTCTCTTCAAATTCCTTTCTCACAAGAATAGTAAGCCCAAAGTGAAACCAATGCAAGAAAAATGCAATACAAGTGTAGAAAAAGATATGTGCATGCTTTGCACAAAATTGCCAAAAATCCGATTAGCGAATTTTAATCGCGATTAGCGCTAAATTAGCATATAAAAGATCATAAAAACTTAAAAATGGAATAATTCCAATAAATACCCCATTTTAGAATTTTCTATAATTTTCCATAATTTTTCTCCATTTATTTGTATTTAATTATGCCGGAATATTAAAATATTCATTAAAATAATATTAAATTATAAAAATTCCCGAAAATAATATTTTATTATTTTGGAAATGTTACACGCGTGGTGATGACGATGTGAGCCTGGCAGGGGAGCACTACCTACCGGTGATTTTACCGGACGCGTCGGATATCCGGAGGATACCGTCGTGGTCTTGAGATGGATGGTAGGGGACGATCTGGACTGACGGCGCCCTAGATATTGAGATTGAAACATTGAGATTTCAAGATATTGAGGTACTGAGATTTGATGATACAGGCCAGTCCGGATAGCCGGAGCCTGAGATTTTGAGACATTGAGATTTATGTTTTGTGTCGATGCTAGACACTGTTTATGTTGATTTCATTTATGATACCTCATTTTAAAATACAAAGGAAATCTCACTAAATTATGAAAGCAGTTTCTTTAGTACATGTATTCTGTTTCCATGCATTCATACATCATCCCTATGATATATTGCTACCTGAGACACTGACACGGGCACATGGGATTACACTTGGGTTAGACATTTACCCTAGCCATTGTTATAGGCTGCTGATTGTATATTTGAGGATATATTATGATCGTTGACCTAGGATTGCGTTGATCATGCGATTTCTGTTCGTAGATGTTTTCTACTCACGAGTTGGCAACTCACCCCCGTTGTGCCACAGTTTCTTGCAGGTTTTGCCGTACAGGTTTCTTTACAGCTTTGCTGGCACTGCTTCTTTTCGGGTGACTTGCTAGTAGGTGGGTTTATTTGTATCGTACCCATCATTATACCTTGTATATTATTATTCTGTTGTATCTAGAAGTTCCATCAACCAAACATGTATTTATTTTAGAGATAGAGACCAGTGATGTTTATTCTTTCGACCTTAGAGTCGTGCGTTGTATTTCTATGGATTTCTTGCTGTTTTGAGTTTCCTTTTGAGTTTTGATCCTCGCCCTTGGCGTTGTATATTATATTTTTGCTTGCGTGGTTGTGATCGTCGATTGACGAAGAGCTAGCTCCCGCTTGGGGATGCCTTTTTATTGATTTCGTATACTATTCATGTTGTATCCTGTTTGGGGGCCAGTATTTACAAGGGAGACTCTGCCGAAATTTTCAGAAATTACTTGATGTTTTTTTAAAACGCATAATTCGGCTTATGCTATTAAAACTACTTGCTTTTAGTTGGTTTTCCTTCACTCCACTACTTTTCTTGGTTTGGATTTCTGGGTTTTCGGCTTACTTAGATTACGTACGCCCCGAGATGTTTCGTAGTTTAAGTGCCGGTCATATTCCGTACTTTCAGGACGTGACAGTAGGGGCAACATTTTCCGGAGAGATTGGCTATGAACCGCCGGATATACACGAGTTTTCCTTGTAGAGACCGCAGTTGCTCGAGAGTTCTTGGCGGAGGCATTTCAATGATTGCCTTAATCTTTGATGGGTCTATTTCGATGCTCCGGTGTCGTACGATGAATCCTAGGAATTTTCCCGAGGAGTTTCCGAATGCGCATTTGAGAGGGTTCATCTTTTGGTTGTATTTCCGAAGACATTGGAACACTATCTTCAGATGCTCCCAATGCTCATCATGCAATTTACATTTCACCACGAGGTCGTCGATATAGCATTCGACGATCTCGTGTATGGGGTCATCAAAGATCTTTGTGATGGCCCTCTGATAGGTGGCACCGGCGTTCTTCAGACCGAAAGGCATAACTTTGTAGCAAAATATGCCCAGAGGAGTCCGGAAAGTGGTATGTTTCTGGTCTTTGGGATGCATTTTTATTTGATTGTACCCTGATGATCCGTCCATGAAGGAGAAGACTTCGTGAGTCGACGTGTTGTCTATCATCAGCTCGGTAATTGGTACGGGGAAATCATCTTTCGGACAGGCTTTGTTAAGGTCCCGGAAGTCCACGCAGATGCACACCGTCCCATTTTTCTTCATCTTTGGGACAATGTTGGCGATCCAGTCAGGGTACTGAACTTCTTGGATGAAGCCGGAGTCGATTAGCTTCTTGACCTCGGCATTGATGCTTATCTCAAGTTTGAGCCGCATTCTTCTCGGTGCCTGTTTGACTGGCTTGACGTCCCGAGATATCGCCAATTTGTGCACAGCAACCTCTGGATCTAGTCCCGGCATCACAGAGTAGTTCCATACGAAGCAGTCTTTATACTGCATGAGGACATCTTTTAGCGTAGCCACCTTTTCTTCAGATAGCAACTCACTGACGAACATTGGTCGCGGATCGTTTGCCGTACCCAGGTCGATCTTTCTTAGGTTGTCTGCAGTGGTATGTATCCCATACTCCAACTCTTTTGGCGCCAGTGGAAGTTCTGAGATCAACTCATCTTCATCCTCATTTTTGAAGCACCAGGAGAGGTCATCCATATCCTTGCGCACTCCTTCTTCTGATAAAGTTATCGCGTGACAGGTACGAGATCATTTCCAAGACCGATGTTGATCTGGTTTTACTTTCGCTGTATACATTGCTTTTGGTTCATGTTTTTGTGGTGGGGTTACCCTCCAATTGTCGGATAGAGCGAACCCGCCTTGCTTATACTGGTCTTCAACCCAATCTTTTAATGTGAAGTAGTCTTCAAGAGAATGTCCTATCGCTCGGTGATAGGAGCAGTAGTTTGGGTGATGAACCTCGTTTACTTGACCGGGATGCCGAGACTCCGGGAGTGTCATCATTTGATGTTTCATGACGAGGTCGAAGATTTTCCTTGTCTTCTCTCGAGGGAAAGAATATGCTCGACCCATTTTTTTCGTTAGAGACGGATTCCGGTTGACCTTTTCTTGATCGCGTGGCCTTTTGAATCCGTTTTGCTTCGGTCGAATATTTTTTCCGTTCCTTGACTTGTTTTTGCCTCTGCGTCGGGCCTTTTTCTTGTCTTGGGAATGCATGGAGGGCTGACGGTGAAGGGCATTGTCGTCCTTCATAGCCTGCCGAAGGAGACATTGCGTCTTGGCCTTCTCGTAAATTGCCATTTCGCGGGTGTAGTCGTTCCGAACCTTTTAACTCGCTTCCCTTATTAGTTTGTCCATCTGTTCTTCAAACGACGGACTTGGAATTTTTATGGCCGGACCGCGTTCTGGTTCAGTGTCAGCGCCTTTTAAAAGAGCATCCTCTTCTTCATCAAGGTCCTTGATGACATGGCAGTCGTGGAATTGCTTCTATTTCTTGGACAGGACATATCCAAGCTCGATCGTCTCCATTTTTCCGTTAGGCAATTTCCGTTGAGTTCCGGGGACGTTCCAAATCCTGTTATAGAACTGAGCTTGCCGAGGAGTCTGTTTGAAAGGTACGCCTTAGCATCTTAATAACCTTTTCAATCCCTCGGTGTAGTACCTGGGCAGATGAATGGGTCGGAGCCTATCGAGCGCAGGATCGACATCATGCCATACTTCTCTTTCGACTTTAGTCTCCATGGATCGATAGAATAGGATTTCCTCTTCATCAGTTCACCTGGGAGGGATGTAGAATGTCTGCAGCTCTTGCACACTATATGTCTCAAGCGCATCAAGCTCTCTGTAGTGATGTCGCGGAACCATAGCGATCTGCAAACTCTAATCATCCTAGTGAGGGCCTGCACCGATGGACGGATCGAGAACATAGCATGACTTCGTCCTCAGAGTCACTGCCAAAGACCAAGATCGGAGCGGATGGTCCGGTTTTATCATTCCGCTTCTGAGACTATCCAAAGTAGACTATCTCTTCATTCTCCTTGGTATCGCTTCCAAAAATAGGAATGGGAGTGACGGGCTTCTGTTTAAGTTCTGGCTTATGACACTTCTCCATGTCTTCGAAGTCTGGCAGGAAGTACTTGGCGTCTTCATATTTTCGGACTTCGTTCATAGAGAATGGGTTTAGCTCTCCCGTAACGGTGTACTCGAGGCCATCTTTGAAATACTTCATACATTGATGTTGTGTAGAAGGGATGATGTTGTACTCATGTAACCAGGGCCTGCCGCGCAAAGCATTGTAGCAAGTCTTGGTGTTAATGACATGAAATTTGATGTCAGTGACGAGCAGCCCGAAGTGTAATGTGAGAATTACAGACCCGAGCGTCCGTGATGACTGGGAGTCAAAACCGGAGATGGTGATTTTATCTCGAGCTAGGTGCTGCACGCTCATGCAAATTTCCTTTAGCACCCTCACGTTGAGAAGGTTGACAGAGGACCCATTGTCAATTAGGATCTTCCCTATCTTGATGTCATGGCAATACCCGGTGACATACAAGGGACGGTTGTGCTTGCACGTTCCGAGGATGAGATCATCATCACTGAAGGTGATATCGGCAGTGTGGACTTCTTCCAGTTCGTTCTTCATCTTTTCTTCTGCCAGGAAGGCTTGAAACCGGTCGGACTCTTGTAGCGCCTTGATTAGGGAATCTCGTGCCTCTTTGGATAGGAGGAGGGGATCCAAGATATTCAATTGTGAGGGTATCTTTCTCAAGTGCGCTAGGACATTGTAATCCACCTTGCTTTTCTTAAGCGGGTCCTTGGCTGCAGCTCTTCGATGGCTCGATCATCGAGGGTGATATCCTCAGGGACATTTTCCTTCTCTTTATCTTTTTTGTTCGTCCCTTTGTTTGTGGGTCCGAGATTCTTTTCAGGCAACGTACAGCTGCGCAGCTGAATATTCTCGCAGGTCTTCATTTCTTGTGTCTCGGAGGTAGATTCCTTGAAGAGAGGGTAGAGGGCTATTTCTTCGTCAGAGTTGCTTCCGAAGGTGAGAACTTGTGATCCCCCGGATTCGACCATGTGATAGTTGCTGGTAGTTCTTCCACGTTCGTCCGTCGCACTTTTTCGCTGTTGACGAGCTGCACGCTTCATCCTCTTAAAGTGTTCCTGTGAGCGACATACCCTTGCCACCTTTTTTAAAGGCCATGCATTATTCGGTACGATGTGCAATCCTCTGATGGTCTAAGCAATAGGTGGGATGTACATCCGCTTCGTCAGGGTGCATACTGCTGGGAGTATTCCCTTTGAAAGGCGGCAGCTTCATTCCCATGGACAAGGCTTTGGTGAATCGTTTCCTCGTTTTAAGTTTTCTTTTGTATGCCGCTGATGTGCTTAGATCTAGTTGGAGTGTTTCGTGACCTATGACTTCTTCAAATTGACGCCGACTCCTGGCCTTTTCGAATATGGTCATTTCGCGTTCTTGATCATCCTTTCTCTTCTGACGGGCTTCGTTCAGCAGCATGTCGATCATTTTGTCAGACGGTTCTAAGGGTTTTGGCTCTGATCGTGCCCCCATCTCCTCTATGTTGTCTTCTGACGCCAAGTGAGCTTCTTCGTTAGTTAGCGGCGAATGAGAGATCATGTGGCAACTTGCCACATCATCCTCAGATTCTTCTGACGAGTCATCTCCGCCTTCATTGTCGTTATTTCCGCTCTCGAGGATATTGTTGAGAAATTCTTGGAGTGTGAACGGGGTTCATTCCTTTTGGTTGTATTCCTCCAGCGCGTCAATATGTTTTTGCAGGTCCGTGCGCTTGTCATCAGGATTCACGGGCTTTTGGTCTTCTTCTTTTTCTTCGAAGACTTTGACGTCTGGGGCTGAGCGTTTTGACCATTGCTACCAATTCTTGGCGTCAGGTGTGGTTTCAACATTCCCTCAATGATCTCAGGTTCCAGCGGGCTTCTCCACCTAATCGCCGGGCATGTTTTAAGATCCTTCAGCATTGGTTTTGTTTTGGTTGAAAGAGCGACCTCCCATGGAGCTTCTTCTATAAAAGAGCATGATGCCCCTGGCATGTCTATCTTTTTAGGAGCATGTTGATGGGGCGGGCTTACCTTCCAATTCTCAGACAGCGCAAATTTGCCCTATTGGTATTGGTCCTCAATCCAGCCTTTGAAGACGAAGCAATCTTCAATTGGATGGCCTACTGCTCAGTGGTAGGGGCAGTAATTAGGATTGTTGGCGTCGCCTTGCTGCAGCGGACGTCTTGGATCTGGCAGATTGATGAGCCTGTTGCGCACCGCCAGCTCGAACAGTCTCCTCGTTTTATCCCGGGGAAACGAATAAGGGCGTTTTAGCTTCTCATTGAAGAATCGCTGTCTATCGTTTTGGCGATCGGCTGGTTTTGGACCACTGGGCTACTGCTGAGCATTGGCGACGAAGGTCGCTTTTCCTTTCCCCTTTTCGTTTTGAGGCTCCATCTTCGAGGAAGACGGTATATGGCCTATCTGATCCATTTAGGCCAGCTTGTCAATCAAGGCCTGGAAGGTAGTCGGCTTGAAAAACATCATGAACTGGGATATGGTCACCTGCGGATCGAGGGTACCCATGAACATGCCTACTGCAGGAGCTTCTTCGATGCGTTGTTTGCATTTTAACCATAGGTTCCACCACCGGATTGCATACTGAACCCATGTTTCTCCCGGCTTCACCCTAGCATTGATCAATGCCGTGATTGGGGTGCGTTCGCTAGTGCTTGCGAAACGTTGGGTGAATAGCAATTCCATCTCCGTAAAAGTTTTGACGGAGTCGTTGGGAAGCTCTAAATACCATTCGAACGCCATCTCCACCAAGCTACCGACGAATTGGCAAAACAGTAGCTTATCGTCACCTCCATTGTTGCCGCACAGAGCCCCGAACTGAGCGACATGTTGATGGGGATTGCCTGTCCCCTTGTATACGTGGAACTTAGAAATCGTGTATCCTGGCATGTACTTAATCTGATTGTACCAGCTTGGATATGGTCGCCCAGTTCTGATAACTTGGCTAGCGTCTTCGTTCTCTTAATGAGTTCGTATCTGTTGAGCTATATAATCATCCAGCGCAGATTTCGAGTTTGTTTCTTCCTTTGCAGCTGAAAAAGTCAGAAGAGGGTTTGATGACTCCCCTCTATCGTCTTCAATTATTACTAGAGCATCTTCGGCTGGAGGGTCCGGCTGGATCATCATGCCCACCATATCTTGGAACAATAGCGCCATTTGTTTCATGTTGGCCGCTTGTTCCTCGGCCTCTTTGTCTTTTTTCTCGAGCATTCTTCGGAGGAACTCGGCGTCGGTTTCCTGTTCCTCGCGCTATTCCGATGACGTCTCCGGGCTTTCTTTCGGTCCAGTGAGAGATACAATCTTCATTAGCATCTCCTGAAGCCTTTGCTATTGTTGCTCCTGAGCTTTTGTCACAGACCGTGTAAGTGGTCGATGACCCGTGGAGATACGGCTATCCTCTTTCCCGGAAGCCATGTAGATGGTGTGCACTACCATGCCCCCAGACTTAGGGCATTTAGATTTAGTGCCCTTGCGATTCGTTGCACACGCAGGGAACTTCTCCGACCTCCTCTTTTATAAGCGGTCGACGTTGAGGGGGTTGCTACTATAGGAACCCGGGCAGACGATACGTTCCGTGGTGTGGCGGCGGGATGGTCCTCTTCTTGTTGAACTTTGATTTTCTTCGGTTGGACGGAGTAGTCTTGATTAATCACAGAGTCTTGGACTTTTTGCCAGACCCTATGAATTTTGGAGGACAGCCACTGAGGGGGATGCTCTGGCTTTGCCTTTGTAAAGTTCTCCATAGGCGGAGGAGATCTTTTTAGTACGGCGGTTGGAGAGATTTTGTGCACCCTCCTAAGCGGTTCAAAACTGTTCCCAGTTGGAACAGCAGCGTCAATTTCCACCATCGGAGCCGGTGGAGTCATTCCAGAAGGGGAACTTCCCCCAGCTTTTCTCACTCAGCGCCAGTGGCGACGTCGAGCATATCGTGCGGACAGGATCACCTCTGTAGTCGGGGTAGCTTCATCGTGCTTCATGCTTTGATGAAAAACTGCTGTTGGTGACAGCCTGTCGAAGACCGACGTCCGTTGAGAAGGAACGTCCATCCTGTTGAAGACTGACTTTTGGGCAAGGTAAGCAGCCTTGGTGACTTTGCCTGAAGCGGGAGTTGGAGCGGCCTGTCTTGCAAAGACCGATCCTTTAGCAGGAGAAGCCGCTTTGACGATTTCCTCTACTTAAGCCGGAATGGCTATCCGCTTTGGAATAACCCCTTCGGGTATTGCAGGCTTCTTCATGAGTCTATTTGAGCTTTGTCCTAGTCTGTTAAAGGCTGAGGCTCTGTAATTGAACGACCTGTTGAGAGGAGCAGCGGTAGTGGTGAGTCGATCAAAGACTGACTTCTTCGGAGCTTTTTGTGATGGTATTGGGACGCTGAAGCTTGCTAGTGGGATCATGGTCCCAAAGAACAGTCCAGTGGTGGCCTGAGTCACCTGTTCCACTGGCATGGCGAAGATGGAGGCCACTTGGTGTAACACCATAGAATGTGTTTAGTGGTTATTTATGCTATAATGTGGGGGTTTTGGTAAAAAGTTTAACAAAATGGTTTTCAAATATTTTATTTGGATTTATGAATATCTTATTAGAATTTAATTTGGAACGCACACACATGTGCATATTAACTAGGGTTAAGTTTGGGGTTAAACCATGTTTAGATAACCATGGTAGACTAACCCATTTAATTAGGTTAATAAGATTTAATTAAGTGTATTAGTTTTCTTTTTTTAAATATAATTAGTTTTGTTTGGGAGTTGACTTGGGTTGGAGAGAGAGAGAGAGAGCATGATAGCATGAGCCATGCTTGATCATCATGATGAGAGAGAGAGAGGGGTTGACTCTCACCTCTCTTCTCTTTTCTTTTCTTTTGTTTTCAAAACAATTATTTTTCCCTCACACTCATTCTCACATCTCTCTCCCTCTCATTTTATCACACACACACACAGAAGCAACAGCAGCAGCAGAAGTAATAGCAGCAGCAACAAGCAAAAACTGTAAGTCCACGCTGCCCACCTCGGTACTTGCGGGGAGGCGGAAAACGGAATAAAAATCAAATTTTTATCAACTTAGGCAACCTGGACTAGACAAAGAAGGATCTTTGCTAAACAAAAAAGCTAAATCTAACTAGAAACTAGCTAAGTGCTAGAAAGGTTATACCTTGGGCTTTATGTCCTTCTCTCCTTGCTCCTTGGAGTGGTGGAAGGAGGTCACCTTAGTCGTCTTGTTACGTCGAAGAAAGATCCACCCGAAAGCCTCGACCTTTGGCTTCAACTCCAAGCTAGAAGTAACTAGGGTGCAAGAAGTGCCAATCCTTGAACCCTAGATGAGAGTAGAGATTATCAAGAAGAGGTTTTTCTCAAGCTCAAGTGTTTCTCAACGCTTGAGAGGGGAGAGCTTGAGGGAGAGGAAGAACAAGAGAGTGAAAGTGAATAATAGAATGAGAGAAAATATGAAGCATTCTGTCACGATCCGAAAGTACGGAACGTGACCGGCACTTAGATTACGAAGCGTCTAGAGGCACCACGTAACCTAAGTAAGCCGAAGCCCAGAAATCTAAACCATAAGAGAAGAAAAAGAAGAAAAGAAAAGAAAACAAGTATAAAAACATCAGCAAATTTTACCAAAAATTTCGGCAGAGTCTCCTCTGTAAAAACTGGCCCCAAACGGGTACAACAAGTATAATATACATAAACAATAAAAAGCATCCCCAAACGGGAGCTAGCATCAACGCCAACAGGCGGAAACAACCACAACAAGCACAATAATATACAACGCCAATAGGCGAGGCTCAAAACTCAAAAGAAAACAAAACCACCAGATCAGAATAATACATGCGCGACTCTAAGGTCGAAATAAAAGACTGGTCCAATAACTTATCAAGTAATACAAATATGGTTGATGGAGCTTACTAGATACAAATGAAAGAATAAAAGTACAATGGTGGTTCGGATACAAGTGAACCAACCTACCGTGCAAATCACCCTGAAAGAATAGATGTGCCAGCAAGCTGCTAGGGAAATCTGTACATCGAACCTGTAATAAAATTTGGCACAACGGGGGTGAGTTGCCAACTCGTGAGTAGAAGACATCTACGAAAAGAAATCGAATGCACGACGCTATCCTAGGTCATAATAATGCACTACTATATCTCAATCATTTAGAATAGCAGGGTAATACTACATGTAAGTGCAAATACTCCGTGTCGTGTCAGTGCCTCATATGGTACTATGTCATATGAAATGAAATGCATGCACCATGAATGTAAAGTAACAAATCCTGAAATCCAGATATATATGTATAAGAACTCTTTAGCTGTTATCATAGTAAAGTGTGTATAAGCATCTGAAATCTCAACAATAAAATCCATGGAAATCCGTGTCAAGCATCGACACAACACATGTAACCTCAAGTCTCAATATGTCGGGCTCCGTCAGTCCGGATCGGCCCATATCATCAAGTCCCACGACAACGGTCGGTATCCTCCGGATATCCGCCGCGCCAGACATCACCGGTAGGTAGTCTTCCCCTGCCAGGCTCATCGTCTACAACTCGATCTTCTTGCCCCGGGGTACCATACCGGGCCCACCATGTACCCGAGACGGTTCATCCACTCCTCAAATCGGGTCTCGAAATCCAACAGAAAACATGAAATCTCATGGTGGACGACACATACATCACGAGAAAACCGCATCTTATTTTAAAAAGAGAAGAGGAGAGAGAGAGAAGTTTTATATATTTTTGCGGTTTTCCCCAAAAATCCAGAAATCTCATAGAAATCCAAATCTCAAAATCATGAGTAAGTATATGATAAGTGTCGGCATATGCCCATACTACTGTGCGATAACATGAAAATATGAATGCATGAATGTCTAAGTAATAAATATCATGTCTTATACTAACATCAGAGAGTGATCACAATATTATATCGGTTTAGTTGTTAACTGATTCAATCAATAAAAGATAATATGATCTAAAGTGTACGTGACATAGCAATTACCGATGATGATGTGTGTGAGCCGGCAAATAAGTGTGCGTGGAATATGCGCATCATCGGTAATGGTGCTGGTGTCCTAACAGGTATGGTTTGTACTGATTATTGCAACATATGTAAGAACATGCACCATGATGATTACAGTATGAATGTAAATACAGGTGTGCATTATCCACTCCTCTGCGGGATACGAGTACAACTACCACTATGTGAGTCGAACCTAAACCAGTGTCCATCTAACATCCTAAGGAACTAAACCTAATAGACTAGTCAGTAAGAAACTAGAGTCTACCTAAGGTCTAAATCAATATCTCTAATAGTCGGCGATCCTGCCTCAATAGCGTCACGTACGTAGTACGGCTTCCTCGAATCCAGAGTGCGGATCAATCATCAAATCTAAGCCTCATACGGTAAAATCCATCGTACGGCATCCCAATATCGAGGTACGGTCAAGTATCTCCTAGGTGTCTCCTCATTCGTATAATGTCATCATCAACACATCTCATGATCAAGGTGCTAAACTGTGATCGCGTACATCAATCATATATCATTGCCATCATGATAAGCATCATTAGTTTATCCACAGAAATATCATGTCATATGTGTAATATTGTGATTAAATCATACCGATATCTTATCGTCATCAAGTCACACCTATACGATATCGACATCAGGTCACACCTATATGACGTCGTAATCAAGTCATACATATATCATATCGTGATCAGTCATAAGCTACAGCCCAGGTACTATTTTAGCGTCCCATGTACCTCAATATCACCACCACCCTTTATAATTTATATGTTCATGTTCATTTATCTCATTCTCTAATGATCCGCTAACAGCTTTAATACGACTGTATAGTCAAGAATCACGGCATCAAGCCCAGTTATACTGTTTCATCATGCCTCAGATATCATATCACATCAATGAATTCCATATACGTGTGGTGTATATATATACACCTATACCTAGTTTTTATATATATACACACATATACGTATACGCCAGGTCAAGTTTTAGTGTGTGCGTGTGTGTTTCTATCAGAAAACCTACGAACCTTTCCCAAAGTATTCATCCTCAGGTATGGTTTTTCCTAAATCAGTCTAGTCCCGCCTAGGGTCATTACTAGGGTCCTGCTCAGTAAGAATCTAGGGTTAACATCGGGTTTCCTAATGTCAATAAGTACTATTCCTATTCTACGTTGCGGGGGTGCTAAACGCCATCCACCCGACTTCCCCCCGTAGATATACATCTACTCACCTGGTCCATGTCTGCCGAAGGCAGTGTCGCCATCCTCCTCTTCATCGCCCGCCAGTCCACGTGGGGGGGTACCTAGACGCAAACATATAAATAGCATCGTAAACTGAATCACATACGAAAGTCAAATGATCTAAAGGAACAAGCATAGGTTAAAACTTATGTCCCGTCCACGCAAAAGAACCAAATGCCGCCCGATATCGGCATACAAACTCCGATGGATCGAGATAACATCATCAAACAACTTGTAGTTTTAAAACACATTACTTATACCATAAAACACGATTAAATCCATC